>VBSM01001562.1:25207902-25299059 GCA_008086735.1 Cheirogaleus medius | reverse complement strand
GGCCTCCCAGAGTGCTAGGATTACAGGCGTGAGCCACCGCGCCCGGCCTACCAAAGTCTTTTTTAAATCAATTTTTTTCCTTAGGGTAAAACACATTGTTGATACGGTTTTTATAAGGTTGCTCAAGTGGGAATATATACATACAAATATACCTCTGTAGTCAAGGAAGGCAGATTTAGGAAGAATCTGAAGAACTGGAGAAAGTTCAAAGTGCTATGTAGATAGCTAAAAAGTGGAAATTGGACCACTCATGGAATAAGGGACAAAAAATATATTAGTGAGAACAATTTCTGTTACCAATCACAGAAAAATATTAACACTTAGAATTAGCCACTTTCAGTTGAATCCATGTTTTTAAAATGCATCATTAGGAATTTTTTTTTCCATCTTTTATTTCTGTTTTCCTTTGTAGGACTTCATTTCTAGGCAGGATCTCTTAAGTGATGATAAAAGTCATGAGAAGATCCATGCTTACAAAGTACCAGCTTAGCCATCACAGAGGAAAGCAAGCACCTCTTTCAAATATATCTAGTCCCGGGGATGAATTTCACTGAATCAAATTAGGTCAAATGCCCTTCTCCAAGCTCAACTGTGTTCAGGGAATATACCAATATAGCAGGTCACATGCCCACCCCTGGATCTGGAGGACAGTCATTCCTGCCTGAATCACGTGGACTGAAAGTGGAGGAAGGGTTGTAACTTAAAATAAAACCCATGAGGTCTGGACAGGGACACACACACATGCATGTGAGCATGCACACACACACACATGTGCACACCTTACATCATTAGTCATCCCAGATGGTATCTTCAAACTGGGATAATTCAAAAAATGTTTGAATAAAGATGACTTACTTAATAAATATAGTTAGGAAGTGGACAAAACACAAAGAAAAGGAACAAAGGGAGGCAACAGTTATCAGAATCTGGAAGAAGACAGTCTTTTAGAAATGGTCACCTTGAGAGGAACAATGGCTTTTTGTCAAGGGACAGAGTCAGTCCAAGGCAACCTGGCAAAAAGAAAGCCAGGGGAGCAAATGCTTCCTCCTCCTACCTCCTTCTGATCTCTGCCAGGGACTTCCATAAGCCAAACCCAACAGGAAGCCAGATGACAGGGGGCTCTCAGATCATGGTAAAAAACGGAGAAAGTGAATCTGCTGGGGCAAACAGAAGATGTCCAACACACAACCACTACAAAAATAGAGTTTATAATAGTATTCAGTTGAAAATGTATGACAAAACGAATTCCATTACAATAAATGTCATGGAAATAAAGATATCTGTATAACTTAATGGAAATTTATCCTCAACTCCCCATAACCTCTAGTCCCAACATTTGTCTGTCTACTTTTCTTCACAGCCAAGTTTCTTGAAAGAATAGTCAACATACCCTTCATCTACTTTCTCACAGTCCATCTACTTCAAATTTGCAAGTTGGTTTTTACCCTCGATGCGCTGTAGCTGCGGTTTTCCGAGTGTGGTCCCCAGACCAGTGGCATCAACATTACCTGGGAACATGTTAGAAATGGAAATTCAACTGTCCTCATCGAAGACCTAGTGAATCAAAAACTCTGAGATGCTGGAGCCCAGCAATTTGTATTTTAGCAAACCCTCCAGGTGATTCTGAAGCACACTAAAGTTTCAGAACTATTGCACTGAAGAAAATGCTATTTCTAAGATTATCAATAAACTCAACCATGCTAGACTCTGAACATTTTGCTGTCCTCATCTTCTTTCATCTTGACTTTGACCTTTTGTGTGGTATTTTTCATCTCTTCTGCAGAGGGAATCATCCTCTCTGTCTTCCCATACTCCTCAGGACATAAAACAAAATATCCATACTCCTGTAAATATTGGGAGGAAAACCATTGCCCCTGTCTCCAGTCATCATAGCCCAAACCTCCCTAATGCTGCTGAGCATCTTACTGATAAAAAGCAGAGGTAATGAAGTAAAGATCACTGTACTTGTATGAATTGCCCCTTATCTTACTTTATTATTTTTTGTTACCTATTTGCAAGCTTTATTGGATGCTTTTCACTAGGACAGTGTGAGAAAGCAAAACCTATAGTTTTTCAGCCACTGTGCCTACTAGTAATTCTGGGCAAAAACAAGAAGGGGCCCATTTTGGCCTTAAGTGTAAGCCAAATATTTCCAATCCAGTTTTTTCAACAAATGATATTGATATTTTGATCTTTATCTGATTCCTAAGTATATTTTTAGATTCAGAATCCGTGAAACTAGGGGAGGAGCATGGTTACTTGTCATCCTAAATTTTCAACACAAGGTGCATCAGCTGGAAAACTATCAGAATAGATCCAGGACTTCGTTTTAAATCAAAATACGACATGGACAGATTGAACTTTCTAACATAGCTGAAATGAATAGCTTTAAAAAGTGGTGGCTTCTTAGTTCTTTGAAATTTGAAGTGAGCAAAAGCTTATATTTTTTTCTGGAAGTCTATACAAATGTGGAATCGGGTTATTAGGCTTAGGCTGTGCAACTAAAAATGTTAGTACAAGTGAGTAAGTGGTCAGTTGGAGCTTTAAGCAAGAATTTGACCAATGTGTTTGAGCTCAGAACCACAGTAAGGTTTAAACAGAAAAAGTGGTTCATCTTGGCAGTCCTGATGGGCATTTCAGAGTTTTCAAATGGAGCAATCAGAAATGAGGTCACAAGTGCAAATACAATGGTTTTTTTTCCCCTGAGACCTGAGTAATTTAAACTGGAGAAGCACTATCTCATCTTTTGGGAATTGGCCCTACACAGTGAGTAAGACCTTTGCTAGAACCAGGAAAAGCTCCTATCAGATTGAGTAGACTTTCACAAGTGCATTATTGGTAGGCATCTTAGCTTGGAATGCGAAGCACTAGGCTGGAGTAAGCAACTCTTGATCTGTAGAAGTTGAGACTTTTTATGATCTGAATACTGGTGGAAGAAATCTAACAGAGCTTTGCTTGTTCCCACTCTCATCCTGTTTCTTACCTGCTGCAAATGACCCATAGAGGGGAAAAAAGTCAAGTCCTGCTAGAAGAGGAAAATAAGTGGTAGAAACAATACCATTAGAATCATAAAGATTAACCAATAACAAGGGAATTAAAAATGGAAAAAATAAGTTTATTTTGAAGAAGGCACAAGTTATTGCTTTTCACTGGGCTTCTGCTCTTAAAGCTATGAAAACCTTGGACTTGCAAAAGTGGAAACTATATTGGTTTCCAACTGGCCAATATTGTGGAGAAGCTAAAACCAAAAATATTTCTATCTTTTTTTCTATCTATCCTCCATATATCACTAAGTGCATGATCCTTGGCTGACATCTGCAGTGAAGGTCTATATAGTATTATGTTCTAAACCACGGTCATGTTATTTTGCCACAATTGCTGCTATGGCACCTACAGATTTTGGTGCTTTCTCAATCATATAATGAGCAAGAAGAACTGTGATGATCTAGTGTGTCCTATTGATTCTTGAGCCCTTTAAAGGAACCAGTGGAAGACACTGCAAGCTATAGCTGCTGAAGGAACCCTTACTGACTGAAAACTCCAACCCATTTGAAAATCAGCAAAATAAAACCTAATGGGAAGATAAACTTTAAGTTTTAATTCTTTGGGAATTTAACTTTGAAGCAAATTTATTCTGGGTATTAATTTCTCCTTAGCAATTTAATAATTAGAGGGTATTCTGAATGTGCAAATTTGGGTCATGTTTCCACTGCTGGCATTGTGTTATCTGGAGCATTTTTATACTATAATTTGACTAAATAATAATTCCTTGTGAATTATATGAATAAATACCATTTGAAATGTGGAACTGAATAGGAAATAAAATTATAATTCAGAATAGTAGATAGATTTTTGAATGTAGTCTTCTTATTACCCATTTCAGATCATTCTGATGGCAAAATCTGAATTGCCCATCATGGTTCAAAGAGGATATAACAAAGAGTGGTGGATGGTGAGTGACAGGGAATGAGTTTGCAAAGAGGAGAACAGACTGATTTTCCAAACTACAGTTCTCCTCTCCTGTACCCTGAGTTTACCACAGGCTTAAATGTCAAGCCCAGGTGTCAAGAGATAAAAACTAGAGAGCATTCGAGAAACACTCACCCACACTCCTCACATTCTAGCTTTAACCCCTAACATGGGAGGCCTAGCCCTCTCCAATCTTCCCCCCACCCCACTATCCCAAATGAAGAAAGAGTGGCAGATATTGGTGAAAACCTACCCTCTCTTAGGGAGAGTTAAGGCAATAAAAGCCTTCTTGTGAACTCTCTCTTTTAAAATCTCCATCTGATTCTGTTTCAAGATGGCTGACTAGAGGCATAGATATCAGCCCTCTCTAGAAAGAATAACCAAAATTACAAGTAGAAAATCATACCTTGAATAGACTATCAAGCAGAGAACTCTGGAGTCCAGTGAAGAACTCATGGGAAACATGTGAGGCACAAAAGGAGAAGGAAGTGAAAGGCCAACTCAGCAGAGATGGGAGACTGGCAGGAGCCCAGAGGGACTCAGCGTTGTGGGGAAAGGGTAAGTGAGAGAGCTTCAGTGGTCCACATCCCTGCTGTGGATTGCTGCGATCCCAGCCACAGGATTGCTGCTCTACCGGCACAAACCCTGACACTAGCATGGGCGGTGATTTGGACACCCCAGAGGGCACTGCACTGGACTGGGAACTCACGCTGTCACGAGCTCCCCACCCCAGATCTGAGCAGCTGCAGTGGGCACCACTGTGAGAACACACCATTTCAGGACTATGCCCTGCCCTGGGAACCACAACTCCTGTACCTCCACACCCCAGGAGTTCCCACTGACGTCACCCAGTGTCTACCCTGAGGGCTGCAGTGGCACAGTGCTGGCTGGACCCAAAAGTACAGCAAGGTCCCCAGTACTCTAGCCCACAGGGAGTACTAATTCTCAGGAAAAGGACACTGCCACGCACCAAAAAGGCAGCCCTGGAGACAAAAGAAACCAAAGCTTACACTTTCTGGAGCCTGAGAGCCCCCTGCCTGGGGCTGTGAAAAGTGACTACCTCCATTAGTGGCACAAACTCTGTGCTCTGCCTCACCAGTAAAGAGTGAAATCCCCTTCTATTGACAGAGTGGCCTCTATGCTCCAGATCACACAGACAGAAGAGGACCCCTTCTCCCACTCCACACACCACTGCAGGCCCTGCTGCTGCCGCTGCCAGGGGAAGCTGGGGCAGGCAAGCCAGAGGACTGCTTGACTAGGGCTATGAGTGGGGACTGTGACCCACTGGCATTGTGGCCTCTGTGCTTGGGGCTCATGGGCAAAGAGCAGGACCCCTCCACCCCCTCTGAGTGGTGCTGTGGCACTGCTGCTGCAGAGGGCAGGAGAGTCCGAGAGCTGCATGTTTGGGGGTACGGGTAGCATCCCCGCACTACAGCCACTCCCAACACCCACTGGCACTGCTTGGGACCCAGAGAGTCATCCCACCACTTCTACTGGAACTCGCTCACCCACCTGGCCCACTGTTGCCACTACCAGCATCCAAGCAAAAACTACTGCTGGTGCTGAGGGAGGGCGAGGTTAGCAGTCCTCTCCCCAAGCTTCCCATCTCTCTGGGAGGAGCCTACCATCCCTGGAGGCAAGTTCCTGGCACAACTACACCTACACTGAAAGAGTATTTCAGCTGTAGCACCTCAGCCATTATGGAAGCCCAACGTACAGAGGTTTGAGCTTTTTCTGCTACCTCTGCCACTGACAGGGCAGGAAGGGAGCTAGAATCTAGGTGCTTGCATGCACTCCAAGGACTAAAACTACCACCTCCACTGAGGGAGGGTGGGGTGAGAAGTCCTTGCCCCTAGCTGCCTGTGTCTACTGGGAGAAACCTGCCCACAACTCCCCCCAACACCGGAGCACTTCAGCCACAGTCAGCAGCCATTCCAGTAGCCCAGCACTCAGCAGCTTGAGCTGCCTCTACCACCTCTTCTGTAGCTGGACCAGGGTGGGAGCTGGGAATCTGGGCACTTTCGTTCCCCTGAAGGATATAGACCACTGTTGCTGCCAAGAGAGGGAGGTATGAGTGGCTTGTGCACCCCACAGCTGCTGCCTCTGGTAGTCTCATCAAGAGGGGCCTGCTAGTCCTGTGGGAGTCTCACAGCACATCTCCCTTCTGCTGCCAGAGCATTCTTCTGGGACCAAATGATCACACTACCCCTTTTTATTACAGAGAGGCTTGAGGGCAAGTTTGCCAGCCCAGTCTTGGTCTGGTCCCCTCAAAATTCAAGCATACTATCCTGGGGCCTGGGGAATGGTGATTGCCACCACTGTACTGCTGGCACCTGAACACTCACCCAGCGGTCTGAGGTCCAGCAACTCAAATTGCCAACAACACCACAGTGGGTAATTACCTGCATGAGCCTAAAGGCAGTGTACCTCTCCCTCTCTACACCGAGGAGCAGAGTTCCTGGCAGAAGAGATCAGGTGAACTAAAAAGTCATCTGTTTTGAGCTGAGAGAAGAGGTTCCAGATGAGAAGGAACCAGCATAAGAACTCTGGCATTACACAAAAGCAGGCTGTTTTGACACCCCTAAAGGATCACACTAGCTCTCCAGCAATGGACTCCAACCAAAAGGAAATTTTTGAAATGTCAGATACAGAATTCAAATAAGGATTACAAGTAAGCTCAATGGGATTGATAAAAAGTTGAAAACCAACACAGAGAAACAAACAAATAAATAAATAATTAAAGACATGAATTAAAAAGAATCACTAAAAAGATAGATATTTTTTAAAAAATAACAGAATTTCTGGAAATGAAAGAGTCATTGAAGGAGATTCAAACACAGTGGAAAGTTTTAACAATAGACAAGACCACACAGAAGAAAGAATTTCAGACCTTGAAGACAAGGGTTTTTTTAAATTTTTGTTGTTGTTGTTTTGTTTTTGTGTTTGTTTGTTTGTTTTGTTTTTTGAGACAGAGTCTCACTCTGTTGCCCAGGCTAGAGTGAGTGCCGTGGCGTCAGCCTAGCTCACAGCAACCTCAAACTCCTGGGCTCAAGCAATCCTTCTGTCTCAGCCTCCTGAGTAGCTGGGACTACAGGCATGCGCCACCATGCCCGGCTAATTTTTTCTATATATTTTTAGTTGGCCAATTAATTTATTTCTATTTTTAGTAGAGACGGGATCTCACTCTTGATCAGGCTGGTTTTGACTCCTGATCTTGAGCCATCTGCCCGCCTCGGCCTCCCAGAGTGCTAGGATTACAGGCGTGAGCCACCGTGCCCGGCCGAAGGCAAGGTTTTTGAATGAATTCAATAAGTCAAATACAAAGACAAAAAGAATCAAAACAATGTCTTCAAGAAATATGGCATTATATAAAACACACAAATATAATAATTATAGTTATCCTTGAGAGAGAAGAAAAAGAAAAACCAAAAGGCCTGGAAAACTGACTTGAGGAAATAATGGAGGAAAACTTCCCTGTTCTTGCTAGAGATTTAGACATTCAAAAAAAGAAGCTCACTGAACTCCTGAAAGATTCATTGCAAAAAGGACATTCCCAAGGCACATAGTCATCAGACTAGCCAAAGTCAACATGATCTTTTTCCCCACCTCTAAAATAATATTTAACACATTACACTGTAATGGTTGATTTATAACATATCTCCTTCATATACTATAAGCTTTTTAAATATAGGTGCACTGTCTCATTTGATTTGATTTTCTTAGGACCTAGCCCATTATTAGGCACATAGAAGTTGATAGAGGTTTCTTAGAAAATGATTGTGAAAGAATTAATGCAAGAAACCTATTAATAGGTATAGATGTTAAACTTTGGGCAATGATCCTCTTGAGAATCTTATCCTTGTAGACTCTTCTCTTGAGAAAGACAAGAAAACAGACATAACATAATGACAAATGTCAAAAACCAAACTGTGCATCAATTTGAAGGAAGCAGGCATTAGTGGAACTGATAAGCTAATAAGCCTTGCAAGAAACAACAAGCAGTTGCAATAGGGCATCTCTCAAGTCAACTTCACAAATGCCAAGCTATTACCTGCAGCCTATTTTATGTATCATTAAAAGTGAATTTCTCTGAGTCAGGGTTGGATTCATAAGGAGTAGAACTCAATGAAATATTGCTAGTATTATCATTAGTAGGTCTTTATTGAATTGTAAATGACTCTTCCATTATCTTAAAGTGTGCCACCACTTCATCATCATTGTAAATCCATAATTTTCTTTGGCTACTAAATATTACTGTCTTAAAAATTCTTACAGCATTACTGTTTCAAAATTAAGTTATAATTCTCCACATATTTTCTGGATATAAATAAACAAGTTGCACAAAAAGTGCCATTTGATTTTATTTTCACACAATTTAATAAGTTGTCCAAGTTTTTCCAACAAGATCAAGATGGTTTTGTTATTAATTATTTTTGAATTTGTTTAAACTAACTTTAAATGCTCTGTTTTGACAGAGAGATGTATACTCATTCATTAGCATTTCTTTATAAGTATTCTTAAAATCTGACTTGTGCATATAGCTATTAAAGGAGTTGATTTAAAATATCACATATGTTTGAGGGCAAAATGGCAAACACACACAGTATTATAATATTAAAGTAGTGAAATTTATCTCTTAAGCATACTTTTTAATTGAACATGTAAGTAATTGAAATATATATATGTGTTAAAAAGTCATAGGATTCTCACTGGGCCACTGGATAAAAAGAATTTAAAAGACTAAAGATAAATAAGAAAAATTTACAGAATATGACTGACTGGTTATGAGAAGAAAGGTTTCTAGCCTGGTTAACTATAAAAGTACAATAACCATTGGTAAATAGGAAAATAAACATGAGGAAGAAACAAATTTATCAAAAAAGCAAGTGAGCTTGGCCTTAAAGAAATTGAATTAGATTGTTGTAGTAGGATATCAAAATGACAGTAAACATTTATACAGTACTTAGAGATCTGAGAGTAGAATTCAAGAGGGAGATAACGACTGAAATAAAAATCACATACGAGAATCTTTTATACAGGATAAGGATGTATGACATGGTTAAGAATCAGAGAGTAGACATTTAGAGCAAGAGGGCAGAAGTCAGTGGAATAAGTAAAGGAGAAGCAATCAGAAACAGAGAAGAAATATGGTTGAGATGGCACTGGGAAAGTGTAGAGTTCACTTGGCTGGGTCCTGAGTCAGAAGCCATTGAACATTTGGATAAGACTTGAGGTTCTCAGCTCAGTCTGGGGTATGGTTGTTATAGAACATAACACTTTTCACCCCGGAGTCAAAAACACAATAAAGAGGTGACCCCTTAGGCTCTTTATTCTGTTTTTCATGCGCCACCTCTACTTGATGGTAAAAGGTAAAAAGTACTCACTCCTCAAAACACTCCACCCCAAATAACCACATTGGCTGCAGGGTGTGCATTTTTCCTCAGAGAGGCCAGTCAGCAATTCAAGAAACTTTGATCTTCCGACACCACCGTTTCAACATATGATCTGTATGCCCACCACTGGAGGGAGAAAAAGAACCTGGAAGATTGCAGGGAAGGGTTGTGGTGGTTTTATTCCCTGTCAACTCAGCCAATCTGAAAACCCTTCTCAGAACTCCTTTCCTCTGTAAGTTTCCCTATTAGAAGTAACCAAGAAATAAATTCCTACATTTGGAAGGCAGAAGTGAAATATTAAATAGCAGTTATTATACTCTGAGAGTCATCATGACTAGGGATAGTGAAAGACAGATGCAAAGCTATCAACAGATTCCACCTTATGGTTTCTCTCACCACACTAAGAGATAAATGCAGTGGTGCAAAAGATTCTACCTCTTCTTATTCACCCTCACTCCAAAGCCAGCTCTTTTTACTGACTGCCATCCTTTCTAAATAACAATAAGACCCAGCCCTTCCACCAGACACAGAGGCAACAGCCTTGTACGGACTTACATCTTGAGGCGTTTCCTTCACTGTTCCACACTGGCGGGTGGACTCATCTGGCTTCACATATTCCTAACAACCACCAATTTATTCACCTGTACCAGTGGCTTCTAAGTGCCAGTTAGTGACTGTTCGTTGATCCTCAAATCCCCCTTTTACACCTTTATTTCTCCAACATCTACAGTTGTGTAAATTCTTATCTAATAATAAATCCCTTGTTCCATAAATACTTATAGGGGTACTGCTTTCCTGACTGACACTAACTACTGCAATTATTGGTACCAAGAGTAGTTCCAGGGCAATACAAGTTTGAGGATGGGGACAAAGAATTAGTTATCTGACTGAATAGTAATAAAGGCATTAAGGGGCTCTGGTATTCTGTAACATGAAGTGGCAAAAAAAGTCTCTGAAATTATCCCCTGTACTCAAAGACCTAAAGAAGGCAAGGCTTTGGATGATCACCTATTCACTATTATAGAACAATTTCAATCAAATAAAAGTAAAATGGGTAGGTTTTGTGTTCTAAGTTCACTATAAATCTTGGAGAAAAAAATGACAGGTTCAGGATGTTAATTAAATTCCCATCTTAAGGACTGGTAAGGAAACAGAAAGCTTTTCTGTCTGCCACAAAAGGTACCCTTATTTCTTCAGGTGTAAGTCAACATTTCTGGAAATAAAATCCATAGTCCAATCCAATGGGTGACTGAATTACAACCTCAAATGAATTCCCAACATCACAGTGAGGGCATTAATGGGGAAAAAGTGTGACCCTAAAAAATATGATGGATGATTTTATTATGTGTTAATAGTCATCAACCTATTATGTCAATATTTAAGTTAGAAGACACATAAGTGGGAATGTGACTCAGATATAAAGGGAATAAACATCATCCAAAGATGAATGAAATGACTATGGGACTTCGTATGCTCTTTTGCTGTGGGGGGTATTAGAGGAGGAGTTATTAATAGCATGTGTTCAGCTGCATGAGAGATAGACGCATCACATTAGGCGGAATCAAGATTTCGCTACAGATGCAAACATGGTTCAAAGAGTTGTGAGCGAATGTCGAGCTGACAAAGGCTGGTGTGCTGTGGTTTTGTACTTGACACACTTTTTCCCAATTAATGCCCTCACTGTGATGTTGGGAATTCATCTGAGGTTGTAATTCAGTCACCCATTGGATTGGACTACTGATTTTATTTCCAGAAATGTTGACCTACAGCTGAAGAAATAAGGGTACCTTTTGTGGCAGACAGAAAAGCTTTCTGTTTCCTTACCAGTCCTTATCTAATCTGGAACTATATTTCCCAGAATCCTCTTGCTCTATACAGTTCCCAGAAGAGAAATGAATGTGATTTGGCAACCAGAAGGGAAGCAGCATCCATTACTGTTCAAAGGGCATCCTAGTTAAAGGTGGTGAGAAACACACAATCATCCAAAAGATTACAGCTTGTCTTTCATCTTCTTGATGTTGAGAAACAGACATAGACAAAACCAGCGGACGCAGCTTGCTCTAGCTCTCCTCCCCACTGCAGCCGGCTCTGCTTCCAAACTGCTAACCCCACTGGTGAACAGCCACGCTTACAGTCACCACACATAGACACAGTAACCTTCCACAGATTCCCCTGCCAGCCTCCTTCACGCGCCTGCTCCGGCAGCTGCATATGTGGAGTTTCCCTAATTCCCTGGCAAGCTCCAACTTGCTGGTTAGTGACTGTTGTCCCTCTTCTGCCACAAATGTGCAAGGCCTTATTCCTATAATAAAACCCTACTCCATTCCACGGTACTCAGAGTGGCTCTGCTTCCCTGATTGAAGCCTGACTGATACGGGAGCTTCTTGTGTCCTCAGCCACCAAGAGACAGTCCGTGAGCCAGAGTAGTCCACAGAGTAATTACCTGCAAGGAGGCCAGGAAAGACTGGAGAACTGACGAGTGAGCAATAGTGATGTCAACCATTTCTTTTTCCATTTCTAAATGTTAATTCATTATTTTAAAGAAAAAAATAATGATTACGTGTTTATTATTTTAAAATCTGCCAGGGATATAAAAGTTATATCTTATGAAAGATGTTCCCTCCATCATCCTCCCAGTAATCTCACTTAAGGAGAGCCCTTTCTTTCATACACAGGGTATAGGACGAAAGGTTAGGACTGACGTTACATCACGCTCCTCTACAGAGTTCATTAACTTTCTACCGCTGTCCTTCTACCAGGCAGGGGTGTATACAACTGAAAAAGTGAGTAAGAGGCCACAAAATGTCTTTGAAAAGAACAGGTTCAGCACCCTTGTAAAAAAGAACAACAGTAAAATTCAGGAATAGATGGTGAAGAAACAGAGCAAAAGGCAGCCTGCTGAGAAGCTAACCAGTGGATGGGGAGGAGAATGGGGCAGCAACCTGAGACAGAATAAAGTCCTTAGGTGGTTTTTCTGAGATAGGGAGGGTCTGAACATGTTTATAGAACATGAGATTGATGTCAGTGAACTCAAACTAAAAAAGGAAAAAAATAGCCAAGGCTTCAATGGCTAGAAAATACAGAAAACTGGTATCGAGAGCATAAAGGCACAAGCTACCTTAAAAATAAGAGACCCTACTTTCTCAGCCAGTGGAAAAGATAGCAGTAGAGACAGAGATGTTATAGAAAACTCTGACAAATAAAAGAGTACAGTTTCTCTCTTCCTCTCTCTTTCTTTCTCTCTTTCTCAACACATACCCACACACATAGTGAAGTTTTCTTTTGCAATGACCATGACTAATAAATCATTTACACAAAATCAAATTCTGAAAGGGAACATGTCTTACACGGAAAAGTGTCCTGGCGAACCTATATTGGGATTAGAAGCGTGAAGCCAGCAAACATGCCCCCTGCCTCTGCAGCCACCTTCCCTAACTCAACACAGAGACAGAGATGGGAGCAGGGGAGAGAGTGAGAACTCTGTACCTGAATACTGTGTGTGGAACAAGTGGCCTGTATGGTGGAATTTGGGGGATGAAGAGAAAAAGGTTATAAATAGCACAGTATCTTAATACATTAGTTGGGAAATTATAATCTAAACCTATCATTACTTTAATTTGATTTAATTATAGTCATCAAACTGTGATTTCCAAAAAAGGGAGAAAAAAGCAAAACTAAGGAAAACATTAAAATGGTCACTCTAGTGACTAGAATGACTCCAGTAATCACTCTAGAAGCTCATAGATAAGCAGTCTATTGACAAGCTTCTGAGGAAATGATGCGACGTAGCTTATAGCTGAAGCTGTGTGTACAGAAGCTGTGTGTATGGAAGCAGAGTTGTTGCAACAAGTATGATGTAATATAGTACATTAATTTAATTTTTGGTCCTCAAAACCTCCATAAGATCAATCACACTACTACATACCATTCCCTAATAATAATAGTAAAGGCTGACATTAATAAGAACTTACTATGCATTAAACATATGTTAGACTTACTTCATGCTAACTTACTATGTGTTAGAAAGTCTAGCTAAGTGCTGCCCTGATCTCATCTAACCCTCACAATTCTAGAAGGGAATCATTATTATGATCTCCATTTCACAGATTAGAAAATTAGAGCTGAGAGAGTGATTTACCCAAGATCACAACTCTCTGACATTGCAATTCCAGGATCTCAA
The DNA here is from genome assembly GCA_008086735.1 of Cheirogaleus medius. NCBI lineage: Eukaryota > Metazoa > Chordata > Mammalia > Primates > Cheirogaleidae > Cheirogaleus > Cheirogaleus medius. The sequence goes on along the minus strand of VBSM01001562.1, from coordinate 25,285,517 downwards.
CCACTAATCTATGCCACCTTCTTACATTCACAGACCTCCAAAAACATTCAACCAACTTAAAACACTAGAGGTTTAAATATACGTCTTCCAGCAAAAATTTTTTCTATAGATTTTACTAATTTTTCATGAATGCAAATCTTTTATGAACCTATACCTTAAAAAATGATTATTTTGGTTATTTTCTTGGCTCTATTCTCTTTCTAAAGGATAGTCTCTGCAAAGTCTAGTTTAATTTAAATTCAACCCATGTTGAAAAATACTTGCCACTTTCCTGAATCCGACTCTTCCTGGTGTGGAATTGCTGACCTAGTTCTAAAGTGAGGGATAAATGCATGCGGCTCAAGTGCAGTCTTTAGGGAAAGAGTGGAGTTATTGTTCGTGTCCCATTTACACGGAATGCTGACCTTTCAAAATAATCCATTTCTTATTGTAAATGTTTAATGAATAAAAATAATTGAGTTTATGCTCTAACCATAATGATCTATGTTGCTTTGGACTTGGTTTATTTTTTATGTTATAACCTGAACACCCCTTGGATTCAGTCTTAGGTTCAGTCTTAGGGAATATTCCCTAAGGGATATTCAAGTAGGGGTATTCAGGATAGATAAAATACCTAAGGGATATTCAGGATGGGTAAAATATCACAGACTTAACCCTATGTACTTTTAATCTAAGACAAAATGGGTAGGTAGAAAACAGCAGTCTCTACTTATTCTAAATCTGATAAAGAGAGGGGAAAGCCTATTAATTATCTATCTGATGTTAGACAGATATGAATATTGTACTGGTAGCATAGAGATATTAATTTTTAGCTCATATAATAAAGGGTCAGCAACACCAAAAAATTTACTGATTTGAGATATTGAAATTATAACCTATGACACTTACAAGCTTGGTGTTTTGTAGTATTTATAAGGAAAGATGATTTAAAGAAATATTATAGAATTTAGAAATTATTACAAAATGTGGCATAAAACTCCAAAAGATAAATACTAAGTGGTAAAGAAAACCATCAGAGTTGGAATTGTAGTGCTCCTAATTTGATATAAATTAATTAAAAACAAAGAGATTCAATGTGATTAAATAAGAACTATAGGTTAAACTAAATAAATAGATACATATAAGAAAAATATTCAGGGAGAAATGTTAAAACCTATGTTTTGGAAAGGATATATTCAATTGCAAAGAATAGAAGTCCTAAGTCTAGCTTCATGAAAATGGGGCTTAACAAAAAGGTAACCATGCAAATTCCACGGGCATTCAAAGACAGGAAACAAAGAACCTGCCAGACCACAAGGATCTCAGAAAAGGAACTGCAAAGGCAGAGCTCAAGCATCTCTGTGCATCTCCCGGAGATCACCCATGTCTATTCTCACCATGTCTATATTCTCTCCCTCTCCCTGGCATCCTAGACTTGGATGTGGCCCAGTGTGGACACATTGTCCACAGTGCTCACCTTAGGCTGTTCTTTTAAGTAACCACTGTCATCTGAAGAGCGTAATTCCCACTTAACCTCAGCTATGGATTGTTTGCTCCTGAGATGGATGTTCATGCCAAGGCACATCTGCTCCAACCAAAAGGCAATTTTAAAGAAGGGAAACTTTGTAGGAAAAACCCACCGAAATGTGTATCTATCTCCACCTACAAAAAAGGACAACAGAAACAAAAGAATAAAATGCAGGCATTAGCCTGTGCAGACGGTTCCCTGACTTACCATCGCTCCACTTAAGATTTTTTGACCTTACAATAGTACAAAAAACCATATGAATTCAATAGAAACTGTACTTCAAATTTTGAATTTTGATTTTTTTCTGGGCTAGGGATACCTGGTACTATACTCTCTCAAGATGCCAGGCACTGCAGGGAGCCGCTGCTCCCAGTCAGGTATGGGATTCAGGATCAACAACCAGCACTCTCAGTGCATCGTGTTGCCAGATGATTTCCCTCAACTGCAGGCTAATGTAAGTGCTCCGAGCACATGTAGGGTGGCCTGGGCTAAAGCTATAATATTCACTAGGTTAGATGTCTTAAATGCATTTTCCATTTGAAATGATATTTTCAAATGATGATTGTTTATTGGGATGTAACTTCATCCAAAGTCGAGAAGCATCTGTAAATTCAAATGAGAAAAATAGAAAACTTTTATGGTGGTGTATGGGGCTTACCCAAATACAAAAAAGAAAGAGAGGATTCCCAAAACAATTTGCTTGGTCAAATGTTTGCCATTTATAATGCAGATAAAACATTTAATTTCATTTTTAGATTACTTTAAGTTGAAAATAAATATTTAACAATGCTTTTGGTAGAGCGCGGTGGCTCACACATGTAATCCCAGCACTTTGGGACGCTGAGGAGCTTAAGGCCAGGAGTTTGAGACTAGCCTGGACAACATAGAGACCCCTTCTCTATAAAAAAAATAAGAAAAATTAGCTGGGCATGGTGGTGCACACCTGTAGTCCTAGCTACTCTGGAAGCCATGGAGGAAGGATCACTGGAGGCCAGAAGTTCAAAACTGCAGTGAGCTATAATCATGCAAGACTCTGTGTCTTAAAAAAAAATGCTTTTGATTTGGGTTTTTGAATTCAACAAAGACTGTTTGAATAACATAACTAAATTTTTTAAAATCTTTTATTTCATTATATTATGGGAGTACAGATATTGTTAGGGTTACATATATTGCCTCTGCCAACCCTCCCCCCCCCCGCCCTGGGCTAGAGCTTCAAGCATGTCAATCTTCTGGTGGTGCGCATCACACCCATTATGTAAGTATACATAACTAAATTTAACAGCTTCAACATGCACATTTTTAAATGGACAAATTTCTGGATAACATGTAAAAATAATGAGTAAAGAATTCAGTCCATTGTTTATGAAAGTATTTATATGACATCCTAACAGTAGGATTTCCACTGTGGTTCAAAAAAAAATCTTAAAGTTTAATGTAATTTATGTTAGCTTGAGTTTTGTTAGATAAAATCATAAAATAAAAGTTATGAATTAAAAACCAAAATTTTCTAATATCTTTTAAGTATGGCTTTTAGGTATATTTCTAATATTCGGCTATCCAGTATGGGTAATATTACATAAGCTACCTCATAAAGCTATATGAAAATATAAGCACTGTTGTTTTTCATTCACTACAGAAACACTTTTTAATTTACCTTTTTTTTTTTTGCTTAGAATCTATAAATTATTTTCTGTTTTCTGTGGAATTCTTAGTACCATGCTTTCAACAAAGGAGACATTTTAAATCTACTGACTGTTTTTAATCTTTGATGGTCTATCTTTCCTTTATCTACAATTCCATAAGTTTTATTAAGTGCTCACTTTCTGAAAAGCACCGTACTTAGTGATGCAATTAGGTTTTAGATGGCTTTAATCAGTGATTAAACTTCCATTTTACTCTCTTTTTCTACACTACTATAACAGATGAAGAAATACATACATGAACTGGTAGGTCCTTAGGTAATTAAGGATTGATTACATTTCCTAATAATGTACCTACTTTAATTGCTTCTCCTTAGCTTCTATATTCACTTATTGCAGGATTCCTCCCTTAGCAATCTTTCTCTGTGCATCTTAAAATGACAAGTTAATGTCAAGGAACAAAAAAAAAAAAGCTAACATTTTTGTACATAATTAATCACTAGAGTCATCTTGAACTGATCTTTTTTCTTTAAATGGGATTAATTATAGAAATTTAAATGTTTTTATCTTCAAATTTTGTTAAGCTAAATTTAATGCAATTTTAATTAAGAAATATGTCTGTAGATACAAAAACTACCAACTGATATTTAGCCAATAGTACAGAGTATTTGGTGGTTTTAAAATTATGTGCATCATTGCTTTAAGTATTGATGTTCTTGCTTTCTTCAAAATAGCTAATACTGTGAGGACTGGTGAGTTAAGGACAGAGTATATGTGTCCAGAACAGGAAAGCTATAGACTAAAACTCTAGGAGGTAACCTGACTTAAGAGAGTTGGGAGGACAGGACAAACCAGGTGCTAAAACCAAATCAGAAACTAAGTGTCCTAGCTCAGGTGTGAGCAGGTTGAGATGATTATGTACTAAGAAACAAATTCAAATCCAAAGGGAGAGGTCAGAGGTTCCTTCTTTTTTTTTTTTTTTTTTTTTTTTTTTTTTGAGACAGGTTTTCACTGTGTCACTCTGGCTAGAGTGTGAAGTGGCGTCATCATAGCTCACAGCAAACTCAAACTCCTGGGCTCAAGCAGTCCTCATGTCTCAGCCTCCCAAGTAGCTGGGACTACAGGTGTGCACCACCATGCCTGGCTAATTTTTCTATTTCTTGTAGTGAGTGAGACAGGATTCTTACTCTTACCCAGGCTGGTCTCAAACTCCTGACTTCAGGTAATTTTCCCACCCTGGCCTCCCAGAGTGCTAGGATTACATGCATGAGCCACCATGCCCACCCAGCCCAGAGGTCAGTTCTTTAGCAAGAGCTGACAATAATTCTTTAAAACTGAAGTTCGTGGCAGAACAGAGGCAGGGATAAAGGGCGAATGGGACAGGCCTTCAGGGTCAAATCGAAAAACAATAAAATATGAAATACTATCCAAGAAAGGTAAAAGTCAAAGGCCTGGAAGGCAACAAGAGAGCAGGAAGAAGAATACTCTATGGAAGTACTATCCAAAAGAATTTTGTGTGACAATGGAGAATTCTATCCTTCAGCATCCAAAGTGGTGGCCAATCCACATGTGACTTTTGAGCATTCGAAATGACAAGTGCAACTTAGGAGCTAAACTTTTAAATTTTATTTCAATTTAACTAATTAACCATTTGTAACTGCTGCATTGGATGGTGCATCTCTGAAGGTATAACTATGACTGGCTCTAAGTCACACAGATTGTTTCATTACTGTCTGACCTCTTGCAAGGGCCCAATCACATTATTGCACTTCCACCAGCTTAAGAAGTGCAGCCCCTTTCACCTAGCATCTGATATTACCCATTCTTCCTTATTTCCCACGAAAGCTGTAACCACCTAGGATAAGATTTTGGTGTCATGGGCATATGTAAGATCAGAATACTGGGTTTGTGGAAATAAAGTTCTTGGGCTCCCAGGTATGTCTCTCGTGCACCTCCCAACATGCATCTCCCAATTAACTCACTGCCAGGAGATTCCACTTTCACAGGATACACCCTAGGGGTAGGCATGGAAGTGGTGCTCTTTGTGGATGTGATCCTGAAAAGGAGGACTAAGTAGAGAATTAGAAGTACCCAAAGGAATGGTGGGAATAAGAAATGGAAAGAAACAGATGGGAAGCAGTATTTTTGAGGACCCATCCTAGGAACATGTTGCACAGACTTCCAAAGTAAAAAGGTGGTTTCTGACAGTTGGTGGCAATCTGATATTTCACATACACTTGATAGAAGGTGCCCTAGAAAAGAACTAAGGCACTGCAGAGTTGGCAAACTGAATATTGATGAGATTTTGCTCTTTTTCACTCCCAATACTGTGATGAGATTATAAATCTAATGATCCTGCTCTTTGCAGGTCTCAGAGGACTTGAACTTCAAGTTCAGAGTGAGAACAGATGTCTGAACTCTATAAATAAAGGACATAATACCCCTGAAATTTCCAGTATGGGTGTTGGGGGAGGTATAGAAAGTTGTTCTACCCATATATTCACATTGAATATGGCACTAATTCCAAATAATTTGGGAACAACAGGAGGACATCATCTGTGATAACTAGTCCTGTCATATTCTTAGTTCCTAAAACAGTGCCTGGCATATAGCTGACACTCAATAAGTGGGAGTTGAATGACAAACCATGGCTGCCCCAGCCTGGACTATACATTACTCTGAAATGGTATTGTCAGGTTGATGAAAATTACACCATCCATGTGGTCCATCTGTTGTAGATTTCTGAGTCTTCTCTATGGCATGGATGAAGATTAGGTAATGCAGCACATTTTAGCTACCAAAAGTGGAGCACAGACTTCTTCCAAGAACTTGAAGTAGATCTACTTTTCTCTCTTCCTCTTCACTACGTACAATTAAAAACCCTGGACATTACATATATACACAATTTTTATATATATATACATACATACATGTATGTGTGTGTATATATAGATATCTATAGATATCATAAAAAGACTCTGAAAGTTGAAAAGAGGAAGGCTGACCAGCCAGGGACCCAAGGAATGACATGGTACTAGGTTTCCTGGGTTTTCTTTGTGCCTCATTTATTCCCAATTTGGAGCTAAAGAAGATAACAACCTAGAAACGCCCACGGGCACAGTCAAAAAAGAATCACCAACAAATGACTTTTCTCTATAGCCAAATAACCTGGAAATAGCCATCCTAGCAAGGCAGTAATTGTTAGACAATAACCACTCAACTCCAGACAAACACCATAGAAAGCACCGTCATCTCATTCTCCCTGCCCCCACCCACAGCAGCAAACGTTGAATAGAGAGTTTGGACTTCTACCTTCATGAGGCTGGAATGGGGTATCCCCAAACCAATACCAGGGTGGTAACAGAGAAGGCCAAGTACAGAGCTGGGACTTTCATTTCCACCAGCTGGTAAGGAGGCAGCCTCCCCGCAGTGCATGTAGAGACCAACCATGTGGACAGCCAGGACTCCCACCCCAGCCAGAAGTAATAAGGTGCCTCTCCATATCCCTGCTGGGTGGTGTCAGCGGAGGGCTAGTGAATGTTGAGGTGTTCATCATTGCCCAGTAGTATTGAGGCTACCTGCACCACAGTGCCAGTGGAGACCACATGGGGAGCCCAAACTCCCACCCCAACCCAGCAATAACAAGGAGCCTTCCCCTTGGTGTCAAGGGAGACTAAATGGGGAAATAGACTTCTACCTCCAACTTGGCAGTAACAAAGTGATGTCTTCTTCTCCCTTTCCACTGCTCTGACAGAGCAGTGTCAGTGAAAGCCAGCTAAAACATATTTAAATAATATCCAGAGTCTCAAAATATAATATAAAAATATTCAAACCTGCAGCAAGACTGAAAATAAAAGAGACAAAACACAAATTACCAATATCAAGAATGAAACAGGAAATGTCACTACAGGCTGTGCAGATATCAAAATGATAATAAAGGTATACTACAAACAACTCTGCACATCTACAACTTAGATAAAATGGATCAATTTCTTGAAAAACACAAACTGCTATGACTTACCCATTATGAAATAGATAACTTAAATAGTCCTATAATATTAAGGAAATTGAATTTGTAATTTTAAAAATCCCAAAACAGAAATGTCCAGGCCCACATAGTTTCACAGTAGATTTCTGCCAAATGTTTAAAGAAAAATTAACACCAACAATTCTATAATATCTCTTCTAGGAAATATAAGGGGAAGAAACTTTTTAACTCACTTTATGAAGCTAGCATTACTGTGATACCAAAACCAGACAAAGATGGTATAAACAAAAAAACTACAGATCAATATGCCTCAAAAATATAGACACAAAAATTCCTAACAACATTTTAGCAAATAAAATTCAGCAATATATAAAAAAAATTATATACCATGTCTGAGTAGGGTTTATTCTAGGGTCGCCAGTGTAATTCAGTCTTCAAAAATCAATGAATGTCATCTATCATGTTAATAGGCTAAAGAAGAAAAATCATATGATTGTATCAACTGATGCAGAAAAAGCATTTGATATAATTAAAAACTCTCAGAAAAATAGAATAGGTAATTTTCTCAACTTGATAAAGATCTACAAAAACCCTACAGCTGACATTATTCTTCACTGTGAACAACTGAATGCTTTTTTCATAAGATTTGGAATAAGATAGGAAATCTGCTCTCATGATTTTTATTCAAAATAGCACTGGAAGTTCTAGCCAGTGCAATAAGCTAAGAAAAGGAAATAAAAGGCATACAGATCAGAAAAGAAGAAACGAAACTGAAATAAAAGTAAAATCAGAAAGAAAGAAACTATTTGCAAATGATCTGATTGACTACATAGAAAATCCCAAAGAATCTACCTAAAAACTCCTACAACTTTCTTAAGGGAAAGTGTCAAGTCTTATATTTCATTTTTCTGTTCTAGGTATTGCTTATTACAGTTTGGATCCCACAGTAAGTGCTCAAATATGGCTAGATCACAAAGACTTATTTTCCACCGGACTCTGTGTCAAATAATATAATTGAAGATGTTCTTGGTCTAAAATGTAAAAGTTGGGACAAGTGGGTGGGAGTATTGATTCAGTCCCACTCCCTATAGTCTCTTGCCATTGGTGCTATCACACCTTCCCCACCCATCAGTGGGTCTTTCTCTCTTGAACTTTCAGCACCATTAATATTTCCCCAGGAGTCTTCAGGAGCTCTCCAACAGACTTTGGTTGGGGGTATCCATTCACTGCTTTGAATTTCAAAAAGAAATTAAGAAAACAATCAGACAAACTCTCTCTGTGTTCCATGCATCTTATTTTTACAACAAACAGAGGTAAAATGTTCATATTCATTACACTTCTTTCTTTCAGTTTCAAGTAGATGTTATGATATCAGTGTCTCCCATGTCTTTGGTAATCTTAGGGTCCTTTTGCAGATGCAGGATTTCTAAAAATAAGGTGTAGTAATTGAAAACATGGAGGTGATAGCTGACAACAGAGAAAATCCCCAAGCTAACAGGGCTTTTCTTCAACTTTCCACTTACCCATCAGACACTAAGATTTTGAACTATGGAAATAATTTTGTGTTTAAAAAACATAAAATTACCAGAATCCAGATGATTTGATTTTATGCTAGAGAGGAACACCCCCCACCCCAAACACACACAGTACTCCTTTACCCATCAAATAAAATGAAAAATTTAAAGGGTCATCAGCAAGGTCTCTGACCATCATATATAGTACTCTTTTAAACAGGCAGCAAAAGATAAAGTTCGGCACTATTGATATATAAGAGAAGCTTCATCAAAAACTACTTTTAAGAATCTTTAATTTCACAAAAAGAAAGACTCAGAGAATCAAAATCTGGTTTCAGAATGCTCATGTACTGAGGGTGAAAAGGTGTTCGCTGCTATGCTTTGGGCAGCGTGCCCCCAGGCAGGGCTCCTGACTTTCCAAGACAGAACAGTCTTCATCTCACTGTTTCCTGAACTGGCCGAGTTGTGTTCTGCCCTCCCTCCCAGGAAGCTTCATTTCCTTTAACTTTTTCTTTGTTTTCATCAGACTTCTCCACACTTTGTGCATTCTTTCACCCCACCGTTGTTCTAAATATGACATGTCCCTTTCTTTCTTGTCCACTGATGTGGTAACTGTTATTTGGCCTTCTTGAACGTGTTGTTTTATAGAAAGGAGAAAAAAAGACAAAAAAAAAAAAGCCTATGACCTACTGAGTATTTGAGCTTCAAAAATCATTTCTGAGGACAAAAGTTGCACTGGGAATGGTTGGCCAGGATTCTGGGTGTAACGGTATGTAAACCTCAATACTAGAATAGTCTTCTCAGATCCTGAAATGCCACAGAGCAGCACAAAGGAGACAGACGTGCTCTCTGGTATTTCATGTCACCTTTTAGTCCTGAAAGAACAAAGGTTACCAAATGATAGACAATTTTTCTCAAAGTACAGTTCCTTTGCTGACTTTGAGTTTTAGATCTAAGTCCAGTGAGAGCAATAGAAACAGTGTTACTCAGGCTTTTTTATTTTTATTTTTTTCAATCTACAACAAAAAGGAAGGCAATTTCTTGTTTAGCTAGATTACTGAACTGGGCTCTTAACTGGTCACCTCCTTCTGCCCTCGCTTCCCCTACTCCCTCCAGTTCATTCTCCAAGAGCAGCCAGGATGAGCCTTTAAAACGCATCAGATGGTGAACCTCCTCTACTCAAAACTGCATGTTCAACCTTTCAACTGGGGTTAAAGCCCAGGTATTACACCATCTCCCCACCCACTCACCTCCTTACTGCACTGACTTCATCTGCCACTCCCTCACCCCCTCACTGTGCTCTGGCCACACAGTCTCTCTACTGTCCCTTGCACACACCAAGCAGGCTCTAGCATTGGGGCATTTGCACTAGCAGATCCCTCTGCCAGGATCACTTGCTCATCGACATCACTGCCTTCAAGACTTTACTCAAATACAAACATCTCTAAGATACCTACCTTGAGCAGCCTATAAAAGACCAAAATTCTTTTTTTCTCCTATATCTATTAAGCTTCCAACTTTTTAAATCCTGATCTAGTTTTCATTTGTCCACATTATTTATCATGTATTTTGTTTGCTGTTTGCTGTTGGCAAACACAGGGATATTTGTTTTATTCTCCTTTTTAACTCACCTACCTAGAACAGTAGTGGACATGTGCATGGGAAGCACTCAAATTTGTTGAATACATTAATTAAGAGTAAATTGGCTTATATATTTTTTCTTCGAAGATAATAAAGCTTTCGTTTTTGAATGAAGAAATAATATATTGCTAACAAAATAATTGTAATTTACAATCACTCAAGAATCAAAACTATATACTTCTGAATTCAAACTCATAGACTTCTGTTTGATTTTTTCCAATTATTAATGAAAGACCTTCAATATTTATAGACTAAAGTTTAGCTGTAAAGCCCCAGGTGAATTTGAGTTAGCATGTGAATTGAAATTTGAAGAACATTTTTTAATTGCCTTCATCTAAGAAATGAGACCCACCTTCACCCTCAGACAAGTTGCCTACCCTCAGCTGCAAAGACATGGAACTGGAATGTTGGCATGGTATCAAAATTCTCTCCTAGCACTTTGGCTCAGCATCAAATGTTTTCCCTGTTGCTTGGTGTGTATGTCTGTCAGCCAGACTCCTTCCTGGTTCTGGAGATTTTCTTAGCAATATGCTCCACCCTCGGGCCTGGGCCTGTGTCCCTAACTCATGCTCTTTGGTCTGCTAGCAATGCCTTGTGACTCTTGTTTTCTAATCTTCTTGCTTTCGGGGTCTCTTGACTATGCAAATTCATGCCCCCAGCTTGTTTCTTGAGCCTTGGCTGATTTTCCAAATCCTGACCTATGAGGTGGATCCAGAGATGCATTGCCCAGGTCCTCTTCTCGGAAATACTGCTGGCCAGGTGTGGCAAGTGTAGTCAGCAGAGCGCCTCCAACTGTCAGCCTCAGCAGGGACTGCCTCCGCTGCAAAATGCTGTCTGTCCATAGTCACACACCTCCTTGGGACAACATGAATCCCATGATGGCCCAATGATGGACCCTCTAAGGAATCTTACTTGCTCCAGGGGTCCCTGCTGGTTGGCCAAGACGTAGCCAGCCATGTTTCACAGTCCACCTTCTCCCTCTCCCAATCCCACTTCCATTGCTTTCCTTCACGGGTACTGATTCCTAATAAGCATCTTGTATCCCCAAACACCATCTCTTTATCTGCTTCTGGAGGACCAAATTGGCAACAATCTCCAACACTCCTAACTAATTGAAATCTCAAAACTGAGTAACTTGGAAAAGTAGAAGATAAAGCAAGAATATATGAGAGCAGCATGATACACAGAGGAGACTGATCTACCATACTAAAAACAGTGATGAGTCCTCATTGCATTATGTGTTCTTAATATCAGGTGGCAGTGTAAGAAAGCTATTTCACTTTACTTAAGTCTTTGAGTCAAAAACCTCTTCTAACTCACTTTCTGGAAACTCCCCCTTTATTTTAATTTGATAATTTTTTACAAAAATATAAAAACACATGAATTTTGGAGAAATGATTGGAGCATAGTTTAGGAGACTTAATATATATATCAGCATTTATAAGGATTTAATTCTGAAATGTATATATTAACAACAGCCATTTGTCAGAAATTACTTTCAACTACATATCATTTGGTTTTCAAACAATTTTGAGTAAAGTGTGTTCTTTTTTATTTCTAAGATACGTTGAATTTACTGTTAATATTTTGTTGCCGGTCAGTACCACTTTGTGTTGGCTAAAATCATTCACCTGTACTTTATTGTGATGTTTCCTTACATAATTCAAGGAAAACTGCCTTTGATCCTATGCATCTAATATCTAGTAGACAGCTGGATCCAAAACCTTGCATAGGTGCTGCCTTCCTTTGCCCGAGGGTGAATATAGTTAGCGTTTTTTTCAAATCCCCTTTAGTCACCACGCGATTCTCTGAGTGGCTGATTTCGGTGCCAAGCCCATTCCACTTGGCCCCTTATGAGTGGTTCTGAATTCCAAAGGCTGCTTGTTTGAAAATTCATGAGCTTCTCAATGATGCAGTTCCTTTTTTGGCTGCCCTACTGCTCAGTTAGTTCAGACAACAAGCTGCTTAGGGACGGATAATTTTTCCTTTTAGTTGCCAAAACCTACAGGGGGGTTGGTATTTTACCGCTATTGTGAAATTTTCAGAAGTTTGGAAAACAGAGGATTTTATTTTTTGTTTTGTTTTGATATAGGACGTTTTGACAATGGCTTTGGCAGTGATACAAAAATCTCCACGCTTCTAAACCAGAATAACATTTGCAGCCATCTGGCTTCCATGTAGCACCCTCTGAGTGGGATAGATATAAAAACGGTTAGCAATTAAGAGGTTTAAAATGGCTTTCCCATTAGCTTCTGAACTGAACTATCCCATGGTAAAGACATAATAGGCAATGGAAGAAGTGCTGATTCTTTGTCAGCACACTTCCCATCATGATAAAAATTGTCTGACACCTCCATTATTTCTTAATTTCTCAATCTCCCTCTACTATCACCACCACCATTCACCCAGATTTCTCGACTCAAATTTTTCCTAAATATAACATCCCCAATTAAGACAAACTGAAAAATCCATTAAAAGATCCACTATATGCCTAGTTAGGTTGATTATTCTATTCTCCCTTTTGATTGTGACCAAGGCTTAATTTCAACAAATGTAGGAAAACTTTTAAGAATGGAATATGAATCACTGTGTTTTAATTTTTAAAATTTCAAGACTTAATAATATGATATATAGATATGATATCAATATGATAAACATTAGATATTTTATTAGGATATTTTTAAACAATAGAGCGTAGAAGAAGTTTTTGATTTTTTTCTTTTTTGTTTTTAGACAGGGCCTTCCTCTGTCACCCCAGGTAGAGTGTGAGTGTAGTGGCATCATCATAGCTCACAATAGCTTCAGACTCCTAGGCTCAAGCTGTCATCCTGCCTCAGCCTCCCTAGTAGCTGGAACTACAGGCACACACCACCAGCCCGGATTTTCTATTTTTAGTAGAGACAGGGTCTCACTCTTGTTCAGACTGGTCTCCAACTCCTGGCCTCAAGCAATTCTCCCACCTGAGCCTCCCAGAGTGTTGGGTTTACAGGCAGTTTTCGATTTTTGAAACTAAAAAGAAATAGTTCCTTTAAAGCAGAAACTTGCCTTTGACCTTTTAAAAATTATTCAAAGGTAATTATTATAATAATCTACACATATCAAAGTATATAAATAGCACTACCAACTTGGAGTCTTGTCAATTTCCAGTACAATAATAGTAGACCAAAATTATCCAATGCTCTAGCAGTAAATTTGGAAAGGTGGGCTAAGATGAAAGGAGAATGTGAAATAGTTTGGGAAGAGGTTTATATTTTCCCCCATCTAGCTTGCCCTCCAGAATCCTTTCCTGCCTGTCCAGGAAATATCATCTATTAGTACAAAGGAAGCTTTGTGCTGTCACTTATTTTGCACTTTTTATATAGAGTAACATATTTTTATCCAAAGATTTCAGAGATTTCTCCCTTAAGTTGTCAAGTTCAGAAAACCCAGAGCTGGAAGAGATCAGTCAGGAATTTTCCCAAACAAATTAGCATGTTGAAGGAGGATGTAAACAGTAGAGTCATTGGCAGCATGAATTTACCCTATGCTTGAGCACGTTTTGCAGCACAGCTAAGACAGTAACAAGTGATGTTTTCATGCACTTGGGCTAGTGATTTACAAAGTTGCTTCCTGATTAATAGAGTGCTAGAAAGGAATGTTGTTATACCAAGTAAAAAGAATCATAAAATGGTAATGAATGTTATAAAACTTCATGAATATTTCATCTGAAGACAGGTTATCAGATTTATCTTAAGGTTAAAGAACACATAGGCCATAAATCAGGCTCAAGATGGAGTTGTTTGAAGTTCATAGTTGGTGAGAACTGTTTACATGTTAGGCAAGGCTATCGGTGGGTATTTATTACTTCAGTCACATGTTAGAACCCACTTAACTTAAGAAAAAGGAAAAAAATACAATTAAAAAAATAACTTTTAAAAACGAGCATCAACTATTTGTAAGAAGCATTAGAGGTATTTTTAAAACAAAATTGTCTCTGTTGAAATTTTCTCATTGAAATTATTAACTATTCAGAACTATAATCAATAAAAAGGTATCACAAAGCCATGATACCATAAAATGGCATAATGAGCCCAGGCTTATTCTTTAGCTGCAAAACACACATGTAACCATCATTTATATTAAATCTTTAATATATCACTAGTTTTAAGGCAATTTCTCATTTGGAATATTTACAGTTAGCTTAAAATTCACTACTTATTTTGTTATATAGGTATATTTTATGTTTTCCAATAGGACCCCAGAAAAATATTCTTCCCCAGTCTACAGTACTGACATAGAAATAAAATTTAGTTCGGAGATTATGGAACTTTCCCCTCAGCTTGCCAGCTAGCTGAGAGCAAGCCCATTAACCCCTTTACATTAAGTTTTCCCTCTTTCTTATAATTGTCATAGTATAAGAAATGTTGTTTAAATATGGAAATAAACTTTCTGCAAATGCTAAGTGCTCATTCATTCATTTGGTCAGTCACTCAGCAGTATTTTGAATGCTTACTAAGTGCCATGTACTTACCTTGCTAGGTGACGGGGATAGAATGGTAGATGTGTAAAACATGGGCCCTACCATTTTGCTTTAAGAGGGAGCACATATGCAATTACAAAAAGTGTGATGGCTGACATAATAGGGGCTTTTATGTGAGCATATGGGAGGAAAAAGTACCCCAAATTGAGGGGTCAAAGATGGTATCTTGGAAAAAACAACACCTAAGGCCAAAGCTACCAGAACAATGAGTAGTCATGTTGCCTGCCAAGAGGAAAGAAAAAACATGAACCATCAGAGGAGCCAAGAAAAGCTTGTCATGGTTGAAGTGTGTTTTATGTGTGGTGTTGGCTGTAAAGATGAGGAGGGAAGCAAAGGAGGACATGGGTGATACCTATAAATCCTGCAAGGAATTTGGACTCTAGCTCAGGGCAATGAATTTTACTGAAGGGGCTTCAACAGTACACTGATATAAGTAGATTCCCATTTTATCTTGTTTAAAGTCACATCTCTTGTTTAGTAAAGAAAGTGTTTTATACTTCTACTCTCTTTGTGCTAAAATTAAAATCAAGAATTTGATCAGATGTTATAAGTCAGTGAATAATAGGTTTTGAAAGTAATTTTACAAAAGAGTTGAGGGGGAATAAGATCCTTTACACAGAAAATGTTGAACATCACAAATGCTCTTGAATGGCAGAAAAGAGTGTGATCAAATAGATAAGATATATTTGATTTCTAAGAATAAAGTCAGATTGGAGTTCATTACTCTGAAATGTCCTTATAAGAATGGAGTGATTCCAAATTTAAGTCATGAGATCTTTTTATGAAGGTCTTAAAAATTATCCTTCATTTTAGAGAAGAAAAAGTAGTTCACATTCTAAAGAAATCATTGCCCTAAAAAGATATATCTCTGCGTTTCATCATCTTCATCCTGCTCACTACATAGAAAATCTACTACAACTTGAATATCTCTTATATAAAATGCTTGAGACCAGAAATATTTCAAATTTCAGATGTTTTAAGGTTTTGAAATATTTGCACATATATAATGAGATATCTTGGGGATGGGACCTAATTTAACCAAGAAATTAATTTATGTGTTATATACACCTTACACACATAGCCTGAAGGTAATTTTATATATTTTTAAATAATTTTGTGCATAAGACAATTTTGACTACAACTGATCACATGAGATCAAGTGCAGAATTTTCCACTGTGTCATCATGTCACACTCAAAAGCTTCAGATTTTGGAGCATTTAGGATTTGGGATTTTTGGATTGGAGATGCTCAACCTGTATTAAGTAAGATAAGAACTAATGTTGATTAAGGAGTGAAGATATGCCAGTCCTTGTTCTGAGTGTTTTACATCTATCTGTTTATTTAATCCTCATTTTAAAACATGTATAGTAAATACTATAATTATCCCTACTGTAAAGTTGAGGGAATTAGGCACAGAAGATCCAGTAATTTGTCCAAGTCATACAGTCAGTGAGTGGCAATGCTGGATTCTCTGTCATGTCATACTACAGAGCTACATGGTGACACAGTATACATAATTTTTATAGTGACAATCAGCAAGAATATGGGGAAATTACCACCAAAAAGAAAAAAACTATTCACAGTTATCCTCAAATATTGTTTTATGTCTGTTTATAAGGAGGAAGAAAATTCCAACTTGATTTTCTATGAGGCAAACATACTTTTGCAGATTTGATACTCAGAGCAGTGTATTTTCTCATTGATTATTTGCTCATTAATTTAACTTTGATTGTGTTATTACTGTGGTACTCATGTATAGTAAGTGCATTGAACACATGACATCCCTTAGAAGGGAGTAACAATTTTAAAAACTTTCCTCCCCAAAAATATATCATACTGAACTGTCACAAACATTGCCCTAAGCTGAGTTATAATGTGATCACCTACTAGATGGCATATCCTTTATTTAAAATGGAAATTGTGCTTTTTATTTCTAGAGGAAAACATCTTGCAATGTTTAAGTCCAAGTATAGGGAATAACACCAAAGCCTCCCTGGTACAGAGTCATTTGTTCAATTTTCTGACCTGTTCCAGCCTAAAGAATAAGGACAGCATAGGATGACAAAAGGTTTCCAGCACAAACAGATTTATAGTCAGAATCAGTTTTCTCTGTTTTCATTCATTTTGAATGAATACAAAGAATAATCTTGCTGCTAATACAAATGCAGCAAACTGAGCCATTAAATTGACAGTGTGATCTATCCCACTTCACACTGCTTTATAAGCAAAATGTATCATTCTTGGGAGCTTTCTCCTGGTTAAATAATTGTGAGAAATATATCTCTTGCCATTACTTTTATTGATAAAACACAGCATGTCATCTTAATTCATCCTTCCACTGCTCTATTTTATCATCTCCTGAGTGATTGGGATTCTGATCACCCTGCATTCTGCTGTCAGATTGAAAGCTTCTATCTACTCATCTGTTATTCTTCACGAAGCAAAGCTCTGGTGTAACATCTGTTTCTCACTGAATCTTTACCAGAGACTCAGATTTCAGTAAGCAATAACCTTGGGGTTCCCCTAGAAACCCTCAAGGGTTTCTGCTGTGTCAAGGCTTAAAGCTATCTAACAAAATTAATGGGCAAAGTCCCTTTATTCTATTTTCATTTAATTTGAGGAACATGAGTTTGGTGGAGTAATGATAATGTTTTACTGATTTTTGAAGCTAGCTGTCACTTGGTTTAGAAGGCTGGAAGCTTTAGCTCCATATCGTAAACTTTATTCTTTTCCCTTTTCCTTTTTCAGCTATACTCATATCTTACTTTAATCTCAAAACACAGAGAACATTTGTTTTGTCTCACTCAGGTATTTTTATGAAATTTCCCACTTCTAATAACAAAAGATGATTTACAATTTCTATTCTGACACTGGTATCTATTTGGGTATTTCATTTGTGTTTCTTGATGGAGTTTGACTGTTGAAAATTAATTTATCCACTTTGTTCAAATTACTGAGAAAAGATTATAAATGAATGCAAATCAGAAGCTAATTTCGGTCATGACACAAGTAAAACATATAACCTGGAAAGTTTGTAGATATTGGTCATTTTTATAACTAGTCATAACTTATGCTAAAAGCCAAACTGTATACTTTAAACTGATGTGCATATGTGTATTAACACATAAATATATACACATATATATTTATGCATAGTATTTATATACCTATATGCTATGTTGACAAGATTTAAAAATCATTATCAGAGGAAATGAGTAAACTGCTGTTTCATTATCCATTGCTGTAAAACAATCCACTCAAAATTTAGTGGCTTAAAACAACAATGACTTATTGTTTTTCATGAGTCTGTCAGTTGATGGGATGCAAATAGGAAGTTATTCTGCTCTGTGTGACATTGTGGAGGTCACCCACTCAGCTGCATTCAGCTGGCAACTAAATTTGACCAGAAGATCCAAGAAGGTTTAACTCAGTCTGGCACTTTGGTGCTTTCTCCTGGTCACTCCACATACCTAGCTTGGACTTCCTCACAGCTTGGTGGTGTCAGGATAGTCAGACGTTTACACAGCAGCTGGATTCTAGAAAAGGAAAATAGAAGCTACCAGCTTCCTTAAGGGCTAAGTCCAGAATTGTCATAGCATCAGTTGAGCTGCATTCATTTGGGCAAAGCAAGTCATAAGACCAGCTGAAATTCAAGAGGAAAGGAAATAGACTCTACCTTTGTGATGATAATGCCACATGAATACAGAGGAAAGGAAGAAACTGATGTCCATCTTTGTAGATTATCTAGCATACATACCTATATTTAAATTTCAAAAGCCTCTAGGAGACATGGGAAGATGGAGCAAGAAGCAGCCAGCACGGCGCCGCTCTCATGGAGAGGTTTGAAAGTGGCCAATAGATACTCACCTTTAGGATCAGTCATCTGAGTGAGAGCACCGGGAATCCATGGAGAGAAGGCGAGAGTGAAGTGAAGAAGATAGAGACGGAACGAGCTGCTTAGCAAGACCAGAGGTTATTAGGGAAGGTGCTCACATGTGGGAAAGGGACAGAGGAGAAAGTCCCGGGCTCCACGCTTCCCCTGAGGGTATCGCAACCAGAGCGGCAGAAGCGAGGAGAGTCCCGGCCTGAGACCGAGACCTGACTGGAGGCTGCGCAGCTGTGTTGCTCTGGAGAGAGGGGATGGCTGGCCTGCCAGCCCTGGGCACTATGGCTGGCATCATGGTAGCTTTCCACTCCTGGAATGCTACTTTGGCCCAGGGATCAGATCTGTGACTGCTGCCTCCGCATTGCCCCTGCCAGGCGGGGAGAGCAGGGAACCCCGGCGATCTCGTACACCCTATAGGTAGGTGATGTGCACCGCCCCCCACCCCCACCCCTACTGGGGGCCCTAGGCAGAGCAGTAAGACCATGGGCCTGCTGCTGTGGCCTCAGCAATCTCACTCAACTGCACTTCTCATGGGACCTGGGAGGAGCACACCTAGCCTTCAGTGCCCACTGCCCACTGCCCACTGCCCACTGCCGGGGCAGCTGGACCACTGCTGCCACACCTGCCTGAAAGGCTCCAAGAGGGATGAAAGCCAGCGCAGCCACAGCCTTTGGATCTGGCCGGACTGCATACGATGGACCCGCACCGTCCTGCTCAGGTGCCCTGGATTTCCCGCCCTGTCCCCGGACGCCTTGACCTGCATGTATGTGGATGTGCTCCATCCCGCACAGGCATCCTGCCCCTTGGGGCCTCTCTGTCCCAGGTCTCCACTCCACTCGACATGTGAGCTGTGACCCACCAGCCTGCTCTACACTGGGGGCCCGCTCCACCCTGTGCCTCATGGGCCTGTGGGACCACTACCCCCTGTCCACCTACTATGCCTTGATGGCCACAGTAAAAGTACCAACTCAAGCATTATACAAGGTATCCATGTAACAAAAACATGTGTACTCTCTTAATATTTTGAAATAAATAATAATATCCTCTATTTATACATTAAAACAGAAGTACTCTTGACATTCTTTATTATACTAGACAACAATAATTGATTTTTTCAAAACATTGGGTAACTATGCATGTTTAAAAATGCATGGATTAATCTTCTTATGATGTTATCTCAGACATTTACCAATCTTAACATTGAAATCAAACCTTAGATTCCAGCCTGATTGTCTTGCCCTCACTGTGCTTCAAATTTTTATTAGTCATTTCTTCATTAGTTTACATTTTCCCCAGGGATACCATTTGAAATTAAGTGGAAAATAAAAACCGAAAGCAAACTTCCAATGTTTTTACACATATGTCCCACTCAATCTAGTCAAACTGGATCGTCTGTCCAGAAGAGCAACTGGGGCTGGGTAGTTATGTGGGAAGTCACCAACCAGCATTCCTCTCTATCCATTTCTGTCAGCCTTGGTTAGATGAAGTATCTTCATTTTCCAACTGTCCACACCAATGGCTACCCCCATTGACAGGAGTAACTAAGAGAGGACTTTACATTTAGCTGGAGTTCAATAAATGTTAGTCACGAAATATTCTTTCAACATATTAAAGAGACTCATCCCAATTCTTTTGTTTGAAACATTTATCAAGATCCCAATAGATGCTAGTTATTGGGAATATAAAGGTAAATTATCTCCTCTTCAAAGTTTCAGAAAGCGAAGAAATCATAAAACACTTCCTGAGATTTCTAGTTTTTTTAATCTTTAATGTAATAGTATAAAACAAAATTATCTCTCATCAAAGCTTTCATTCATAGTGCTTTCAGTATCTTCAACTGAGATCAAACCAAATAAAACTGCTATATTAATTATATAAGGATATTTAACAAAAAGTTTCTAAAACAAAGATGGAAGAATGATTTTAGTGACAATTTTCTTATCTGTGGATCAGAGATTTGAGAAACTTAAACTTCATACAGGGAAGTCCTCTGTAGCTATCATAGAGTGTGAAAGTCAGTTCCCACAAGATGAGAGTGATCCATGGAAGATTTGGTTTGTTGACTTATTCAATACATATTTTTGAGCCCCTACTGTGTGCCAGCTTGGTGCTGGGTGTACAATGAAAAGCAAAAAAGAGACAATCTTTGCTTTCACAGAACCTCCTGCCTAGTGGCAAATATAGACACACAGGCAGCTACGATCTAGTGTGGTATATTTTAAGAGTGAGTGATGTGAAGTCCCAGGGGAGCACACAATAGGATCCCCTGATCCAGGGCAGAAAGTCAGGAACAACCTCAATAGAAAAGAATGAGCAGAAAGGATGGGTAAAATGAAAGTTTGAGGGTGAGAGAGATGAGTGTCCGGGGCAGCATGAAGGGGGAATATGCATAGACCCAAAGTCAAGAAAGAATGTCCTCTTCTGGGAACTAAGCATCCTTTAGTTCAACAGAAGCACCGCTGTGAGAAGCTGTGGAATGAGGATTCAGCTTGAGGCAGACTGCTGCTGAATCCTAGGAAATGGGAAAGGAGGATTTGGGTAATGTAAGTCCATTAACATCCCTGTTCTGAAGATTTCCATTTATAGAATGTGTCATGTACATTTTTAGCTTTTCACAGCATGTGTATATGTATTTGAACATATCATACACATTTTTAAAATGGGGGAAAAATACATCAACATGTTAACCAGATGATTTTTTTCTAATTTTGCTACTTTGTACTCTTTTTGTATTTTCAAAATGTTATACAATACTATGCACAAAAATTATATTTAACAGAAAAACATCATTGTTTAAATGTAACTTAACTTCTGAATATAACTACAAATGGTATGTTTCTGAACCTATTTATACTTCCTCTATTTCTAAGGGATACTTTCTATACAAGTGTCCTGTTTTTTAATAATAAATGTTTTGTATTTGAAAGATAAGTCAGCTGAAATGAGTGAGTAACTAACTTTAAAATTGGATCCTTTATAAGAACAAAAGCAATACTAAAATACACAAAAAGCCCGGGTGTGGTGGCTGACACCTGTAATCCTAACACTCTGGGAGGCTGAGGCAGGAGGATCTCTTCAGCTCAGGAGTTCGAGACCAGCCTGAGTAAGAGCAAGAACCCATCTCTACAAAAAACAGAAAAAATTGGCCTCTACTAAAAATAGAAAAAATTAGCCAGGCATGGTGGTATGCTCCTATAGTCCCAGCTACACAGGAGGCTGGGGCAGGAGGATCAATTGAGCCCAGTAGTTTGAGGTTGCTGTGAGATAGGCTGACACCACAGCACTCTAGCCCTGGTGACAGAGCGAAACTGTCTCAAAAATAAATAAATAAAAATAAATAATAATAATAAAATGACTAAAATAACATACACAAAAAGTATACATTTTAACCATGTTCCCAACTCACAGAACATAATTCTTAAGTCCAGTAAAAGTGATATATTAATATTAATATAATATATATTATATACATGATTTGAATCCAATATAGCACAAATTATTTTAAACATGCTATAAATATCCTGAATATTGCTAAAATTCATCTCTTACACAAATCACCTCTAAACTTCAGTAAGACATAAATAGAAGTTAACATTTTTCTGATTCTAGCAGGCTTTCCCCAATTTTCTGTTTATTAGTCACCCTGCACAATATTTTCCCCACTATTTCTTTGTAAACTCTGCTTATTGAACCCAAATCCACAAGACCATCACATGGTTTGGAATTGAAATACAGAAAAGATAGGAAAAACGTGTTTAACCTCGTATGTATGGGTGAAGCCACAGAAGATGCACACGGAATAAATGCATCTGGTGATGATTGCAATAAAGATGGCAAAAGTGATGGCATGTTCTTGAAAAGCAATAAAAATAAAAGGTGCTTTGTCCTCCCAGTTCCATTTCTCAGAGCTGAGATTATAATGTTTGCCATAATTCCAACTGTGATTGTCAGCATGGAAGTGAACAATTGGGTTCTTAGCTCACACACAGATCTTCAGAGGCCCCTGGCAAATTCAAAACATCAAAATTCATAACTTAATTTGTTTACTTTAAGGAAACTCTCACTTGGTTATCAAATGTGAAGTGTCTTAGAGCTAAGATTAAAAGAGAACTAACATGCCTGAATTATTAATTATCAGTTTACAGTTTAAGTCTTCACTTGGCAAAACAATTCACTTTTCAAAGATTGTTGTAACAAGTCTTGGGCACAGCTAGAGCAAACATTTGTGTTTGTATTAAATCTGGCTATTTCCACATATGCTCACTGTGACTTTAGGAACAGAGCCATTGGGAGAAAATAAGGCCGGCAGTCATTCACATTATGCTGATAACAGCAATTTAGGTTTGTAGGCTAGCTGTGTCAAAAGGAACACTAATATTAATATTTATAACTTGCCTTTCCTTTCTCCTGCCTTAAATCTACTCAAGACATTGTCATATTTATCTTCAGGCTATTCTTGTAAGGAACACAGGTACTAATTTCAAAAAAAAAAAGGGTAAGAAGATTTTTATAATCCTAAATTTTAGTGTAGTCTAGTTCCAAGTAAGAAAACTATTATAGGCATTTGAAGTTCCCCAAATGACATTCCCTGACTGAATAAGAAAAGACATTCCAATTATGTATTTTCTGTATAGCTGCTCCACCAAATCAAAAGTGTGACTTATCAATTGAATAAAGAAAGAGAACTGACCAAATCTAAAGGAGATTGATTGGATCTGCAATCATGTTCCCCTGTCATTTTCTCCCACCATTAGACACCTTGTTCCACTCCTCCTTTAAAGTATAGGAGGATAAAATAGAGGCCCATAGACAGAACTGCATGGTAACAGAAGATACGAAAAGAGCCCTGGGGATTATGTACACCACTTCCCTGACTCGAAGCAGACCATCACCCAAACCATGGGAGCAGTACAATCCCAAGTGGGGGACACATCCACTTTTAGTGTTGGATTCTAATGTATCTAATCCCTTGTGTTCAAAGAATGTATCTTAATGTTTAAATTTTTATTTTATATAATATATATGTATACTTTCTTGTATGTCATTCTTAGAAACTGAAAAAGAATGCCTCTAAAACTTCCTTCATCCTTCCTTTGTTTCTTCTTTCCTTCCTACCTTCCTTCCTTCTTTCCTTCCTTCCTTCATTCTCTTTCTGAAAATTGGCACTAAAAGATAGAATTTGATCAATAGAAGGTTATTCACTGTGAATATAGTCTGATTACAACAGAAAAGATGAGAATACTCTGAAAGGAACTAATAATTTTAGAGTATCAGGAAACAACATTAGATAGAAAGGGCAGGCTTTGAAATTCAGATTAATTGCAGCAATTACAAATTGATTTCAGGTTAAAATTCAGATTTTAACAGATGTTGCCAGGTTTCTTTTCAAGTAATCTATACCGATTTTTACATTTTCATTAACAATGTGTTTAACAGTGCCCACAACCATAAATACTCCTCTCCCCTAATCAACCTTTGCAATGAATATTAATTGCCTTTTATTCATCTCTCTGAAAAGTATATAATGATATTACATTGTTACCATAATTTACATACTACTATATTTGAAAGCCATTTTATTTGTTTTGCTCTGATTTTTTCTTATTTTATCTTTAGTCATCTGGATTAGCTCTCTCATGAGTCACAGAGTCTTATCTTTCAACATTTTTCTATTGGTTTTTTTGTCCTTTCCTGTTAAGTTTTAAGTTAGCTCTCTGCCCTTTGCCTTGCAACTAGTTCTTCCAATCTGCCAAACCAAGTTGACTTTGTTTATGATTTTTTTCAGACACACATTTATGTAGTCAAATATTTCTATCTTTCTTTTCATGATAGCTTAATTTCTAATTTTGGCTAAGAAGGCCTCTCCTGCCCATCCAATCCAGCAATCTCATAACTGGGAATCTTTTTCAAAGAAATAACAGCACATGAGGATTTAGGATATTTAACATATCATTGTTTATGATAGCAAAAAGTCTGAAAAACCAAGGGAATATATGCTAATAGGAAAACGGTTGGATGGATTATGGCACATACATCCCTTGGAGGGAATTTGAGCCCAACTAATTGATTGAGAGAGACTTCAACACAGTATTATTGAGTGAGAAAAGAAAAATGCAAAAAAATGGGTAAAATCAGATCTCATTTTTGAAAATCAATGACAAAAATCTTATATATCTATTTGTATGTATTTGTGTATATGTAAATATATATCCTATATAATTATATAGACCTGCAGAGTTCATGCTGGATTATAACTATGGATTTAGGAATAGGGTCTCTAAGAAAAGGAAAAAATCACCTGGATTAGAACAAGCGAATACATATATGATTATATATATAATATTTGCATAATACTTTATATATTACATATAAAATACACATAATATTAACATTGTGTGTGAGAGATATATTTTTTAAACTTAGTGACAATTTTCCCTTGAAATGGAAGTGAAGAAACAAATATGAAAACTCCCCAACTAGTTTTATTTTTTAAATGCAAGTTTATTCATTTCACCATTAAATATCTTCTGATTAGAAAATTATTACATTATATCAACTAGCCAAATACTGACCATCATATTTACCTTACTTGAAGTTTCTTCATGTGGCCTTGAGAGAATTAACCCCTCTGTGTCTCATCTGCGAAGGGAAAATAGGATAATATCAGGATTTATCCTAAAAGATTATTGTGAGCAATAAACTAGGTAAAGTATGTAGGATTTAGGATAGTGTTTGGCTAAATAAATGCTAATATTACTAGTAGTGATAAAGCAGAAATCATAGTAACATCCTATGACTGCTCTTAGAACTCTTATTAAATTAGATGCTTAGTTTGTGTTGATTTCCTGGGCAGTTTCTTATTAATTTTTAATTCATCTATCAGCATGAGACTATAGATATCACCCACTGCTGTGCTAACAGTCAGATACTCATTTTCCTGGTATATTGTGGTTTCTTAATTTCTGATTCTATAAACTATTTCTTGTGTCCCTATCATACCTTTAGACTTGTGATTTGTCTTCACATCAACAACAGTAATAACTCACATCTGTGTAGTTTACAGGAATTCTTAAATACCTTTAATCTTCACAGTTCTCCAGATAAAATTACTAAGACCTAAAGAAGTTATGTATTTGCCCAGATTATGCCCAGTAAGTGAAAAGCCAAATGCCAAACCCAGGTCATATGATTCTAAAGTTTTTGCTCTCTTCCATTTTAATAGCTATTGTCAGACTGATTTTTCAAATACAAAAAGAACAGCAAAGATCTAGAGTCATTTTTTATGGCAATTCTTTGAGATGTGATTAGAATATATTTTATGTAATGCTAGCTTTGGACTTGTAATTCCTACCATTTTTCTGAAAATATATAATCCTAGGAATACAACTTTGGGATCATGAAGAAAAAACTGTTATAATGACAGACAAACTTATTGCAAGTTATCCCATACTTGGCTAATACAACATTCATTTTCTTATAAAATGTCCCAGAGCTGGGAAAGAAATGTTTCTATTAAAGTGAGCTAGTGAAGTTTTCCATAAATCAGAGAGTACATTTTCCCCTATGTACATCTGCTTATACATGAGAAAATTTGAAAAGCCAGTGAGTGTATCCAACCATCTCTGACAGAAAAATTATATAACTTTGACATCTTGCATACAAATTCAAATGTTTAATGCCAAGGCAATTGTATTTGAATTTCATATGTTTGAAGAGATGAATACCTTGTGTTCACAGATTCTTTTTACATTTTTAGAGCATAAAGTGGCTCACAAGCCTATCTACATATTTTAATTCTTACAAAAGGGATTCCTGGTAAAGATAAAGGCCTCTATTTTGTTTCAGAAGTTACACATTCATCTGATTGTAAACTATTATGAATGTTTCAGGGTACTTTCTAAACATAAAGCCCTAAGTGAGATTAAGGAAGAAATGTGAATACTCATACATGGACTCTCTCCTAAAAGAATCTATGGTCTGCAAAGGGAAATAAGATACACACATATATACTATAAGGTAACAGATGATGAATATAAAAAGATGAAGCAGGATGATGTACTAAAAATGTATGGGTTTTAAAATTAACCAAGACTAGGTCTGATTTTCAGTTATGTCAATGTGACTTTGGACAAGTGATGTAAACACATTGGTTTATTTTCCTTGTTTGCTATAGAGTAGGTATAATAGTGCACTTCCTACATAATTGCTATGGTGGCTAAATAATGTAATATGTATAACTCACGTAGCTCGGTACCTAATTCAAAGAATCTGCCGCTTAATGGCGACTATGATTATTATAAGAAAAGAATTAAGAGGTACAATCAAATTTCATAGGATGGAGAAATAATTTTAGGAAATACTATGGGAACAAAATTTATACAACTTGTGATTATTAGAGTTGAGGAGAAGGAAGGCAAGATCAATGAAAGTTTTCAAGACAGAAGAGTTGAAGGTGGTTTGTACCATTAATAAAAATAAAGATAAGGATGCAGGAGGATGAAAGGATTAACCAATGATAAGAATTGCTGCTTACAGATAAGGATATCATTATTTTCTAAGCCATCTTGCATTACCCAAGTATTTTCCAGATGTTTAGAAATATGAAGAACATGAAAGTCCTGTTCCCCATGGGTCTATTTTAAGCAACTTAAATTATACGTTCAGCAAAAGTGCTTGATATTATAAGAGATATACTTTCATAAAGCTTCACATATGCAGGCCTCCTTGGACCATGCGGCTGGCTCAGAATTACCTGACTGTGCAAGAAAATTATTTTGACAGATTTGAAAAATCTGGCCATTGAGGAAAAATTGTTATTGTACCTACCTTTAGCAATGGATGAAATCCAAACCAAAAGTGAGCCCAACATTTCAAAATCCTCTATGTTAAAAGAAAAAAAAAAGAGAAAGTTTTCAACTGCCAGATGATGTAATCTTAGCTGGGGAGATGCTATGAATGATGAAATCCTGTATTACATCCAAAGACCTACAGTCAATGAAAAAACTCTCGGATGATTTCACAGAGCACAAGTGACTTTTACCATGGTATCCTATGAGAACGCTGATAAAGGTAATTAACTGGGTAAAAGGATTTTTCTATTCCCTGTGAGTAGGCGCTTACTATTCATCAAAATTCTTATATTCTGCATCTCAAGGTAGTTTTTCTTCAGAGGTCATTAGCATAATATCTTGAAACTATTCAAAAGGTAAAGTTACTTTCGAACACTCTTTGCATTGTATTAAAAGAGAAAACACTCATTATGTCTGAACTAACTTTCATAACACATGCAGAAAACAACTGAACTGACCATGATTGTACGTATACTGTTTTTCCCACAAGAAATTGGTTAACTTGGCTGATTCTGCCTTGGTCGCAGCCAATAAAGGCAGATCCTACATCAGACTATTTAATCCTGGGAAAGAGAGCACCCTTTTAATAACATATTACATTTGTTTAGTCTGTGTATTTCATCCTAAAATAAATACTATGGTTTTCTTTTTTTCAGTTCTCATAAAAATAATATGCAGAGCTCTTTCTAGCTGTAGTTTTTCCGGTTAAACTTCTGAAGCTGCCTAGAACCCTACCTCTTACACAATGCTCTTCCATACCTAAAAATGAAGTCACATCACAGTCACAGAGCATTCATCCATAAAGCTATGGGATATGCCCCTCCAGCAAGTGTTAAATATTCCTTGGGAATGTGACTCTATAGAAAAGTTCTAACCAAGAAAAAAATCACTTGTTTCATGTAATGTGATGAGGAGGGTCCTTTCACAACTTTATTTTACATTCATTAGTTCTTTTGTAATACAGGAAATATAAAAACAAAATAAAGCAGTTTATAATTCCACAGCACATATAAACATTCATGATATTTAAATCAGAAAAAAATAAAATGAATAATATTAATATGTGCAAATGTAAGAAATTTCAAACACTACTGAAAGGTATAAAATTAAAAGTCTCCTTCTCCATTCCCAGCTCCTGGCCCTTTCCACAAAGGTGAGCACTATTAACAGTTTCTTGTACATCCTTTGAGAAAATAATTGGCATAGCTAGAATACTAATGTTTTCAAAATTTTATACCAAAAGAATCATGCAAGACAATTACTCTGTGCCTTGGATTTTTCATTTAATATATCTTGGAGATCTTTCCTAATGAGTAAATAAAGAGTCAAGTAGTGTTCCAGGTATGGATAAGAAAGTCATAATTAGTTAGTTTCTTCAACTGGTGGACATTTTAGGCTGTGTCTGGTTTTGTTTTGTTTTCTCTTACAAATAATGCTGTAGTAAACACACTGTGCACGTATCTTGTGTGCATATTTATGGGAAAAATTTCCTAAGAGTGCAATTGCCTGGACAATGAGTATGTGCATTTGAAGTTTTCGTAGATATTTCATAGCAGTTTTATAGATATTACCAAACTGTCTTCCAAAAGATAAGATAAATTTATACCCCCACTGTCTCTCTAAGAAAACCTGCTTCTTCTCGCCTTATCAAACTTCACCAAACATTAAACAAATTTTAAGTTGGTTAAAAATTGTTTTGAGTTGAATCATGTCCCTTCAAAGATGTTGAAATCTCAACACCCACTACGTATGAATGTGACCTTATTTGGAAATAGGATCTTTCCAGATGATCAAGTTAAAATGAGGGCTGGTAGACTCTAATCCAATATGACCGTGTTCTCATAATAGGGGGAAATCTGGACACAAAGACAGACACACAACAGGAGGAACACCATGCAAAGATGGAGGCAGATATTGGGGTGATGCATCTACAAGCCAAGGAACACCAGGGATTGCCAGATCCTCAAAAGCATGGAACAGATTCTCACTCACAGCCCTCAGCAGAAACCAATCCTGCCAACACCTTCATCTCAGAATTCTAGCCTCCAGAACTGTGAGACAATAAATTTCTGTTGTATTAAGCCATCCAGTTTGTGGTAGATAAAATTTTTTTTAAATCTCATTGTTTGATTTATCCTTCTTAATTCTTTTGCCCATCTTCGCCTATCCTAAATCTTTTTCACTTTTATCTCTCACAGCATTTTAGCAGTGTCTTGCATTCAACAAATGTCGATGATAAACATTTGCTAAGTGAATAAATACATATTATAATAGGTAAGCTAGTTAAAATTTATAAGACAAAAAATTTATGGGTGAAAATGGTATATTATTGTTGTTTTGACTGGTATTTCTTTGTGAATGAAGTTGAGCATATGATTATATCATTATTGGTCCTTTGTTGTTTTGTTTTGTTTTTTTCTTGCCTAAATTTACTTCTTCATATGCTATGCATATTTTCCTGCTAAACGTGCACTTTTTATTATTGATTTGTACAAGTCTCTTGTAAACCAAAGAAATTATCAGTTTGTTGTAGTGCTACAAGTAAATTCCCAGCTTATTAGCTTTTTAATTTAATTAGGGCATTTTATGTCAATTCTTTTATATTTTATAATATTTTATGTTACTACATAGTTAAACTTTTCCCATAAGGCTTTTGGCATTTGTGTCTTATTTGGAAATATCTTTACATCTTTAAATTATAAATAAATATAAACCTATTTTGTCATTTTTAGTTTTTACATTTAAATTTTAATAATATATTAGGTTGAGTATTCATTAGGTCAAAAGTGTCAAATATCAGCATTGTCATAAGGTTCAACACAATGGCTTACTTCTCAGGGCAAAAGAGATAGTTGATCTATCTTATTTTTTATAAATGTCTATCTAAGTATCCCAATGCTATTTGATATATATATTATTTTTTTTCCTAATGACTTTTAAATAATATTAAATCTGATACATACTTTGGTCAATTTCTGGTTTTTCTTATCTATTATTATTTCTATTATATTCTATTATTATAGTTATAATGGTCCATCACCCCTCATTTTAACTATGATAAAGAATATTCCTACATATTCTTAAATATGAATTTTTTAAAATGAACTTACGAATAAATTGGGCAATTTTCCCTTCCTTTTTCCTCTCTAAGAAAGAAATAATAAGCATTTGAATTTTTATTGAGTTTGCACTATATTTATACAGATTAATATTGGAGAATTTATATCCTTACAAAAGTGATTCTTCTTATTAAAAGTATTTCTTTCTAAAGAAATGCCTTTTTAGGCCGGGCGCGGTGGCTCACGCCTGTAATCCTAGCACTCTGGGAGGCCGAGGCGGGTGGATAGCTCAAGGTCAGGAGTTCGAAACCAGCCTGACCAAGAGCGAGACCCCGTCTCTAAAAAAAAAAAAGAAAAAAAAAAAAAAAAAAGAAATGCCTTTTTAAAACTTTCCTCCTAATTATTTAGTCATGTTCTTAACATAGTCCTACTCACTTCTTAGATTTTTTTATATATTATGATTGTTTTAAGTGACATTATAAATGAGATCTTTTGCTAATATGTTCTTATTAATGTTTGTTGATTGAAAAACTATTTTGATATGTCAATTTTGTGAGTGACCGCTTTACAGAATTTTCTGATTTACAATAGTTTTTACGTCCATTCTGTTATGTGGTTCAGGTTACATTCACATAATCTGCAAACACTAATATTTGTCTCTCTCTTTTCAGTATTTATTTTAGTTTTCTTATTTAATTGTATTACTTTGTACTGCTACAAAACCCTAAATAATAGTGCTAATAGGTGTTTTTGTTATATTTCTGATATTAAAAGGATTCTTTTATCATTTTACCATTAAACCTTAATTCCAGGTAGAGAAAAAAGAATGGGTAAATTCTAACATTTGAGTGTTGATGGTACAGCCTTAATAGTAACCTTAAAATGCCTGTCTCATATGGTTTTGTGAGAATAAATTTATGGTACATACAACAGGTTTGGCCCATGATAAACATTTAATAAATATTACACAATCTCTTTCTCCTAGAAGACTTTTCAGATGTTGTTGAAAATTTTAAGTATCTATTAAAGGAGAAATACTAGTTTTATTTAAGCAAAAATTATTTGAACCAAAAATATTTAGGCATATTTAAATCATAACATATTTACTATGTTGCTACTAAAAGCAAGACACCATGAAAGGTGAAGACTTTTGTTATCCATTGTCTTCCATACACTGCACTGCCCTAGAGCAGTTTCTCACTACCCAAATTACTAAGCAGCCTCCAACTTTAGTCCATGTAATAATAGCAAACACATTTATACAGATTAATATGTGCCAGGTATTATTCTGTGTGTTTTATGAACGTTACCATTTGTCAGGGCTCAAAACACAATACTCCAAAATATTGCACCTTGGCATACTGAGTATTTTTAGCTGAAGGAAACTGAGAAATTAGGGAGGTCACTCTCTGACCTTCTCCTGCCTTTCTCCCCTGAAGCAAGCCATAAAAGAATTCTCCAACCTCTCCTCCCTGAAAGTAGGTCATAAGATCTTCATTTTAGAGAGGTCCTGCTCTATACTTAGAGGCCAAGAAGAACCAGAACAGGCCTTGCTAATTCTCCCAGTTTAGTACCTAGTTTATTCCTTCAGTCGCACTTCAGCACAACTGCCCATAAAAATACACAGTTTTCCTGGGGTCTTTGGGTCTTCATTTCTGAAGGCTCCCATGTCGCATAAAAATTAAATTAAATAAATTTGTATGCTTTTCTCTTGTTAATCTGTTGTTATAGGAATGTCAGCCATGAACCTTGCAATGGGTGAGGAGAAGATATTACTTTTTCTCCCTTTCACATTTAATTCTCGTGCTTTTATCCTCATTTTATGGACGAGGAAATTGAGGTACAGAGTTTAAGAAACTTGCCTGGGTCTTTCAGCCTGGTAGTGGTCAAGGGGCAAACTCAGGCAGTCTGATCCAAGGCCCGTAATCATAACAAGCATATAATACCCCCTCGAAGTCCATATTTCTGTTCATCCATTCATTCAGTCTTTGATGTTGATTCTCTCTCTTTCACATCTGTTCCTTTATTTCACATCTATACTTCCTTAATGTTTCTCTATCAAGCACTCTAAAATAAGCCCTCATTAAGTTCTTCTAATTGACTGCAGTTGTCTCATAATTAAGTCTTCCCAATTCCTCTCTGCTCTGCACCATACCCCTCATTTTATCTGTCACTCCTCTGCCAGTTTAATGGTTTTGAAATAGAGTTCAAGTGCAAATATCTTAGCATGGCATTTATATTGTCTGATACAATCAGGTTCCAATCTACC
This sequence comes from Cheirogaleus medius, assembly GCA_008086735.1. Taxonomy (NCBI): domain Eukaryota; kingdom Metazoa; phylum Chordata; class Mammalia; order Primates; family Cheirogaleidae; genus Cheirogaleus; species Cheirogaleus medius. The sequence goes on along the minus strand of VBSM01001562.1, from coordinate 25,252,644 downwards.
AAGTACCCTAAAATATTTCTATGTATATTTTATACTTCACCCAAGCTACATTTTTTCATCATTCCTTCAGAATACCCTTTATTTTCTGAAGTTTCATTTGCTTCATATGCCATTTCCTCTACCAAGACTAGCCTCTCCTTATCACTTTAAAAATTCTAAGTCATTTTTCCAGGACCCTTTCAAATGTTAACTACTATAGGAATCTTCTCTCAAGCCTCAGGCTGAAACTGGTTTCTCCCTCTTCCTCCTGCCCTAGCATTTGAACTATGCTCGTAGCATGAATCATATTCTATTTTACACTTAGTTATTTGTGTACATATGGTCACAGCCTGGGCTGGTGTACTGATACAATATTTATAGAAGAGACTATTTTAAAATCTATTTAGGGAGGGCTTTAAGATTAGGTTGGGTTTGGATAGGCAAAGAGGAAGAGAACATTACAAAATGAGCTAAAAACAAGTGGGGTGGGGGAGGGGAAACTAAAGAAATGACAGAACTAGAAGGAAAAAATTGTATAAAGGAGGAATTGGAAAATGAGGCCAGACTGTTAAAGACATTTAGTTACTCATCACGTAATTTAGGTTTGATCTCATATGCAGGGGAAGACGTCTAAAGGTTTTACATTCAGGGATGGACTACACGTTAAGTGGTGTCCTGGGAAGATTAAACGGGTGCAGAGTGAGGATGGATTTGCAAATGGGAAGACTGGAGGCAAAGGGACAACCAACAGCGGAGCCAGGATGCAAACTCAATTATCCTTCTGGTTAAACTTGAATCAATCCTTAGAGGTGATTGGCCAGAGTATATTACTGTATCAAAGAAATTGTCCCAAAGCAGCTACTTAGCAGCAAGATCTTTCAGGTCAAAAGGACGACATCCCTCTTGGCAAACTATTGTATAATCAAGTTTTCTCTAACAGCAAGGAGAGAGTTCCCAGGCTGTTATCTATTGTTTTTAAAAGGCCTGCATTTCCACAGTTCTCTAATTCTTTTCATCCTAATTCCTGGAAACACATTTCTGCATCTCTTTAATGGAGAAATAGAACCAATATTTGTGGAGGGATTATTAGGTTTCACATTTAATCTTTACAACAAGGCTGTAGTTTAGATATTATTTTCCCCATTTTACGGGTGTGGCAAAGTAGTCTCAAAGAGGTTCAGTAACTTATCCAAGATCACATAGCTGCTATATAGCAAGAACAAAAATTTGATTGCAGGTCTGGCTGCTAAAAACCTCATCCTCTTTCAATTCCACCATGACTTCTCCTCTAAAATGAGAGCCTCCATTAGACACGCTGGTTAATGTGTTTGGTAGAACTTTCATAAGAAGTTCCATCTGATACTGATTCTAGGGAAACAAGCCCAACATTTACAATTTATCAAGAGCCCTTATTTATTATTTATAGGTTTTCTAGTGGTTTGCTTCCTTATGAATAAAGAAAAGAAAAAAATGGCACATTCCTCATTTAAAAAGAATCCCTTTGATTAATTCACCTTAAAAAATCTGAATAATTTATTTTCAGTTAATTTACACACCCCAACTTGTAAAGATGAAGATTAGCATGGTGGGAGCACAATGTTTTATGAAGCCTCAGAGACTTACAAAATTACTGAAAATACTACTTTCTAGTATGACTCCCATGGGAGCCAGCCTCCAAGATGGCCCCAGTGAGACTCACTTCTCGGCATTCATACCCTTGTAGGTTTATTCATGCCCTCTTTCACGCTGTGTGAGGATTGGTCTGCATGACCAATAGAATACGACAGATGCGTACATTCAAGACTAGGTCATGAGGACACTGTGGATTCTGCCTTTCTCTCGGGGATCACTTGCTTGGAGAAAGCCAGCTGCCGTGTTGTAAGAAGCCCATGTGATAAGGACCTGATGTCTCCTGCAAAGAACCACATGAGTGAGCTCACAAAAAGATCCTGCAGCCCAGTCCAGCCTTCAGATGACTGCTGTCCCTGCTGCTGTTTGGACTGTTACCTCATGAGGGATGCTGAACCAAGGTACCCAGGGAAGCCATTTCCAAATTCACAATGCCAAAAAATGAGAGAACGCCTCAGTTGGTCTTCTTGATTTCTTTTAATTTCTGGAAACACAGAATTGTTGGGTGCTAGGAATATTATAAGGCTTAAGAACAATGGTTTAATAATATCACTGTCGTAAGTATGTGTGTAAGTGACTGTGCACGTGTGCATGCAGGATCAGAAACAGAATTTGCAGGTTACAGGGTCCAGTGCAAAATGAAAGTACAAGTTGTCTTGCTGAAAAATTATTTAGAATTTTGAAACAGCACCAGCAGAGCATTAAACTAAGCAAGGAGCATGGTGTCTGAGCACGGAGCCTTGTGCACAGGTCGCATGCCTATGAAGATGTCTTTGTGTGTTTGTGTTTAATAGTCATAGCTAACATTTATGGCGTGCTTACCATATATCACGCACTCCATAAGCATAGTCTAATTTAATCCTCACACAACCCTAAGAGGTGGGTTCTATTATTACCCCAATTTCAAATAAAGAAAATGAAGCTTAGAGGTATTGACTAACTTGCTGAAGATCAAACAGGTATTAAATGACATGACTGAGATGCAAACTAAGGGTAGAAAATTCTTGAGCCAACTTACAATTGCTACATTGCTATTTTAAGGATATTGTTCCAATTACTATTACAGCCTAAAAAAAAGATCCTCAATTTAGCAGCTAAAACAACTATTTTATTTTGCTTACAATTGTGTGGGTCAGGAATTCCGGAAGGGCTCAGCTAAGTCCTTCCTTCTCATTTGGAGTTTCTGGTGTGGTTGCAGTCAGATTTTAGCTGGGGCTGCAGTTATCTGGAGGCTTGACTGGACAGGGTATCAACGACAGATCAACTCATCAACTCACATGGCTGTTGATCAATACTGGCTGTTGTCTGGGAAGGCAGCTGTCAATTAGAGCACCCCCACTTGGATCCCCCAGCACGGTTAGTCTCAGAATAACTGACCTTCTTACATGGTGATCCTTTCGCCCAGAACGAGAGTCCCAGAAGAACCAGACAAAATCTGCATGGCCTTTTCTGACTTAGCCTTAGAAATAACATAGCATCACTTGAGTTGCATTGTGTTGGTTATAAGTGAGTGACTAAGTAGGTCTATATTAAAGGAAATAGGACATAAAACCACATCTCAATGGGAAAAGTATCAAAGAATATGTGGATATGTTTAAAACCACCATAGAAATTAGTTGGTTGGTTATTTGGAGCCACTGGAGTTATATATCTGTTTGAAATGTGTCACCATTAAGTAGCTGCATAATCTAATAAAACTTAAAATAATCTGAATCATTACTTATGAGTACAGGTGAGATTTTATGATTATTGTGGGTAACATTTGATCCAAGAAAAAATAAATTAGCAATACTTGTTTATTTTGTTCATTGAGTAAGGTGATCTATTTTTATAAACAAGCATGTAGCAAAACTTTACGGGGGACATGATTTGACCTTGAGTCCGACCTTTATAATTAATATTTAAATATGAAAACAATAACAGTATGACTTATCTTAATAAAGATATTAGTGACAATTATTATATTTATTCATCATATCTTTTTAGACTACAAGGTTGTATTTGTATTCTTGAGGGAAAATAAATAGCTTAATGAGTTGTCATTGTTCCTAAAATTATGAAAAATAAACTTAATGGTTCAACATTGTGTGTGTGTATGAAAGGAAGAAAAAGAAAGAGAGGAAAAGGCAAAGAACAAAATACATAAGGATTAAAGATAAATAATTTGGACGAGGGGTTGGCAAACTATATTGGCCACACTATGCAAGCCAAATCTGGCCTGCCCTTGTTTTTAAAATATTTTTGTATGGCCTGAGAAATAAGAATGTTTTTTACATTTTTAAATCTTTTTAAAAAATCAAAAGAAAGAAAATATTTAGTGACATAAAAATTAAAGAAAATAAAATTGTAACATCTATAAGTAAAGTTTTATTGGAACACAGCCATGATTATTCATTTACATATTGTCCCTAGCTGCTTTTAGCACTACAACGGCAAAGTTGAACAGTTTCAACAGAGACCATGTGGCACATATTGCCTAAAATATTTGCTGTCTGCCCTTTACAGGAAAAAATTTACCAACCCTGACTTAGACAAAATGAGAACTAAGAGTAGAAGAGAACTGAAATAATAGATGAAGTTATTCTTATTAGTATAAAACACAAAGGGTCACACACAGTAAATTAATAATGCTGATAGAAATAGGTTTGTGAACATTTTAGTAAATTATTGAAAATGTAAAAAGTTTTCTTTCCTGATTTTATACTTATGGTCGCTGGGATAGCTGTCCTGCAACAACTATTCTGTGTCAAACAGCAAATGCAGACACACATCTTCAATAATAATAATTTAAGTTTTAATAGTCACAAATCAGAGGCTTTAACAAAAAGATTTTTCATGGATGTGTGTGCCCTTGGTGTGAAAGTTCATAGAGAAAAAAGCCAAGAATGTTTTTTTTTTCCATTTTACTCATTCATTTATTTAGTACCATACTGTAAATTATTAAAAAGAGACAGGTATTCCTTGCAACATAGTCTCTATTGCTTTAGCTATCACTAGCAGAGGATCAATGTGCTGAAAGGTTTATCAACCAAAAATTACAATTTCAATCCGAGACTCATGAAGTTGGAACATTAGAATTAGAATGTACATATTTTTCTCTAGTCTAGCTATGGAAATAGATGCCTCAATGAAGAATAGCACTAATGACTACCGTTTGAATTCCCCCTTTAATAGGCATATTTAATCACAATAAATAACATAAGAATAACAGCTTACGTACAATAAATGCAGAGCTCACCTCTAAGCTAGAATGAATTTAATCTACTCTGAATGACATTCTGATTTTATCTCCTATAGAAAATCAATCATTCAACATCTTTTCAAGGCTGGTTGTTAAATCTGTGAGCATGGATGGAAATCACCCAGCCTAGGAACAGCTACGACTATCTCACAGGATTATACCTGGGCCAGAGCTCCAAACGCTGAGGCATGGACAGAGATGAGCAGAAGGAACTCTCAAGCTTAGAGCATGGAGCCAAGAGAGTTCCAGAAAACAGTGCCCAACAGGGATAACTAAACATTAAGTGCCACTTAATTTAATATGTCTGTGAGGTATAGTAGCCAAAAATGTTTAAACTAATTCTAATCAAATCTTTTCCATCTAACTTTTAATGATGAGGAAATATAGGGAATGGAGAATAATGGACATCATGAGAAAAAGTCTGACAAAATCAGAATCAGAGGTTTTCTTATAAGAAAACTGGCCTGCAGGCTTGGAAACGTCAGTGTTGGGGCAAGCTGAAGAGAAGAAGTGGTAAAATTATTCTATAGTAAAAAGAATTTAAGAGATAAAATTTAGGAAATTTAAGTGTAATGTATAGTCCTTGATTTTTTCTTGATTTTCAAAATACTTTGAGATATGCTAGGATAAAATGAAGTAAATATGAATATAGATAGATTATTAAATGAAATCAGAAAATTATTGCTAAATTTGTTTGATAAGATTGTGATATTATGGTGATATAGAACTTTTTTAATTATAAAATTTTTTTAATATTTAAAATTTTTTTAAATTGACATAAAATTGTATGTATTTATCATGTACAAAACATGATGTTTTGAAATATGCATTGTGGAGTGACCAAATCAAGATAATTAACATATGCATTACTTCACATAGTTATTTTTGTGGTGAGAACACTTCACATCCACTCGCTAAGCTTTTTTCAAGAACACAACATGTATCGTTATTAGCTATAGTCACCATGCTGTTCAATAGGTCTCTTGAACTTATACCTCTTATCCAACCACAATTTTGTATTCTTTGACCAACAACTCCCCAACCAACCCCCCAGCTTCCTCAGCCTCTGCTAACTACCTTTCTACTCTCTACTTCTATGAGATGAACTTTTTTAGATTCCACATATGAGTGAGAACATGCAGTATTTGTCTTTCTGTGTCTGGCTTATTTCCCTTAACATAATGTCCTCCAGATTCATTCGTGTTGTCTCAACTAACAAGATTTCATTCTTTTTAATGGCTGAATAGTATTCTATTGTGTATAGATATCACATTTTCTTCATGCATTCATCCACTGATAGACACTGGGAGTGCATATCTGCAGTTATTTCATTTCCTTTAGATATATACCCAGTAGTGGGATTACTGGATCATATGGTAGTTCTATTTTTAATTGTTTGAGGAACCTTCATATTGTTTGCTATATTGGATATACTAATTTATAATCCCACCGACAGTGTGCAAGAGATCCTTTTTCTCCACATCCTTGTCAACTTACCTTTCGTCTTTTTGATAGTAGCCATTCTAACAGTGAGGTGATATCTCATTGTGGTTTTGATTTGCATTTTCCTGATGATTAGTGATATTGAGTATTTTCTTATATACCTGTTAGCCACTTATATGTATTCTCCTGAGAAATGTCTATTCAAGTCTTTTGCCCATTTTAAAATCAGATTTGTTTTCTTACACTTGAGTTGCTTGAGTTCCTTATTTGTTTTGGATGTTAACCCCTTGTCATACGTATAGTTTGCAAATATTTTCCAATTCTGTAGGTTGTCTCAACATTGAGTAGATTGTTTCCTTTGCTGTGAAGAAGCTTTTCAGTTTGATGTAACCATTTGTCTATTTTTGCTTTTATTGCCTGTGATTTTGAGGTCATATTCAAAAAGCCACTGCCCAGACCAATGTCATGGATATTTTCTCCTATGCTTTCTTCTAGCAGTTTCAAAGTTTCACATTTTACATTTAAGTCTTTAAACCATTTTGAATGATTTTTGTATATAGTGTGAGATTAAGGTCTATTTCCATTCTTCTGAATATGGATATCCAGTTTTCTCAACAAAATTTGTTGAAGAGACTGTTCTTTTCGCATTATGTATTCTTGACACCTCTGTCAAAAATCAATTGTCTGTAAATGTATAGATTTATTTCTGGGCCCTCTATTCTTATTGGTCTATGGGTCTGTTTTTATGCCAGTACAATGCTGTTTTGGTTACCATAACTTTGTAGTATATTTTGAAGTCAGGTAGTGTGATGTATCCAGCTTTGTTCCTTTTGCTCAAGATTGTTTGATTATTTGAGATCTTTGGTGGTTCCATACAAATTTTAAGATTTTTGTCTATTTCTGTGAAGAATGTCATTGATATTTTGACAGGGATTGCATTGAATCTGCAGGTTGCTTGGTTATTATGGACATTTTAACATTATCAATTCTGGGATGGGCACGGTGGCTCATGCCTGTAATCCTAGCACTCTGGGAGGCTAAGGTGGAAGGATAGCTTGAGGTCAGGAGTTCAAGACCAGCCTGAGCAAGAGTGAGACCCTGTCTCTACTACAAATAGAAAAATTAGCTAGGCGTGGTGGCGTGTGCCTGTAGTCCCAGCTACTCAGGAGGGTGAGGCAGGAGAATAGCTTGAGCCCAGTGGTTTGAGGTTGCTGTGAGCTAGGCTGATGCCTTGGCACTCTAGCCCAAGTGACAGAGGGAGAGTCCATCTCAAAAAAAAAAAATCATCTATGTATTATATTTTTCTGTATAAAAGATCTTTCACCTCTTTGGTTAAATATATTCCTAGGTATTTTATTTATATATATCTATGGGATTGTGTTCTTAATTTCTTTTTCAGATAGTTTGTAGTTAGTGTATGGAAATACTACTGGTTTTTGTATATTGATTTGATATCCTGCAACTTTACTGAATTCATTTATGAGTTCTAACAGTTCTTTGGTAGAATATTTAGGGTTTTCTGTATATAAGATCATATCCTCTGCAAAGAGGGAAATGTAACTTCTTCCTTTCCAATTTGGTTACCTTTTATTTTTTTCTCTTACCTAATTGCTCTGGCTAGGACTTCCAATACTATATTCAATAGAAGTGGCAAGTGTAGACATCCTTGTTTTGTGACTAATTTTAGAGAAAAAATTTTAACTTTTCCTCAGTGAATAAAATATTGGCTGTGGGTTTGTAAAATATGACCTTTATTGTGTTGAGGTACAAATTTTTATCATGAAAGGATATTGAATTTTGTCAAATACTTTTTCTGCATCTTTTGAAATGATCATATGATTTTCAGCCCTCTTTCTGTTAATGTGATGTATTATAGTTATTGATTTGCATATGTTGAACCATCTTTACATCCTGTGATGAATCTCATTTGATCATGGTGAATGACCTTTTAAACGTGCTGTTGTATTTGGTTTGCTAGTGTTTTGTTAAGAATTTTGCATCTACGTTCATCAGGAATATTGGCCCATAGTGTTGGTTTTGTTGTTGTGTTCTTATCTGGTTTGGGTATTAGGGTAATGCTGGCCTCATAGAATAAGTTTGGAAGTTATCCCTCTTCTTCAAATTTTGGAATAGTGTGAGAAGAATTAGTGTTAGTTCTTCTTTAAATGTTTGATAGACTTCAGCAGTGAAGCCTTCAGATTCTAGGTTTTTCTTTGACAGGAGACTTTTTATTACTGATTTAATCTCCTTACTCATTATTGATCTGTTAAGATTTTCTATTTCTTTATAATTCAGTCTTGGTAAGTTGTATGTGTTCAGGAATTTATCCATTTCTTCTAGGTTATCCAATTTGTAACAACTGTTCATAATAGTCTCTTACGATCCTTTGTATTTCTGTGCTATTAGTCATGTGTCCTATGTCATCTGTGATTTTGAGTCTTTTTTTTCCTTAGTCTAGCTAAAGGTTAATTGATTTTGTTTATCTTTCCAAAAAACCAATTCTTCATTTGCAGATTTTTCTATTGTTTTTCTAGTCTCTATTTTATTCATTTTTGCTCTGATCTTTACTATTTACTTCCATTAATTTTGGGTTGAGTTTGTTTTCCTTTTTCTAGTTCCCTAAGGTGCAATGTTAGGTTGTTTATTTGAGATCTTTCTTCATTTTTGATGTAGGTGTTTATTGCTATAAACTTTCCTCTTAGAACAGTTTTGACTGTATCCCATAAGTTTTGATATGTTGTGTTTTTATTTTCATTTGGCTCAAAAATTTTTTTTTAATAATTTTCCTTTTGATTTCCTTATTGACCCATTGATTGTTCAGAAGCATGTTGTTTAGTTTCTATGTGTTTGTGAACTTTTTGAAGTTCCTCCTGTTACTAATTTCTAGTTTTATACCACTGTGGTCAGAAAAGATACTTAATATGATTCAGTCTTCTTAAATTTGTTAAGACTTGTTTTGTGACCTAACATATGATCTATCCTGGAGAATGTTCCGTGTGCAATTAAGGAGAATATGTAGGGTGCAGCTGGTGGTGGATTGTTCTGTATATGTCTGTCTAGAGTGCAGTTTAAGTCCAATGTACCTTATTGATTTTCTGTCTGGATTATCTGCCTATTGCTAAAAGTGGGGTATTGAATTCACTACTATTATTGCATTTCAGTTTCTCTCTCCCTTCAGATCTATTAATATTTATTTTTACTTTATATATTTAGGTGCTCCAATGTTGCACATATAAATATTGGCAATTGTTATATCCTCCTATTGAATTGACCCCTTTGTCATTTATAATTACCTTCTTTGCCTCATTTTACATTTTTTGACTTAGTCTATTTTATCTCATATAAGTAGCTACTCCTTATCTTTCTTAATTTCCATTTGTATGAAATACTTTTTTCCATTCCATCACTTTCACTCTAAGTGTGTCTGTACCAGACATTTCCAGAATATTCTACCTAACAAATACAGAATATACATTCTTTTCATGAGCACACTAAACATTTTCCAAGATTGATCACCTGTTAGGCCACAAAACAAGTCTCAACAAATTTTAAAATATAGAAATTATATCAAATGTCTTTCAGATCACAGTGGAATAATACTAGAAATTAAGAAGAGCTCAGAAACTATACAAATACATGAAAATTAAACAACATGCCCCTGAACTATCACTGAATAAACAAAAAAACTAAGATGGAAATTAAAAAATTTTATGAAATGAATGACAATAAAAACACAGCATACCAAACCTGAGGGATAAAGCGAAAGCAGTGCTAAGAGAGAAATTTATAGCATAATCAAAAGGTCTTTTCATTCCTTGAATTGCTCTTATCAATGGCATGGAAGTTGATAATATATCAGAAACCCTGAACCCTTGTGCTTTCTGTCCCCTGAACCTCTTTCTCATCTTTGCAAATATCAGCTTATTCTACTATTGGCCATCCTGATAATATTCTTACAGGACCATACTGATTTTTTACATGAATTTCTAGTTATGCATCTCTTTTATCTTCTGTAAATATTTAAAATCTCACCAGAAGGCTTTGTGAAGAGCAGAGTCAATTTCTTCATTTGGTTTTCTCTCTTTTGACTCACATGGATCTTTTCCTTTCCTGTTTGGAATTTTGCTTGTGATTGCTCTCAAGCTTGGAAAACTTTTTTCTTTCTATACTTTTAGGCTATAAGAATATGCCCATATTACCTCTTATTTGGAATCAGCCTTTCTAAAATCAAGACACCTGACTCTGCCCAGTGCTCTACTTCCAGGACTGCATGAGAACTTGAAGGTGGCAGTCATTCTGCTCCCAGTTCTAGAACTTACAGTTCACTAACCAATTTTTCCTTATGGCCCAGAATTAGGTTCAGAGTAGCAGTTCCCAATTTTCTAACTCTAATTTCTGACAAATTAAATAATCCACAAAAGGAGTAAAGGATTTAGCTTTGGATGCTATTTACTCAGACTGGAATTCCCTGTACTCGGTTAGCCTCTGTGATCTGTGGAAAGACTAAGACTTCCTTTCCCTCCACTTGGCCACTTACATTTACTCTTTTATTCTCACTTTAATACCCTACTTTCTCTGCCTTTCTCTGCCTTTCTCAAGTATTGCTTTATAATTTACTTACTACTCCATCTTATTTATTGACCAGCTTTGCCAAAGTTTCCAAACAAATGAGGAACAGAATCAGAATTAGAGAATAGAAATCTTCAGACTTCCTCTGAGAGCTGCTTTTCCATCTAAACAACACAGAAAAACAGGTTGGTGAGAGAAAGATTTCCATTAGAAAGAGACTATTTGTTCCTGTTAATGAGGAAGGGGAAGGCTGGACATAAACATCTCCCCTAAGGGATTAGGTTTAGGGATGATGAATTAAACCCCAGCCGCTAGAAGAACAATCTTGGTGGAAATAAGCCGATGAAGAGAATTGAGGGAGAAGAAGACAAAACTATAAGAGAACTAAGCCCTAATAACAAATGTTACTGCTACGGGGTGGTGGAACCCAAACCCAATGAGTTCCTTTGGCTTTCTTTTGAGATTAAGTCTCAGTAACAGTCAAACCATTGTTCAACTAGAGTAAATATTACCACATTAAATGCTAGCCAAGCCCATTCAGGGGAGGATGCCCAAGGAGTGTCGTGATCTGGACTAGCACTGTTTCTATTATTTAAAGTTGCATCCATAATAAACAGGAATCTATTTTTAAAAGCCTGTATATTAAGACTGTTCATATTAGACTAACCCATATTGGTAAATTCAGAAGGAGTCTTTGTACATGCCTTTTTTCATCTAAGGACAATTTTATATGCTTCAACCTGCAGAAGAGAGCAATATACAGGTTCAGTGCAATCTAGGGAAAGCACTGAAACATGTCACAGGTGGGAAGATAGAGTACGTAGCTATTCTAAATGAGCTTAAAACACTAGATTAAGATTAATTCTGACTTGAGATATCAAGAAATTCAGAAACATGATCTCAGAGCCAGGTTAGTGATTTGGGGAAATCTTAAAAAAGAGAAGATCCAGATTCCTAGAAATGGCTATGTTCAATCAGAGAAAAAGGAAGAAATATTTAAGCTACAAAAGTGGATACTTGGCAAAATCTAAACATTCAATAACTGATTATTATACAATTAGCTTGTGAACATTTTTTTAAGAAAAAGTAGTGATTATTAAAGCAATTGTGTGTTTTGAACAAATAGCCAAGTCATACATACCAGTGAAATAAGACAGAAGAGATAATTTAGAAACACTAAATCTGGAAAATTGCATGCAAAATTTTCATTATTTTCAGATGATGTAATTATATAATCATAAAATTACAGAGAAGCAATTAAAAACCCAGTTGAATTAATAAGGCAGTTCAGTAAATTAGCTGAATGAAAGATAAATAAGAAAAATCAATATCTTTTCTGTGTTTTGCCAACAACCATTAGAAACTTAGCAGAAGCAAATTCAGAAAATGGCACCTGACTAGTACTGCATGAATCAGCCTTGTTCAGTTGCTAGAGAAAATAGCTATGAAAATGCAGCAAATGAGCACTCATAACAATGCTGAAAATTAAGAATATAAGCCAAGTTGTTTCAGGAACCAGGAAAAATTGGCACTAATAGTAAGAACTATGGAGATCAAATGGCCATTACAGTTTGTAGCCAAGTTAGACACATATTCTGCATTACTCATCTCTTATGGTTGAGCAGTCATGAAAGAGTGATTTATTTGCAACCGAGGCAACTATAAAAATGTATGGTCAAACATCTTTTAAAGTTAAAGGTTAACTCTAGTAAATTTAAAACAATATAAAATTAGAAAATAATTAGGAGAGAAACAAAAATAACAACAACAAAAAAGTTGTCTACATAGCAAAAGATAAATGAAAAAAAAACAGGAGGAAGAACATGAAGGGGAAGAAAAGGAGGAGAAAAAGAGAAGAAATAAAAGGAGAAGGAGAGAGAGTGATGAGAGGAGAGAGAATGATTCAAAAATAGAAAACAAAGCAATATGGAAGTATTAGGCAAAATACACAGTCATGGCAATAAATGAAAATGGATTAAAGACAAAGGCTCCAGTACTGAACCTTAAATAAAATACAACCAAACATCATTTGTAAGAATCATACTAAAAAATGTGACATAAAACAAAGTTCAAAAAGCTAAGCATGCAAAAATTTTATCAGACAAAAAGAATGCAAAAATTAAATACTACTATTAGAGTGATGCACATGCAAAGATAATTAACCAGGTGAAAAAATAATGTATAAAGACTAATAAGAAGAAAAAGTACAGCTAGAATGAGACATTTTTATTAAATAAGAGCAATAAAAGGCACAAGAGTAATGTTTTTTAGAAAACATAACAAGAAATTGACCAAAAAAAAGAAAACAAAAAAGAAGCTAATGGGAAATAATACACCCCTCTCAATCTTTGATCAATTAGGAAAAAATAGAAGTTCTAAAGTGGATAATAATGTAGATCTAACTTTAGATCCACAAATGGCCTTTTGTTTAAGTATACAGTTAATATTTGCCAGAAGAAAAAGTTTCTTCCATTCATTCAGTAAATATTAACTGCCTATCTATATGCTGGACACCCCCAGTACCCTGACTCAAAGATGATGTATCAAGTGTCAGAACATAAAGAGAACGCCGGAACTCTCCCAAAGCAGAAATTGTTCTGACTATACTTTCCAATCACAACGTAACAAAACTAGAATTAAGTACAGAGAGGAGAGAGAGAGGGAGGGAGGGAGACCTCTTCCTATTTTCCTAAGTACTCCTGGAGAGAATGGAAAACAAAAGTACAATTCAAAATATTTAAAAAGTAATGACAAGAGCCTTGTATATAACAAATCAGATGTTAATACATGGCTTTAAATGATTTCATTCCTAGATAGGAAATATTACAATTTAATAACCAAAGCATTCAACTCCAGAAAGAAAGGTAAAACAGCACATAAGTAAGATAAGTTTGATTAGGATACAAAAAGTCCAAAGAGACCACAGCTTTTACCCTGCTGTGAAATCATAGCTTTTAAGCCAATCAGAAATCTAAAGATACAAAGAGACCTAAATAAATTAATCCAAGAAATGAACAAGCCTGTTATAGGAGAAAAAAGACCACAGCTGCTTACGCATAAGAATGAGGACAAATGTATCACAGATGGGTTTAAGGAGGAATTAATAGAACTATTAACAAACTTTTAACTACCATATGGCATTACACACTAGAATTCAGAGACGCCCCAATCACAGAGTGTATCTGTACCCATATGCCAACGCTTTCCCATAGTTTTTCACCTAGTATAAAGATAATTCCCCCCAACCCAAAAAGATGACAGTCAGAATATAAAGAAGAAAGAAATAACCCATAGTTAGTAAAGCTGGTGGTTCATCTGTAAAGCACTAAGAAATTTCTGGAATCTTGTCAGTGCTTAGACTCCAAACACCACTGAAGGTAAAGTCCTGATGCCATCTTTGAAATTGTTGAAGCCAGTGGTGAACTGAATCAAATGAAAGGTGAATAAATGAATGAATGAATGAATAGCCAGCTCCACAACAACAGAAGGCCACATTAACATAGGTGCCCTCTAGCAACTAGCATAAGAAGTGACATGCTTCTTTTAGCAAGTAAATATTAACTTCAATGTCTAGTAACGTTTTATACAAAATGTTCTCTACACAATCAAGCCTTATGAGACGTATAAAGAAGCATAAAAATGTAGCCTGCGGTCAAGGTAGAAAAGTATCAATGAAGACTCAGAGATGTCTCGGGATTGGAATTATTATGTTAATAAGTATGAAATGTCTGATTTCCTTAAGTACTAAATTTTTGACAGTTGATATTTCTGACATTGTGCTTTGACACTTCTTGTTTTATTTTTATTGTGAAGGTACATCCTCATTCTTTCAAATGCATGGTTTGGCTTGTGATTATCTTTCAATTTTTTTTTTTGGAGCAATTTTTGTGAAACCATGGATAAGTCAAAAATTCAGATTATTTTCAAATATGAGTTCCTTCATGGAACCAATGCAGCACAGACGGCTCAAAATATCAACTAAGTATTTGGGAAGGATGTGGCTAATAAACTCACAGTATGTTGGTAGTTTGAGTTCTGTTCTGGTGATTTTAATCTTGAAAATGAGCTATTTGGGTGACCTGAAACCACAGTGGACAATGATGAGCTGAAAGCTGTAGTAGAAGCAAATCCATCTCAACCTATGCCTGAATTAGCAGCAAGGTTTGACATTACCATTATGACAATATCGGACATTGGAAAAATATTGCTAAGGTAAAGAAGCTGGATAGATGGGTTCCGCATGAATTAAACAAGCATCAGAAGAGAAATCGTCTGGAAGCTTGCCTTTCTTTGCTGTAACGACACAAAGGAGAACCATTTCTACACCATATTGTTATGTGTGATGAAAAATGGATTCTTTTTGACAATCACAAGCATTCGGCACAATGCTTGGATAAAGATGAAGTGCCGAAACAGTCCAAAACCAAATATTCATCAAAAGAAGCTAATGGTGTCTGTTTGATTGTCCAGTGCTGGTATTATCCATTACAGCTTCATGAAACCTGGCCAATCAGTTACAGTGGATGTCTATTGCAACCAATTGTACGAAATGATGAGGATGCTTGTGATTAAGCAGCCAAGATTGGTTAATAGAGACAGGCCAATCCTCTTGCAAGACAACACTTGACCACGTGTCGCACAGACAACACTGCTCAAGCTACAGAAGCTGGGCTTGTAAACTCTCTGTCATCCACCATATTCACCAGATCTTGCACCAATGGACTGTCACTTCTTTCAGGCTTTGGACCACTTCTTGCAAGGAAAAATATTCAATTCCCCACAAGCTGTGGAAAATGCCTTTCATGATTTCATCGCCACTTGCTCTCTAGGCTTCTTAACTGCTGGCATAAACTAGCTACCATTACGATGACAAAACTGTGTCAGTAGTTCAGGTGCATACTTTGATTAATTGTACTGCTTCTTGTTTGAGATATAATAAACTACACTTTTAATTTAAAATCAGACGTTTCACATTTAATGACCTAATATTAGATATTAGATATAAACTTTAAAATATCTGTAATAAAAATGCTAACCGGTCCATGGGAAAATGTGGACAACATGCATGAAGAGATAGAGAATTTCAGCAAAGAGTTGAAAGCTATACTTATATATATATGTTTCCAAAGGAATTCTAAAAATGGAAACTATGATATTGGAAATGAGGAAGGGAAGTATCAGAGCAGACATTCTCACCTTATTCTTGATTTCAGGGGAAAGGCATTCAGTCTTTGACCAATGGAGTATAAGGTTAATTGTAGAGTTAGAGGGGATGGGCTTTTTTTTATTTTTTTTCAAAATATGCCCTCAAATTGAAGAATTTCTCTTTCTGGTTTGCTGAGAGTTTATTTTATTATAAATGAAGGTTGAATTTTTATCACATTTTTTTCATCAATTAGGATAATACAGTTGGCACCAAAAGTGGGATTCTCTAAATGACCAACTCACTGAAGCATGGTGAATGCATTGTTTGGAAAAAGGATGAGGAGGCAAGGAATGATGAACCTTTGATGCCTGGATAGCTGCCAAGTCCCCTTTGATATGAGACAGCACCATACTGTGATCAGTTACTAGAGGTAAAAGTTACCAATAGAATTTAGAAATGCTACCAGCAGTCCCCAACATTTTTGGAACTAGGGCCTGGTTTACATGCAAGACAATTTTTCCATGGATGAGGGGAGCATCCCATCCATGAGTGAATGGGGGAGGGCAGCAGAGGGGTAAGGCAGAGCTCAGATGGTGATGTGCAGCTCTGTTTTCCTAACAGACCACAGACGGGTACCGGGTCATGGCCCAGGGGTTCCGGACCACAGTGCTAGACCCAACTACTAAGGAGTTGGCTTACTGGATACATAAGGAAGATCAAAATAATGATAAACAAGTTATTATAAATATACAGTCCCTTGGGGTTTTTTCATCTGTAATGGCTAAAATCAAGGCAAAGTATTAAGGTAAATACTGGTTCTGCATCAAGCTCATATTTGGGCCAGTTTTAAGCTACAGCTTCCAGCTTTAAAACTACTCCAAAGGGGGAAAAAAATGTTTTTGCATTGATTTATCCACATTTTTATCCACTCACATATGTATGCAACCTATTTTTTAAGTTATCAATCAATTCATATTTAATTACTTTTTAATGTTTTTTTAAATTTCAGGGTGTTACAGGGGTACAAAAGCTTTGGTTGCATAAATTGACTTTGCACTGCCCAAGCAGAGCTACAAGCATGCCCATACCCCAGACAGTATGCACCACATCCTTTAGGTGTAAATTTACCCATCCACTCTTTCACCCTCTCCCATCCCCGACACCCTATGAATGTTACTTCCCATATGTGTACATAAGTGTTGATCAATTAGTACCAATTTAATTGTAAGTACATGTGATGTTTGGTTTTCCATTCTTGTGTTACTTTACTTAGAAGAATGGGCTCCAGTTCCATCCAGGTTAATATAAGAAATAGCCATTTTTTATGGCTGAGTAGTACTCCATGGTATACATATACCAAATTTTATTGATCCATTCATGTATTGATGGAAACTTGCGTTGTTTCCATATCTTTGCAATTGTGAATTGTGCTGCTATAAACATTCTAGTAAAGATGTCTTTTTTATAGAATGTCTTTTTTTCCTTTGGGTAGATACCTAGTAGTGGGATTTCTGGATCAAATGGTGGTTCTACTTTTAGTTATTTGAGGTATCTCCATACTACTTTCCATAGAGGTTGTACTAGTTTGCAGTCCCACCAGCAGTGTATGAGTGTTCCTATCTCTCCACATCCACACCAACATTTGTTGTTTTGGGACTTTTTGATAAAAGCCATTCTCACTGGAGTTAAGTGATATCCAATTGTGGTTTTGATTTGCATTTCTCTGATGATTAGAGATGTTGAGCATTTTTTCATATGTTTGTTGGCTGTAAGTCTATCTTCTTTTGAAAAGTTTCTGTTCATGTCCTTTGCCCACTTTTTGATAGGATTGTTTGATTTTTTTCTTGCTGATTTTCCTGAGTTCTATATAGATTCTGGTTATCAGCCCTTTATCAGATGTATAGCATGCAAATCTATAAATGTAATTCACCATATAAATAGAAGTAAAAACAAAGGACATATAATCCTCTCAATAGATGCAGAAAAAGCATTTGACAAAATTCAGCACCCTTTTATCATAGGAATGCTTAACAAAATAGGCATTGACAGGACTTACCTCAAAATGATAAAAGCCATATATGGCAAACACCACAGCCAACATCATACTGAATGGGAAAAAATTGAAAGCATGCATGTTTAGAACTGGACCCAGACAAAGTTGCCCTCTATCAGCACTTCTGTTCAACAAAGTGCTGGAAGTACTAACCAGAGCAATCAGATAAAAGAAGGAAATCAAGGGCATCCAAATGGGGGCAGAAGAGGAAAAGTTATACTGGATAAACAAATAGTACTTCTACACCTCTGGTCACCAAACAGGCACTCAGGGTGGTAGAGAGGACAAAAAACTACTGAAACCAGGGAGTATAATGTGAAGGAGTTGTCTCATTTTGTGGGTCAATATCATTAGCTTCCTGAAGAACTTTTACTAAATGAATTGAGAGAGTGACTAAGTTAAGAGATGTCTCCTTGGATTTTAGTGTTTCAGAATGGAGGAGCATGGGTTTAGGCAGGACATACAGTTCACTATTGAACAATAGCAGATGACTATACAGATTCCATGTGGGGAAGGCTCCTCACATAGCTGAAAAATAGACTACTCAGACCACTACTGGTAACCTAGGGAGGCTATGAATGGATCCTGATAGTAATGGACACTTAGGACAGGGCTTTGTATACTTATGGTAGATGCAAATGTTCAAAATAACATAAAAGGATTGGAATAGAACATACTTTACCAATTTGGACCACCAAGTTACATTCTTTCAGATCAAGGAACACAGTGTATACCAATAGTATAAGGACAATTTTATGATCATTCTTGAAATGTAACAATGGCTTCTATATCTGCATTTTCAGTATTTGGAATTTGTTTGTGATGAACACTTACATAATTATGATAAAGGAGTAACATACTATTTTATTAACCTTAAGACCTATTACATTTTTATATAATCCTTCATATTTGCTCTCTGTGTTCTTTAAACACTCTTAAATTGCATGTTTTCCATAAACTACTTATGTCTAAAAAAGTAACACACAGCAAATGCACAAAAATCTGTAATGCTATGAATATGATAGTGTTGATGACAATGACTGATATGTAAATAAAAGGTATGATAGCTAGTTAAAACTTAATTTCCATTTCATTATAAAAGAATATATGGGAACAATGAGAACAAAGGAAGAAAAGTTAACAATGAGAAATTAATTACAGGGATTTTTTAAAAGAAAGATTCAGAAACAAGGTGGGAGGGGAAGCAAAGAAAGAAATCACTTAACAAAACCATTCAGCAAAACATGTAAGAGGAAACAGGAAATGTTTAAGGCACTGATACAGCAGCAATTATATCCATATCTCCCATTAATTTTCTAATTGATGCCTCAGGGAGTCTTAACTCACATCCCTGGGAGACATCATTCTTGAAAGTTGGTTTACTTACTGTCTTGTCCATTTTCTTTTAGAATTATTAAGCTCCCCATAAATGATATTAAAACAAAATGTCTAACATACACAAGAATTTGTTTATAGTAAGAATTTGCTTGTTTTTAGAATGGATTGTTTGAGTATTTTGATTTTTATTGAGTATGGTAGGAGATGAATGGGCCTTGCCATTTTGTATTTCTGCATTAGTCATAAATGTTCATTCCTTTATACTTGACAAATGATCCCATGTTGTACATTTTTCCCATAATTCTTAATACCGCAATGGTGATGGAAGAAGTACCGGAGAAACTACAGGCCTTTCCCAGACTGAGAACATAGACTGTAGCCATCTATGTTAAGGCTGGAAAGGATATTAGAGTTTATCTGGTTGAATTTCCTCATTTTAATATAAGATAAGCTTCAAGTCCACTGTGAATCACCCAGAATCACACAGGTGGTTAGTTGCAGCTCTAGAGTGAAGCCACAATCTTCTCACCACATTGTTTTTGCTACTCTCCACTCTTTCTACATTTCTTGATCCTATCTTGAACTAGGAATCAATTTATATTAGTCAGCGTTATCCAGTGAACCAAACTAATAGGATGTGTGTGTATGTATAGAAAGAGACTTATTATAAGAAATTGGCTCTTGTGATTATGAAGGCTGGCAAGTCCAAAATCTGCAGTGGTGCAGGTTTACAGGCTGGAGAGCCAGCAGAGCTAATGGTGCAGATTAAGTCCAAAGGTATCTGCTAGAGAATTCCCACCTGCTCAAGGAGGCTCTTTTTGTTCTATTTAGGCATTCAACTGATTGGGTAAGGCCCACCAACATTATGGAGGGTGATTTGTTTTACTCAAAGTTCACCAATTAAAATGTTAATTTCATCCAAAAACACCCTCCAACTTGACATATAAAATGAACTGTAACACAATTACTCCAATCAAGATCTTCCTAGTAATATTTTGCCATTGATCCCTACTAAGTTGGGAAATTTAAACAGCAGATAAAGCTTAGTTTTACTGCTTTTTTTCTCCATGTGATAGGTAGATTAGAGGTCTAGAAGGGAGCAGTGGTGAGCTTCCTAGGAAGTGTCCAGGACAAAACAAGACAAAATGGGTATGGAAACTAAGGAAAATAAAGCCATAAACTTGAGGGGAATAAATATCCTCAAAATATTGATGTTTTCATATCCCAATTAGAGGGCTACAGCAAACATGCAAAATATGTGTATCCTCATGAGACTTAACTATAATGTATTTGAAACCACAACTGTCCCATATTTATAAAGTGAATGTGATGGCTAGGTTGACTAGAAATAAGATGATCAAGTGGCAATATAATGTAACTATTTATTTTCAGGTCAGTAGTAGTCAGTGGCCCACAGACATGCAAAATGCAAACTCTATGAGGAATGCAAGGAAGATCACATAAAGCTGAAAGGCTTAAACGTAGGTGAAGAAACTGCATGCAAGAGTTAAGGGAAATTCACACAAGGATCCCAAAGACATATCTACCTTATAAAGTCACACAGGAAATTTTCATTCAAAATCTCAAAGTGTGTGTGGATAGAGGATGAACTTAAATATACCCAAATTTCACTTCTCTAATTCTGAACAGGATTGATTTTTATGACAAAAATAAAATTATTTAAGTATAAGAATCATTATTTATTATCTTCCATTTCTATCTTCTGGTTCATTTGGCTTTCTGATCTGTATTCCCAAGCATTAAGTTTACTTTGAATACAATTCAAGGACAGTGCTTTATTGCAAAATAAATTGAATATGAAACTAGTCTTTTTAGGGGCACCATCTGTTGTTCATGACACTTTAAATGAAGGAGATTTCAGTTGCTAAATATTCCACAGAAACATATGAAAAGAATTCAAAGGGTTTGGGTTTCTAAGAAAATACAATATCCCCTAAATATGAAATAAAATCCTTCTCTCAAAGTGTGTGCAATAACAAAGAAGTGTTTAATTATATTTGATATACATAAATCTTTTCCAGAAAGGCAAAATAGCATATGAATTAGATCAATCTTTCTGTAAAGCAAGTGTAATGATGAATATCAGTGATATTTTTATTTACAATCATGTAAAGACAAAAACAAATGGTGGTCAAGCAACTTGCCCCAAATCAAATGGTTCTGAAAAAGCTAATTGATTTCTTCCCCCTTACTCAAGATATAAATGTGAATCAATAATGCAAGGATAGAGTTGAGCCTTGGAGGGCAAGTGGTCTAATGGCATGCCTTTGGAAGGATTGATTAATCAGTTTCCAGGCCTCAGCGTTTCATTTTTAAATATCTTAAATATGCTAGAACATCTCACAGAAATAATGGATGAATACTAATTAAGATTCCAAAGTCATTGAAAATAAGAAATTATCAGATAAATGCTTAGACATGAAAGTACCTATTAGTAACGTTTTGAGCTCCTTAGATGAAGGGTTTTCAAGAACAACTCAGTTGGACTATTACAAAAGAATTGGAGCTGCCATATTTTGTGAACCACTTTAATCTATAACAATCTACCCTGTCAATAAACAAGTTAAACTGTGGCTTTGTCGGAGAGCTGGGGTCAGAAAGTATTATCATAGACAGTCATTTTGCTCTCTACATGGTGCACTACACATCATTTTAAAATGATGTGCTGTGTTCAATATTTTACATGACTGGAGGATAACTCTAGACTTGAATTTATTGCCACACATACTTGCAGCTAAATCATATAATATTACTTCAACCACTATTTTCAAGATCTCAGCTAGCATAACTGATGATAAACCATTTTATATATAAATTCATTTTTGTCTCATTGTTCATTTGCTACTTTATTGCTTTATTGTGATCGAAAATATTTTATAGCTGGAAAATTGTTTGACATCTTTACATACAATCTAATTCTGTTGAAGTGGGAGAAGTAAAAAAGAAAAACAAGGCTTGCTCCCTTTATGAAAAGTATTTTAAGAGGTTGGTTTTTTTTTAACTTGAAGTTGCTATGATATTTGGGGAAGAGCTCTTTGTCTTAGGACAAAAATCAATGTGGCTTTATTGCAAACACTTGTTTTCAATATGGTTGAGAAAAAAATCAAGACAGAAATGATTTGTTATCTTTATCTCTGAATTACTGATATCTTGTATAAATATCAATTCATCCTGAATTTCAGTTAAAATTTTATTGAATTGTCCTCAGTGTTCCTCACAGTGACTATTTCAACATTAAAATTTTAACAATAATCTTATTTTCTAAGGTTTGAACCAACAACTTTGCTCAACAAAAAATCAATGAAGTGCTTTCCAAGACATTGTATCATTTAGTATATAGAGAATTCAATAATCTAAGAGTTTCATTATTTAAAAGTAAGAAGAAAGTTAGATAATATGGGCAAAGATCACACAGTGATTACAGAAAGCATTTATCCCTTTGGAATAAAAATATTGGCTGACAAGAATCTAAAGACGGATTTATTCACAAAAGTTTTTTTCATTTCTTTTCTGAATGTTTTGACAGTCTAAAGATGTCATTAAAAGAGACCTGGGTTTGTAGGTATAGAAACTACTGTTCTATTTATTATCTCACAATTTTAATAGAACATTTTAATGTGATATGGGACCACCAACTAATTCTTATACCACAGCTTCTAATCTTCTTAAACCTCAAAGTCATTCAGACACAGTGATGGTTGTATTAACTTTGGTTAGAAACCAAATTAGCCAAAGTAATTCTGCACAAGTATTTTGTACAATATATGCTCGATCCATTTGGCATTATATTTTGGCCTTTAAGAACACATGCCAGTAGACTGTGATTAATTAAATGTCATAAGGTTCTATAAGAATAATCTATATATATTAAATACATGATTGCTTAATGGGCATTTACCTAAGAATAACCTAGGAAGGCACTGCATATGATATTATATCTCGGGTAGATATAAATCAAAAAGAAAGATGATCCAAGGAGCGGAAAAGCCAAGCATTTGTGTCTCTCTCACTCTGGTGAAGATAAAGCCCATGTAACTTAAGGCAAATTAATTGGTATCTACTTCTCATCCCTCTTCCCACCTCTATAAAATAAAAATGATGACACTTGCCAAGGATCACAAGAATGTCATAATATTAACATTAAAAGATTATCTTGTTCATCTACACTGTAATAGTCTCAAACAAAATACTCCATGTAAATTGTATTAAAATGATTTTATTTTCTAAAATCAATTTTATATTTATTTGTAGTTACTCCGTAGGGAAAAGAGGTCTCTAGTAAATTGGCTAAAATGAAGTAAGCTTGAAAACTAATCAAAGACTGTATAGGCAAAGTGATCTTAAGAAGGCAAAAAGAATAGCTAAAGGTAAATAAACCTTCAGGCCTACTACGTTTATCTAATTTTAATGGTTTGCATGTGAAGAGTAAAATGATGGGAATTATGTAAAAGAATGAAACATAGACATATTATCAGAAAGTGGAATTAAAGTTGTCCAGGAACATGTTAAAATTATGTTAATAGTGACATTAATGATTAAAATAAAATCAAATAAAGTACTTAAGTAAAATATAAAGAAACATTCAATTGTCAGGTAAAAAGAAGCATAGCATCTTTGCAATTTCAAAATCTATGTCTAAGATTTTTAAGAGAGTTTCTGTTCTCATAAATAGGTTTATAGACCACTTTTATAGTCATTGTTAACTTTCATATATAATAAGTAAATCATCCACCAAATTATCTCCCAGTGCTTCTTGAATTGATCTATGTTTTTAGCTTAACTGTCTCTCAGTTAAGCTCTGATTAAGAATGTTAGGAAGTTTCCTGTTATGATTTATCAGTTGAATATTTCAAAGAAAAAAATCTATGATCTCTCAGAGAATTCTGCAAAATGAACATCTGTTTTTAGCTTGAATATAAATTCTTTAACTTAATTTCTGAAACAAGATATAAATACTAGAATGGAGGAGACAAATTTATCTTTATTTGCAGATAACATAATTTGAAATTCCAACTGCTTGGGCCCTAGTCCACCCTTTGAACAAATCACTACACCTGGAAGGTGAGTGAAGAACTATCAACGGTCCAGGTTTACCCCAGTAGGTACATATTTGGAACCTCCACTGGAACTCTATAGAGTGGATGAGGTTAGTTCTGCTAAGGAAGGAAAGGGTTATTAGTGGAATATGGGAGAAAGGAATGATAGATAATTTTTCTTTAAGTATCCTATTGCATTATTATGAGGCTTTGCATTTACACTACAAATGTAAAGTACTTTGCACAGTGCCTGGTACATAATAAGTCCTCATTAAATGTCAGTTATTAAAGTGAGGATCATCTCTCTCCAGATATTCCTACTTTTACCTGTGAAGTAAGACTGACTGCCTTTTTAGGAATATTGAGAAGGCAGTTTCCTTTCTCAATCTCTCTCCCATTAGAAAGAAAGAAACACTTAATGTGACTGGTAACATTTTAAAAATCACCAGACAAGAGTAACTCTCCTCTCCTAGGACTCCCCTGTTGTAATACCCTAACCCCAAGAAGGAGAAATCCCTTCTTTCTCCTGCTATCATTCAGGAAGCATAATGCAATTATAGCCCATAAATTGCCTTCTAGAAGCCTACTTCTTCCTTTGGGTACACAGCATGTTGATTCCCATGCATCTGGCCAATTGTCAGCTTTAAGTCTCTTCTTAGATGGACACTCCAAATACTTGCTATGAGGGCAGGTCTCAGGAAATCTGACTACGGTGGCAAGTTAACAGTTTAGCTTTATTTACCAGAAAAAAATTATATTATGATTCTGTATATGACTTGTGTCTATTTTTTTTATTTAATCCAAACTAAGAGGGAGAAGTGAAATTAATCATCAAGTATTTAATTGAAAAACATTTTCAAGATCACCAGCATTAGTTGTTACTGTTGTTACTGATAATACGGTGGAGCATTAAACGAGAAAGAGATTTACAGCGATTAGTCAGGGTAATTTTAGATTGAGTCACAGTCTTTGGATCAATCACAATGCTTTACTAAAAGTTGTGTGATAGAAAAAACAACAGAATGTAGCCAAGGGGGAGACAGGAAGACCTATTAAGGGTAACAGCTGAGGTCTGGTAAGTATAGCCTTCTAACTTTAAATTTAGTGATACAATGAAGTTTGTTAACCAAAGAATATCTATACAAAAATGTAACTAAATAAACAAGCCAAACTTTAGGATCTTGGGTTTTACCATTCAGGTAAAAAATAAAAAGACTTCAGAATAACTTGGGAATGGGCATGATATCAAAGTATCTTAATAAGGGATTAAATAAATATCAAGATTAATTGAATCCCTTTGAACATAGACTTATATGCATACACTTACTCAGAAAAGAAAGCCGAGCAGAAACTATAGGAAGTAAACATCAGAGGAAGCGTCAGAAGGGAAGGAAGCATGGGAGACTGAGGCTTTGCTCTCAAAGGAAAAGCAATGTTATGGAGACAAAATTTTAAGCATATGAGAAAGGGTCTGTGGGCTTATGAGAGGACATTATTTTAAAAGAATTAAGATATACAAAGAGGGTACAAATGGATAATAAGTTTTCTACTTTGTGAGTGGTACAAGACTACAGCAAAAAATCTGAATTTACAAAAAGAAATAACAAACAAAACAAGTCTTCGCTACCACCAGGACAAAAAATATTCTATTTTCAATGCACTCGATCTTAGTCAAAAGGCCAAGAAGCAATAAAAGTATTCTATTTTCAATGCTCAATCAAGAATATTGAAAATCTAGCATTTCTATAATCTAAAAATTTTAAATTTATTAAGAGAATTTTACTCATTGACCACATAATCCTACATTCAAATAAAATTTAAAATAATTTTAATATATCAATTTAATGACACTAAAGTGATATTTATGTATAGACAAAAATAGTTTGAATTTACACAGGTATAATGTTTGAATAACAGATACAAGAATAATTATTAACAAAGAATTGTCAGGGATGCACATCAAATTTCTTTTGGTGAGTGGCCAGGAATGCACCAAAAATTCAAATCCTTTCTTTTGATGTCATGGGTGAATGCCAAGTAATTCCATAACCTTCATATGTACATAACTTACATATGTACAATAGAGAGAGGAAAAAAATAGGAGGTGCTTAGATTTTTCCCTGCTTAGTGGAAAAACAAGGACTGCCTAAGAATTTGAACAAAGATATGCTAATGAAATATTATAATTTTCAATCTTATCCAAGACCTTTATAAAATTTTAAGTATAATTGGGAGGAACATTCTGAAGAGTAAGGGAATCCTATTATCATGTGAGTGAAGATCAAGGAAAGATAGAATCATAAAGAATCCCTAAGGCAGAGATGGCCAAGAATCCTAAGAACAGTGGTTTCAGGTTATCTTCTGTTGTCTGCAATGGTGTAGACAGTTACCATGATTTTAAATGTTTGGTTAAAGTGTGATTTGTACACGTGGTATATTGAGGGATATGGGAGGCTCGTGGCTATTTACTGGCAAAGTTGGCAGAAGTTAAACAGTAGTTTCTGGAGGGGATATGACAAGTAGGAATTAAATATTCAGCATGAAATTCCAATAAAAGGTATCTAGAAGGAGAAAAAAAAAAAGACACCTTCCTCCAAACTGTCCCATATCTCAAACATCTTGAAATTCCATGAAGATTTGGCAAAGGAATTTTCTTAGACTTCCCACAATAAGTGGAAACAAAAGCTTGAGTCATTCTATAAGGATATTTTAAAAATATATATTAATCATATAAGGAAAAGCTACTTACTACTAAAGGAGTTTTACAGTTATTAAATGTAGTAATAAAGTAAAATTAATGTAATACTGGAGTTTACTGAGAAGTGAAATGCATTGTTCTGCTATGAAGTCTGGCTACTACACAATGGCCAAATTTTCAACTTCCTGGTGTGTTTGCATACAAATATATGGCTGAATTGTCTAATATATTCAGATAGGCCATTTAATTTTTCTATGCATCATTCATTTTGTTTTCTTTCACTTAGTGTTCTCAGTCACTGCTTCTTGCTTTTCAATTATAAATTAGTGTTACTTTATCTTCATCAGTTAATTTTGCCTGGGGTTATTGGCTAACCTCATAGTGTGAGATAAGGCACATATGCATCAGCAGTACTTTTGGGCTATATCTTTCCAATAAATAGATTTTAGAGTTTAGGATGTATATGTGTTGTACCTCAAATACAGAATTATTCTTTCTCTAGGCTCTAAAGCAAATGCAAAGCTAATACTCCAAAAAAGGGATATTTATGCAGTGAGCCATCAATGTTTTTCCTACCAAAAGTGGAAACAGAGTAGGTAGGTCCCAGGTTTACTTCACAAGCCTAAGAAGAGGTCTGCAAAAAATGTGAAGAAAACATTGCTCTATGAGAAACTTTGAGCTATGCATAAAGCTATCATTTTTTTGTTGTTGTTTTTTGGCATGATGAAGTGGTAATAGGACATACTTAAGCTAGAACTGTCATATTCTAACTCAGTCCTTCATAATGGCAGGAAAATTTTATATGTGATAAATGTTGAAAAGAGATCAGAATCATAGCTGTCACTCTTTTAAATAAAATAGATCTACTGTCTGAACTCTTCTTTCCATATTACTTATAGATGTCATATCAGATCCAATTTAAGCCTATCTTCAGTGATCCAATTGGAATAACAAGAAAAGCAATAAGAATCATTTACACTGTGCAATTGATGGTCTTTATGCAACTCTCATGTAAAATTATATTCCTCTTAGAGATAAATTGTTGACAACTAACGATGGTGATCTCCTACCTCAAAATTTCCTTTGTCCTTCAAACTACCTTCACAGTTTCCTGTTCACCAAAATGTACAGGTTGGAAAAAGGTATAAAATATATCTACTTTCTCAAATCCATGTATTTAATTTTAAATAATAGGGAATCGGTAATCCTGGTCTATACTTCCTACATTGATCAACCAGACAATAACAGAGTGAAAAAGGAAGTAAAATATATCTTCTTAATTTATATTGTTTGTAGGTTATCATTTAGGACATATTGCTACCATGGTAATAAGTTAAAATAGTTATAAGAAATGGTGAAGAATTTCAAATAATTAATTAATTTTTCTAAAGTATGTATACATAATTTTAAAGGTTTCTATTTATAGTCTTTAAGGGAATTATCATTTAGGATTACACAGGAATATGCTTGTTATGTGAGTACAAATTCAGAAAGTAAAATGACAAAAAATCAATAAATGGAAAATAAGCTTAAATGTGCTGTTACCTTCTCTCTTGAGGCAAAATAAAAGTATTCAATTATTACTATTATTTCCCTAACTTTTCTACTAAAAAACAGAAACAATGATGCAGCACTGGTAACCTCCCACTGGGTAGGCAGTCTACCTCACCCAGGCTCTCATAAATGTAGAACAAGGTGAATCACATAAATTGTATTATCTTCTTGTAGAATATCATTACCCTGAGGATAAAAGAGTGGATGAGAAAGTCTTGGTTTTGATTTTTAAAAAAAATTTAGGTTCTAATTTGTCAATAAAGGGAGTTAAAAAACATGGGGTTAGCCTGAGCGTACTCCTTTCAAGCCTCTTCAAATGGGAAAAAGTATTCGTGGCTTCTTGCTAATTACCTGGTTATGTGTAAGACAAAGGGTTTCAGAATGGAAATCCTGACATTTTCTGGGCAGGCTCACCTTCTCCAGGTTGTCATGTGAGAGGGGATACATCAGCTTCACCTGCCTTCTTAACCCTAGGTTGCCTGCAGCCAATGAATGTCCTGGCCAGTGTGCCAATCAGTATTTCACACACAGGATTTGCTGAACCTCACCAAGTAGTCCTCCCTCCTAGCCCCGCAGGGAGTTGTTCTAACTTGAACAAGCTATCTGTCACTTTTACTTTCTGATTAATAATTCAATGACTAGAGCTAAATTTTTAAAGCAATTAATGAAGTTTTGACTATTCAGTCTCCTTTCATAACCAATAGCAAAGCAAGGGTAAGTGAATACATGAAATACTGAAGGCTTTGTGTGTATGTGCGCTTGCAGGGTAGAATTTTTAAATATCTAGTATAGCCAACCAGAAAATTAAAAATGATTGCTTATGGTTATGAGAAAATTAGAAAAGATTACATCCTATGAAATAGTACATTTTTTCCAAAATCTTTTGTTAGTTGAAAACTCATTGCATTATGTTGGATTTCAATTTCAATGACTCCCCTGGATATTTCTTGAATGTTCATAGCACATAAATGAATATTAAAATTTTGTCATTCTAAGATTGCTAAGGAGAAATGGGAAGATTTTATTTCTTAGTTCTTGTTTAGTTTTATGATGGATAACTTTTTTTATTACTTCAAATCATTTTATAGAACTTCAGTTTCGTTTTAAAGGAAAATAAATAGTTGTTGACAGTGCTTTAGAAATTAGGATTAAGCTGCCAGTAACCTTGACGTCAGGCAGTGGAGCACGCAATAAAATGATGAAATGTGAGAAGGCAGGCTTATCTTGGACAAAGTAAGTACCAGTCCTCTCTAGCAGAATCCATTAGAATAACACCTTGTTTTTTCATTTGTTTGTCTAAAAATAAGAATTGGTCTCTTTCACTCTAAATCTAACTTTGAATTACTAATTTTGGTCTGTTGCAATTGTCCTTAATTGATAGCAATCTCTATGGAAAACAGAGATTCCTTGAAGAACTAAAAGTAGACCTACCATTTGATCCAAAAATCCCACTACTGGGTATTTACCCAAAAGAAAAGAAGTCACTTTATCAAAAAGACACCTGCACTCAAATGTTTATTGTAGCACAATTCACAATTGGAAAATGTAGAATCAACCCAAGTGTCCATCAATTCATGAGTAGATTAACAAAATGTGGTATATACATACTATGGAATACTACTCAGCCATGAAGAAGTAATTAAGACCTTTTGCAACAATTTGGATGGAACTGGAGACCATTATCCTAAGTGAAGTATCTAAAGAATGGAAAAACAAATACCACATTTACCCACTATTAAATTGGACTAACCGATTATCATACATGTGCACAGACGGAAGTAAAACTCAGTGCAAATCAAGCAGAGGGGAGAAGGGAAGAGGGGACAGGAGACAACCTACCTATCGAGTACAATGAATACTATCTGGGTGATGGGCACACTTATAACCCTGACTCAAGCATAACAGAATCAATACATGTAACCAAAAACATTTGTACCTCTGTAATATTTTGAAATTTTTTAAAAAGCTAGAAAAGGCTAAGAAAAGAAAAAGAGGATTTCTTAAATCCAATTGCAAAGACAAGAAAAGAATAAATTTCATTGTATATAAATTAAGAATTTCTATTCAATGAAGATACCACAAAGTTAGTATATAGTCAGCAGAATGGGGGAATATATTTGCAATTTCTGAAAGTATCAGAGAATTACACGAGGATTCACTATGCACAGGCATATACTCTAAAATCTACTCAGAACTTACACAAATCAATAAGAAAACAAATAGTGATCCCAGTGAAAAAATGGGCAAAGAATATGAATAAGCAATGTAAAGAAAAAATATCAAAATGTTAGCAGGCACTTGTTGCTTATTGGTCTTCAGAGAAATGCAAATTAAAACAAAAAATAAAATATCGCTTTATGTTTAATAAACTGGTAAATACTAAGAAGCTGTCAAGGACTGGCAGGGATTTGATGACATAAGAATGCAGCTACTCTAAGAGCAATCTGGCTGTCAAACAAGTCTGCCAGCCCTTCTTTTGCCCATAGGATTTTCCGGGTAGGAATAATACACCTAACCATCATGTTCGCCAAACCACCCTAAGTCCATATTAAGTCTTTGCTTTCTCCTTAAATCACCTCTCTCTTGACTTGAGGTAAAGCAAAAACACCTCATACCCCTGTGGAAGAGTGTGAGAGTCAGCACACCAATAATCTTCTCTGAAAATCATCCTTCAAAACCCCAGCTGTGACCCATTTGTGCCTTTCATGCCAGGGAAGGGTTATGAATCATGCAGCCACCTTCCAACAGTCTCCCACAGACTCCCTTGAAAATCCTACGCCATGGTCTCATCCCTCTTTAGAATGTGACATCTGTTGACTCAGTGGTTCAGCCAAATTTTCCATTTTATTGAATTATTGCAAGCACTTATATGAGTCCAATTGAACAAAAAGATAAAACCAAGTAAGAAGACTTGTGTGTATTTCTCTCAGAAGAAGGAAAACAGATTCATGCTACAAGAAGTGGGTTAACTTTTATACCATACCTGGCACCTGGATATCTTTAGGATTCCTTCTATTACTAAAAGTTAAAGATTCTAGGTGTTCTAGCATGAGGATACCCAAAGCCTATGCAAAGGGACCACTGAACTTCAAGAGAAAGATAAAGCATGTGGTAATTTTTAAAAAAAAATCATTAAAGTTATGCTTTTGAAAGTATGCTTTTAAAATAATTGTATTTAAAAATTTGCTAACTGATTTTTAAATAAAACTTATGAATAAAGCATAATAATTTACACTTACAGATTTACCCTTCAAAAATTGAAGAAAAGTGTTAGATTTCAAGCTTTTATATAATATAGAGTGTCTTTCTCCAAAGAAATGAGATTCTTTTTAATTTCTGAAAATTGGGTCAATTTCTCTATCTTACCAGTATATTACTCGAGGCTTGTAGAGCAGTGTCTCAAAGTGTGGGCAAGACCACATGTCTCAGAATCACCTCAGTTATATTTAAAATATGCAAATTCCTAAGCCCCATCCCTAACCTATAAAAGTAGAATCTCTGGGGATAGGGCCCTGGGATTTTGCATTTTAAAAACTTCTCAGTATTCTTAGGCAATAAATGTAAAAGCTAAAGTAGTTAAGTACTCAAATTAAAATGTGAAAACTACTGTTTTTGAAGCTCCACTTGTGCAAAATTCATGTTTTAAAATATAAACTGAATACGGTCTCTTCTCTGAATCTCTCTATAGAAAATCTGCCTGGCTTTATGATTAAGGGCATGGACTAGAACTCAACAAATGTTTTATTCCCTGTTTCACCATTTCCCCTTATGAATGATATCAGTAAATTATTTAAATTCACTTTGATAAATAGGATATACAGTAATTCCTTTTTCCTGCATCAGAGGCATAGTATGAGGTTAATTAAATAACAGCTGCAAAATATTTTTGGCTCCTTAGAGAAAGACATTATATAAGACATTATATTATATATGTAGCATTTTTCTGTCCTATGAAAACAGGGCTAATTGTTCTTGAGAACTCAGCCCATGGCAGAGAAAGCTACCATGTCACGGCTTTCACAAGCATTTCATTCATGAGGGCAAAATTTTGTCACAGTTGGTATCAGACTCGGTGAATGCTATACTTCTATTCTTTGCACAAAGACCACTGACATCTTGTGGAAAACAGCCATTGTCCTTATCTTGGGCTTCTATTTCATTTGTGTGAAATGGTGACAAGATAATTTGGGTTTTCTGCTATCAAAGATTTGTGGCTTATATAGTCTTAGTCATCCCGAGAAATGTTATCTGTGGCACACGAGGGCTCAGGGAGGCCACAGGGAAGGTCAGGTAGTGCTAATGGAAGGAAGAGCTCTATAAACAAGACATCTCCCCGGGGCTTTGAACTATATATATCCCTCCGATAAAGCTTGCCACAAAAACCTGCTTTTGTGTTCCATTATGTTCTGGAATTAGGGCCAAAAAAAGGTGGGGTGGGAGGGGGAATCATCACTAGAGATCATTAAGTTGATTGCTCTGGGAAAAAATGTCAGTCTGAAAATGTTGTTTATATTCATTTGTCAAAAGAAGAAGAGGGATTGCTTACAGAAAATAAATAAAATAAGACCACCAAACAGTCCTGAAGTCTATCAAGTTTGATAAATAATTGCCATGTTTTGACAAAAATGATGAATTTTTAAATACATTTTTTAAAAATAGGTTTTCATAGAAGGATGATTTCTTTCTAGCCTTTCTCATATTTGTTGAAACGCTTAGAATTGATAACAAACTATACCTAGAGAAAATATAACAAATGTCTTTTCATTTATTTCAAAAAAACCCCACTTTGCCTTAAGAAGTAATATCAAGTGGAAAAACACATAGTCCTGGTTAGAAATATTGCCATTTACTTTTAAAGCAGGCATTCCTCAAGAACTATGTAAGTTTTTTTAGTTTCATTTTTTAATTTTTGTGACTAAGTTGGCCTTAGGCAAAAAAGTGAACAGATGAAACTTGTCTTTGATACCCTCGTATCACCACTACCATACTTTTACTCCACCCCCACTTTAAATATTTTCCCTCAGGAATTTTTTCACTTCTGTGCCCGGGCCTTAGCTTCTCCAGTCATCACATAACTGATATTTATATTAATTTGCACTAAAATGGTAGAAAGACTGAATAAGTCACTCCACTGAGAAATAGGCACATTTTTGAAGAATTATTAGTCAGTCGCTGCTTAATCCAAAAGTTAAATAACCAAAAGATGGATTCTAGGAAATGAGGCAGAGGAGAGAGTTTGGTACATGAAGCTTTTTCTAGAACCCAAGATTTCATTTTGTGAGTAGCCATCTAAGAATAATGCATGAGCTTACTGAAATGTCTTGAAGAGGCAACAAAAAGAGAAACCAGAAACATAACACATAATGCAGGGAAATTTTTTCTATAATCTTTTCTGGATAGATTTTTCTCTTAAGTCCCATGAATTGAAGTAATTAATCCCCCCAGTTTTCCATCTCTGTGTTTCCAAAAGCATAGCCAGCCTTCTGTTCCATTATTGACTTCTATTTTCTCATATTAGCAGAATTCTTTAGGCTCCAATTCTACCCAGTGTCTTGGTCAGTATATCAGAAGCCCAGGAACCTGGCAATGATAGCAAAGAATTCCCTTTAGAGGCTGGAGAGATGGTCAAAGACCATAAACATGTATCTTCAATAATTTTGTCCCTATAGCATAAGAGTAATATCACATTACCAAAAAGAGGGAGAGTTCCTGTTTGAGCACCATTTGATCCCAAATCAGGGCTGGTCCTCATTCAGCCCTCTAAAGAGTATCAAGTATGCAAATAACTAGTGCACTGGAAGACACTTTCAGGTGTAGGTTCCCAGTGACTTAATGAGCAGCTCATCCTTCTTCTTGGAGCACCATTTCCCATGCTGTTGGCCTAGCAAACTCCAATGCACGCTTGAAGAACCATCCACTAACTCACACACTGAAATGGGTTCTCTGGCACAGATGGTTAGTTATCTTCTCCCCAGTCCAGTATTTACTTGTTTCTCACAGGAATAAACCTCTCCGTTTTTTGCTAAAGCCATAGCCTCCCACAAGAAAGAATATATTTTCATTTCTCACTTACCTTTCACTTAGGTATGGCCATAAAACTAATTTCTGGCCAATGGTATTTGGGCTTAAAGGATGTGTTCATCTTCTGAGCTGTGCTCTTTAAAGAATTCTCAGTGCCTTCAACTTTTCCACTTTGCCCTTCCTGCTGGCTGGAGTCAGGATGCGGGTGGGAACAACTGTGGATCACGTGAATTAAGCAACACGCTGGTGATGGCAGAACAACCAGACAGAAGAAGCTTAGAGCCTGACACTGCGGAACCACCATACCAGCCCTGCAATTTCATGCCCAGAATGTTAGATATATAAAAAAAAACTATTTCATTTAGGCCACATTAACTTTGGGTCTCAATATTCAAACTCAAGAACCCTCCCATGTATTCTCAGAGCACTCTGTGCATGCTTCCCTTGAGATACTGCTGTCTCTGTAGGTGATACATGCTGGACTTCTTCCCCACCCCCAGACGGTGCACATCTCACTCATTATGTATGTACGCTTGAAGCTCAGACTTGTGGGGGGAGAGGGGGCAAGGGCATTATTCAAAACCTTAAAATTTGTACCCCCATAATATGCTGAAATAAAAAATAAATAAATAGATAAATAAATAAATGCTTTGGGAAAGCTATTTCTTAAAAAAAAAAAAAAAGTTGGACTTCTTATCTATAGACTATAAACCCAGGTAAGGAAGGATATCTTGTTAATACCTGTATTCCAGTGACAGGTACATTGCATATTTGAAATAAAAATGTGTTTAGTAGATGGATGGAAGGTTGGACAGTTGGGTCAATAAATTAATGAATAAACAACTGATTACGTGATCAGTTTTTATTCACTCAGATTCAGATACATTTACCTTATAACTTAATGGAGTTTTCAAACTTGGGATTTAGGGGATAATATTTAATTTATAATAGAAAAGAAACAACAAAAATTGGGGAAAAAACTACAAAAGGTAATATATGTGGTAATTTTTATAAATGATTGATGTAAACACATACATCATTAATGATAACACTTCATGTGAGATTCTCTTCTAATCAACAACCTCTCCTCACGCAGAGTTCTGGTGCCAATGCTGGTTCTGTTTTTACTTTTTCTGCTTTCATCCAGGTGGTCTTCTATTGATAGAGGTAGAAGCTCTAAATAAAGCAAGCTATAAAATTTCTCAGATTCTATCTGTACTCACATAAATTCAGTTTCTAATGTGCCAGGCCTCCTGACTCCACTGTTGCTGCTGCTGTGGTTCTCTCATCTCCCCATCTCTTTGCATTTCCACGTCCATGCAGAGTGTTGCACTGCTGTGTGGAAGACACTCCCTGACCAGCCAGGAAAACCAAACTCTTGATTCATATGTGACAGTTTGCATTTGGTCCAGAGTATCCCTCTGGGCTGAGAGGGCCACTCACCAACTCTTTCCTCACTCCAGGACTATGTCACCTGGACCCTTCTTCTGTTGCTGTCTGCAAATAATTCTAGAGGCCACAGTTTAAATGCTCCAGGAAATGGCTCTTCAGTCTTAATGTGGCCTCTGCCTCCATGGCACGACCAGCTCCATCTTCCTGTTCTTTCTGACCACCAGTAGTGATACTGCTGGTCCCTCATGCTTCTGAATCTGTTTTTCCCTTTGTGGTTTTTCCTGACCTTCAGTTTCCACTGATCTCTCTGTTCTCTCTTTTCAGCAAGTTAGACGTTGTTATTTAGCCTATCCTTAGAATTCAAACATAAAGGACAGCAGGTAGAGGAAGCACCTCTGGGAATATTTCTTCTACTCCATGTCCCTTCCCAGTCTCCACCCCTTCCCCAAGATACACACACACACATACACACACGAACCCTCTCTCCATGACCTTTTCTATCCGCCTTTCAAAATTTCTCACTTCTACAACTACTATGGGACTAGGGGCAAATGGTCATGCTTATTTTGCAAAAGCAGCAGCTGGCATTCAAACTGCTGCTATACTTGCAGAAAAGTCATTTTCAATATTTGTTCTTCTTTAACTCTTTCACAATCTACTTTAAGTGGTTTACTCTAATTATTAAATAAGAGCTATAAAATATGCTCCTATACTTCAGAAGTTTATTCTAAGTATATACATATATATATATGTATGTATGTATTTTTTAAAGTCCTATATCCATGTAGTAGTTTTTTAAAATTGTGGTGCATAAGCTTATGTTTATGTACACACATACACATACACATACACACACACATAGACCATGCCATAACATTGTGCTGTACGTTTTGACTTATTTCACTTATTTGTGTCTTGGAGTTTAAACCAAAGGCCTGGCAATATTGATTCAGGGGATGATCTGAATAAGTTATTTTACTTTCTATTTTAAACAGACAATGCATTTCAGATATGGCTTTTTTATATCTAAATTCACAACTAGTTTAGTTAGATAGACCTTCTTTTTCCATCTGATGAATTGTTTTCCATTTTCACATAATGCCAGTAGAGTTAACTTTAATCATGTACCCATTAATATATTGTACTAGATCTACTATGAAAATATCTTATGCCCCTCATATAGAAACTCTAGGAAAATCATACAAATACATACTTATTTTTTCCTCAGTTAACCACATATTATCAGAACCAGATTCTGATAACTCAGCATTTCTTACTGGCTTTTGTACAATAAGTTGTCAAACTTATAACTTCCTTGTTCTACTGTTTATTAGTTCAGTTCAAATACTTACTGCTTACTAGGCTTCACGCAATACAGTCCTCTCAATTTTCTCTATTGAATTTTGGTTTCATTCCTGAAATATCCTCCAAACCTCATTTCATGTGATAACAAATACATTTCAAATTGATAGGTTTCAATCCAAGAAAATAAATGATAGGTGGTTGACACATGACTTGAGAAACTGTGTTTGCCAAGACCATTCATCAGAATACTTGAAAAGTAAACTGTGGGTTTGATTGTTCTTAATTTTCTTTATGATGAATCCAAGGTAAACATCTAGACATGTGTGCTATGATAAAGCATCTTCTCAGAATGGGAATTATTAAATTACTTCTGTTTAATAAAAGATACACTAAATGTTTCCATCATGGTTTTTTTAGGCAAATATAGATGATAAGCTTTCTGACATAAAAATGTTTAAGACCACAACACAGCTACAGGTCTAAATAACCACTTCTGATTTTTATGAGTTAAAGTGCTTTTACTTTCACCCTAAAAAAAACTCTTTAAAGCTGATGAATAAATAAAATAGTGCTTTATTATGGGTGCTTTGTGTTACAAGCTAGACAGGGCAATCTTGAGTCCAGAGAAGCAGAATTCAATGCTTAGAAATGTTAAAAGTGGTGAAATTGATAGCTGTGAAAGATAACTTAAAATGGATTAAACAGTCTACCTTAACTAATAATGTTTCAAATATATGCATTTTAATTCTGAAATTAAATTATTATATTTAATTATTTCAGATGTATTTTTATTCTAAAATTGAAACCAAATCCAAGCGGAAAGGACAGAGAGGGGAGGTGCTTGCCTTACTAAATTGAGTACTTTTGAAGCAGCAGGCCTCACAGACACGCAAGGGGAGCCAAGACCACGAGCTCTACAGAGACACCAAACCCGCAGACTACACGATGGGATGATCAGAGCGGCAGGCTGAAACCAAACAAATGAATAATTGATAAATATATCAAGTGAGGAAAGCAGCAGATCAGAAAGGCACAATCACTAAATTAGGAAGACTGGTCCTGAATGCCCCAATTCTGCTTCATTTGCTTATCACCATGGTTAGTTACCAATTTGGTTTAGAATTTTTATAATGCTTTAAATTGGTAGGATAAATTAAAGATATTTTTTTCATCGATCATCACTCCCCTGTCCTCCAGATATGCTGATGTACACTAAACACTTTCCCTATTAAAAATCAAGCTCAGTAAAATCACAAGGGAATTTCAAAGTTTCCTTAGATATGGCACATTCTGAGAAAAAAAAAAAGGAAAAATCTGTTAGGTTATTTAATAAGTTCATTTATTCATTAACAAGACTTTAATATATAATTATTTTAGTTTCATTAGCAAAAGCTGTTTACATTGCATAAGCTAACATAAGTCTTTTAATATAGACAATGTTATTTATTTGTCACTGTTTTGGGCTGAAAGTAGGAAGGCAGGTTTCGTTTTTGTTTTGATGTCCATATCAGTTACAATAAGATTGTAACATTTCCAGAGTTAGTTTTTTGTGTGTGTGTTTTTAATATTTTTAGAGCAGGGACTTATATTTCAGAACCTTTCTACTTCATTTGGATCAGAAGTCCTTAGAGAACTCTGAAAACACATGGGACTTTTGCTGATTCTTTCCTTTGGGGAAACTACATAAAAATTTTCACTACGGTAAGTGTCTCTCTAGGCTTTTTAAAGTAGTTTTCAATCTCCTGCTTTTACTTTGACATTAATATATCCTTTAAAAAGCCATTCGCTAGCTGACCTCATTTACCAATATGCACATTATCAGCAGCATTCCACAGGGAAAGGTATCCTACGGAAACCTTATCAGGAAGTACAGTCAACTAGCATTTATTAAGGACATTCTCTGTGCTCAACACACGGCAAGGCAACAAGGATATGAAATTACACCAACCAGCCTACACCTGAGAAGCTCACGCCTTTATCATAGTCAGTTTGTATGTATTGTGTATTCATATACATAGCAAATCATTGATTTAATAGGTACCTAATGATATAGTAATAGGTCCCAGGAACTGTGCTAATGCAGAGTTAGAAATATAAATACAACAAATATTCAGTTTTCTGGTTGTTCACAGACTAGGAGAGAAGAGAGAAAGTTCCTAGTGGGAAATCTCTGTAATAGGTGCATTAAGGAAAATACATCAAAGGTACTGCCCTAGTAAAGGTAATTAGATTTACTCAGGGGCATCAAGAAAATACACTTAACCACTGAGCATGCTCAAAGCAATACCGTTAGACAGATAAAGAAGAGAGTCCTTGATTTTCTCATTCATTTGGCCAGCAAGTTTCTTACCAATATGTTTCAATTCATTTTAAAAGCATACTCCTCCTCTCAGACCACCCACCAAATGGCTCTATCTCTGGGCACAGTTACCACTTGGCATCTGCTGAGATGTGCCATGAGGGTATTAATTACTGCTCACCATGTGATTAATGTGGCTGATAGTTCTTGATGAGGTCAGTGTGTTTTGTGGATCTTAGATTAATGATTCCAATTTGACAGACAGCAAGCCACTAAATGGTAACCAGGTGGCAAAAATATTGTGTTACCCTAGGTAGAACGAAAGAGAATAATATAGCTACAAAATCACCTCATAGCAGGATTAATTACTCAAAAATGGAGTTTTTCTATATTTTTCCAAATAATCTTAAGCAGAAATTTCAATTTTTTCTCATTTATATTTTTAGGAAACAAATTGACTTCTCAGTGGACTCAACCAAAAATCGAAGAAATTATTTGAAGATAAAATATAGATTTGATATCACTGCAACATGGTGAGGTATGTCAGCTTTAGACTGCACAGCAAATATCCAGCATTCACTGGAATGCTATAGAAATGGAAGAGGATACATAAATGATAAGTAATTTAACTTTACTACTTACATATTTAACTGTTTAAATAGCCTAAGTACATTTATGAGAAGACATTTAGCAGAAGGTATTTCCTGAGCTTCTTCAGGAAAATCCTACTAGTAATTATCATAAATGAAATACTTACTAAAAGAAAGGAAAGAAAGAAAAAATAATAAGTCAAGAGAAAATAATCTGACAGAAGAAAATTTAATGGAACATACATATATTTCTGTTTTCTCTCTGGTAAGAACAGCAAAAATCCTAACATGACTCTTTTATATCTTCACCAAGTCATGAGCTTATTGAGGAAGAAGCCATTCGTGAATTATTCTTACAGTACCAGAACTGAGCATAGGGTGCAATATAGGGGTAAATAATTTTGTTGAGTCATTCACCAACCAAGTCTGGACTATAGAGAGACTTGGCCTTGGCACATACGCCATTGTGTGCACAGAACCTCAACACCTCCTGTCTAGTGTCAAGCTTCAGGAGCACACACAGGCACAATGTGTGAAGCTACAAAAAAAACAGAACTTGCAGCCACTTTCCTTAAGGAGCTTACTATAGTTTTTGAGGCAGGGTGGCTGTTGGTGGGTATGAACATTTTGTGTCCCGAGGACTGGAACATTTTATCCCAAAATTCTTGGTATACCAGTTTTACTCCAAAATGTTGGTCTGACTTATGATCCCTCCACTTATGCACCTTGTATTGTCATATGAGACTGCTAAAGTAACAAGAAAATCTCATAGTATCAGCCAGTGATTTTAAAAGATCGATTATATCATTCCTTGGCTAAAACCTACAATGTCTCTTCTGTTTCCAGGCTGAAAAGCCAATGTCCACATAAAATCTGACCTCCCTTACTTCCTGGAACCCCCTGTCCCCCACTTTGAGCAGGAGGAGCTCTCTCCTGTCTCCGCTTGTGTACTACATGCACTGTTCCCTTGTGATGGAACCTTCTTCTCACTCCATTCCCATGTTCAAGTCTTTGCCCCAAAGTTACTTTCTCAATGAGGTCTATCCCATCTACCCTGTTCACAACTGGAACTGAAGGGAATCAATATATGCCACCCCAAAATAGGCCACTTTGGCATAAGGGTTATTTTTGAACTAAAGACAATTGAATAACAGCAGACACAGGAAGGACTCTCTGCCCTCCCTGCTCTCTACCTAAAGCAGGACATAAATTTTCCTTTGTAAAAGTGTTCACCCTCCCTTTTCCCATATCAAGAAGAAGAGGTGACTCTTATTATGGGAAATGGCACCAACTTGACTCTACATAACAAACCTTATCTTCCATTAGTTTCCTCCGTATATTTACTGTCCCACAATTTACTGCCCCTAGGAGCCCAAATCTCCCCTTTCCTTTTCCTGTCACTCTTCCACAACTTATGGCGCTTTGTTGAGATGGTATATAAGCCCCAAATTCTAATCAGCCCTTTGAGTTACTCATCACTGAGTTCTCCCACATGTATGCGTATTGCACATATAAATAAACTGTGGGGTTTTTCCCATGGGAATCTCTCTTCTATTGGTTCAATTTGTAGGCCCCAGGTGCTGAACCTAAGATGGTAGAGCAAAGGGTTTTGTCCTTCCCAACAGAACCTTTTTCACCCAGTATTTTCCATCCCCCTTATTGTGTTTTATTTTCTTCATAGCACTAATATACTATGCATATACTTAATATGTTTAACTTCCCTCTACTAGAAAGTAAGTTCCATGAGAACAGGGATTTTTGTCTCTTTTGTTCTCTGATGTAGGCTCAGTGCCCTAAGGAGCACCATTCTGGTACATTCAGTATTGTTGAAGGAATGAATCAATCAATTAATTGTAACCACCATGGCCTTTGCACATAGGAGCTGCACATAAGGAGGTAATAGAGATTATAAAAAAAAAATCTGAGTTTAATTTCTTATTGGGATGAAAGAGTAAGGATCACTGAAGAAGCCATATTAGAAATGCATCCTTCCCAACATTTATTATAAAAGATTTTTATAGGCACCCAACAAACGGTATATTGGCAAGTAAAAATATAATAATAAGAGAAGAAAATATCCTTGTTTGGAAAGCAATTTTAAGGTTTTTTTGAATAATGATGAATGCCTATGCATACTATAAGAAAATTTACCAGCAAAGGAAGACTTTAGTCTTTACCATATATATTTTTAAAAGCATCCGTCTACTCTTACAGAGAAATTCCCCACCCCCAATGACTAACATATATAAGTGAGTGCAGTAGGAATACCATGTTTCAGTCACTATTCTGATCCCTGTATTAAGTGACTAGCCTAACATCACCTACAAAACTGCTTTTGTATACCCAACACACAGATGTAAGTGCCTATATGTGAAATAGTTCTTTATTTATTTTCACAATCAAATTTAATGTTTTATAATTTAAAGAAAAAATTGATCTCCAGGAATGGAACACCAAATCATAACCTTATACATACATAAAATAAAGGTTCAACTAATAGCATTTAACTTGAGAACCTTGTTCAAAACAAATTAGGTAAAAGCCAGAAGTGGACAATATCCTCAGCAATATGCCTAGATTGATTCTAAACTATAGTGAATTTCCACTATGTATTGTTATCTATTTCATTGCACTCAAACTGTTTTGGACTTTTGGTGTGTAAAAATGGCTCAAGAATCTTGACTGCACAATTAACCATAAAAGCAAAAACTGTTTTCTAATAATCTTGGAAACATAAAACTATTCAATCTCTATTAAATCCAAATTTAATTTAGTAATATTTCATTTAAATCTATGATACTATTGATTGCATGATGCATCATTATTCTATGTATCACTAAGAAAGAATAGAATACTATCAATGTCTTTGATTCTAATATACATCCCAATTTTAAAATGGGGGAAATATCTATCTGAATCAATAAGTTATTTTCTAGTATTTAGGGCAGTTATAACCAGAGGAGCCAAATATTCTCTTTTCTACCAAAGAAACAATGAGTAAATTAATTATTTGAATCACCTACTATTGAGTAAGAATGTTCTTGTGACACTGCAGATTATCAAATACTGCACTAGATTCAAGAAAAATTGTACCATACCCTATAGTAGAATACTTCTGGCTAGCATGAGTAATGTAATTAATCATGATCCACAAGTCCAAGATCTAGAAGAAATTAGTAGAAATTGCATTTCAGCTATAGCCTTTCTGAAGGAAATACTAAGCTTCAAAAAAAAGTAATATTATCTTAAGGTAATATTAGTCCTTCTTAAATTCATGAAGTAATTGATTTTCTCAAATTGTTTTTATTGGAATTCTGAATTTTCACAAAATGACTTTGCCTAATGAAAATATTCACCAATATAATGCTTTATATACAATTCTTCATGCTGTGCTCTAATGGGAAACTAGAAAATGTCATTCTAAAAATTGTTTT
This sequence comes from Cheirogaleus medius, assembly GCA_008086735.1. Lineage (NCBI taxonomy): Eukaryota > Metazoa > Chordata > Mammalia > Primates > Cheirogaleidae > Cheirogaleus > Cheirogaleus medius. The sequence goes on along the minus strand of VBSM01001562.1, from coordinate 25,208,896 downwards.
GACAAATAGCAGATAAATCACAAAACATAAGCAAGATAATGCTTAAAATGAGGAAGGATTTGGCAGCCAAATAGCCAAGAAAAAAAATGAAAACTACTAGTATGAAGACTGAAAGAGCTTATAAAATTTTAAGAATGCGTGACTAGATCTTTCAAAATGGGAATTATAAACAATAAGAAATGTCATGCAGCAATTTTATTTTATGCAGAACCATGTAAGTAAATGTACCATTTGATTTAATAATGAAGATATGAAAAAGATAAACTGCTAACAAAATATAGTCTGCAGTAGCTTCCTTCAGAAATGGTGTATACATTTTAAAAGGAGAGTCAATAGATGTAAGATTAAAAAACATTATTCATCTCTTTCTCACAGCAGGGTGACTAATCCTGCTGTCACCAAACATGTTACCTCACTGTTCCCTGATGGAGTTCCTTTAATAGGATGAGATGAATGCAAGTGTTTAACTATTTTAACATATCAACAACAGAAAATACAAGCAGCTATTGAAACAAATGATCTGGCTTCTCACTAATTGCATATGTTTATATCATTAGACAGAAAGGTGCTGATGCCTAAAATATTTACACAGGTTCAACAGCCCTAATCCAAAAATCCAAAATCTAAAATGCTCCCAAATCTGAAACGTTTTGTTTCTTGATGCTCAAAGGTCATGCTCAAAGAAAATGCTAATTGGAGCCTTTTGGATTTCAGATTTTTGGATTAGGGATGTTCAACAGGTAGATATATGCAAATACAGCATACTTTGTTTTATTGCACTTTGCAGATACTGTGTTTTTAACAAACTGAAGATGTGTGGCAATCCTGCATTGAACAAGTCTATTGATGCCATTTTCCTACAGTAAGTATGTGTCACTTTGTGTCTCTGTGCTGCATTTTGGTAATTCTCACAGTGTGTCAAACTTTTTCATTATATTTCTTTTTTCTTTTTTTTTTAATTTCATCATATAATGGGGGTACAAATATTGTTAGG
>VBSM01001562.1:25087497-25199356 GCA_008086735.1 Cheirogaleus medius | reverse complement strand
TTTTTTTTTTTTTTTTTGTAGAGACAAGCTCTTGCTATGTTGCCTAGGTTGGTCTCAAACTCCTAGCCTCAAGCAATTCTCCTACCTCAGCCTCCCAAAGTGCTAGAATTACAAATTTGAGCCATCATGACTGGCTAGTAGTTCTGTGATCCATTCTAGCAAATTACTGAAGCTGAAAAAGGGGTTCCTAGGTACTCCTGATTTACAGCTGGTCAGCATAGGAGGCCCAGACTTGGCATCTGAAGTCGGAGTTGTGGGACTGAGCCCTTAACCCGTGGGGTCTGTGCTAACTCTGGGTAGTTAATGTCAGAATTGAAACAAATTGTAGGATTCCCAGTGGTGTGCAGAGAGTTATAAAATTGGTGGGTATGAGGGAAAAAAAAAACCTTCACACATTTGGTGTCAGAAATGTCAGCAAAACCCAAGATCATGGGGGTAGTGGGGCTAGTAGGGAATCAGGGCGGATCACCAGCAGTATCTACTTCAATCAGCATAAAACTTGTTTGTTTTGGGGTGTTTTTTCCACTAGCATATTACCATCTAGATAAGTTCCAAAAAGAATTGGATACCAATATTAGGCCAAATATAGCCAAGTAGAAAGTTCTAGCACAGCTGAAACACACTGTTATCGACAAAAGCAGTGGTTCCCAAACTTTGTTGCATATTGAAATCACCTGGGGATCTTTAAAATCTTCTGATGCCTAGATTCCACCCCTCAGCACTCTGATTTATTTAATATGAAGTGCGACCTGGGCATTGGAAATTTTTAAAGCCATCCCCACTTCCAGGTGATTCTAATCTCCAGGGAGGTTTGGGAACTGCCAATCCAAGGCAAAAGAGACCCATGTGAATTGCATCACTGGTAAACAATATCAGAAAGGGAATGATGCTGGAAGTAGATCTTAAAAGATGGTGAGAATTGGGATAAAAAGAAATAAAAGAGGCCAACATTACTATCAAGAAATACAGAATAAGTTCAAAGGCAAAAATTAGCATGAATAATAAAGGAAAATAAGAAAACCAACTTGAAAATTGCTTGCTGAGATTAGGAAAATAAGATTTCATAGATAAAGTACATCCCTATTACAGTGGGCCCATAAGTCAAACAAAATTTTTTTAACTTGACCCATGGGGCAACCCTTGTAGATTTTTGAGTAGAGGACTAAAATGATAAAAGTGTTGTTGAAAGAAAAGTATCTTGCAACAATACAGAAGATAGGTTCAAATTGAGATAGACTTGAGTCAAGGAGGTCTGAGGAGAGGCCATTTCAGTAATCTTTTTGATAGGGTACCAGGACAATAAACATCAGAATTGAAAGGAAGGAACAAATAAGAAAAAGTATTTTAAAGAAAAGAGAGATCTTGGATCTTGGATTAGAAGCCAAAAAGAGGAAGAAATAAAAGATAAGTCCAAACTTAGTAGCTTAAGTAAAGTATTAACTGATATGTTTCTCCCTATATGTGTTAACCCCCTGACCTACCTTCAGTTGGACGGGGAGACATGAGGCAGGCTTTGCTCTATTGGGGTCAGAAAGGAATAGGAGAAAAAAAGACACCAAATCCTTTGCTTTAAATAAATTAATAATAATGATAAAGCTGTACTGTGCATATAACACAGAAGATTCTCAAGAAAAGTGTTAAGAAAGCCTTTTTCTGCCCTCCTTTCATGCAAACCTCCCTGGAAAAAAGAAGGGAATTAAGCAGGAAGAAGAGAGCTTAGACACTCATAGTAAGGACTTTGGACACTGTCTACGCCCGTTCTGCTGTCTCCTTCACATTCCTAAGCCTTGGGGAGCAAAAAGAGCCCAAAGAAAGTACAACCCTCTTTTATCCCTGAGGATCCAAGAACAGAGTGGATGAGTGGACTCCCTTATTCCCACCACATGGCATTGAGGCTTGTGATATCTCAGACACATGGATAGTCCTATATCTCCACAGCCCTGGATAGAGGCCCTTGAGCAACAGAAGTTATTTAAGCAAGTTGGTAGCCCAGAGACATGTAGATATGGTGAGAAAGAGTTAAGGCAGCAAAGTGACATTGGACCCTCAGAGCCCACTCTGTTGTGGGACCAAAGTCATCTCAGCAAAGGTAAGAGTTGATGTTGACATTCCAGGATGATGGCAGGAGGATTATACATCTCAGCTGATGACAACGTGAGACAGATCAAGACTGAGAAGAGGACCCCTCCTCACCAACATGTACACCTTCACAGTAAAGAGAGAAAGAGCAATAAACACTAAATCTATATGATATTATAAAATAACTATGAAAATATATGTATATATAATTATATTTATAAAGTTATACATAGACTTTATATATAATATTAAATATAAATGACTGAGAGATCTAAATGTGATCGAGTTTAATAATTAAGACATCATTAAAGTAACTGAGTATTCCCGGAAGTGATTGGGGTGACATTACTACTACTAGAAGGAATGATGTGTGAGATAAAAAATATAATTACACTTCATTATAGGAAAATAAAGAATGTTACATTTTGTGAATTTGTACTCTTTGAAAATCATGTAGCCTTCACAAGATTTTGAGGTAGTATGACAGGAAGGACGGTGGTGCCAATATGATGAGTCTGATTTTGAACACATCAAGTTTGAAGTAACAAGACAGGCAGTGGAAAATATGCTGTAGGTTGATGGAATCAAAACTAGAATTAGACTGGAAGTTCTAGACTGATTCAGTAGTCACTAGCATAAAGGTGAACCGTTAAGGCAAGGTGAATGTGCAAAGCCAAAGCACATAGGAAAAAGCTCTAAACCTCTAAATCATGCCTGAGGGACACAAAAGTGATCTTGATATTTTAATTATTGATGGAATTATTCAAGCATATAAATGTACTCATTTTTTCCTGTGTCTTTTCCATCATTTTATTAAACAGAATAAATCATAAGAATTTAGTAGGCCTATATTTCCTCATCTATTTAATATATTTAAACTAGTATGGGTTTGTAGAATAGAAAAGAGACTTAAGAAATAAAAATATACTGCTGAAATACATGAGAAGGGCTGAAATATAAAGTTGAGAAAATCTCCCAGAATAATGAGAAAAAAAAAACCAAAAGGTGAAAAATAAGAAATGTTTGGAGAAGTAAAAGAGTCCCAAGAAGTCCAACATCCAAATAATAGGAGGAAAAGAAAGAGAGACAGAGAGAATGAATAAAGAAATGAAAATTATCAAAGAAATACTAAAATTTCTCAGAGTAATTTCTGTAGTGAATAATATTTACATAATTCATTGTACAACAATCTCTGTTTATTGATTTTTATTTCACAGAATCAATCCACCAACAAGTCACAGAGGGCATCATTTTAACTCTGAAACAGAACATAAATCCTATGATCCCCGGCAATGTTTACATTGGAATTTATGACTTGATAGTTTCAGAGGTGGAGACAGGGAAAGAAACCTGATAGACAGTATGAGAACCCTGCTTTCTTCTCATTAAACAGCATTGAAGAAAGAGAATCTGTTTTATGGTGATAGACAACAAAATAAAGTTTTGAGAATATTAAAGTCTTAATAGCCACCAACAGAAAACCTGGAAATAAGATTACATCTGACTAAATAAGGGAGGCAGAGAAGGTCAGGGGAGAGAAATACTGTGTGACCAGCAAAATGCCTACAGTTGGCAGCCCTGGGGTGCTGTACAATGACCCTTGCTGGCAGTTGTTGTAACACTTTGTGTGATCCCCTGTGCTTGACCAGAGGCTGGACCTGGGGACTGACTCCTAACAAGGAGCATACAACAAAAGTGTTGAGACGTCATTTCCTAGATTAGGTGACAAAGGGACTTTGGCTTCATCTGGGGCATCCACTCTATCACTGTCTTGCTCACTCTAAGGGAAGACAGCTGCCATTCTGTGAGTTGCCCACATGACAAGCAACAGGCCAACAGTCCTCAAGGAACTGAATCCTATCAACATCCATGGGGGTGAGCTTGGAAGCAGAACTTCCTTCAACTGAGAGTTCAGATGAGAATGCAGTTCCATCTGACACCTTGATTGCAACCCCGTGAGAAACGCTGAAGTGGAGGACCTAGCTAAATCATGCTTAGATTCCTGGCTCACAGACTTTAAGATAATATACTAAAAAATAGTATCATTGACTTAGAAGGAAAACCAAACTAGCTGTCCAAGAATGAGAAGAGTATGTGCAAAAGTTGGAACATTATTAATCTAAAGATGATAGACAAAGAAAGAAAATCCGACTTAATAAAACAGATATGTATAAGGTGAAATGAAAACAAATGGAGCAAAAGAAATAATCAATATGGAGAAAACTTCTCTAAGCTATAAAAAAGATCTGAGCCTATAGTCAAAAGGGCTTAAGATGATGCATGCAACATTGATGAATAGAGATCCACCCTTAGAAATCACCTGAAAAAAAATCACTTCAGAATAAACGGGGGAAAACCTATACACATTCAGGAAGACTACATGGAATTGATATTTTTATTTCAGAATGTTAAAGGAGTACAAACATTTTGATTACATGTTTTGCTTTTGTGCAGTTTGAGTCAAAGTTGTAAGTGTACCCAGTACCAAGGTAGCATTCATTGTACCCACTAGGTATAAATTTACTCGTCCCCTCCTCCTCCCTCCCACCTACTTAGTAAAATGAATTCTCCTCCAATACATTGACCACTAGAAGGGTAAGCAATTTCTATAGAGTTTTGGGGAAAAAAGTGGTTATGTTCTAAAGTTGTGTGCAAAAGCCGCTGAAAGGCATCCCTAAACATAAAAGAGCTATGAAAATAATGATTAACTCTTTTTAAAATATGCAAAGAAAAAGCAATAAAAATATTTAATAATAAGAAAATGGGATATAAAAGGTGTGTAGAAGAAACATTGATTAAATATGTGGGATGAAATCCAAATATTAATAAAAAATGTTAACATTAATCTGACACTAAATGTAAATGTGTGTAAATTCTTCATCATGCCTAGTGAGAGGTTAAAAGTGATTTCACTTTTATAGAATTCAGTGAAGAAATTACATTCTGGAATGTTTTTGAAAATATGAAAGAAAACCAGTAGAAAATTTTATCAGTTAACTTTTACTATGTAACAAACCACTTCAGAGCTTACTAGGCTAAAACACACTTAACTTACAATTCTGTGGGTGAGCAATTTGGATTGTGTTCAGCCAGCCAGTTCTTCTGTTCACAGCTGGCCTCACTAAAATGCATCCGCAGTCAGCTGCCAGGTGGACTGGGGAACTAACTAGTTTAGGATGGCCCCTGCTGGGACAGCTCATCTTTGCTCTATGTGATCTCCTATGTTCCCATATGATAGCATAGACTTTTTCACATGGCAATGGGGGAAGCTTCCAAGAGAACAACTGAAAGCAGGCAAGGCCTCTTGAATTAGAGGCCTGGAACATGATTTCACTTCCATTGCATTTTGTTAGTCAAAGCAAATCACAAAGCCAGCCCAGATTTGAAAGAGAAAAAATTGACTCCAACTCCTGATGGGAAATTCTGCAAAACTGCATTACCAAGGGGCATGGAGACTAGAGGTGAATAATTGCAGCCAGTATTACAAACAATCTGCTACAGTCTAACATCTGGCCATAATTATTCACCTCTCTCTCACAGGCAAAATACACTCACCTCCTCCTGAGACAACTCAAGGTCTGATCTAATCACGGCAGTATGCTCAAAGTTCAGAATCTTGTGATCTACATCTGGTCTGGATGCAGCTCCTCTTGGCCTAGAGACCTCTCTGACCTAAAAAGACAAGTTGTCTATCCCCTATGCAGCCAACCTACAACAGTGAAACAGGGCAGAATAACCACGACAGATATTCCCATTCAAAAAAGGGAAGGCTCAAAGGCACATAACATTCATAGTCCATAGATACTGTGAAATCCAGCCAAGCAAATGTTCCTATTCAGAGGTAGAAAATATTCCTTGATTAAGGCCCAGTTAGAAACCCTGGAACTAGTTTCTCAAGAAATTGTTCTCCATGACCCTTGGCACCACCCTGTAGCTGTCCTTTTTTTTTAATTCTGCCAAGTCTCCATGAGTATAGCTTCCTCAATGACATGTGGCCCAGCTGCCATTCTGCCACCATGGCTCACATCTAGCCAACCCCCAGAAGCAGAGCTGCCCCACTCAGTGCATGAAGGATTTCAACTGAGCCACTGAAGCTCACCTTAATTTGCAAACTCACTGAATCTAAGTTGAATAAATGTTTGTTGTTTTAGCTACTTAATTTTAAGGTAGTTTTTTATACAGAAATAGGTAATTAACACAAAGGTTTTTTTAAAAAAAGGGGCTGGGCCAGGTGGCTCATTCCTATAATCCTAAAATTTTGGGAGTCCAAGGAGGGAAGATCACTTGAGGCCAAGAGTTTGAGATCAGCCTGAGCAACACAGCAAGATCTCATCTCTACAAAAAATAAAAAAATTATCTGGCAGGGGTGGCTCATGCGTATAGTCCTAGCTACTTAGTAGGCTGAGGCAGGAGGATCACTTGAGCCTAGGAGTTTGAAGTTACAGTGAGCTATGATGATGCCACTGCACTCTAGCCTGGGCAACAGAACAAGACCATGTCTCAAAAAACAAAACAAACAAATAGTACACCTACTGTAGTAGCTAAAGCAAAACAAACTATAGTCTTTATAAAGAGATAAAATAAAGCTAAAAGAAACATAAAACAAGATAAACAGGATCAAGCATATCACTTATTTTAGAAAATAATAAATGGGCTAAGTCCCTCAGATAAAAATTTCAATTCAAAATAAATTTCAACTATATGTGGCTAACAACATGTCTAAAATGACATGATAGAGAACTGTCATAAAAGGGTGGGCAAATAAATATTAGGCAAGTAAAAACAAAAAGAAAAAAGAAAGGAAGGATTGCATTATTAATAATTAAAGATCCAAAGCTTCAAAGGTATTAATGACCTATTTATTTTTATAAAGGATAAATCAATAAGAAATACATAGCAGTTGGAAATTATTACTGAGTATCAACAAAATATGTAAACTTTATTATAAGTTTAAAGAAAACATGACAATAGATATTTATAAATTATTGAACTTGAATCTTATTAATAAGATTGATTTTAGGATTCTGTATTTTATACAAAGAAATTGAACATACATTATTCTCAAGCATCCCTAGAACATGTCTAAAATCTATCATATAGTAGATAATAAAGAACACTTCAAGAAAGTTCCAGAAATGAAAAATTTCAATGACTCATTTTTTGACTATAGAACAAGGGCTCTTAATCAAGAGTCCATATATAGGCTTCAGAAAATCCATGGAATTCTTGACAGTATTTTGTGTTTGTGAGCATTTTTCTCAGTGCTAAGGGCATTGTTTTTATCAAGTTTCCAAATAATCCCAATATCTCACAAGAATGAAATTGGGAACTAATAAATACATTTTTTAAATATTTAATTGAAGATTTAATTTACTATCCCTGTCTCAATGATAAAATACATAGCACAAACAGGATACATGACATGTGACTGTAGCTATAGGCCAAATACAAATACAATTTTAAATGAAAAGTTAAAACTCCAGTCACACAAAATTTCTAAAGAAAAAATATCTTTAAGGTCATTATTAAATTTAATATGATACATTGTGCAAACTACTGTTTGCATTTAATGAACAGGTGTGTGTAATTGGAACTGCTTTAGGTTTGGCAGTGCTTGTCATGATAGTGAGTTCCGCGTGTGTGTTGCAATATATGGTTGGCTTATTGTTCTCTATGTACAATCTTTATCAATTAGAAATTTTTCCTTGCAGGTGAGAGAAAATCTAACTCCAAATAGCTTAAGCAAAAAAGAATTTAATGATAATGAAATTGGAATTGCTAGGGATAGGTTCATCTTTGATCCAGAAATTCAACCATTGTCCAACCCTATATCCTGGTCTATTCTCTAAGGCTCATTCCTTAGAGAAGCAAGAGAACTTGAGCAATTCCAGAAGCATACATAATCTCAGCTTCTCCAAATCTCCCTCTATAATCTTGCTGTATCCCAAAAGTCTCTGACACCTCAGTGGCTCTGATGGCATCAGCTGGGCATCCCTGAACTATTGCGGAGGACAGGGGAGGGTGGGGATCTGACTGGCCACACCTGATTCATACATCGCCCGGCTCTCCACCCAGTCACGTTTACTAACAGTGAGTGATAAGTGAATTCGAGTTTATAAATGGAGTATTGCCTAAAATAGCTGAGTGGATAACAGGAAAGAAAAAATGTTACAAGTAACATCATACATACATTCTATTGAATATAAGAATTTCATATTTACATGTTCACTATTTATTATTTTCCTTCTGTAGTTTCCTGAGGAAATGAGGCTGTTAAAATTGACAAATTTGCTGTAATAATGAAATGCTGTTCATATGCCCTTCCTTTTTCTCACAACTCTCTATTTTCAAAATTAATAGAAATTCCACACTTATTAGAATCTGGTAGTTCCCGGTGATTAAGATTTATGGAATAGAACTACATATATTTGCATTATCACATAATTCATATATTGAAACTAAAATTCAAATAAATGCCCAAATTTTAGTTATTCAACTAAATCTTGAACTTTTTTGATGTTTATCATTAATGATTCATGCATTTCAGTAAAATCAAATTAGAGTAATTCATTGTTCATGTTCCTAGAAGATACTGGGATCTAAAAATAATTGAAATCTTTACTTACAAAGATGTTCTCTTATTTATAACTGAAATGACAATGTATGGAAATTCAGTAGAGATAATTAATAGGAGATAAAGGATTCTGAAAAAGAAGTTCAATAAAGTGAAAATGTCATATGAAAGAAAAGGCATAATATGGAAGAAAAAAGAAAACTGGCACACTGAGAGAAGACAAGCATTCAAAGAATGTCTAAGAGCTTAACCTCCCCGACCTCAGCATAGCAGAGAAGAAAATAAAACTTATTTAATATTTCTTGGGCTTCAGAATGTATGGTAAATTGAAGGAACATAAGATAAATAATTTAGACTGTTTCAACCAAGATTGGCAAAATCCCAACCTGTCATAAACAGGATTTTAAAAGCTTGATACTGCATAAATAATTTATAGTTTTTAAAGAAACTTCTAAATTTGAAACCCTGCATTAAATAGAAGTCTCTCTATCAACCACAGGGCCCTCATCTCCCCTTGGGAGCTGACTGAGTGAGATACTTTACAGAAAGGTCACCATCATAAATAAAAGCACAATATTTCATCTTTTATGTCCTATTCTTGCAAATGTAAACCAAACACAGGATATTTAAGAGATATGTTATAGCAAGTTTTAAGCAAACAAGAGCAACAAAAATGTAACCTATCTATTCTTGTATTTAACACGTAAACTATATACTAAATTACCCTATCTTTTTCTTTTCTATAGGAGGATAATATTAATTCTATATTTACCCAAGTTCCATATCATAAAATATATCCATGATGCAAAGAGTCTTTAAAGTGAAGCAAAAATTATAAACTCCTTGGGAAGGAAGCTGAGTACAGACTCTTTCTAGAATTTATTTTTTACATCGTCTTGCTCACAACTAATTTGTCATAATTTTTTAAATGACTTGCCTTTATTAAGCATATCTAAAGCATTCAATATTTTTATAGAGAAATATCTCTTTCTTTCCACACTCATGTTTCATTGGTTTATGTAACAATTCACTTGATTACATGGTGAACAAAACAAGTATAACTGACGAATGGGTTTGGGAACAAGTACAGCTAATTTTCAGTAACACATCAGGGCACCTGGTGAGAGCTGATCTGCCCTGGCACAGCCATGATATTTCATGAGTATCAGTAAAAAGGTTTTGCAAGGAAAATAGAGACTGTTGCTTAATCAGGAGTCTCTTAAGTAAGTGGAGGTCAGATAAGAACACTTCCACAGTATAATAAGGAAAACCACCAACTGTGTAGCATTTGCTATAGACCTTGACTCTATGGCAAGTGCTTTACGGACCATTTGTCTGACTTGAATATGTCAGCAGGTGGTGAGACATGGGTTCCATGTGATAATGCAGTTGAACTAATATTTTTTGAAGAGCATTCAAGGTGGACTTTCTAGAGTTCCTTCCTTCATAATTGAACACCAAATGACCTGGCCAATCTTTCAATGCTTTTCCATCTGAACCTGAACTCCAGCCACATTCCTATAATGCAGCTGTGCAGGACAACAAAGGGTTAAGAGGGCTTTGCGCTCATACTGCCTGGGTTTATCTCCATTCTCTGCACTGTCTGTTAATGGGGCTACAGCTGAATTGCTCAGCCTTTTTAAGAGACAGTTTCCTTATCTATTAAAAAAATAGGGAGAATACAATACTGAGGACAATACAATCCCTACCTCATAAGTGGATATTGCTTATAAAGTAGCAGTCCAATGCCTAGCACATAGTAAGTGATCAATAAATGTTGCATATTATTAATATTATTGGTTTATTATGGTTTTAATTATAAAGAAGTTTGAGAAATGAAGGGCACTTCTTACTAATATTTTCTGACACTTAAAATAGGATGAATTTGAATGACTACTTAGTGTTTCCTTTCTTTACATAATAGAATGCATATTTTAAAAAAATATTTCCAAACCCCTAGACTAATTCATAGTACTCTCAGTTTAAAAAAAATAAAAAGACTAAAATACAACATACATGTAAAATTTTGAAGTCTGATGTGAGGCACCAAAATTTTCCCTAGTGTTAAGTAAACAATAATCAACAACAATCAAAATTTATAACATAATTCTATGTGCTTGACACAATGTCAAGTGCTTTCTATGGACTACCTCATTAGATTCCCCAAAAGCAATGAAGTAAGCATCATTATTTATTCTTTTTTAAATGTGAAGAAAATGAAGTTTAGAGTAGTTAATAATTTGCCCCAAAGTCATGTGGCTGGCAAGTGGTAAGTTGGGATTTGAACTCAGTCTGATGTCAAAGCCAAAGTTTTAAAACTATGTGCTATGCTACTGGGATTCTTCACTGTTGAAGATCAAAAATGGCAGATTCACAGGGTGAGATCAGAGACCTCCTGGACCAAGGTTGAAGGCTGCGACTCCTACTGATAATGTTTCTCCATCCCTGTTCTAAGTGATCATAGGAATATGGGAAGCTTCTATAATGTTTTGAGAGGAGAAAGACTCTGTGGGTCTTGGGAGGTAATTAAAATTCAGGGTGTTGTTAAATCTTTGTGAAAGGTTTTCTTTCTGAGAGAGGACTATTTTAGGACAATGTCTGGTTCTCAAGGCTTGGGGAATGCTGATAAAAATTCCCTAATATTCTTCTAGCTAATCCTGCACTATGGAGCCCATAGTCATGGCAGTAGAGATGGGGGTAGGAAATGGGTCCTGAGTCCTTAGCAATTATTAAGTTTTTAATTATAATTATTATTGTGGTTTGATTATCACAATTATTGTTCCCATGATCACTCATGGTCTTTATTAATGCCACCTCTTCCCTACCCTAAGTCCCTGATATTTCCTATCACTTAAATAAATTTTTCAAAATACACTGAGTCTCACCCAGGTAGCTTTTCCTAACCATATTAGCTCCCCATGATTGCTCCTGGATGTGAATTCATATCATAGCTACTGTTTCCATCACTTTTCTCATGGCTGGTTATTTTTTATGTACGCTTGACTTATCTCTACTTACACAGAGATTATAAATTGTTTGGGAACTGTGCTACATCTATATGTCTCATCGCCCGCCCACAGTATCTTTCTTGTGAGAAGCATTCAACCAAAATATACTGATTTTTCTACTGAAAGGAAAAATAACCACAGACAGCCATACTCAGAAATCAATTGGCCTTAGGATCTTTCTTACTCACTTTTGCAACCCTCACACCAAGGAGGAAGAACAGTCAGCTGTGTCAGCTGTGATGGAACAGGTAAAGAAAGAATAGGGAGATATTTTGTTCTTTTAAAGGATTTAAGATTTCACTCTCGAGATCCTGAAAGAAAAAAATTTAGTCACCCCATTCCTAAAACAAACAACTCATCCCAAAAATGAATAAATAGAAGAAATGGAGCCTTGACTATTTACCAATATAATACAGCTGGAGACCTTTCAACATAATGTGGATTAGGAAGTGCATGACCTGCATTCAGGGTACCAATGACAGCACTCGTATTACTAGAGAGTCTCTGTCTGAAAAATCACAATGTCAAAGAAACCAAAGCTCAGACATGTTAGCTGATTTTTCTCTAAAAATAAATCTGGTTAATATTAGAACTTAGGTGAGAACGTGTTTCTCATTTCTTGCATTGACTCTCATTAAACAACCTACAAAGAACTATCAAATGGGTTTTATTAATATTTTAATTTCATAACACTTGATTCATTATGGTATTTTTAAAAATTTCAGGCTACCATTAGAATCATTGTAGGATTTTAAAAATAGAATCAAGTTGATAAGGTTTGCCATGTGTTCCCTTCTCTCTCACCTAGGACCTTGATATTATAACCAAACATATTATCTTAAGAATTACTTTTGAAAAATAAATATTTTGTTTATTTGTTTTTACTTTAAGCCTTAGGAAAAAGATTGATAGTTTAGTTACCATATAAAGACAAATAATGTTTTTCATTTCTTAAAGAATTCCAAAATACATTTAAATTATCCTAGTAATTTTCTACATGAAATAGAAAAAGATTTTATTTTTCTGGAAAAATAAAATAAGAATTACCCACATGGAAGGCACAATTACCAAGCAAGAGGAAAAATGGATAAGAGCAACTCATTTTCTCATAGAGCAAAAGATACAAATTCCTACCATTAATGTGTAAGACAGCTATTTTAGTGGTGAACCTCTCTTTAAAACAAAAAAAATGTTGCCTTGACAGAAATTAAACTTTGCATTGAAAAATATGCACTTAAAAGAGTCTTGAGGGATTTCTAAGAGGCATTTGGTGAAGATTTGCACAGCCTATCTCTGAGTCATGCTGAGAACCTCCTTTTCCCCACCACAATCCATCGGCCAATCCGCCATTGAGTCCTGCCTGCTCTACTTTCATCCCACGTTGATCTCCATTCATTTCTCCCTGTCTCCACTGCCACTTCCACATCCCAAGCCACTGTCATTTCTTACCTCTAGACCAGCAACAGTTCTTCTTTTTAAATTTATTTTTCTTTTTTCCCTTGATTATGGGTGTTTGTATTTTCTTTTTTATACTTTTTCTAATTTCAAAATTTTAGTCATTGAACATATTTAATGACAACAAAAATATGAAAAATGATATGTTTAAATATATATAATATATATTTAGCACTCAGCTAAACACTTTTATGTCACCCTTAATTATCCACTCTACCAAAACTGTCTTTATTAAGGTCACAAATGACCCCTACATTCCCACATTAAAATTATCTTAAATAATTCTCTAGATGAAAAAAGATTTTCTTCTTCTAGGAAATCCCCCAAAAACCCAGTAGTCAATTCTTGGGCTTCATTTTATTTGATCTATTGAAAGCATTTGACACTCTCTCTTCCTTGAAAACTTTCCTCATTTGGCTTCTTACTCACCCAGACCCTGGTTTTCCTTTTATTTTCCTGGCTGCTTCTTCTCAGGTATCTTTACTATTAATATTTCCTCTTCTTCTCCCTAAACCTTCACAATGGCCCAGGACTCAATCCTTGAACTGCTTCTTCAATCCCTCTGTGATTCAGTCTCACAGCTTTAAAACCTGATACCTCCTAAATGTGTATGTCCTACTCAGACTTCTCTCCTTCAATTCTCACTCATATATCAAACCCTCTGCCTAAACTCTCCACTTGGATGTCTTAGGAATTCCAAACTTAGACATCCAGAACAGAATTCCTGTCCATCCCTTGGAACCAATACACAGCAAACAGCAGCCCAGAGAGACACCGGGGCCTGCACAGACATAGCGTGAGCAACCAAAACAATTTAGTTGTATTTAGGCACTCAGATTTAGGGGTTGTTACAACAGCATAAATTATCCTATCCTGACTGGTTTCATCATTGGTACCACAGTGGGGCACTATCATAACAATAAACATTTAATAGGTAACATTGGCTCAATGGTTGGAGAGCAGATAGTGAAGAAACTAATATTTGAGGCAGGAAAGATGGTGATTCATGATATGTGGTGGCAAAATATTTGGTACAACTGCCATTTGGGAGATAGATTGTGTTATTAGTGATCTTATAGTTCCAAAGGTAGAGGTAGGACAAATAGAACCAAATCCTATGATAAGTTTCTGTGGGTAGTGTTTAACAGGATATTACAAGAAATAAATGAGATCAGAAAAAAATTGTCTACCCTTCAAGTAGAAGTGAAAAGGATGAAAGAAAATGAGTCCAGAAATTTGAGGACATGTTAGGTTAGAAGAGACAACTAATGTTCAAACAAAAACAGTAATAGATAAAATTTAGAAAGTCTTTAAAATAAAAAAGGGGAAGTTCATGAAAACTCAGTCTTAAGGATCAAAGTAAGAGTATAGCTTCCATGACCATTATCAAAACCTCTGTGTGGTTTAAATGTCCTCAGATCATCCCATAAATCCCTTCAATTGATAAAATAGCAAAAGGAGATGCTAAATGGCACTTCTCACTAAAACTTAATAGACACAAAATCTTAAGCTGTTAAATTTCCCCAGAGATGAATGGTCCCATCTCCTGCCTAGGGAGTATAAGCCTGTTGAGGAGCAGTCTCAGCTGAGTGGAGGAAGTGAGAGATCTGGAAGCTTGTCAACTCAATGTGAACAATCTCATTTAATTTCACTGCTTTCCAAGGTGACACCCATTAGATTGATCTTTAAAAATCTGAGCTAAGTCAGATGTCCCAAAGCTCTCCAGAAAATAAACCTCCATTCTCCTGCTCAATGCACATGGCATAGTTATCTATCATCTCCCATCCGCAGTTCTTTTTTCCTTTCTGAGTTCATCCCCGTTTTCCCCCTTCTCTGTCATTTTAGTGGAATTACAGAAGGGAACAAAGGTAAACATATGTGTCCAATATACCATATTTAACAAGAAGTTACCTGATTTATTTCTTATCTATCTTCCTACTTCTCCGGTGTCCTATAAACCATTCTCAACTAGAGCTGGAATTTTCCCTTAAAATATAATCCATATAATTTCCTTATTTAAAACCTTCTAATGGATTTCCATTGCATTAGTATAGAACCCAACCCCCTAATCATAGTTTACAATCCACATGTGGTCTGAGCCTTGTATATCTTTCTAATCACATCTCACATCATTTGTCCATTCATCTTCTATGTTTAAGCCACTCTAAATTTCTGTATGTTTCTTGAAGATGCCAAGACCATTTCCATCTTAAGATCTTTTCCCTTACTATTTCTTTTGTCAGGAATCTTCT
The DNA here is from genome assembly GCA_008086735.1 of Cheirogaleus medius. Taxonomy (NCBI): domain Eukaryota; kingdom Metazoa; phylum Chordata; class Mammalia; order Primates; family Cheirogaleidae; genus Cheirogaleus; species Cheirogaleus medius. Next base: position 25,183,988 of record VBSM01001562.1, on the reverse strand, counting down.
ATAGAAGGCCTATGGAAAGCCAGTTATTTATCATTTAGTTCTCAGCTAAATATGACTTCTACAGAGAAGTTCCTAATCATGCAGAGTACTCAATCTGTGATAGTCTGATTCCAGCCCACCCCATCTCTCTATGTCATATTCCCTTGTTTTATTTTTTGTAGTGTTTGTTATTCTCTTAATTGTTCCATTAACATATGTTACATATATATTATCTATGCCTCCCTCCAGCCAAATCTCCTCCAAAAGAATATGAACTCAAGAGACCTTGTTGTCTTATTCATCAAAATTTACCTACCATGGAATATTATCTGGCAAGATTAAATACCCAGTACATTTTTAAATGAATAAATGTATGACTGAGCAAATCATTTATGTATTATGTTCTCAATTGGAATTATTTATGTGCTTTGCTTCATTCATCATTTAACTCCATCAATTTGGAGTTTTAAAAAAGTATGTGGGAGTATTTCTTCCTTCTATCTATGATAAAAATAGCTTGTAGATGACTCCTGGTTAGAACAAGAGATGCAGATAAAACACAAAATAATAATAATAAAAATTAGAATGCCATTGTGACAATAATTGAGGGAACAAGATTATGAACATAAAGGAACCACAGATAGGCAAGCCAACAGTCTATGAGTTCATTTTCTCTTTATTTGCCAATTAGAGATTAGAGATTGCAGGAGTAGACATCAGAATTCCTAGCAGAAAAGAAACAATGAAAAGAGGTGGAGAAGCCAGCAGGCCTTTTGGCAGTATTATTGTAAAAAGAAAGAAATGCAGAACACTAGAAATGGTAAGAATGAGGAAAAAAATCTATATAAATATTAATTGTACTAAACAATAGGAATAAGTCTTTAAAGGTTTGCATATGTGTAGAATTAAAATGACTTACCAAAATGACAGAAATGACAGGAGTTGGAAGAGTAAATGTAGTCAGCGTTCTAAGTATTTTACAAGACTTGGAAGTGGAAAAAAATACAAGCTTGTATTTGACTCTGTTAAGTAATGCATGTTTTAATCTCTAGGGTGACCACTGAAAGAATAAAAAAAAAAGAACGTATAAATAAAAAGCTACTTGAGAGGAAAAGGGAACATTTTAAAATTTTGATTAATCCAAAACAAGGTAAAAAAGGAGAAAATAAGATTAAAAGCAAGTGGAAAATTAGAAAATAAATGATAAGATCATAGATATAATCACATAAAATGCAAATGGACTAATTACTCCAGTAAAAGATTAATATTATTAGATTTAAAAATCTATAATGCTGATTACAAGAGACGTCGAGAGGATAAAGACAAAGGATGGAAAATATGCAAATATGAATAAAGAGAAAGTAACTGTAGTTATTCTAATACAAGACAAAGTAGACTTGAAGACAACAAAGCAGAGAAAAACATACACTGGGGAAAAGAATCCTTATTCAATAAATGATGCTGGGAAAACTGGATAGCCACATGTAGAAGACTGAAACAGAATCCACACCTTTCACCTCTCACAAAAATCAACTCATGGTGGATAACAGACTTAAACCTAAGGCATGAAACTGTAAGAATTCTAGAAGGAAATGTTGGAAAAACTCTTATAGATATTGGCCTAGGCAAAGAATTTATGAAGAAGACCCCAAAGGCAATCACATTTATGCCTCACAATCATAAATAAATGGGACCTGATCAAATTAAAAAGCTTCGGCACAGCCAAGGAAACTATCATGAGAGCAAACAGACAACCTACAGAATGGGAGAAAATATTCGCATGTTACACCTCTGATAAAGGGCTGATAACTAGAACCCACATAGAATTCAGGAAAATCAGCAAGAAAAAAGCGAACAACTCTATCAAAAAGTGGGCAAAGGAAGGAACAGAAACTTTTCGAAAGAAGATAGACTAATGGCTAACAAACATATGAAAAAATGCTCAACATCTCTAATCCATCAGGGAATGCAAATCAAAACCACAATGAGATATCACTTATCTCCAGTGAGAATGGCTTTTATCAAAAAGGCCCAAAACAATAAATGCTGGCCTGGATGCAGAGAGATAGGAACACTCCTACACTGCTGGTGGGACTGCAAACTAGTACAACCTCTGTGGAAAGCAATATGGAGATACCTCAAAGTGATACAAGTAGAACTACCATTTGATCCAGTAATCCCATTACTGGGCATCTACCCAAAAGAACAAAAGACATTCTATAAAAAAGACATCTGCACTCAAATGTTTATAGCAGCACAATTCACAATTGCGAAGATGTGGAAACAACCTAAGTGCCCATTGGTACATGAGTGGATTAATAAAATGTGGTATATGTATACCATGGAGTTCTCAGCCACAAAAAACAATGGTGATATAGCACCTCTTGTATTATCCTGGATAGAGCTGGAGCTCATTCTCCTAAGTGAAGTATCCCAAGAATGGAAAAACAAGCACCACATGTACTCACCGTCTAATTGGTTTTAACTGATCAACACTTAAGTGCACATATAGTAATAACATTCATCAAGTGTCGGGCAGATGGGAGGGGGAAGGAGAGGATGGGTATATACACACCTAATGGGTGTGGAGCTCATCATCTGGGGGATGGACACTCTTGAAGCTCTGACTCGGGTGGGGCAAGGGCAATGTATATAACCTAAAAATTTGTACCCCCATAACATGTTGAAATAAAAAAATTTACAAAAGAGAGAGAGAGAAACAGGACTTAACACCATCACTAAGTTCATACCCTTGAGCTTTTTGGGACAAAGGCCTTTGTCCAGATTGATCACAATGGAGTATCTTGTTGAATTACAGTTGTCCCTTGGTGTCCACATAAGATTGGTTACAAGCCTCCAGCAGATACCCAAATCCACAGATATGCACTTCCCTTACATACAATGGCATAGTATTTGTATATAAGGTACCCACATCCTCGTGTGTAATCTCTAGATTACATATTCTACCTAATACAATGTAAACACTTTTTAAATAGTTATATAGTATTAGTTTTTTATTTGAATTATTTTTTCTGTATATTTTTTTATGCACAGACAGCAGAATCAGTGGATGTAGAATCATCTCTGCCAGTCATCTCTGCATGCAACCATTAGGCAGCACTAACCTTATTTGTAAGGCACCACCTGCCAGGTCCCTCAAAGTGCTGGGAAAAATCCGTGATAAATAATAAAGCAGACAAACAGAAAAGGCCAAAACTAGTTATCAAGAATATACATTTCCTGCTGATTTGAATAGGAAAGGAGGAAAGAAAACATTTTATAGTATATACCAACATTACATTAATAATGAAATTTTATAAAGAGTGAATGTGTCAAGTTACATCAAAATTGCTGACTTTTCATTTTGTACATGTAAAGTAAATAGAATTATTTATTCTAAAATAGTTTGATGTCTAGATTGTATTGTATAGTTGTTTGTGGTCATTTTCCCTCATATTTCATTTATTCTACCTATGTATTTTTATATTGTGGTGTTTCAAAACATTCTGAGTTTCAGTGCTTTTGTTTCCTAGTATTAAAACCAAAGACAAGTCATTCTAACTTCTTTCAGATTCAATGTCTTTATATGTTTAATACTAAGAGTGCTGTTCTGCCTTCCACACAGACTTCTTAGAAGGAAGTGATACACATGAAAACTCTGAGAAAAATTGCATAAAATGTTTTCTAAGGACATTTCCAACTCAAAACCAATGCAAATAGGAATAATGTTTAAATAATTTGATTTTTTATTTCATTGACATTCAGGGCATTTATTCTAAGACAGTATATTATGTATTATTTATATATTTTTGTAGCTGTCATTTATATATGACCCAAACAGCTCTAGAACCTATCAATTACAGATGCTGGGAAGGGATCTTACTAATTTAAAAAATTAGTAAGGATAAAAGTAACTTTGAGAAACATTATTAGTTTAACCTAAATGGCATCCAATAAATAAAGAATACACATTGTTTTCAAATGCAGATGGAATTTTTATACTGGACTATGAAACAAAATAATTTTGACAAAATAGAGGATTTCCACTACTTGATTTCAAGACTACTTCATTTCAAAGCTATATTAATTAATACAGTGTGCTTTTAGTGTAAGGTTAAGCAAATATCCCAACAAATTGAAAGACAGAAATAACCCCATACTTGTATTGTCAACTGATTTCCAACAAAGGCATTGAAGGAGAAGTAGAGTCTTTTCGCTAAATGGTGCTATAACAAATGGATATCCATATGAAAAAAAAAAGAGCCACAACCCCTAATCCATACCATATATAAAAATTAAATTGATGTGGTTCATAGACAGAAACATAAACACTAAAACAATAAAGTTTCTACAAGAAAATATCACATATCTTTCACAATCTTGGGATAGGCAAAATTTTTCAGGTAACTGAAAACATTATCCATCAAAGAAAATAATAATAAATTATACTTCATAGAAATTAAAAATTTTTATTTATCAATGGATGTTCTAAAAAATGAATAGACTGATCACAGACTTAGAAAACTATTTGAAATAAATATATTTGACAAAGAACAAACAATGTAATATAAAAAATAGAAAAAATTTGAACAGATACTTCACAAGGAAGATATCAGAAAGGTTGATTAGTCATTAGAGAAATGCAAATTAAAACCACCATAAGATAGTACTACACAAGCACTGGAATGGCTACAATTAAAGACTAACAACATCAAATGTTGGTGAGAATGTAGAGTAATCAGAACTATCCTACACTGGTAGGAGTGTAAAACTCTACCAAAAAAAAAAAGGAGGTGCAGAGAAAGAGAGTATATACAGGTAAGTGTACATGTCGCCAGTAGTAACCATATGTGTCATCAATGACACATGCCAGGCCAGGAGGAACCTAAAACAAAGACCAAGGACCAAAGAAGGAGTAGGAGGAGGGGGAAAGGATGTGGTAGTAATATGTGTGCACACACAAGCATACACATGTGTGTGTGAGATGGAGAAGTAGAGGGGAAATTCCATATCTGTGTCTGCAACAAGGCAGGTGAATTTAAAATGAAGACCTGGGTATGAGGGACAAACTTCTGTTTTGCAGAGGGGTAGCCCTGATTCCTACTTTCAGAAATAATGTATTTTGTTCATCTGTCATAACTATTCTGGAGAAAAGTATTAAGTCATAATTTTCAGAGTAATATTCCAATGGTTGGAGTCCTCTGTGAAAAGTAAAAGAGCATCAGGTTAATTAATGAAAGGAATGAGGGAATTTTACATATTTTAACAAACATGGTTCCTCTTGTTAAATTCTGTACTGGAAGCAGCACAAATTTGTCCTTGACATTAGAATAAATTACAGCTCATCTCTTTCAAGGAGAACAGTATTCCTGTCCACCATGCTCACTGGGGTTCAGCTGGGAACAGTTTAACAGATTACACAGTATTACTAAGTGCATACTGCTCTCATCTGATTGCTTTTCAATCAGAACCTTGCATCTTTTGCCAGATATAAATCAGCTTATATAAAAGAGCTTTGGAACACAAAGCCAGCGAAATATTTTTTTTCTGGAGGCCTTAATGCAATCCTTATTTGATTATGAAATCCAAACCTGATCACTGTAATCTAGACAAAGTATGATTCGTTTCTGCAATATAAGTGATACAAAGTATATAATATATGACCTTTTTGTTAGACTGCAAAATATTCAAATTTAGTACCACCCTAAGTTGAATAATTAGCCATAGTGTATTTTGTTACCTGTTTCAAATTATGTTGCATAATTACAAACAGTATCTAGCTCAATTTCCAAGAATAACAGAGAAGATGGAGTATTGGTATATGTATGAGTACATGGAAGAGGAATTGTGTTGAGGACAGAATGGAAGCAGGAATAGACAATGGACAACAGGTAATAAAACTTTCCCTTTCTAATATTCAGGCTGGTGGTTGAGAAATATTCTCAAGTATTTTGAAATTGACTTAGTAGTCAAATTGCCTGGATTCAAAATCAAACCCTAAGACTAATTCACTCTGAGGTCTCTCATAAATTACTTCATGTCACTAGGTTATAAAAAATAATAATATGGTTGGATCATGTCATATTTAAAAATTTTATTATTATTTTCAGATAAACTGAGTATACAACATATGTGACACAATTGTGATTTCTACTTCTTTGCCATATTTTTAAGTATTCGCTACAATGTAAATTAAAGTGGAAAAGGCAAATTCAATAGAATTAGATGCCTGAAATCATTTTTGAAAAGCATCGAGTTTATTATCCTGCTGTTACTCATTAGGTAGCTACCAGGTGGCAAGTACAGTACAGGGCACTAAGTTGTAGATAAATTAATAAATGGGGGTCGGGATGAACAGCAGTGGAGAAGAAGGGAGGTCAGGAGTTAGCGAGTTGCTTCGTTGGATACTCAAGCCTGTAACAAATCACAGAATGGGGAGTGAAGAGTCTACTCATTAGAATGGAGCTTCCCAAAATAAGAATAGCACTCATGAGACATACTGTAATATTAGACATACTGGATTTTAGATGGTCCACAAATGAATACTTTTTATTTTACTGGTTATGATTTATATTTTTTATTTTATAATGAGTAAAATTAAAAGTATTATGTATATATAATGGTATTTATATAAGTATGTATAAATATAGATATAAATATAGATATCTGGCCTGTCATACCTATAATTTTATGGGTATAATTGATTAAGGTAAAGTATTCTAAAATAAGTGAGTTAAATTAAGCTCAGTTTAAAGAAATATTGCATAATAATATAACTATTAGGTATAGATGCCCAAAACCATGAAGATGTCAACTGAACATGGGAAAATTTAAGAGGAAAAGATGAACCCCTGATATTTGTGCTGCTACTATTCTGAATTCATGGTCCCTTTCATGATTCTATAATTTTTAAATTCTTAGACTATAGAATTTAAGAATTATATACATGCACATGTATCCCAGGCCAGTGTTTTCTCAACAGGTGGACTCTCAAACAGTTATCAATAAATAACCATAAAAGCTTCATTAAAAAAAGAAATAATACTAGAATAAGAGGTACAGATTAATTTTAGACCTCATTATAAAACCATGAGTTTATGCACTGATCTTATGTGCGTTCAAAAAAATTTAGGGTAATCTCCCTAAGAAGATAAATGGAGCATGTAACTTTCAAACAGCCAGAGGAAGATTTTTTTAACAGGTGTAATTAAAGTACGATCAATCCACAAAAGGCAAGAGAATAAGAAGAAAAGTAGGGAAGAAGGGAATGGGAAAACATAAAACAAGATGACAGAAATAAATACAAGGTGAATAGATCCATTCCTTAAAGAGAGAGTGACAAAGGAAGTCCCACGTGGACAGGAACTGAATCTCCACCAGCCTTCAATCAATATCAACCAGGAGATAAGTGAGTGAACAAGCTTGCAGGGGATCACAGCATCCAGCTTTTGACTCTTCCAGACAGCACAGAGCAGGCACAAGCCATGTCCTCTTGCCCTATCCAGATGTCTGACCCATAGAATCTATTTGTATAACAGGGAGGCAGGAAGGGAGCGAGGGAGGGAGAATGGAAGGATGGAAGAATGGATGGAAGGAAAGAAGGAAGGAAGGAAAAGAGAAAAAAAGGAATGGAGGGAGACAGAGAAAGGAAGGAAAGAAATAGAAATCATAAATCGTTTAGAAATAAATGAAAAACAAGAGCACTGTATATTAAAACTTGTGGGATGTAAACCAAAGCAATAATCTGAGGAAGATATTTAGCCTTAATTGTTGCAAATCAAGAAAATGAAAAATAAATAAGATTAAAACTTCAAAAGCTAATAACAGCTAATAATAAAAACAAGTGTCAAAAAAAGTGAGAGATAAATTAATAAAGATAAAAGCAGATATAGCCATAACAATTTCATTAACATAACCAAAAGCCACCTTTTAAAAAGGTGAATAAAATAATATAATCTTTGTAGGTAGGATCAAAATAAAAGAGTAAAAATATTAAAAAACAATATCAAGAATGCAAAAGGAAATATAACTACAAACATAGAAAATACATTTTAAATAGTAATAAAATATCATATACTGCCACTTAAACTTGATCATCTTAGCTTGAAAATTTTTCTGGATAATTCTGTATTGTCAAAATTATTCTGACCTAATGAAGAAATTCTGAATATGCCAATAATCATAGAATAAACTGCAAAGATAGTCAAATGTCTACCTCCTAAGAAGGAAGAAGGCTCAGTTTAACCAAATCATCAATAGATAATTTCTATATACATGAGCTTTCTTTTCCAGAGTATAAAATAAATAGAAAGCTTTTTAAAACATTCTTTAAGGTATTCCACAATCTTTACTGTGATGCCAAGACTGAAAAGGATAGCTTAAAACACGGAGACTAACTTAAGGACGTGGGTGCAAAGGTGATAAATAAATTATAGTATAGATAAAAAGTATAGATAAAAAATATCTATCCTGACCATTTGGGTTTTACTTTAGAAATTATAAAGTGGTTTAACTTAGCAAATCTATTAATGTTATTCATTATATTATCATATTAAAGGATCCAAAAATGGAAGCATATATATCAAGAAAAGGCTCAATAAAGTTTCTTATAAAATTTTTTTGTAAGATATAAATTAAAAACCCTTACCAAAATGGAGTATATTTATAGGAAACTTGGAAATTTGATAACTATTGGAAGCATTTCTATTAAAATCAAGAACAAAGCATGAATGTCAGCTGGCAACACTGCTTTACAAACTGCATTGGAAATTCCCAACATATTAATAATAAGACAAGAAAAAAAGATATTGTAAAGAAAAGACAAACATCACTATTTATGGAGAAAATGATTAATTATCAGAAAATCAGCTGAGAAATAATTAGAAAAAGAGAATTCATTCAGTAGGGGGCTCAGAAAGATCAAAATGTAAACATTAATACATTTCTAATACACCATCAATGATCAATTATAAAAATATATACCATAGATCCCACTGATATTAGACTAAATAATAAGATACTTGAAAGATTCTATAAATAGTGTAAAGACATCACATCACTTTCATAGTACCTCTTTATTCTATTTGAAATTTATTTTTGAGTATATTATGAGGTAGACAGTTAAAGTTTTCTTTGCAAGTGAATATTCAATTTTACCAACAACACAAATAGAAAGATACATACCAAATTTCTAGATGGAAAGACTTAATGTTTTAAATATGTCATTTCTTACCAAATGAATATAACAATTGAGACAATATCAATAAAATTTTAACATGATGTTTTTTAAAACCAAATAACCTGAATCTAAAATTTATAAGGAAGAAAAAGCATATGAGTGGCCAAAATAAACTTTTAAAAAAGAACAAAGCAAGCAGACTTGCCCACAAGATATAAAAAAATTATCTAAACACTACAGTTATTTCTCTCTTAAGATACTAGTACTATCTTCAAATCAGTATGGAAAAGGCAAGCTATTATAATATTATTATATTATTAATATATTGTATTATTAATTATGTTATTAATATATTATATTATTATTTTAGTATATTATATTATTTGAACCATTAGCTATTCATTTGGGGGGAGGAGAAGCAAATGAAAAACATAAAGTATAAAAAATATTGGATGATAATTTTGTAATCATGGAATGGGGAAGATCTTCCTAAGGAAGACAAAAACACAGCTTTTGTAAAGAGAAAAATTAACATATTTGAATATAAAAAAATGTATAACTTCTCTCCAAAAAAAGGATCTCATAAAGTTAATAAAAAACATAGCCCAAAAAAGAAAGTATTTACAATATATAAAATACAAATGATTAAAATCCTAAATATAAAAAAAAATTTTGCAGATCAATAAGAAACAGACCAAAAAACCTCAAGAGATAGAAGAACAAAGATATGAACATGCAGTTTTCAGAAGAAAAAATATAAATGGCAAATAGATGTTGAGTATCCCAACCTTACAAATAATCAGAAAAATATAAAACTATAATGATATAAAATTTTTCACCCAAATAATTGGTTAAAAAATAAAATATTAAAAAGATTTCACTTTTAGGAGGATGCTAGGGAGTGGACAACCTCCTGCATACTTTGTCAAAACATGAAATCCTAAGAGCTTTTTGGAGATCACGTCAATAGTATATATGAAACCTTAAAATGTGCATACCTTTTGACACAGTGATTCTAATATTAGGCAACTATCCTAGAAAAACAGTCATTGAATGTGCTCTAGGGATATGTAGAAAGAAGTCATTCCTGTATCATTTGTAATGGTGAAAAATAAGAAGAAACATCTTAAAGGACCACCAAGAATGCAAGAATTAAATTATGGTATTACTTACCATGAATTGCATTGCAACAGTTAAAAAAGATATAAAGAAGATATATATGTATGTATATGGAAAGATCTCTAATATATTTTTATGTGAAAACAGTAAGCAGAATATTTATAAACAGATCCTATATATGACCTCAAAAAATAACATATTTGTACATGTGCATACGAATATACACAAATAGATAGAAAACAGACTATTTATACCACACTATTAACAGTTCTTACTTCTGGGTAAGAAAATAAGATTTGAGCGGAGAGAAATATCCTTAACTTTTTATTTCCTTTTTCTGTATTGCTTAAAACTTTATGGAAATTTATTTGTTCATTGTTCAAGTGAAACAAACAAACATAAACTCTTTAGCTATATGATACTTGATTTGTGTATTATTTTAGCATATTTTATAGACACATTTCCCTCTGAGTAACTTCTTTAGATCAAATGATTTCTGTGAACCATAAAATATACTTACAATTACAGAATATAAGCAAACCCATTTTTTTCCTTTTCCTTCTTTTTATTTTTTGGCATTGCTTCATGATGCTGACTAACCCACAAATTAAATTTACCAAATTACATGAATAGCAATATGATTCTGCATTTCCTAAAACAACAAGATAAATATAGAATATGGAGCTATAAAATGGAAAGAGAACCTCACTTAGGTTGATTAATAAATCATTTGAAAATCCTATTTCTACAATTTGAGCAGTCTGACTGCTATACTGACTTTTGAGTGCCTTAGTGGTAACATAGTAGAAAGCATTTAAGGTCTGAAGACCTTAATTGTATGAGTTTTGGTGCATTACCTATCCTTCCTTATGTTTGTACTAATTGCGCTTTCTAATTATATTGATTTGAGTAAGTTATTCAACTTTCCTTATGTTCACTTTTTTCTTTTATAAAGTGGGAAAAATAATCATGCCTCTCCTCCCACCATTGATTTGAGGACCAAATGAGGTCACAGAAGTCCTGAGGTGTGCAAAAGTCCTTTGTCATCTGTAAAGCCCTCTACCAAATAATTAATATGGGCAGTAGTATTTCTTTCGTGTAAGAGACAGAAACAAAGACGCAAAGGAATTTCACCAAGGGTAGAGCATAACCTTTGTAAATGCAACATTTATGCTGCTCCCTCTAATGCTAGATAACAGCTTTTTTCTGTTATTACTCGTTAATGTGTACAAAAGCATTATACACAGTATATATTATTTATTGTTCTTTCTAAATGGGATCTGCTATGCTTAAGGAGAGTTGAGAATTTACAAATTTTTTCTTAAATTACTCTCATTCAATGGTGTAACATGTTACACCACAAGGGGGCAGTATTTCTTTTTTAAATCCTCTGTCATAGAGCAGTGTAATTTACTGAGTCAGTGCAATGGAACATCTTTTAATGTCAAGACTAAAACAATTTGGCATCCATGTCAACTATATAACTCACAAACATTGGGAAAAAATTATAGTTTTATATTTCTGGAAACACTTGAATAATAGCTAAAACAGGAAGTTCATGGGTTAATACAGCTATAGAGATGGAATGCCTACCAACCTAGACAGAAAAAAAAAAATACATATTTCCGGCCCCAGCATGAAGCTGTCTTCATGCTAGAAGCAGGTGAAGGAGCATGTTGCTGTTTCAACAGCAGCAGCATTAGTAGGTGCAAAAGAAACAAAATCAAGTGTTACTTCACCATCCTAATAGAGTTCATTTGGGAAATATCAAATAAACCAAATGATTGTTTCCCTGGAAACAGGCAGCAGGAATCCTTCCAAAGAACTCCCCACCCAATACTTACAGCACTGACTTATAGGAACTTCTGTTTAATCTATACAAGTACCAGAGATATATAGCCCAATATTTCTTTTCATGGCAGCTCTAATGGCATTTCATTCATGGGTCAAGTCATAGGCCAATGGGAATAACCTCTCCAATGGGCTGAAAAAGTAGAATGAAAACACAACAGCATGAGCTGAAACTACTAATAGCTGGAATGATTCTAAATATAGGTCAAATGGCAGAGCATACTAGCCTCCTCAAGGTGACGTGGTGTCCTTAACATCTATTGAGTTTTCACCATACCAGGCTATCGTAAGCTTCGTTTAGCTCATTTATCCTTCTCACCAAGACTGTGAGATAGATACTGGTACTGACACACACATTAAATAAATAGCAAACGCTGGACTGGAGCCAAAATTAAACCCAGAAGGTCTAACTCCAGAGCCTGTGCTCTTAACTCTATGATACACTACTTTTCACAAGCCTGAGTTCTGGACTAGTAATTGGGCAGCCTGGATTCCAATCTTCCATTGTCATTACACCTCTGAGGCTGGGAAAACTGCATCATGTCTGGGTCTCAGGGTCCTTGGCAATCCCGCCCACCAACCACCCACCACCATCACCTCCATAAATAAAAGTACCGGAGTAGGTAATGTACAAAGTTCTCTTTTTTTGGCTCAGTAATTTATGATAATGCTATGAAAGCAGATATCAGGTTGATGCAAAATGTAAGATCTTATATTTTTAGATATCTGCCTTCTGGGATTGTGATAACCAACAGCAGCAAAGAAAACTTGTTTTTTAATTTCTCAGACTAAGTCATACAATAAATCATCAGTTTACATGTTTAAATAGATTTATGGATATTTCTTACCTGCAAACAGGTTTTGATATATGAGCACTGTATGCCTATAATTAGATAAGGAATGGGGGATACTGCTATCAAGAAATAAAAAGGGAACTAAATATGGAAGTGCTGGGAAGTGAACATGAACTTCACCTGCTATACTTCACAACTCTCACTTTAGCTGGCTCTAATCTTTCCACTGGGACTTAAATAATGTGACAGCTTTGAGGAGCTTCATAACATAATGTAAATTGCATGTTGCTTTAAAGATATTCTGCCTGCAGTTGATGACCTTTCATTAAAATTTCCAGAAACTTAATGCAAGACACGGGGATATTATTAGGTAATCTTATAATCATTTTAAGAGGTCTTTGGATATTTTAATAGACTATCAACTCAGCATTAAATTATATATTTCACATTTATCATGAGTATTAAGATTATTTCTTAAAACTATAATTTCAAACTAGATATTTCTACAAACTGGGCATACTTCCTTCTTTTAATGCATTATTAAACATTGAGTATCTTAGGTCATTTGAGATTTTTAAACATGAAGTCAATTTATTTCTGCCATATTCCTGTTCTGGTCTGGGGTGTTGCCAGAAGCTTAACAAACAAAAACAAAAACAAAACTTTTTTCAAACATGAAAAATTGAATGCTCCAAAAAAATTGTAAAGTTCCATAAAAATTAGTCCTACATGATAGTTCTAAGGACTGAAGATATGTTTTCAGAGGCTAAGTAATACTTACAGAAAAAAGAAAATTTAGAGCTCAACTAAGTCTCCAAATTGCTGAAATTTCAGAGTTGAAATAAATACTTGTGGATAATTCACAATTGCAAAGGTATGAAACCAACCTAAGTGCCTATCAACTGAGGAGTGAACAAAGACAATGTGCTACATATATACCATGGAGTACTACTCAGCCATGGAAAGGAATAAAATAATGTCTTCTGCATCAACTTGGATGGAACTGGAGGTCATTATTCTATGTGAAGTGACCCAGGAACAAAAAACCAAACACCACATGTCCTCACTTATAGGAGGGAGCTAAGCAAAGGGTATGCATGGTCACACAGAGTGACATAATGGACACTGGAGACTCAGAAGGGGAAGGGTGGGTGGGGGGTGCCTGATGAAAAATTACCCGTCGGGTACAATGTACACTATTCAGGTGATGGGTACACTAACAGCCTAGACTTCTCCACCATATAATTCAACCACATAAAAAGAAATTTGTACCCCCTAAATCTATTAAAATAAAATCTAAAAAATAAATAAGTGCTAGTGGTTAAAAAAAATAATCCAAGGAGTAGAAGTGTTTTAATGAAATTTTAAAAGCTTTAGTATTTACCACTTTATTTATGAAGTAGTCATGTCATCCCAGGAGACTTTATCGTTTCTGATTCATGAATTAACTTTGGCCTTTTCCCCTATAATGTAACGGCTATTGAGAAAACTATAAATATTGGAGAGCAAGCTTCATTAAAGCTGAATAACCTTCCACATCTATCCTCCTAATAATTCACCTCTAATTAGATGCATATACAAATTAGGAGTTTGCTCCATAAAAACTAGTCCAACATGATAGTTCTAAGGACTAAAGATATTCTTTCAGAGGATGAGTAATACTGACAGAAATTTTGCCATTCAGCTTATGTTGTATTTTCCTCGCTGAAAATAAAGAAGTAAGCATGTTATCTAGGACGTGAAAGCAAAAAGAATTTCATTTTATTACTGTTATAATTTTCTGAAAAATCCTATAAATGTTAGAAAATAGTCAACATAATTTTAATTATCTTAAAAGATTGACACATCTATTAGTGTCTTTATTTTTATTTTTTTTATTTCAGTATATTATGGGGGCACAAACGTTAAGGTTACATACATTACCCTTGTCTCCCCCCCCTTGAGTCAGAGCTTCAAGCGTGTCCATCCCCCAGACGGTGTGCATCACACTCACTATGTGTGTATTTTATTAGTGTCTTTATTTTTTAAGAGTAATACAGAATTAAAGTAATAGTCAAAATATTCATGAATTCTTCTCTGAGATCCACTCTATTCTACTAGTTCTCAAAAGGCATATTAGATCAAACCAAAAAGCCTTTTCCAGAGTCATAAACTAAACTAGAAAACAGGATCCCAGAGAGTAAGAACATAATGCACAAACTAGCTCCATTTTGTGCCAAAATTAATTGAAAAGGTTGTTTGAATTGATTCTTAGCTCGTTATGAGCTACACTGAAACAAAACAACAAAAAAAGCAAAAGTACATCTAAGGCAAAAGTAATCAACTTTAATAAACTTCAAGCCATTCTGAATTTTAGTACCTTATTCTCTTCTTGCAGATTATGCTATATTTTTCCTTAAATTGTCATGTTTGAAAGGAGGAAAGGAAACTAACATTTATTATGTCCCAGAAAAGTGCCAAAATCTGTGAATTATCTCATCTAGCACACATAATTTCCCTGCAAGGAATATATTACTTTCCAGAGAGTTCTGATGCGGGACTTCACATTTCAAAATAATGGTGCTCTGGTATTTATTGGTGTGAATGAAAAAGGCTGACCTGGGAGCAGCTCTTTCCATAGAATAGTTCTAAACTCTTTATGTGGAAAAAAATGCCTGAACCAAGTGACTAATTCAGACTTTAGAAGCCATGGTATTAGCTGACAAGAATTCACCATTGAAACAAATGTGTCCTGAATGCCCATGGAGACCTTGGTTGGGAACTGGGACTAAAGGTAACACAGGGTCCCTCCACTTACAGGGCTTGTCACTTAGGACTTGCACAGAGAATTACTTAAGAGTTAAGCACCTACTTAGATTTCCATAAACATCCATCCCCAGACATGTTCTCTTTCTAACCCAAATTTCTCCCAAGTGCCTTCTAACTACAGACAACTTGAACAAATCTCAGGCTTCCTTCTGGTCTTTGGTGACATTTTCTTCTAGATGTCTTACATGTCAATATAAACTGGACTCTCTTTGAACACTGTGCTGTTCCTGAATGGTTTCACGGACCCTTGGATCCCTGCCCCAGTTACTGGATGGCAGGATCCAGTTATATGAAATCCAGGCTTTCTGGACTAACTGCAAAAAAGCTTAGGGCTGCTGCTGGGACTGTACACAACTTGGAAATTATGTGTAACAGTTGCTCTGTGGTATCATTTGAGGAATACCACAATAGGTTCTCTTCTCGTTTCCAGAGGGTTCCTTTATTTGCCTTTAACAGTGCCTGCAACTGCTATTGTAGTCATGCTTTTCCTTAGGTCTATAGGAGAGACGACAGACACACAGAAAGTATGTACTGCTCTTTCTCTCTGTGCCACGGCAGGCACCAGCTGTTGATGACAGCACTCTCTCCAGTGAGTGAGGATGCCACCTTAGCGTGCTTCCAACACAGCATTACATCCATCTATTGAAGGAGACTCCCACGCACATCCCTAATCTAGAGATTGCCACCTACTCACCAGCCCTGGCTGAAAAAGCCATGTCAAAATGCAAATATCCAAATCCAAAAGGGAATTGCCATAGCAGATTCCAAACGTGGGTAGTGCTGCCAGTTAGAGAAAGAGGTCACTGTGGCAGCTAGCTCCAGACTGACACACGTAGTAAGCAGAGTCCTGAAACTCATTTCTGACCAGATCTACTGTCTCCTTCAGACAACTGGAACTCCAATCTGACTTAGTTCAGGAGCTTGATGTGAGGACTGGTCCAAGAGCAGGGGCAAAGGTCAAGCCTTTCCCCAGTTCCAGAGAAAGTAATGGGAGCATCCCAAGGAGTGGCAGATCCCACTGGGGAAGGCAATGAAAGCGATCTCATCTGCAATAACAATTAAGCCATGCATTGTGTTACTGCCTCTGACTATAAACAGCCCCCAATCCCATTCTACCCCACACTCTATGCAAGAAAACCTTTAATCTATTAAAATAAAAAGTTTAAAAATGTAAAATTTTCTCTCTCCTTTGTTTGGGACTAAAGTTTTCACTAGAAAGCCATACAATCTCAGCAGAACCAGAGTAAGCGGAACAAAAACTAGCATATGAAAAGTTTCATTAAATGAAAATCAAGGTATTGCCTTTTTGATCACATCTCCCAATCTCTCCTTCACACTCCACTCCAGCAACATTGTTCTCCTTGCTGTCCTTTGAACATAATGGACACCCTCCTGCCATGGGGCTTTTGCACTGGTTGTTCCTCCATAGGGCACACAGAGGACCATGTGTGCTACCCACACAGCCCTCCGCCTCCCCTCCTTCATGCCTTTGCTCAAATACCACCTTCTCTAAGAAGCCCTCCTTAACAAACTATTTAAAATCATAATCTATTTCCCATTGCCTCCATCTTTGGCATCCCCAATCCCCTTGCCCTGCTTTATTTTTTCTTGGCATCTATCATGTTATATTAAACTATACTATTTAATTATTTATTATTGTGCTGGAAAGAGTTGACATAGAAAACCTGATGTTGCTATTCAGAAGGGCCTGCTTGAGGGTAGGGCTGACCCTTGGTTGGGCCCAGGAACTTGAACTGTGGGATGTTCTCTGTTTTACTAATTGACAAGGTTTCTTTTATTTTTCTAGTTATGAATCCTTTTTTTTCTCTCTCTCTCCTTTTATTTCATCAAATTATGGGGGTACAAATATTGGTATGGTTACATATATTGCCCCTGCCACCCCTCCCCCACCCCACCGTGCCATAGCTTCAAGCGCGTCCAACCCCCAGGTGGTGCGCACCGCACCCGTTATGTAAGTATATACCCTTCCCCTCTTCCCTCCTCCCACCTGCCCACCACTAGATAAAAGTTTTTGTTTGTTTTTGGGGTTTTTTTTTGACATTTTGGTTACATTGTATATCTTTGTCTCTCCCTAAGAAGGGTTAGATGTGGCGAGCATTGTGGGGGGGAAGGGACAAGGTTGTTTTTTATGCCTGGGGCACTGAGCTCTGTTTATCTAGGCTGTTTGTGAAAACAATGTGATTTATGGTGAACAACTGCTATCATTCAGGAAGTCTAGAATCTCAGTAACTGTGGCTGGTTGCATAAGCAAAGAGTGCCTACCTGATGATACCTTAAAAATTCTGGACTCTGAGTCTCAAGCAAGATTTCCCAAGAAGAAACAATGCCACTGAGCGTGTGTTGCTGCTTTTCGTTGCTAAAGGAAGAATTAAATTCTGTGTGACACCCTGTACCTCCCACCTATCCTACCCCTCCTGCCAGACGACCCCTGGGAGAGAGGACTTCGGAAGGCTGTGCCTGGACTCCTTCAGATTCTGCCTGATGATTTTCTCCTTGCAGATCCTGATGTGTATCCACAGCTGTGAGCATAACTATGTCTGTGTCCTGCGAGTCCTTCCAGAAAGTCACCAGACATGAGTGATTCTGGAACCCTCAAAAAAAGTGTGTTCATTGCTCATCATGTTTCTTCCCCCATTAGAATATTAGCTCCTCAGAACAGGGATTTTAAAATCCCTTTAGCTCATCAATATATCATATATCAATAAAATCTCTTTTGCTCATTGATATATCCTCAGTCCCTTGAGCAATGCCTATCACATAATAGGTATTCAATTCAGTAAAACTTTGTTGAAGGAATGAATGAGAAATAAAGCAAATATTCTCCTATTAAACAGATTTACTTCTAAAAAAATAAATAATTAAAATATCAATGTATATCCCCCAAAATTTTTAAGAGGACATTTCAACTATAAAAGGAGAACACTCTACTATCAGGAGGAAACTGGTTTTAAATGAAAGGCAAGAACTGAATTACAAATATTATGGTGAAAGCAAACAGCAGATTGCATACTGCAGAAATACTGCAAATGTGAATGAGATCATCTAGAGAAATTCTCTTTAAACTCAGAAGAAAAAATAAAGAGACAAACATAGCAAGTGAAAAACAATTTAGATTTCAACAGTCAAAATTATAAATACCCAATGAGGAGAAATCCAGTTATCTACACTACACATAGTAGGCTCACAATAAGCAATTGTTGAATGAATTGAAAGAAATAGGAAAAAATCAGATTGGCATTAATAGCTCCTCTTCAAATACAAAATCAACTGAAATGTTTTAAAGACAAAGATAATGACACAAGAATTCAATAGACAAGCAAGAGATCATATGTGAGGGCAACAAAAAGACTCCCATATATTTATAGTGTTTCCCCAAAAATAAGACAGGGTCTTATATTTATTTTTCCTCAAGAAGATACCCTAAGGCTTATTTTCAGGGGATGTGTTATTTTTTTTAAGTATGGTACAACAATCTACATTTATTCAAATACAGTTAAGTTGTCTTCTTCTGGAACATTACCATAACTCTCCAAACCCTGAATTCCATCCTGAATTTCTTGCGACTCTATTTCCTTTAGAACCATTGGCCCCAACCTCTCATGTCGAGCAATAGAGCTCTCATGGGGCAGATGAGAAGGGCTGCTCCTCTTCTTTACCACTCCGTGAGGAAATGCATGGATTGTGCAGATACGTTGCGTAGCCACGCCCATCACTAGGTCTTATTTTCAGGGTAGGGCTTATATTGCGCGAATGCTTAGAAATCCTGCTAGGGCTTATTTTATGGGTAGGTCTTATTTTCGGGGAAACACGGTAGTAATACAGAAAGTATAACAGTTATGAACTCTTCCTAAAACATTTACTCAAAGAAATAACTCTGCTGACTAAAAAATTAATCAAGTAACAAATTCAAGTAGCAGTATAACTTATACCAAGATAAAACCATGAAATAATAAAAGCTTTTCTAACTAATTAAGAAACAAGAGAGAAACTTAACTATGGCAATTTTATTTAATTTGGTTTCAGCCAAACTTTCCTCCAACCTTCATGGGTATTGAAACAAGAGAACAAAATGAGGCCTACGTACTATACGAATAAATAATTAGAAATTACAAATCAAGCTAAAAAGATTCTAATTGAAATATGTTCTACCCTATAACTTGAAAAACACACCTCTCCAAGCGAGTAAGCTTACCATCTGTGGGTGCTTCCCAACACAGCATTATAATTCATCTGTGGAAATTGACTCACAGGCACATCTGTGGTCCAGAACCTCTTCTTGGTCCCGTCTACTACCATTCTTGACGACAAAAAATTAAAAATAAGAAACTATGTGTAAATCAATGATTTTATATGACTTAAAAGTCATCAAAATATCAAAGATAGTTGGATTTATTAGTAGCTATTAATGCACCTACCTTGGTATTCTGTTGATGGAATAAAGACATTTGAACAAGTAATATAATAAAAATATACACAATTTATAAATTATTATAGATTTATTCCATAAATTCATTCTCCTAGTTCATCTCAATAAATCATGAATTACATTGTTATGGTCAAGACTTTCATATAATTTGTATTCTATTGACAGTAACACCAAATTATATAACCTTCCTTAACCTTCCTTGAGTCATTGTAGATCTTAGTTTGTTTTTGTTTTGTTTTTTTTGACAATTTCAATTTCAAGAAATTTCATTGTTCCATGATAGTAGCAACTGGAGGTGTCAATAAAAATCTTAAAGCAATGTTTGGATTCAGAAATGTCCATGAATTCTCCATATTATGTTCAAATGTTGTAATAGGTCACGTATTACAAACTATCTTTACAGAAAATACTACAAAATATTTATTTTCATTATTGTAATTCATGACATTTACATTGCAGTTTTCATCACCTTTAAAACAATATCAGATGTAAAAATATTCATGTTTCTAGATTATTTCTAGGTCTATATATATAAATACAAAATGTATATATTAAATGAATTGTTTAACATTGTAAAATATCCCTCAGCTGCTATATATAATTGTGGCAAATGTGCTAATTCAAAAGTACCTCCAAAACTATGAATTAGAACATGAAGAGAAGCAAGAAAATGGATGCTCAGCACCACTAAGAAATAAAAATTACACAAAATTCTATGACATCAATATTTAATGACACAAAAGATTTTGGAGGTAACTAACATGTCTCTTCTATGACCAACAATTTACATTGTTCAAAGCCTCCTTTTCTTCCAAAGCAGTGTCCATCTGATGTCTGCAGTGGCACAACCCCCAAACGTTCACAGTGACCCAATCCACAAAACTTTCCATTGACTTTTAGTTCAAGGACATCAGGCAGGAGTTGGGGAGAAGCATTTATTTCTCTAGGGGCTGAACAGAGTTTCAGAAAAGTGGGTTGCTGTGGTTTGGATGTGGTTTGTCTCCACCAAAACTCATGGTGAAATTTGATCCCCAATGCAGCAGTGATGGAAGATGGGGTTTAGTGAGAGGGTGGATCCCTCATAAAAAGATTAATGCGCTCCCCCTTGGGGTTGAGTGAGTCCTCACTCTTGCAGGAATGGATTAATTCCTGTGAGAAAATAGGGTGTTAAAAAGAATTTGGCTTCCTCGGTTTCTCTCTTTTTTTTAACATAAGCTAATTTTTTTTATTTGTTTACTCCTTGCATTTAAAGTACTCTCTGATGACGTCATTGGCCTGAGATTCTTTGCCATAATTCTTTGTCACTGCTCACTACAACTAACCACTTTACAGGATTTTCCCTCTGTCAATTTTCCAGAGGCCTAAGCACCTGGACCTTTATGAATTTAGCACCAATCCCGTCTTAGTGTCTTTGCATCCAACTGTGATGAGCCTCATCTCTCTCTCTTGCTTCCTCTCTCATCGTGTGATCTCTTCGCACATGCCCACTCCCTGCCATGAATGGAAGCAGAATAAGACCTTCTCCAAGAGCCAAGAAGATGCTGGGGCCATGCTTCTGTACTTTCCAACCTGCAGAACTATGAGCTAAATAAAACTCTTTTCTTCATAAGTCACCCAGCTTCAAGTATTCTGTTATAGCAACATAAAGTGGGTTGAGACAGCCATTTAAGTTTACAAATTATTCTATATCAGCATTGAGTATAGAATCTCCAGTGGTGGTGGTACTCATAAGCTCTTTAGTAGATTTATTTTTGTGTGTTCTTAAGATAGGTAGAGTCCTCATATGGTGAAAAGAGAGTGAGGAATGTCTCTGGGCTCCCTTTTGTAAGGACATTACTCCAATTCATGAGGGTTCCACCTAATTATTTCCCAAAGACTCCACTTCCTAATACCATCACATTGGGGATTAGAATTTCAACTTATTAATTTTGGGGGGACACAAGTCTATAATAGTATCCTATCAACAGTGAATACTATGGCTCCAAAAATGTGAGAGAGACCTTCTTGGTGTTTCTAGCTCATGTCCCCCTACAGAGTTCCTAGTTGAGTACAGCCACATGAGCAACCTCAGCCTCCATATACTATGTGGAGCAGAAACACTGCCCAATTGAGCTTAGTCAACCCACAGAATTGTGAGAAATAGTAAATGGTTCTTGTTTTTAAATAAGAACAACTGTGATGACTTGTTCACAGTTATAGGTAAATGAAACAGAGGGGAAACATTCTGTAAAGGTTACAATAGTATTTTTTTGTTCCTCTCTTGGGGTCTTAGATAAAAGTATGCTAAAGGTCATCTGAAGAACATTCAGTGATGTTAACCAATAATTGTTTGAAAACTAAAATAATGAGAGCATACTTGCCCTACCAAACATTGGAACACTCTAAGCTTTTAGTAATCAGGAAAAAAAATAATGACTACCATTTACGGAATGCTTACAACATCTTGGGCATTGTTGAAAGTATTGCCATGACAAGTAAACAGATTATTTATGCTTCATGCTTTCAGATGAAAATTTAAAAGCAATTTTCTAAGTTTTTAATTATAATAATTACAAGACATCAACACTAACCTAGAATAAAAGATACTCAATAAATAATAAAGGTACAAATTTATTAAGTTAGGCCAAGTCAGACTGAGAGTTTGTTAATGAATTTCATTAGGAGGGACACTGGACCTGTCCATACAGTGCCTTAAATGAATAATCATTAGAAATAAAGGGGTTTCAGTCTTCTGAAAAGTGTCCTAAGGATCTAGAACAACCTTGGCACCCACCTTCGGGGAAAAGATCAGGAGAAAAGAATAAATACTCCATGATTTCAGACACCCTAGCATTTCGCTCTGTACGGTAGGGTGTAGCAGGAAAGGGTGAAGTGTGATCTCTCTGTCTGGCATATAAACTTTGCCTCAAAAGTTGGGAAGAAACTTACTTCTTGGGGCAAAGAGCAGATCTCCTGCATTCAAAATTTAAAACTGAAAAAAATCCTTTGAGATCAAAGAGCAATACATTTATTTCACAGATGAAGGAACTGATGCCCAGTGGGTAGTGCGATTTGCTCAGGGCCATATGCTGGTGCCAGAACTGTTCCCCAAGACTTCAAACCTCATTTTATTCCAGAGTGATTCCTTCTGTACACCCTTTCTACCCCAAACCCGCTTGAGAATCAGCCTCTCCAGCCCCCGCAATTTCATTGTTATGGACTGACAGCAACTTAAAGAAGGAAGAGTGCAAAGGTAGAATCTAATTCACATTGTCTCCCAGTGACTGGCTCTGACCTCTCCGTAGAACACACTCAGGAAACATTGATCAAGAGAAGGAAGTGAAATGCTTATTAGCCACCAGTTATCTTCAACTCTACTTAACAAAGACAAGCTATTGATAAAAGTAATTTTGTTGAATATGTTAATCATCTGTTAATATACAAGTATCGATTTCCATCTATGCTAATAAGTTGAAAGACAAGATAATCTTATTCTTTGAAATTAAAATTTTGTTTTTCCAGTATAACTGCAGGTTTTTTTGCTTTAACAATTAAATATAGTCATAAAATAAAAATAATTTCTTCTTTTTATTTATCACCAAGAGGGCAAATGTTTACTTATAATTAATGATCAAAATGATCCGAGGTGGGCAGCCTGCACTTTGCCTGAAATGCCATTTCATCCGCAGGAATGTGACTCCTTGTTCATGAAGCCACATTAAAACCATATGTTTCTCTATTTAAAGACACCTGTTCACAAAAAGCAATGCCAGCATAAAATTAAAATTCAAAAGAGATCAGAACATATTACTAACAAAAGGGTGCTTCAAGGTCATGGGCTTTGACAACATCCTAAACAAAGAAAATTTCCCTGAAGCCTTCAGAGTGGTCAAAATGTGTACCATGTCATAATATTTTCTTCTCTAAATATGTGTGCTGCTCGTGTTTTTAGGAATTGTTCTGTCCTCAGTGTCACAGTGCCGTTAAAGCAGAGAGTCTCAGACATTCCCTAATCCTCCTTGGCATTCTTGGCAGAGAGCATCTATCAGCGTTTCTCATCAGTGGTGCTTGCA
Organism: Cheirogaleus medius; assembly: GCA_008086735.1. NCBI lineage: Eukaryota > Metazoa > Chordata > Mammalia > Primates > Cheirogaleidae > Cheirogaleus > Cheirogaleus medius. Next base: position 25,159,760 of record VBSM01001562.1, on the reverse strand, counting down.
TAATTCAGCTAGAAAAATCCTTTAGTATTCAGGACTGTCCCATCAACTGCTGTCCACTAGATGTCTATAGCATCCCCAGTCACAAAGACAATTAAACATTTGTATCCTGTTTCTCAGGAACTACTGTCCTTTATTGTCTGATGTCTTAAAAACCATTGTTTCACATATTTTTTCCAGTTTTTTGTTTATTTCAGGCAGAACCATAACTCAGGTGTCTGTTATTTCACCTTGGCTGGAAGCAAAATCAGCAGTTACTTATTTTTTATACTTAATATGAATATGATTGTGACTTAAAAAAAAAAACAAGATACAGGTTTTGATGGGGATAAAGATGAAAAAAGACCTGAGGTTCAGGGCATATGAGGAAGAGGGCACTGAGGGTAGAAACAAGAAGGCATTGGACACTAACCTCCTCTATTTACAACTTTTTCTAGGGATGGCATGGGAAATAGAGTTTAATAACTTCAGGGTTATGTCTAGGTTTACATTTATGATTCAGCATTGACCATAATAAAAAAGCATTTCCTCACTCTCTAAGACTACCCCTCTTATGCTACACAAATAAGTTTAGATAAAGCCACATTCTCTATGACAGGTGCTCTGTCAACTGTCCTTACGTCTGCACTTGCAGATGAGCAGCTCTCTGCAGGGCATCCATGCTCCAGCATGGAGACATGGCCTTCTGCTCCCAGGACAGACTAAATTTATAGGCACTCCTGTGTTGTGCATCTGGGTCCCCACACCTCCTCCCAACATCCTCCTCAGTCTCTCTTGGGTCACAGAGCATGTAATAGTTACCCGACTGATAAAAATCAGTTCTTGAAAGATGATTTTCATTCTAGCCTCCACAGCCTCATCTATCACATTCCCTTGAAGAATAAAGTAGGTGTGGAGATGAGTTTGACAAAGCTAGAGATTCCAAAAGTAGATCTTTGCAGTGCAATGAGCAGAGAGGCCACTTTTTAATTATTTGAGTGCAGTGTCCCAATAATAAGAAACATAGCATTATTTACATACGCAATGATGTTTTCTTTATAAAGACACTAGAACCCTGGCTTAAATGCATTGGCAGGCTAGATAAAAAAAACCTATGGTAAAATAATGGACACTGACTCATTCCAAGGAGATGTGAATCTTCTCTAGAGCTGGCCTGTGGTTAAAATTAACCATTCCTTATCTCTTTATTTGAATAAAAACTAGATTTCTATCATCTGAATGTTAAGCCATGCAAATCTCACAGATGTTATTTGAATGAACAGGAAGCTGTCAGCACAGCTCCATTTAGACAGCATGTTGCTTGGACTTCTGCGCATGACAGAGCGGGGCTGCAATGAGGCCGGCGTGGATATGCCAGATGATGGGCTGAGTCAGTCCATGCTCGGGGGTAAGCCCAATGACGTAAGCCATTAAGAAGGAGGAAAAAATACCAAATAATAAATATGTTCTCCCTAAAGACCAGCCTCAATCACTGACTCAGAGGAGAAAAAATAAGATTATGTCTAAGAATTGGGTTGATACAGAGTCTGCTACGTAGCATAATATAATGAGCTCTAACCTGCTCTTCACCCCAAGAGAATAGCAGCGCTTAGGATAGCATTTCTATATGAAGTGGCTTTATGTGTTACTTTCTATGTAAGGGGTAGATGCTACTCCAATACTTTTTATATATTTGAATCCAACTCCATATCCAGATATAAAATGTACAATCACCATTAACTCTTCCTCACATCTTTAGCCAAATTCAACTACAGTCTCTGAAAATCTTTACCTATAGGTTTGAGTTCAGGAATTACTAAGACACTTATAACCAAGGCATGAAGAGCAAAAAGAATCTCCCTGATGCTTGTAAATTTAGTTTGCTGTCCAAAGTATGGTAATTTGGTAAGCATAAGCCCTTAGCTTCAGTAGGCCCTCCGGGTAGCACATACTCTCCAAATTCTTATAGGTTAGCCCAGCCTAGAAAATTTGCCTTGATTTCTTGCCTTGTATTCTAGTCTACTACTAGGGCTGTTCTGTTTAATGATTGTGAACCTGGTTAACTATTTGAAACTGCTTATTTATGGAGAGATAGAGCTCTATCCCTTCCACTCTTGGCTTCAGTCTGGAGTCTGGTTAGGAACGACGTGATGATCTGGAGAATTTATTATACTTGTCCAGCTGTGCACATCAGCACTGCCTACCTCCTCCTGCCGCTGTCTTCCGCCTTCCAGACTGGACCACCACCAAGTCAAAGTATATGCCGGACATTATATTGCTGATTATCCAACTTGAAGGCAAACCCTAGAACAAGTTCTCTTGTCTCTAAGTCTGCAGAACTTTAGGTGGCCCATTAATGAGTTTCAAGCAATCTATGAACCCCCACACTAATTTTATGTATGAATAGTTTCAAGCATATGTCAATGCATTCTCTTCAGAGTTCCTAAGGATCCACAGGCCATAAGAAGTGTAGGAGCCACCATCCAAAAGAGAGGTCCATTTTTCCTGTTGTGGTCCCTCCCTGTCTTAGTTTCTTTCTCCTCCCTACTGATGAGGGACTCTGAAATCCCAAAAAGTACGACAAATGAGCTGCACAGAATTACATCAGAGCAGGTTTTCTAGGTCAACCACATCATTCAGAAATGTCCTCTTTATTCAAATTTCTTCTTCACATTTTCCACTGTGGTTAAGAAAAGTCATCAACTGTTATTCCTTAATGATACAATATTCTGAAACAGCTCCTTAATGGATGTTTAACTGATTTTTACCCAATTAAAACATTTGCTTTCAAATTGCACAGGGTGCCAGTGGAGGGTGTCAATTTTCAAGAATATTCACTTGGTATTAATGTCCTCTAGGTTCACCCATGTTGTTGCAAATGACAGGATTTCCTTCTTTAAGATTGTATGATATTCCTCTGTGTGTGAGTGTGTGCTGCAAACATACACCTATGCCACATTTTCTTTATTCTTTCATCTATCGACATTTAGGTTGTTTCCAAACCTTGGCTATTGTGGATAGTGCTGTAATGAACACGAGAGTGAAGATAACTCTTTGAGATACTGATTTCAATTCTCTTAGATATATACCCAGAAGCGGGATTGCTGGATCATATAGTTCTTCCAACTGTGTCTAGCTCCCTCCCACTTCTGCCTGGAAATAAAGTTAAGACAGCTCACTGCTTGGTTGATTTTGCAGGGAGATTATCAGAAAAGAAGAAAGATTCTTCTTCTTAAACTATTCTTAGGCTCTTCTATATTTGAAACCCTAATTAACAAATATTATCTTTTCTTTCACTGAAATGTAAATAAATTAAAACTACAACTTCCAACAAATGAATTTCTTTTCAGTTGAACTATTTTTGCTCGAAGTAAAAAATCACAAAGATCAGGGATATGTAGGTATGTGTGTCAGAATTTGTATTGCTCTAAGTTGTTGACTTTTTAAAAAACAAAATTTGTACATATTTCCGTGGGGAACCGCATTCAACATTTCAGCACAAACACTGTCATTACGGGGCAACGTGTGGGCTTGTGTGTGAAAGGAGGCAGACCACGGTGGAGAATGCAGTCTCTGGGGCTAGCTTGGGGAGTAAAGTTTAAAAAAATTAAAAACAAAACCAAAATGAAACACAATAACAAAAACACTGATAGGGCATCAGAGCAGCCCTTTCTCCTCCTCCCCAGTATACAGCATAAAAGGCCTTGCCCTACACAAGCCTAGGGAGGGCATAAGAACACACCTCCCCATACGCCATATCCAGCCATGGAATTGTAATTAGGATCATAAATGTCTTTGAGATTGGGCAGCCAACATAAATAACTGAAATTGTTGTGCATTTTGTAGCAGGGAATATTGATCACAGTAGAAAACTGAAGACTGCATACTCCACACCTGAAATCTTTCAAATTAAAAAAAAATAAATAAAAAGAAACATCACATTAGCCAAATGACACCCATCAATAGGGTAAATCCAGTTATGGTTTATCAGTTTGCTCCCTAGAACATTCTCTTTCCACTGCCAGATCCAAGTTTCCAATACAGAATGTGGCTTGTTGGGGATTCTTGGGACCTAGGGTCAGGGGCTCCTGGGGGTTATGATAAATAAGGCCACTATTTTGGCCAGTGCCCTGTCACCTCCTTTCTTATCTCCAGAAATCCTCGAGAATTGGCCAAGCTACTTCTACTTTCAGTGCCACATCTTTTGCTTCTGTCTAGGCCTTTTCTCTGGCCACATGAGACACACAGTCATCTCACAGCATTTACCCTATTCCCTTGTCCTAAAAGCAAGTGTGGAATGGAGCTATGTTTGTGATTTTCTCACAGTTTTACTTTTAGTAATTAAAGATGAAATGTGACTTAAAAGATTGCTTACTATCTATCTGGGCTTTTTTATTTTTCTTTCTTCTGCTTCAACTGTTATGTGCAAAGATAACAATGACATAAGTGATAACGGAAGTTTTATGTAGTAAAATTTCCTTCGCTTTCAGAAGAATCCCCATGCATTTTAAATGAGCATAAGAAGCATAGTCTCTAGGTAGGACACTGAACGGAGAAAGGAGAGAGTTGTAGAGAGGTGATGAGAAATACTCTTAAATGTGAAATTACCCCAAGGCTGAGAGGGCTAGGGTATGACAGCAAGAAGCTGCCTCAGTGGCTTACAGGCTCACTCTCTCCCCACCTCTCTTCAACCTTCCCCTGCCTGTTTCCACAGAACCTACTTTAAAAGACAGTGAGAGAATGAGAAATGGATGAGACAATTTTGAGAAAGCAAGAGCAAAGGAAAGATGCAGGGGAAAGAATAACCTGAGCTGGAGCAGACACAAGAAAAGTAGAAACCTGAGCGGAGGGGACTAGCTCTGTGTAGCTCTTCTGATGAATGGGAGACCCATCAGCTGTTGGGACCAAAGTCCAGTGTTGCCACTGTCAGCCAAACAAATATTTCATGATCTCTCACCTATACTCGTGGTGGACACTCTGCAAACATCATAGCAGTGATGTTAACTAAGCATTTCCAAAGTAATGTTCCGGATTAGCCACTACATTAGCAACGGTCTCCTCTTACTTCCCGTTAATTGCATAGTTTCTGCTGTCATGTAATTCTACACTACTCAGACAACTGAGAATAACATTTGAAATATTTATTTAGCTTCAAACACAAGGCTATGTACACACACATACAGACACACGTGTGTGTGTCTGTATGTGTGTGTGGGGGGGTGTATTCTGACTTGTTTATGCTACTAAAGTCAAGCACATAAAAATCTCTGTATTCCTTTGAAAAACAAATTAAACAAAATAACTGAAAGGCAAAAGTTCTATTAAGCAAAGAACAAATCAATCCAAGAAAGTGAGCAAAAAGAGATGGCAGAAGTTGGTCTGTAGCATTCATTTCTGTAAAACTAACCAGACCATATTAACTGGAACCAATGACCTTTACTATGTCAATAGGAAAAAGGAAGTCAACATCTGAGACTGACAATTTTGCTTGGAAGGCTCTCTTAGGAATTTTTAACTTGGTTGGTTTAAATGTTCTCTGCCAGTTAAAATTATGCAATATTCTCAAAGATTAAAATATTCTCAGTAACTACATATCCTTGGAAAAAATAAAATTATAGGTTGTTTTTTAAGTGTTTTATTTAAGAATATCTTAAGTAGGCCTAACCACTAAGCATTCATTTTAAAAATCTCATAAATATTTTCTAAATTACTATTTAGGGACATTGAGAATGAAGACCCAGAAGGTTCTCTATTACCCAAACATAAAACATATGAAGTAGTTCCTAATAATTTACTACATAATAATTTTATAAGCTTGAGAATTTCCAAAATTATTAAAGCTATTTCATGGTGATCCACTCCCAGTTGGTCTTTTGATCAGCTACAAGTCCAAGGCATTGGAAACACAATTAAGAAGTATTATTCTGATTTAGATAGTAAAATTCCATCAAGTTGCTATGTAAATAAAACAAAGAACAAAGTCTATGAATAAATCATTCACACAAGAAGAAATCCAAATGGACAATAAGCATCATAACTCATAGTTCCTAAGAGCATGGAGCTCTAGACTCGACTATATAGATTCAAATCGAGGGTGTCACTTCCCAGCTGTGTGACCTTGGACAAGTCACTAATCTTTCTCCGCCTTAGTTTCATCTGTAAAATGAGGATGATTAGATAGCCTACCTCATTGGGATACTGTGCAGAGGAAAAGAGATAATCCACAAAAAGGACATAGCGAATAATTGTCATAGTATATGCACGTAGTAAGTGTTGGCTACTACAGGTTGCGCATCCTTTATCTGAAATGTTTGGGACCAGAAATGTTTTGGATTTTAGATTTTTTTCAGATTTTGGAATACTTGCATTACCCTGTGGGTATCATGTAGGACTTTTTGACATTTTCTACAGTATCTTTACACTACAGAGCAGAAAATAAAGGAAAAATACAGTGAGTAATACACATAGGTATTGGCCCCATGTGGGGCATTAAGGGGAATCTGCCATTGGCACATCTGGCCTGCACATGTGCCATTTTATGACCCTTTGTGGGTGTGCTTGTGTGTGGGGAATGGGGCATGCGCAGAAAAGATATATTGCAGCTGAAGGCACATGGGAGGGTCTTTTTTCCCTCGGAGGTGCTGAATAAATTGTGCATTGTGCTGTGTGCCGACGTTTTGACTGCAACTTGTCTCATGAGGTGAGGTATGGAATCTTCCACTTGTGGTGTAATGGCGATACTCAAAAAGTTTCCAAGTTTGGAACACTTTGGATTTCCGATTTTTGGATTAGGGATACTCAACCTATGTTACTATTGTAAGGAAGTAGACTCAACCTCTTTATTAATAATAAAACTGTAAATTAAAATGATATTTAATTTTATCATATTATAGTGGCAAAATTAGATAGATCTATAGTACCCAGTGTTGGCAAGTGAGCGAAGAAACTGGACACATCACATAATATGTGGGAATACATATTGGTTCTCCCCCTGGAAAGAATTGAGGATAAAGGAAGGAAGTGAGTTGTAGGAATGAAGCAAAGCAAATACACACGTGCAGCATTCCTAAAATCTTCTTACTAGGGGACATGTTTTATCAGCATTGTCATTTGGTTTGCTCTATTCCTTGCAAGCCATTACCGGAAGTTTTTCATTTAGGTATTGTAAATGACAAACCACGATAAGATCAAAGGAAAGTGAATGCACAAAAACATCCATCTTTGTGTGAGAGCTCTTTTTAATCCAATGATAGACAATACTTTTCTTTTGGTAAGTCTCTGTAGATCTTTAAATTAAATCTAGATTTAATAAAACAACTATCTATTGGTTCTTTACTGTAATTAAGTCTTTGATATTTAATACTTAATCAATTCTCTCTCTCTCTCTCTCTCTCTCTCTCTCTCTCTTCTTTTTCTATTGGGAAATTTTCCCAAGACTTCATTCCTCTGACTTGAACCAGACTAAGTTCATGTGTTATGGTGAAGAAATTCCTTTGGCCACAGCCTTTTTAAAAATATAAATCAAACATTAAATAATAAAGTGTTAAGTAGTGATCATGGTGTAGTGGAAAGAAAACTGCAGTCCAGTCAAAAGGCCTAAGTTGTGCTATTTTGAAACCTCAGGCAAGACTTAGGACTCAATTTTCTTATTTGTAAATCTTGTCATCTTTAACTCTATCAGTCTTAATGTAGGTTAAGACTCTGGGGCAATGCCCGAAAGTCTGGTCTTTAATTTTTTGGTTCTCAAGATGTGGGCCAATCTTTTCTACCAGATCTAGGGTTTTGGGAACAAGGCTTTTGGTATTATTTTTACCCTTTATAATAAATATAATCTCTATTGTGACTCTAAGGGAAATTATAGTCCCCAAAAGGCCACTCTCTCTTAGAATTATTGCTATAGTCAGAGAATTAAAAGTGTCTCTAAAGACTGCTAAGTTTCTAAAGACTCATTTCTCAAATCAGAAAGTCTAACTCAAAGTGAATGTCCCATAGAATTCCTGTATTGCCAAGGACTTGTTCTGAGTAACCCTGAGGAACAGTAAGGAAGTACATGGAGCATTCATTTAGATCATTAAAAGTAATGTGTCCACCATTACTTGCTGTCATGGATGACGCAATCTGAGAAACTGTCCCAAAGTAATAAATGGTGTTTTTTAAAATTAATTAGCCAATATAACATTTTGACTTTTATATGTCCTAAAATACAGAAATTGGTAATGCCTAGTTTGATGTCAACAGGGCAGAGTTAGCTGTAAGCAAATTTATGAAAAAGCAAAAGTTTTCTTTGGCCCTCCCCAAACATCATTTATTTTATGCTTTGTCTCCTTGTGAAGACCTCTCAGTACTCAAATCTCTCTTAATGTCTCCTGGTGGACTGGGTCCTCCTATGGAATATCCTCTTCCAAATGGCCCATGCCAGGCAGGGTTTAATTACCTAGGTTCTTACTGCACACTAATTTCTAATAAAAAACTTGTCATATATTCTACCCTTACTAGACTCTTATTTTCAGTTTAAAAATTGTTACTAAGATGATAAAGTCTATTACACATTATTACTCAGTGAGTCTATTATTGAACATTAATATATTTTTTAAAATTCATAATATCCACAGTAGTTTTCCACAAGACCCTCTGCCAAGTTAGTAACCAGGCAATCTTCAGCAGCATCCCCACTTCAGATGCCCGCAGCAAAGATTCTGTCATGTATCATGGCACAATGCCATGTTAAGAGCATTCAGTGAGGCCACCATGAAATGATGCTTTGAAAGTACCCTTTTCCCCAATACAAAGAGATGAAATATTTTGTGAATGGAGTTAAAAGATTATAAGATGTCACGCGCTGTGCTTTTCTTCTCTCCTGATAAACCTTTGGTAATCTAGCCTTTTGTTTCAGGACACCTCTCACTATAGTTAGCTGAGGGGACCAGAGTACTAGGATGCACAGATTCTATTCTTAAGGAAATTTTAAGAGATTATGGTAAAACGAGATATCTATGTCTAATTCACCTGGGGAAAAAATGGAAAAAAAAAAAAAAAGATTCAGGATACCCAAATCTAAACCCTGTTTAGAAATGAAGAGTACATTCAAACAAGAGTATTTTTCTTATTGTGTCTTTTGGGAATCTAAGTACAGCAATACTGACTAGAGGGTACATGGGTTTAATGGAGGCAAATAAGGTTTTTGAGTGGATTATCCAGTTCTTTTTCCTAGCAATATATTACATTGCTCTGTAATTGTTTCTTGTTCTTTTCTTGTTTTGTGGCTTCCACATGCCATACCTAAGCAATAAATCCCTCTCTCTTTTTTTTCCGCAGCTCACAAATACAATTTCTTTTTGTTTTTTTAGCTTTTGGTGAGCTGAAAAAAAATTTTTTTTTCTTTCTATTCCTTTTGCAACCAGAATTCTGCGCTTCCCTTTGATCACTGGAAATTAGATCAGTGGAAATCCAGAGATTTCAGGAGCAATAATTTTCACAAAATATTTCATATCAGTTGAGACATTCAGACCTTGTCAATGGAGACCTTTTAGCTTGTACCATTTTCCCATTAAGCAGCACAGGCACAGTAACCATGGCCTGGGGTATGTGAGGACCTAAGAAAAGTGAGAATATGAAAGACTTATTAACTGACAAACAAGAAAGGAAAAATAGACAATTTAATAATAGTTGGAGACATTAATATTCAACTTTAAATAATGCATGGAACAACTATGCAGATTAACAAGGAAATAGAAGACTAGAACACCACTGTATACCACTAGACTCAACAGGTATCTATATAATACTCCACCCAGCAATAACAGAATAGATATCTTTCTCAAGTGCACATGGAAGATTCTCCAGGATAGACCATATGCTAGTTTATAAAATGAATCTCAAAAAGACTTTAAAGGTTATAAATAATACAAAGTATGTTCTCCAGCCAAAATGGAATGAAAATAGATATCAATAACTGAAAAAAAATTAGAAAATCACAAGTATGTGGAAGTTAAGCAACATGCTCCCAAATAGCCAATGGGTCAATAAAGAAATCAAAAGGGAAATCAGAAAATATTTTGAGATAAATAAAAATGAAGAAACAACACACCAAAACTTATGGGATGTAGCTAAAGTAGTGCGTAGGTGGAAATTTATATCTGCAAATGCCTATATTAAGAAAGAAGAAAGATCTCAAATCAAAAACTAACCTCCCCCCTTAAAACACTGTAAAAAGAAGAGCAAAATAAACTTATAGAAGATAGAGAAAGTAAATAATAAGAAGTAGAGTAGAAATTAAGAAAATAGAGGATACAAAGACAATAGAGAAAATCAATGACACCAAAATCTGGCAGGGTTGGGAGGTCTTTTGTTGTGCTTTTAATTTTTTTTTTAAGCTAGTCAAGTAAAGCAGTGGAAGTGGAGAAGTAGCAAAAAAATCTGTAACTGGTTGTGACCAATTAGTTGTTAAACAACATTGCACTCAGACCATCCCAAAATCTGTTTTTTGAAAAGATCAACAAAATTGACAAAATTTTAAATAGATGGACCAAGAAAAAAGAGAGACTCAAATTACTAGAATCAGAAATGAAAGATGAGCCATTACTACCAATGTTACAGAAATAAAAAGTATAAAGGAATTCTACAAAAATTATATGCTGATAAACTAGATTTCTTAAATGAAATGGATAAATTCCTAGAAAGACATAAACTACTAAAACTGACTCAAAAAGAAATAGTCTGTTGTAAGCTCTGGTTCTGGTTATAAAAGAAAAAGAATTTTTTAAAAAATGAAAGAAATAGTCTGAATAGACCTATAATAAGTGAAGAGTAAATTAGTAATCAAAAAACTATCTTTTGTGATTACAAATTCACCAGATGGCTTCACTGGTGAATTCTACTAAACACATAAAGAATTAATACCAATTCTTCACAAACTCTTCCAAAAAAGTAGAAAAAGAAGAAGACTTCCCAACTCATTATATGAGGTCAGTATTACCCTAATACAAAAACCAGACAAAGACATCACAAGAAGGGAAAAAAAAAAACCAAAAAAACCACAGACTAATATCTCTTATAAATATGAATGCAAATATCCTCAACAAAATTCCAGCAAATTGAATCCAATAACATATATATATATACAATATAACCAATTGGTATTTACCTCACGAAGCTAAGTAGGCTTAACATCTGAAAAACAATTAATGTAATACTTCATATCAATAGATATCCTATAATTTGACACTGTCTACCTGGAAGTGGTGTCAGGTCCCACAGGTTGACGGCTCAGTTCCACATAATTTCTCCCTACTTTAAGTGCCAATTGCAAGTAGTAGGTTATCATCTATCCTTCTGACTGACTGGCTATAAATTATGGGTACCCACAACCCCCTATTTGGATTTGATTAATTTGTAAGGAAGGCTCACAGAACTCACAGATATACTTACTTACATTTACCAGGGATACACTTAGATTTACATTTATAATAAAGGATATTATAAGGAATACAGATGAACAGCCAATATGAAGAGATGCATACGGCAAGGAGGGGGGGTGGGAGGAGCTTGCAGAGCTTTCATGGCCTCTTTGGATGCATCACCCTTCCAACATCTCCATGTGCTCAGCAGTCCAGAAGCTCTCCAAACCCTGTCCTTTGGACAGCCTATGGAGGCTTAATTACATAGGTATGATTGATTAAATCATTGGCCATTAGTGATCAACTCAACTTTCAGCCCCTCTCCCCTCCCAGGGGTGTTGAGGGATAAAACTAAAAGTTCTCTCTAATCACATGGTTGATTCCCCTGATGACAACCCTCATTCTGAGGCTATCAAGGAGCCCACTAGCAGAGGCTTTATTGAAAGAAAGATGTTCCTATCACCCAGGAAATTCCAAGGGATTTAGGAGCTCTGTGTCAAGATGCTCTTAGGCCATTTGTGCTGCAAAAACAGAATGCCACAGATGGGATAATTTATAAAGAACAAAAATTCATTTCTCACAGTTCTGGAGGTTGGTAAATCCAAGATCAAAGCACCACCATTTGTTGTCTGGGGAAGGCCTTCTTGCTGCATCCTCAAATGACAGAAGGTGGAAGGGCAAAAAAAGGGCAAAAGGGAAAGAAGACAAAATGGGGACAAACACAGCGTCCTCACATGGCAAAAGGCTAGAAGAACAACAGAGCATTCCCTTCAGCCTTGAGCCCTTTAATAAGGGTGCTGATCCCATGTATGAAGGTAGCTCCTTCAAGATTCAATTACATTTCTAAGGTTATCCCTCTTAATACTCTTGCATTAAGAATTAAGTTTCAACATGAATTTTGTAGGGAACATCCTCATTCAAACTATAGCATGTTCCTATCCCTCAGAAAATATACAAAGGTCTTAGGAGTTCTGTGTCAGGAATGGAGTCAAAGACCTAATATTAGAATAAGATTCTCCCAGTACCCCTATCTATAAGGGCTTTAGGAGCTCTATGTCAGAAACCAGGAACACAAAAAAAACCCATATATATATATATATATATATATATCTGTTATTGTATCACAATATCATAATCAAGAGCAAGACAAAAAGTGTTCACTTTTATTCAACATTGCATTGAAGGTCCTATCAAGGACATTTAGTCAAGAAAAAGAAATACAAGACATCCAGATTAGAAAGGAAGAAGTAAAAATATCTCTATTCACAGATGATATGATATTGTGAATAGAAAGTCCTAAGGAATCCACTAAAAAACTATTAGAACTAATAAATTAGTTTGGCAAGGTTGCAGGATGTGAGGTCAATATACAAAAATGAATATTATTTCTACACACTAGCAATGAACAATCCAAAAATGAAATTAAGAGTACAATTTCATTCATAATAGCATCAAAAAGAATATAATATTAAGAATAAATTTAACAAAAGAAGTGCAAAACTTATACTTTGAAACCTACAAAACATGTGGAAAGAAATTAAAGACAATCTAAATAAATGGAAAAAGATCCATCATCACAGATTGGAAGACAATATTGTTATGATGCCAATACTCCCCAAACTGATCTACAAATATTCAACACAATCCCTATGAAAATCCCAGCTGACTACTTTGTAGAAATCTAAAAACTCATTTAAAATTCAGATGGAATTACGTGGAATCCAGAATAGACAAAAAATCTTGGAAAAAAACAAAGCAGGAAGACTCAAACTTCTTAATTTCAAAGCTTATAACCAAGCGATGGTAATCATCACTGTGTGGCACTGGCAAAAGGATAGACATAGAAATGAATGGAATAGAATTGAGAGTCCAGAAAAAAAAAAAAATCATGTGCCTATGGTCAACTGATTTTCAACAAGGGTGCTAAGACCATTTAATGGGGAGTCTTTTCAACAGATGATGCTGAGTTTACTGGATGGCCACACACAAAAGAATGAAGTTGGACCCTTTCCTCATACCACATACAAAAATCAATTCAAACTAAAGTCCTAAATATAAGAGCTAAAACTACAAAACTATTAGAATAAGTCAAATAGTAAATCTCATGACCTTAGATCTGGAAAAGATTCTTGGATATGACATCAAAAACACAAGCAACAAAAGGAAAAATAAAATAGACATTATCAAAATTAGAAACATTTGTGCCTCAAAGGGTACCATTGAGAAAATGAAAAGACAAACCACGGGATGGGAAAAAATATTTGCAAATTATATATCTGATAAGGGACTTGTATACCAAATATACAAAGAAGTTTTACAGCTCAATAACAAAAAACTAAATTTAAAAATGGGCAAAAGGTCTGAATAGACATTTCTCCAAGGAAGCTATAAAAATGGCCAACAAGCTCTTGAAAGCTGCTCAACAACATGAGTCATCAGGAAAATGCAAATCAAAACCACAGTGAGATATCACTTTGCCCCCACTAGGAGGTGAGAATCAAAAGCCAAATATAACAAATGTTGGCAGGGATATGGAAGAATCAGAACCTTCATACACTCCTGGTAAGAATGTAAAAATGCATAGCCACTTTAGAAAAGAGTCTAGCATTTCCTCAAATGTTTAAGCATAGAGTTGCCATAGGACACAGCATTTCTACTCCTAGTATATGCCCAAACGAATTGAAAACAGGTATTCCAATAGTTGAACACAGATGTTCATAGCAGCACTGTTCATAATAACCAAAAAGTAGAAACAACCCAAGCAGAAGAATAGACAAACAAAACATGATGTATCCATGCAATGGACACATCATTCAATCATAACAAGTAATGAACCACTGATACATGCTACAACATGGATGAATCTTGAATACATTAAGTGAAAGAAGCCAGTCACAAAAGGCTGTATTTTATATTATTTTGTTCACATGAAATATCTGAAATTAGTAAATCTATAAAGATAGAAAGTAGATTAGTAGCTGCCTAGGGCTGGAAAGGGGCTGGAGAGTCAGAGGGATAATAGATGGAGCACATGAACTTTCTTTCTGAGGTGATACAAATGTCCTAAAATGGACTGTTATGATGGTCACTTATAGCTATGAATGTACTAAAAATCATTGAATAGTACACTTTAAATGAGTGAGTGGTATAAATGCTCCTTTTTAGAAAGAATTGCTCTATTTTTAACAACAAAATTTATTGGCTCCAAACACAAAACAAAATAATTAAATATCTACAAAATAAATATTGTGTTTATTTCATTAACCATTAAATTTAATATTAATAGGGAAGGGCAGAGCAAGATGGCTGGATAAAAACCTCCAACAATTGTGCCTCCACATGAACACCACATTCTACAACTATCCATGCAAGCAAACAACTTCAGAAATCAGATGAAGCAATCATACTACCTGTTTTTAACATTATATCAAGGAAGAAGCACTAAAGAGAGAAGAAAGATAGTCTTCCATTGCCTACGCCACCCCTCCTTCATCCCCAAAAGTGCTGCACCAGGAAACTGAGTGGAAAGAGAATCTGAGTGCACAGGGAGGCAGAGTGAAGTGATTGTGGGACTTTGCATTGAAACTCAGAGCCACCCTGGCACAGGGGAACACAGCACAGGACAGAATTCTGCCAGTACCCACAACCAGAGCATTTAGACCAGCCTGGCCGGAGAGAAATCCTCCACCCTGAAACCAAACCTGAGTTACAGCTAGCCCCACCACTAGCTGACAAAAAGCAGCCTGGGGCCTGGACTAAATTCCTATGTTAAGCAGTCTTGCCACAAAGGTTGCAGTCCTTGGGCAATTCAATTTGTTGTGCTGGCCCAGAGTCAGTGGACTTGGGGTACATGTGACCCACTGAGACACCAGCAGCTAGGGCCAAGCCAGTTCCTTTGCCACTCCTCCCCCACCTATAGGTGTGTGGCTCCTTTCCCACTGGGGGAAAGGGAAGAGCTCAGAGGACTCTGTTTTGCAACATGGGTACCAGCTCAGCCACAGTAAAATAAAGTACCAAGCAGACTCCGGAAGCCTCTGAGACTAGGTCTTAGTTCATAGATGGCATTTCTAGACTTACTCTGGGCTAGATTTACTTCTGCCCTGAAAAGGAAGACAGAGTCCTGGCAGGATTCACCACCTGCTGACTAAAGAGCCCTTGAGCTCTGAATAAACATCAGAAGTAGCCAGGGAAGGTCACCACTGGCTTTGAGTGAGACTGTGCTGGCTGCGGGTGTGACCTAGTGCTGGTGGCCTTGAAGGAGTATCCATGTTTCTCCTCCCCTAACTCTAGCAGCCCAGCACAGAGAATGAGGGAAAAGAGTGACAGACACTACTTGGTAATCTGGGGAGTTCTTCTATATCTTACCCAAGTCCAACAAGTTAGAATGAACAGGAGTCTGCAACAGTCACAGCATTACTGGGCTTAGGGTATCCTCAGTACTGAGACAGCTATTGTGACCAAAGACTTAGATCACAAGACTCAATTCCCTTTGGATATCTGCAAAGCCATCTCAAAAAGGACAGGTTCAAACAAGTCCAGACTGCAAAGATTAAAATCAATACCTAACCATTCAATGCCCAGACATAAACGAACATCCACAGCATCGAGAACACCCAAGAAAACATGACCCCACCAAACAAACTAAATAAGGAAGCAATGACCAATCTTGGAAATATGTGACTTTTCAGATAACGAATTCAAAATAGCTGTCTTGAAGAAGCTCAGATGGATATGGAATAAACCTAAGTGTCCATCAGTGGATGAATGCATAAAGAAATTGTGGTACATATACATAATGAAATATTATATAGCCATAAAAGAATGAAATCCTGCCATTTGCAACAACATGGATGGAACTGGATAACATTATGTTAAGTGAAATAAGCCAAACACAGAAACACAAATCTCGCATGTTCTCACTCATATGCAGCAGCTAAATATTAAAAATCAATTGATCTCATGGAGACAGAGAGTAGAATGATGATTCCCAGAAGCTGGGAAAGGTGGCAGAGAGGGAGAGATAAAGTAGAGATGGTTAATGGGTGCAAAAATATAGTTAGATAGAATAGAAAATATTTGATAGAACAACAAAGTGACTATAATCAACAATAAGTTAGGGTATACTTAAAATAACTAAAAGAGTGGAATTGGAATGTTCCTAACACAAAGAAATTATAAATTCCTGAGGTGACAGATACCTCAATTACCCTGATCTGATTAATTCACATTGTATACCTGTATCAAAACATCACATGTACCCTATAAAGATATATAACTATTATGTACCCATAATAATTAAAAATTTAAAAAATAAAAATAATAAATAAAGAAAGAAATTTTATATTAATAACAATTTTATTACCCTGGAGAGAAATTTATAGATTAGATTGTCTCATTTCAAAATAATTCCCTAGTAAGCACAACGATTCTTTAGAAATTGGAACTAACCATAAATTTAAAAATTTCAAAAACAAAACTATAAAAAGCATTTACATTCTGTTCACTCTACAGATACTGCATTTAATGTGGCATGTGGGCACATTTAAGTGAGTTTGATGTAATGTGAGACAGGATTTCCAAAAGTAAGTGCTGGAGACTAACAATGTCTTAAAATGTCTCTTCTTTTACCATGCCTTTCCCCACAGGCACATGCCCAGACACTCTGCTGGCCAGTAAAAAACTCTTACTGATTTCAGTGCCATTCCTCTTGACTCACATTTTGGATTCCAGGGACTCTTAGCTCCAGCTTTCTCTTCCAGGTTTTGATCAGTAATTCTTTATTTGGCATCATTCACACACTGAGGTCTGTGCTTTCATATAAGGAATAAGAAAAATGTGAACAGATAAACCACTAGAAAATGAGCTCATTTTCATGCAAATGTCTTCATGAAGAGAAAAAGTCTTCTGTCAAGAAAAAAGAGGCTGGGTTCTGTGGCTCATGCCTGTAATCCTAGCACTTTGGGAGGCCAAGGTGGGAGGATCACATGAGGCCAGGAGTTTGAACCAGCCTAGGTGACATAGTGAGACCCTGTCACTACAAAACATTTAAAAAATTAACTGGATATGGTAGCACACCCCTGTAGTCCTAGCTACTGGGGAGGCTGAGGCAGGAAGATCTATTGAGCCCAGGAATATGAGGTTACAATGAGCTATGATCACATCACTGCACTCCAGTCTGGGCAATGTAGCGAGACTCTCTCTCTTCATTAAAAAAAAAGACGGGGGGAGTCATTCTATGAATGACTGAAGTGAAATTAGGTATGGTTAAAATATCATTCTTCCTTGAAGTCAAACTGTAGCTATTTTAGTATTGTAAATTTGGCCAATCATAAGCATAGAAAGCTAAGAGACACTTTGGAGACAGAAAGACCTGGATTTGGAGCCTTCATCTTTCATTTACTGGTGATGAGATCTAGAGTAAGTTGCCTAAGTCTTTGAACCTCAGTTCTCCTATTCGTAAAAAGAATGGGATAACAAATTATACATACATAATAATAAGAATATGTCTAACACATTAGTAGGTAATCAAAAATATTTCCTACCTTAATATTCTGGAATCTCAAGGTAAAATGACAATGTCAGCAATGATGCCACTGGATCATTTAAGAAATGTTGCTAGATCCCTAGTAACTAAGTAGATTTATTCTCTGTTCTAAAAATCAGAGGTAGAGGTAGATCACACTACCAGTAGACTACATGTATACCCTCTCTACTTCTTCCCGCTCTTTAACCCTTTATGCTACCTAATGAAATACTTCCAAATAGCTCCCTGTGCAAATTGAGACCAGACTTGAGAGCAAGGCAATCACTGGAATACATCTGATGATAAATGAGCAATAGTGCCTCAATTTTGCTAATAATAGAACAATATCTCTGGTCATTCCTTCATCTCTGGTGTAGCATTTAACCTACAGACTGCCTTATGTCACAGAAATATTGTGAAGAACCAAAGATCTGATAGAAACTCATAACTTGATTGTAGGCACCCAAAGCCTGCTGAATTAATGAGTTAATAAATAAAAGAAAAAAAAACTGAAGGGAAAACCAAGTTATCCTCAGCTGTAGAATTAAGAAAAAAACAACCTGAGTGAGGTCAAGAAACATGTTAATAGTTGAGAGATGTTTACATATGCCAGATGTGGTTTTGTTTCTCTCTCAACTTGCATTTGTTTCTAGTCTTCACTTTCCTTCGCAAATGTACTCTGTGAAACTGTACTGTACCTATGATGGAGAGCACCCATCTAGTAATAGAAATTTTCCAGTGGGGTGTGATGAGGAAGATAGATTCTGATTCTTTATACACCTATTCCTTGTCCTTGCAAAGTTAAGTTTAAAAGAGCTGAGGTCAGAGATAACTGGGGCTTGATTTTGTTAAATCAATTTCTAAATCGGTCTAAAAATGGGCCATGTGGAAGAGAAAGTTTTTTGCTTGTTTGCTTGTTAATGTTTTTATTTTCCCTTCTGCAACTGAGAAATATATACTTCTTACTGGAGGAGGAAGGAATCAAATAGTTTTGAAGGTATCTATATGGTCAAAATGATTTGTGAAATGATCTCTGACATATCCTCAATCAATACATCAGAATCTATAAAAAGATCTTGAACATAACATAAAATTTATCTTAACCATTTAAGTGTACAGTTCAGTAGTAGTAAGTATATTTATATTATAGTGAAACAGCTTGTCAAAACTTTTTCATCTTGCAAATCTGAAACACTATACCCATTAAATAATGCAATGCGCCTTTCCCCTTTCCCCCAGTCCCTGGTAATCACCATTCTACTTTTTCTGTGAATTTGACTACTTTACAATATATACTTCATTCATATAAGTGGAATCATTTTTTGTCTTTTTGTGACTGGCTTATTTTGCCTAACATAACGTTTTCAAAATTCATCCATGATGTAGCATGTGACGAGATTTCCTTCCTTTTTAAAGCTAAATAAAATTTAATTGCATGTATATAGCACATTTTGGTTGTCCCCTCATCTGTTCATGGAAATTTGGGTGGCTTCTACCTCTAGGCTATTGTGAATAATGCTGCTATGAACATGGGTATGCAAATATCTCCTCATGACCCTGCCTTCAATTCTTTTGGATCTATGCCAAGAAATAGGATTACTGAATCATACAGTAGTTCTATTTTATTTTTCTTGAGACAGAATCTCACTCTGTCACCAGGGCTAGCGTACTGTGGCATCATCCTAGCTCACAGCAACCTCAAACTCCTGGGCTCAAGCAATCCTCCTGCCTCAGCCTCCAGAGTAGCTAGGACTACAGGGGCACATCACCACATCCGGCTAATTTTTTTCTATTTTTAGTTGTCCAACTAATTTTTTCTATTTTTAGTAGAGATGAGGACTTGCTTTTGCTCAGGCTGGTCATGAACTCTTGAGCTCAAACGATCCTCCCACCTCGGCCTCCCAGAGTGCTAGGATTACAGGTGTGAGCCACCACGCCTGGCCTAGTAGTTCTATCTAGAATTATTTTGATGAATTTCCATACTGTTTTCTAGAGGGATTGCACCATTTTATAATCCTACCTACAGTATACAAGGATTCCAATTTCTCCACATCCTCTCCAACGTTTGTTATTTTCTGTTTTTTAATAGTAGTCATTTAATAAGTGTGAGTTAATATCTTGTTTTGATTTGCATTTCTTGGATGATCAGTGATGTTGAGCATCTTTTCATATGTTTGTTGGATGTTTGTACATCTTCTCAGAGAACAGAGAAATGTCTGTGCAAGTCATTTGCCCAATTTTTATCAAGTTATTTGACATTTTGTTGAGTTGTAGGAGTTCTTTATATGTTATGAATAATAACTCCTTAACAGATATATGACTTACAAATATTTTCTCCCATTTTTAGGTTGCTTTTTTATTCTGTTGATTGTGTCCTTTGATACACAAAAGTTTTTATCTTTGATATGGTACCATTTGTCTATTTTTGCTTTGGTTGTCTGTACTTTTGGTGTCACATCCATGACATGTTTGCAAGTTCAATGTCACGAAGTGTTTTCCCTATGTTTTCTTCTGAGAGTTTTATAGTTTGGGGTCTTACACTTAGGTCTTTAATCCATTTTTAATTAATTTTTGCATATAGTGTAAGAGAAGGGTCCAACTTCACTCTTTTGCTTGTGAATATACCAACACCGTTTATTGAGGAAACTGTTTTTTCCCATTAAGTGATCTTGGTACCCTTGTTGAAATTATTACCTATATACACAGGATTTATTTCTGGGCTCAAAGTCTTATTCTTATTTCTGAAATATATCAGTTGATATATTATAAATGTGTCCATGTATGAAGAAAATCGACTATTTGGATATAAGTGCTTTTTATAATAGGAAACCAGAAAAAACAGATACATAGGCATAGTTCTAGAGTGTGAAAAGTGAAAATTTTGCACTCGTTTCATGAAATCTTGGATTTTAAAAATTCATGTCTGTACTTTCAGGAATCCTCCCGAAAGCTTTTTTAGCGAACATGCTGACACCTTTAAGTAACTAATCCAGAAACAAAATGAAGGTAAATTTGCTTGCTAGGGCCCAGCGCCCTGCAGGTGTCCAGGAGTCTCATCCACAGCAATATTTCCACGGAGGTCCATCCAGTCTATGATCTGCGCCTGCGGTCGCCAACCAGGTACTGGTCCGCAGCTTTTTAGGGGCCGGGCCTCAGAGCTCCGCTGAGTCCCCCGCCCCGACGCCCCCCAACCCCAACCCCGTTCCATGGAAAAATTGTCTTCCATGAAACTTAGGAAGGGGGTGGGGTGGGAAGCACAGCAGGAGGTGAGCAGCGGGCGAGCCAGCGAGGCTTCATGTGTATTTACATCCTCTTCCCATGGCTCCATCACCGCCTGAGCACCGCCTCCCCTCCACCCACCAGTCGGTGGAATATAGTCTTCCATGAAACCGGCCCCCGGTGCCAAAAAGGTCGGGGAAGCTGGTCTACACTGATAGCTACAGAGATAACCATGATACTTGACTTACGATGACTGCCACTTCTGCGCCAGGCTTAGAGGTAACTAAATCTTCGCCAACCTCGAAAATCCAATGCCCGGAAGCCACTACCTTAGGTGCATGGGCAGTCATTCTTGTGATCTCGCCATCCTGCCAGCTCACATTCCCCCCTTCCTCTGTACCTCCAGCTTGCTCGCTCGCTCTCTCCCTCTCTTTCTCACTACGTGACCCTCTCTACCCTTTCATTAGCCCTAACTTCCCTCCAGAGGTGCCTGGTGCCTGCCTTTAGAAAACAAAAGCCAGGAAAGTCTTAGGATAAGTGGCTTCTATTTTCAGACCTTTTAGAAACCTTCCCTGAGGCAAGGAAGGGCAGTCTCTATCTGCCTGTAGGCTTGAAATGGGGGAAATGCAAAGCATAGGGAAAACAAATTCAGTGCATTCTCATTTCATGTTCACTAGCGAACTTCTTTTGTTGAGAATAACGAAGAACATTTGTTTAGTAATTTTCCTGATACAGTGCCTTAACTTGGTAACTATTTTAGCCATTTTTAGTTAGCCCGGAAATAAAATGATGCCAGCTACTGTTCTAAGGGTTGTTGGTGCCCCTTGATAGACAGCTTCCCTAATGACTTTTAAGCACAAGCACTAGCATTTCTCTGCCTGAGGCCTTTCTATGGATGTAGGAGCAAGCTTGGCTGCAATGCCAGGCTGGCCTCAAGTGCTGAGAAGTTAACTCTCCAGGGAGGAGACCCCAGTTAGCAAAGGACTACGTTGTCCTGTTAGGGGGCAATTCCCAGGTGTGTTCTCTATGCTGCCAATACAGTAGGTACTAGCAAATGTAGCTGTTGAGCACTTGAAAAGTAGCTGATCCAAATTAATATGCACTCTGTGTGTAAAATACACACTAAACTTCAAAGACTTAGTATGGAAAAAAGTAAATTATCTTAATATTTTTATTGATTTCATGGTGAAATTATAACATTTTGGACATACTGTGTTAAATAAAATATACTACCAAAATTAATTTTACTTAATTTTTTAACTTTACTATTTATAATTACATGTGTGGCTCGCATTACATTTCTGTTGGACAACACTGTATACAGTTTATTCAAGGGTCTCCATCAGAAATGAACTGCAATTGCCCACAGTAACAACCTGATCATTAACATACCCTTTATTAAGTTTCTTTCCTTCCTTTTTTTGTCTGATTTCCTCACTCCCTCACTGTGCTTTTAGAGATCACATACCTACTTGTACCTATATCCTTGTCTCATTGTTTGATTTTGGAAGAACTCAAGTTAATACAATGATCACCACTTCGGATAGTAGGAATTGAAGTGGAAGAGTGAAGAATAATGTTTCTCACTCCTAGGCAAGGAGAGAAATAGTTGGAAGCTTCCCCCTACCCAACCCTCTACAGAATCTACCAGGTAATATGAAATAATCTCTGAGTTTAAGACACAAATTTAGGGAAAAGAGAAGACTCTCAAGTTTCTTCAGTTCGTTTTAATTTTGATTCTTTCTCAGTAAACTTGAGACATAATCTTCCCCAAATTTAAAGCAAGGTACATGAAAGATACATTGCCTCAATTTATGAATATCTGTAAATGATGTTTTTTGCCTTTGTTCAGCAATACACCTTGAACAGATATAAATTTGGGGCACCACAACATTTCTTTTCAAAAGTCTTATGAGCTGACTTTATTGTCTTCTGTCATTTAGTCCTATAGAGAAAAGGCAGCTTTGATTTTTGTTCTTTGTAGGTAACTTGATTTTTCTAGTCTATATTTGCAGGATTTTTCTCTCTATCCTACTATGGTATCATAGGAAGATATTTGGTCTTTGTCTTAAAACCTATGGACAAAGCAGAGAGTGTGTCTTTTGTATGCTAATGAGATGATGGGGGGAGGGTAGTAGATTAACTTCTGGGTCCGGCTGGTCTCCAGAAAGACCAAAGTTGGATTAGATGCTTGGAACTTTCAGCACATCCCACCATCTCTGTGGGGCAGTGGGGGGAGAGGGGCTGGACATTGAGTCAATCACCAATGGCCGATGATTTAATCAATTGTGTTTACATTATGAAGCCTTTATAAAAACTTCTAAATGATGGGAGAGAGCTTCCAAGTTGGTGAGACGCATCGAGGTGCTGGGAGGGTAGTGCACTAGAGAGGCATGGAAGCTCTACACCATCTGCCCTCCCATACCTTGCCTTAACTCTTTCATTTGATTGTTTTAGAGTTGTGTGTAGCCTTTGTAACAAGCTGGTAATAGTAAAGCACTTTCCTGAGTTCCGTGAGTCGGTCTAGTGAATTGTCAAACTTGGAGGAGGAGGGTAGTTATAGGCTCTGAGAGAGTAGAAAAACAAGGCAGAAGAACCTCTGAGTAACCTCTTGGAGCACAGCCACCCCACCAGCCTGGACCAGTCAAGCTTTACTGTGAAAGAGAAGTAAACTATTTGACTTAAGCCATTGTGTTTTTTTAGATCTCTTTATTACAATTGCTTAGTCTATACACCACCTAATAGAAAGAAGAAACTTATACTAAGGAAACATGGAAGGATATATAGAATTAAAAGTAGAATCCAAGAATATGTTCAAGTTGACTTCAGGTCAAACAATAACTTCCACCTTACCTGGAGTTCACAGGCTGGTAGAACTAAGGATCAGCTTTCCTAGTCTGGTCAATATGTTAAGAAAGTGAAGGTGTTTACTCAGGAGCACAGGCTATAATAAAAAGACAGATAACCGATAGCTGTCTTCAGATACCAGATGAGCTACAGTTTATAAAAGGATACTAGGACTTAATATGGAATAAAAGTTATTGGGATAAGGATATGGATTCACTATCTTCCCCACCTTCCTCTGCCCTGGAAATGCTAATTCAGAAATTGTGATACAGTCTATAAAGAGAGCTTGTTGGATGGAGTTGGGTATAGATAAATTCAGATTGAAATTTGTACCTCTGCCTAGGGGTGGCAGAAAATTTATATTTGGGGGAAGACAGTTCTTTAGTCAAAACATATTTTTCTGTGCCTTCAGGTTATGCAAAACAAAGGAGAAACTGGGAATAGAGATGCTTAAGACAAAAAGAAATTTTTCTTCTATTTTCCTTGTGAGTGTTATCTCTGTAGAAATTACGATGACATTGACTGGTTTGTGGGGGGGCTTTGAACCCTGGAAGACAGAGTTGAGGGGAAAATGAACCAATCCCTGGATCTCGGCATCAAAGCAGAGGAAAGGACAGAGATGGCTTGTTGAGGAACTTCTTTGGAAGGGCATGACTAATAAACTCTAGGAGAAAAGGCACCTGATGCTTTGTTTTAATTTTCTTTTTCTGAGTTATAGTCTCCTGTATGCTTATCTATGCATGTGTCATCTTATATATGCTTCAGTAAAGTTTTATAAAATGCTACAGCTGTGCTTTAGGCAATTAAGGGTTAAGAGCCATAATGATCTTTGGGGCATTACTAAAGTGGGAAGCAAACAGCAACCAGATGAAGTGTTTATGGCAATGAATGATGAGTGGAAAAGCCTGAAACAGTCATTTTGTGAAGAAAAGTGAGCAAAAACCAGCTAAAAATAATATGTACAGGTTTATTGAGCCAGACACTTTTGAACCAACATGTTCTAAGTATTTTCACAGATTATCTCATTTGGTTCTCACAATAACCATATAACCTAATTAATATTATTATTCTCATGTTATAGGTAGGGAAACTGAGATACAAAGATGCTAAGTAACTTGATCAAGATCAAATGGTAAGTGGCAGAGTCAAGGTGCACATTCTGGCAACTTTGCTTCCAGGCCAGTAATCTTAACCATATTGTATCCTGTCTTTCAGGACAGGCTTGTGGAACAAGTACATATGCCATGTAGATTTCAGAAATCAGGAGGGAAACCTGATAAAAGACCCTGTATGTCAACTCAGGTCCTTCACGTCACAAAAGATCTCCGCTAGATAGGAAATTTGAAAGGAGAGAAAAATTTCCTAAACCTCAAGGTGCCTCTTACTGTGACCTGTGCTTGGTAATAATTCCTATTTACAGATCAAAAACACAAATATGAAAAATGTACTTTATTTCTTTTTAATCCCCAAATGTTCAAATATATTGAACACTGACTTTTAGTTTAGCATTTTTCCTAGCACGGCTTTGTTTATATGATAGAATACTTGTAGTATTCTAATATAGGATTAATCAATTTGCTGACTACAGATATATGACTTTAAAAATACTACCAAGCGTTATTAAATTTTAACTCAATCTAAACCTAAACCAGGCAGCAAAATCCCCGTTATTGCTTTTACGGGGCACTTTCATTCTGACTTAATCCAAGGATTACAGAATACATGCTGCAGGATCTAATGAGATTATAGAGATCTTCCCTCTTCATGATATAGTCTGGCCATTTTCCTTCCCTGGGTTGCTTATTCAAATATCCATAATTGTCACCAATTGTTCATCCAAAAGAAATAGAAAACAAAGACCTTTTTAATATGTTATACATGATTTGAGCAGGAAAAAGCATTCATCCACTTTTCCTTCCTGGGACATGTTCTCTTTCTACTGCTTTCCCCAGATATTTAGTCTTTACCCAAACTTTTTGTTTCCATAACGATCTGTGATTTTGGAAACGAAATCAGGAAGACAAGACCAGCTGGCCTTGAACTTCTCATTCCATCATATCTTTCTTCTGAGGAATGAACAAAAGAAAACAACTGCTTGCACGGGGGAAGGGAAAGGAACCCCCTAGAAGGAAAAAATGGTAAATATTTCAGAAATGTTCTGTGTAGGGCACCATGCTCAGCATTTTACATAACCTTAATTCATCCTTAACTGTAATATCATTTATTATATTGTTTAATGTTATAAATGCTATTATTTAATCCTCATTTTTAGAGTTAAGGAAACTGAGGCTTAGCAGATTGTGTTACTTAGATGTTGTGATACAGCAGCCTCTGAAATGACCTCCTGATACAATTGTCCCTGGGTATCCATGTAGGATTGCTTCCAGGACTCCTTGTGAATACCAAAATCTGAGGATGCTCATGCCCCTTATATAACCTATGTATTTGCATATAACCTACACACATCCTCCCTTATGCTTTAAATCATCTCTAGAGTACTTATAATACCTAACACAATGTAAATGCTATGTAAATAGTTGTTATCTTGTATTGTTTTTTAATTTGTATTTGTTTATTGTTGTGTTGTTATTTTTTATTGTTTTGGGTGGTTTTTTTCCACCCAAATATTTTCTATCTGCAGTTGGTTGAATCTGTGGATGCAGAAGCAGAGGACAGAGAGGGCAGACTGTATTCATCCCCTTGGGTCATTCCTTCCCCAGAACATGCGCTGACCCTAGTGACTTGATGCTAACAAACAGAGTATGGCACAAATGAATGGTGGGATGTCACTGTTGAGATTAGGCTATGTCCTCTCTCATCCTTTCTCGCTTGTTCACTCTGATGGAAACCAGATGCTATGTTGTGAGCTGTGCTAGGGAGAGGTCCACATCAGTGTAAGAAGTTGATGTCTCTGTGTGAGGACCTGAGGCCTCCCAACAACCCCATGAGTGAGCTTGGAAGCTGTCTTAGTTTGTTTGGGTTGATAAAACAAAAATTTCATAAACTGGATGGTTTATAAACAACAAATATTTATTTCTTAGAGTTCTGAACGCTGGGAAGTCCGAGATCAAGGCGCCAGCAGATTTGGTGGCTGGCGAGTGTCTTTTCCTCATAGCACCTTCTAGCTGCATCCTCACATGGTGAAAGGGGAAAACAAGCTGCCTTTGGCCTCTTTTATAAGAACACTAATCCCACTCTCCAGGGCTTGGCCCTCATGACCTAATTGCCTCCCAAAAGACTCCACCTCCTAATACCATCACCTTGGGTATTAGGATTTCAATTTATGAATTTTGGGGGGATGCAAATATTCAGACCACAGCAGAAGCAATCCTCTCCCAGTCGAGGCTTGAAGTGACTAAAGCTCTGGCTGACACCTTAATTGAAGCCTTGTGAGAGGCCAAGAGCTAGAGGAGCTAGCTGAGCAGTACCTGAATTCCTGCCCCACACAAACTGTGCGATAGATAATAAATATTGTTTTAATGTGTTAGGCAGCAATAAATAACTAATACAGCTGATAAATTTAAATGTAGACGACCTGATTTTGGACATCATGCTTTAACCACCACGCTTTCCTGCTCCCTATGACCTGGGATTGCTCCTCTTAGCTTCTTTCATGGAGGCCATTTGCAGTCAGGCCTAGTAGGCGCCCTCTGCTTCCCAAGGCCCCAGGTGGTGCCTAGATTCTAGCACACGGTGTACACCATAATCAACTCTTCTGCATGTACTAAAGAAAGATTCCTGTCTTCCTGCTTGTACCACAAGGTCATTATTGATAATTCCTATTGGAGTATAACTCAGAAATATCAATTCTTGTTACCATTTCATTTATTTCCTCTTCTCTTTCTCTTTTTTCACTACTTTCATGCTCATTTTTGTTCTCCTCTACTTATAGACTCCACTTTCTTCTTCATCTCCACTTTCTCTCTCCTGTAAACTGTTTTCTCTGCTTCTGCTTTTACTCACAGAAGAAGGCACTATTTACTTTCTGGAAATATTAACATTTGTAGGAAAAGAACAGCTTTTTGGAAACAGTGTCAGAAAGAAAAACACAGGTGGGGGGTGGGTTTGGGGGTGGGGCAAGAGAACCCTTTTTAGTGGGTTTTTTGTTTTTGTTCCCACCCACCTCCCATATCAAAACATCCCCTGTGGCAGTTAAAAGCTGTTGGCTATCCCAATTAAAGTGTTTTTGTAGAAATTGTCAGAAATAGTTCCAAGAGCACTTTTAAGTTATTACATGTGGGTTACATAAGCACCGGAGGCTCGTTAAAACATTCACCATATGATGTGAATTAAGTGACACAACAGTGAGTCAAAGCTTTAGCTTTTCAGTGTGACTAACATGATCATCTGAGATTTAGGCACCCTGCAAAAAACACATATCTTTAAAAAAAATCAGTTAAAGAGTATATTTTGTTCCTTCTAGGAATCTATAGAATCTATATTCCTAGCTTTTAAAAATATGGCTATAACTATTTTGCATTTGGGGTAATTTTGCTTTTAAATATAGCTGTAATAGGACCAGTCACATTATAAATTGGATATGGGAAGCAAAGGTAATTCCTTATTTGGTTTAAATGAATCTTGTCTTCCAAGAGCTCCATCCTCTAGGTTGTGTGGAGGGAGAAAAAGAAAACTGCTAAGCCACTCTCTTAAACCACAATAGATGGGATGATTTAAACAAAACCTTTTCATATTTCTCATGATAATTTAAGGAGCATGCAGGCTAGAACAGTTTTTCCTTGAGCTAGGCAGACATTTAGCACCTCCTACCCTCTCCCTCTCCCTACCTCCTTCCCCTACAAAATGCCAGCAGCAGCCTCTTCTGGTAGGGGGACAACCTCAACTTTAACTGCCCTTACACATTTCCAAACACCCCCTTGTGGGTTAGTATTGCCCTCTTCCCTAAACAAAAAAAAGCCAAAAAAAAAAAAATACTAAATAATGCTCAGGTATTTCGGTAAACCTTTTAGTGTGTCCAATCCATCCTTCCCCCACCTCCTCTCCAAGGTGGCACCTGAGCTTTATAGGAAAAGGGATTAATGAGTATCCTTGCATCAGTTCAGTGCTCCTGGGTTCTCTGGTCTCCAAGGCAATGGTCATTACTCAGCTGGCTGGCCTTCACAGTAACGTCAACAACTGGTGTCATTCATAAGCTGGTCTCCACATATAAAGTCAACCCGTGTTGATACATGCTTAAATGAGAATTATTCTCAAATGTGACACTTCAAATATGGCCTTATTGCACAATTGATTTGTCCAATTACACCTTAGTATAATAAAAAAGGAAGAAATATTCTTATGGATCCTGTGCAAAAATTATATTGCTAAGAAAGTAAGGAGACTTAGTAAAAACAGTTGTTTCTCAATTCTTAGGTGTCAGTGAGAATCAGATCCCAAAGGCAAAGACTACTACATTGAGGATGTGAAATAGCTTCAGAAGTAAAAAAATGAATCTCTCATATATCCACAAAAAATAGAACATAAATACCAAAAATATTCTGAATAACCATATTAAAATTTCTCTCATTAGTTTATTAAGTCCATTGTTAGTAATCCTTATTCCACTGGACTTTGGTTTGGCAGTTGGATTTGAATGAAATCTGACTTCTGGACAGAAAAGAGTCCTGGGAATCCTGACTTGGCCTTCTGGTACAGTCAGAAAGTTTTCTAAGTAATCTTATCTTGGAAGAGTGTACCCAAGAGTCTATTCTTTGAAATAGCTATAGTTTAGAGTACCTGTCTTTTCCACAGGGCTCTGAGACTATCCTTTTTGGAGAGACAAAGACTAGCCTGTTGCCTAAACTAGGGTTTTCAGGCAAGCTTGAGAGGGAAGCAGAAACCTGTTTGAAAATGAGACTGAATAGCTGTGGTCAATTTATTATAGTATCAATAAATCAGAATGCATAAGAGTAAAATGCCCTATTAACTATTTCATAAAAGTTTGATCAATGCTTTCCATAAAGTGAGAACTTGTTATGGACAGAGAAGGCAATGACAAATCTCTTAAAATCTATAATCTCTGAAATTTTTATATTAACTTAACCTAGGGAAGCCTGAGCATCTCTTCTGATTTGACAGTTCTTCCCATGCAACTCTTATAATAGCATTGAGCTAATTAAGAAATATGGAGCATACCAAACAAAGCTAATTATTTCTAGCATCTCTCTAGTGCTAGTACCTACTGTGAGAGATATAGAAATATACACCCTTGTGATGTTCTGACTTGTGGCCTCCAGCTGTTAACACCTTCAGATGTGCCTCAGAACCCAGGTCATACTCTTCTTGGGGTTGCCCCAGCCAAGGGCCAAGCAAGATTGTGGTACGAGGGCCTAAAATTTCACTCAATGCAAAACTCTTCTAATAGGTAATCCTTGTTCTGAACCTCTCTGTTGGGCTTTCAGAGACTTTATCAGTTTTGCATCATGATGTATTGACATTTCCTGCTCAATCTGGCTTTCAGCCTTTTATTTTCACAGATGTTACCTCTAGTAAACCTTTTACACTCCTGTCTCTATCTCATTGTCTGCTTCTCAGAGGACCCAGCTGACACAGCGGTACCAGGAATGATCCCAAAAAGCAAGTGGTAGGTAATTTGAGATTTTGAGACTGGATCCCTCATTGTCTGAATGGCAAAGAAGAGCCTACCCCAGGTGGTATATGGGACACAATTAGTCCCTGACACAATATAGTAGCCCAATAACTAAAACTTTTCACTGGTAGAGAACACTGAAATATTACTAGATAAGGAAGTGTTTATTGACTTTGGGGTACTTTCTTGGGATATAGGATTAAACATCCTAGAAAGAATCCAAGAAGGTGCAGCAGATTTGCTGCTAGGGTGACTCTAGACACCTGGAGAAAGTGATGGCCCATGCTAAAGAAAATTGAAATGCCTAAATTGCCATGAATGACCATGGAGGAAGGAAGTAAAAAGCCCAGGAAAGTGGACCTGCTGGAGTGGATGTGAGGCCAGAAAATCTATCAGAAAATTATTTTCCACTGGAGGGCCAAGAGGACAAATTATTCCTTAAGAGCATCAGGAATTTGCTAATTGAGGCATCAACATCACTAAGATGTCCAATGCTGGCTTTTTTCTACAGGTCACGGCTGCCTGTAGGAGAGGCTGTCATGGAATTTGGCTCATTAGTAACAGTGAGGATGATGGGGCCCTGAAGCAAGAGAGACTGAGGCAATACTTGACCCCCAAAGCTATGGGGTCACAATTATTATAGTGACCAGCAGTGTCAGAGCAACAGCCAAGAGGAAGTTGTGAAGATGGTTAATAGAACATGGTGTTATCAGGATCAAAATATATAGGTATCCAATTAGGGTGTTGCTTAATACACATATTTAAAAGAAAGAATGGATGAGCAGGAAGCTGAATGTGGTCACACCAATAAAAAGTCACATTTTTCCCAGTACCTGGATCTCTGCCAGGTTTCAAGCCATTGATTGAGACTTGGCTAGGTCTCAGAAAGAAAACACCTTGCAACACCATGCCAAGTGTATAATGTCATGATTCCTCTGGTCTTTCCCCATAGAGATCCACTTGTACTTACTTGAAAGGGAATACACTGGGGAAAGGGAAAGGGAATGCCCATACATCTTGGGAACTACTGGATACAAGGTCAGAGTTAACATGGATACCTGAACATCTGAAGCAACACAGCAGCTCTTCTGTTGAAATGGGGGTAAATGGAGATCATGCCAATGAGTCTGTCCAGAGTCTGTCTCACAATGGGTCCACTGGGTTTATAAGACCAACCCAGTGGACATTTACCCAGTCTTCAAGTGTATAATTGGTATTGACATACCTCATAGTTGGTGTAACTTCCCTATCTTGTCCTTGCCTTTGGAGTGAGTGCTATCATAGTGGGGAAGGCTAAGAAGTCTTTGAAATTGCCTCTGTTATGCAAGAGAGTATATCTAAAACAATATCACATGCCAAGGGGATGATAGAGTTAAATTATATCCATAAGAAAATCGAGGATGCAGGAATGACAGTCTCCATCATATCCCCATTCTGCCTCTGCAGAAACCAGATGAATTAGGAGAATGATTGTAGTCTACAAATTCAACCAAGTAGCAGCCCTAATTGTACTTGTCATGCCAAGCATAGTATCATTGCTAAAGCAGGATAGTATGGCCCCAGGTATATGGTATACAGCCATTAATTTGGATAATGCATTCTGTTCTATTTCAATCAAGAAAGACAATTAGAAATAATTCATGTCCACGTGAAATAAACAGACATCAATGTACATTGAAACTTTTGTCCCAGGGCTCCCAGAGTTATGTTAACTCTCCTTTCTCTCATAATATAGTACAAAGAGATCTGGATCATCAGGAAATCCTGTAGAATATTATATTGGTCCATTATATCGATGACATCGCACTGATCAAACAGGTTGACCCATGACTAGCATGCTGGAGGTTTGCGCTTCAGAGTGAGAAATGAGCCCTATGAAGAATCAAAGACCTGCCTCTTCGTTAAAGTTTTTAAAAGTCCAATTTTCAGGGTAGTGCTAGGACATCCTCTTCAAAACAAAACACAAATTGCTGCATCTTACATCCTCTACTAGAAAGGAGAAAACACAGTGGCTAGAAGGCTTCTTTAGGTTCTGTAAGCAACATACTCCACACCTAGGAATATTTATTTTCTCACCCATATACAAGTGACATAAAATGTTGCCAGCTTTGCATCCTGGCACAGGAAAGGATTCTGCAGCAGGTTTGAGCCATGGTGCAAACAGCCTTGATACTGGGCTATGTTATCTGGCAGATCCTATGATGTTAGAGATGTCAGTGGTGGAAAAATATGTGGTATGAAATTTATGGAAATCTCAATGAGAGAATCACAGTTCAGGTGCTTGGGGTTCTGAATCAAGGTTTCAGGTCTTTTGAAAAACAGCTTTTGTCATGCTACTGTTAAAAAGGAAGTGCTTGACCATGGAACACTAAGTGATGAAAAATGAAATATGCCTTGTTGGACCCACCATGTCATAAGTTCTGGGCAGCCCAGCTGTAATCCATCATAACATGAAAGTGTTACATTTTGGATGAAGCACAAAGACCAAAAAAACACTCTACATAAGCAGATAATGCAGACTTTGATATAACTAATCACAGTTGTATCAATACCTCTCCCTCAGCTCATAATGATGACCATCTGGGCAGGGGGTGTGGTTTTCAACAGTAAGCTGAAGAAAGAAAAAAATAGTGAGCCTAGTTTATGGATAAGTTGCTAAGTATGTGAATGAAAGCTGAAATTGGAAAGCAGCTACATTACCGCCTGACTAAGAAACAGCCTTGAAGACAGTGAAGAGAAACAGTCTTCCTGATGGTCAGAGCTTTGGGTGGTGCACCTGGTCATCATCCACTTTGTGTAGAAGGAGAAGTGGCCTGAAGTTAGAATATAAATAGATTTATTTTAGGAAATGGCAAATAGCCTGGTTGGCTGGTCAGAGGTCTGAAAAGAAAGAGATGAGATTTCAGACAAGCAGGTCTGAGAGGGTTAGAGGTACGTGGAGATATATATATATATATATAGATAGATAGATATATGTATATATATATATAGGTGTAGGCAAAAAGTGTAAAGATCTTTTTATCACACGTCAATGTCCACAAGAAAGTACACACTATGGAAAAGGCACTAAAAAACACATAGAAAAAAATTATAATAGTTAGTTGATGTTAGCCTGTCTTTGTTAGTGGCTACCCCACTGCTAGCACAATAGGCACATGAACAAAATGGCCAGGGTGGCAGAAACAGAGTCTATGCATGGGTTCATCAGTATGAAGCCCACATACCACAGATGGCATACTTACTTTCTGCCTCATCTGAAATTTCAACCTTTCATGCTGGGCCTTTGACATGACACCACTTCTTTAGGAGATCAAATACACACTTGGTGGCAAATAAGACTGCATTGGGATTTTTCCATCCTAGGAGCAGCAGTTCTATCCCAGGGGAAAAGATTAATTATTTGGGCTATGCATTTGCATTTTATACTCAACAAGATTCATACAGCACCAGTATCTGGGTCTTACACAATGCTTGATCCATAGGCATGGAATACAATACAACATAGCATTCAACCAGGACCCACTTCATAGCAAAGGTGGTGCACAAGGCTTTTGGTCAAACTATCATAAAGTGCCTGAAGATCTCTCTCTTTTTAAGATTTTCACGGAAAAGTGACAACTAAAGACTACTTTGGTTTTTTTGCCAACTGCAGAGAAATAGTTTTACATTAAAGTAAATTCTGCTAACTCCTAGTAACTAACCAGGTTTCCAGTGAGCACCTGAATGTACTCGCTGACGCTTCTCTGTAAGAACTACAATTCCCATGGTACACTGCGGCCTTCTCCCTCCAAACTACAATTGCGCTTTCGTCATTTCCGTCCGCATAAGCGGTGATTACTGGACTTCGTAGTTCGTATCAACTTCTTTTTGTGCCGCCGTCTTGGTATGGAGATAGTGTGGCCGGATAGACTTATTTGAATCTGGCACTACGCTATGGTATTTAAAATAAATTAATAGGATAATGTATCGAAGCCAGTTCAGCCTCAGCTATTTATGTATTTCGCGCTCCGCCTCCTTTCTACTGCCGGTGCCCGGGAAGGGGAAGTGACATACTTCCGGTGTCATGGCGGCGTGGTGGGGCTCCAGGTAATTATCGAATTCTGTGGACTCGCGGAAGAGCCAGGTGGGGGTGGCGGATTGCCGGATCGGGTGGAAAGTGGAAGAGGCCTAGTAGTGGGTGCGGGCGCGCTAGTGCGGCTGTGAACGGCACTGGGCTGCGCGAGGCTCTCCTTCCGCCACGCGCGGGCCCGCGAGATTGGGCTGTAAGAGCGGGTCGGGCCGGGAGTGTCAGCCAGTGGGGTACGGGCGGCAGTGAACTGGTTCTCCGCTGGCGCAGATGGACCTGGCTTCCTAGGGAGGTTCCTGAGGCTCTCTTTGCAGTGTCTTTCTTTGCGAAGTCCTGCGCCAACACTGGTTTTCTGACTATCCTGTGCAGTGTGTTTCGGGTGCAGATTACTTACAGCTTCTCGAGTCGATTGGGCTTGCCAAGGCCCGTTTCCTAGTGCCCGGTTACCAGAGCCAGAGGGATGAGATTAACGAACTGTAGTTGATTAAAAGGTAGTGAAAGTAATGTCACTCTTACGCCTTTTTCCGGTGTTATATCCCTGCGACTGCTTTAAAATTTCACTAGTCGTTTCCTTTATTTGTTTGCCCGGTAAATACTGCTACCTTTACGTGTCGTTCTTTATCCTTCCTTAACTTTCTCCAATAAGATGATAACTCCCAAACTTGGGTCCCCTCCAGTCTCCACCTCTCTACCGAGTTCCCGGTCCTACAGTACACTTACATTAACGGTAATGTAATAGTTAATTTCACTGAGTCTAACTGCATTAACCACTTTATACCTATTTTCATTTAATCCTGACAATTCTTTGAGGTAAATGGAGAATGGAGGATTTTGAGAAAGGCTATTCTTGATACAAGAATTAGGTTAAAGTGCTTTAAGAGTTTCCTTTGCATTTTTAGGTGTACACAGACTAGAAATAGCTTAAACAAGCAAACTTGATCTTCAAAAGATCATTTAACCTGCCTTCTCTTTATCTATATTTAGACTCCTCATGTTTTAGGATTGTTTATGAACACAGGAATTAACATAAATTATCATCCCACGATGGAAAAGGTAGATTTTGAACTGACATTAAAAGTGTGGTTTTGACCAGAAGAAGCATTGCTACAAGGAGTATCTGTAGGAGGAAGAAACTCAACCTGTTTTGGTGCTGGGTGATGGACTAGTAATACAAAGATTTCAGTTTTGGTTTAGCACTTACTAGGCCTACCAATTGGGACAAGTTACCTAATGTCTCTAGTCTTAGCTTCCTTTCTGAAAAAATGTAGATAATAATAATACCTACCTCAGTGGGTTGTTTTGATTATAGAGAAAAATAATGCATATAAGACACTGTGGACAGTGCCTGGTATACAGTGTTACCCACTATATTATTGTCACTACAGCTAATGTGTTCTCTCTGTGCCTCAATTCTTATTTGGTTCTGAATGTTGCCCTTCAGCTTTTAAGTGTCCATGCCACTTTTATGGAGTCTTTGCCAACTCATTTGACTGGGACTCTGAGAGTCTGTCTTACTCATACTTTAGATCAAGAATCTTGATCTAATACCCAGGCCTTGTGGTTCCAAAAATGTAATTCTTCAGAATCAACAGTATCAATGTCTCCTTGTTAGCAATGTAAATTATTGGGCTTCACCCCAGTTCTGTTGAATCAGAGGTGAGGGAATGAGGGGCCATCAGTCTTTTTTTTTAACCAAACCATCCAAGTGATTTTCATGGCAGTTAGTTTGAGAAACACTGCTCTAGCTCATGCCCTAGGGATATGCTGTGTTTTACATTCCTCCTCTCAGAGGAAAAGTGCTTACCCCTCTCAGAATCAGATTTGCTGCCCTTCTTGCTCCGAAGTATTTGATCCATGGCCAGGTAGTATTTCTTTTATTATTATGCCACCACATCCTTCTTCACTTTGAAAAGTTTAGCTCCACTTTTAGAGTTCTGCCACTTCCTAAAACTTAATTGTCTTTTCTAAACCAGCTTTCTTAGCTCTGTCAGCTTTCCCAGCTGCTGAATTTTTAGAGGTTAACTCTCTTCCCTGAAGATTATACATTGCTGAGTGACCTACAGTGGCTTGTACCTGAGACCACCTGAAAGAGGACACCGTGGCACATTGTGTATTTGAAATACCCATGTCTTACCTTGAACAATATTTTTTTGTCTATTACCCACTTATATTTAGACTTATATTTTATACTCCCTGGTACATCCCTAATTTGGTCATGGCCTGGTCATGGCTGGCCTAGAGCTAGAGAAAGAAGTGGTTATTCCACTAATGACTTTGAGGGCTCTCTTTTTGCATTTCCCTACTTTTCTGTTTAAGTCAGAATCCTAGCATGGGAAGGTGATGGAACAATAAGGCCTAAGGTATATTAGTTTCAGCAAACTCCCAGACTTATACTTTTTCTCAGTATACACATTTCCCAAGTGGACATTGTAAAAGACAAAATGCAAACTTTCAAAGCATTTTCTTTAAAAATAGTTTATCAAGAGAGGAAGCATGGATTAAAGCAAACCTTTGCTATTTGTAACCACCTGAAAAGTTACCCTGTGAATCCTTCCTTGGAGTAGTTTATCAGGACAGATATATTTCTATACCTGGTGACAGTAGCCTCTATAGTTGAATGTAGTGCTGTGTGTCTAGGGGTTACTTCCTAAATTTCTCTATGGAGGCCGACAACGCCTCCACATTTTCTTCAAACCATGATATGGTACACAGAATGGCTCTCTAATTAATCAGAAAGGCCACTTTCAAAGCTGTGCTGTGAGAGATGGTTGAATGTATTCAGCCCGTGTACTTAATTAGACAAGCTGAGAAACAGATTTGTGATTGGGGGGAGTGGTATGAATATATGATCAAGGCATATGGCATACTCAGTAATTAGGCTTGTTTTTGTAATTTGAAAGAACCGCACCTTTAGGGTCAGGTTTCCTTTTGTAGTGCCTGCAAAAGAACTGTTGTTTTGTTTTCCATGTTACTCCATGAGAAGTTTATTCAAGCTACTTTCCAGTAGCTTGTGGCCCTCTGGAGCCCCAATCATGGCCCCTTGACCGAATCCAAATTTCACCAAACAAATCCCTTTATTAACATGGAGTAAAAACAAATAGTGGGTGGCTGAGAGTGCTGTCTTGACACAAGTTGATGACAAATAGCTTGGTGATTTCAAGAAGTATGAGTTAATAGGTGAGACAAGTCTGCTGTTGTAGTCCTTGATAAGGAAGTTGGCAAAATGGCATTGTAGGGAGTTCTATGTATGAAGAAATAGGAATAATCATCAAAATTTCACACTCACTCTTTTTGATTTAATTTTAAAATTGGAACCTGTTAAGTGACAGGCACTGTCCTAGGTCCTGGAGAGACCAGTGACCAAGAACGTCAAGGATCCAGTGTACTTATACAAAGCCTTTCATACTTTAGCTTCATGAATCTCTCATGTTCCATCTTATTCATATTCAATTTTCCATATATACCCTGTACTCGAACAGTTTGGAATCCCCCCAGATTCTCTTATGTGTCTGAATCTTTACACATGCTTATCTCATTTCCTGAATCACCTTTTTCCCCTTTCCATATTTATAATTCCTATTTGTCCTTCAGGACTCAGATTTAAGACCCACTTCTTTCTGTATGCCCCAGACTCACTTAGTTGTACCCCTCTTTTTCAGTAGTACTGTGTTTATAATACTGCTGCATCACCCAGGAGTGGGGAGCCTGCAGCCTCAAGGCCACATGTGGCCCTCTGGAGCCCCAAGCATGGCCCCTTGACGGAATCCAAATTTCACAGAACAAATCCTTTTTTATTCTGTGAAATTTGGATTCAGTCAAAGGTCACACTCAAGGATCCTTGATACCTTGTGTGCTGTTTAACATATGTATATCTCCCCACTCTACACAGGCACTGCTTTTACTTAAAAGACCATGACCATACTTCTTTCTCTTAGCTTCATACTTCCTCATTTTCTCTATAAGTGCTTTTCTTTCTTCTTTTTCTTTTCCTTCCTTTTCCTTTTTTTTTCTGGAGACAAGGTCTTGCTCTGTTGCCCAGGCTGGTCTCACACTCCTGGGCTCAAGCAATCCTCCCACCTCAGCCTCCTGAGTAGCTGGGGCTATAGGCACACACCACCATGCCCAGCTCATGAGTACTTTTCTGAGCCACTTAATATAAATATCAATTATGGCTCAAATGTCATGATTTTTTGGTCTTGTTTTTCTGTACAAAATTTTTCATTGGTTGCAGCCTGCACAAAGAGAGACTTTTCTGCACAAATACAAATTTTAACAAATGCAGGAAGCATGCAATGGGTGATTAGAAGCACTAGAGCAATTTCTTTATCACAAGGCTTTTGTAAAGTGAAGTGGTGAAGATTATGGTATAGGTTTGAAATTTAAGGTTTTATTTCATCTTTGTTATGAAAATGGGTATAAATTTAGCTTACTCACTAGACCAAGAAAAACCATAATGATACTATTTGTTCAATTAATGAGATGCTAGGGTTATTGAGGAAAGTTAAATCCTGTTGCCAGGCAGCTGAGACATGAACCAAGGGATGTTACGGAGAAACTAAAACAAGAAGAGGTGGGCTTAGGAAGATATAAACACAAGTGATTGAAGGTATAGTAGTAGGAAGGATGTCCCTTAGGGTCTGATTTGTTCTGTAGCAGAAGGATTGCTACTGAGAAACTTTTTTCTGTTAAAGACTAATATATAGAGAAACATTGTTGGCATAATAAGCAGAGAGACAAAATTCCCATTTTAAAAACTTTAGAAAAGAACATTTGGAAAGTATGAAGTAGTATTGAATATATTGTAATGGAAAGAGGTTTTAATTTGAAAGCCTGGATTTTCCTGTGGGCAGCTTTGCAGATATTTAAAAGGATCCTTTTGCCCTGCATGAATGGAATACCAGTTAGTAGTAAACATATGGAATTTTTAGAGGCAAGTTGGAAAAGTTCTTAATAACCTTGCAATAAATCTTGTTAGAGAGGTTAAAAACAATTTGCCTTCTTCTAAAATGAAACTAAGGTGGTCTCATTATGGGATTGTCCCTAAATGGAGTCTTCCCTCAATCTCATATACAATCACAGAAAGAATGTAGGGGGGAAATGGGCAGATTTGTTTCTCCTATCAACTGAGGAGGTAGAATCAATAGGATTTGGTGATTTACTGGGAGTGAGGAAAAGGAAATTGCCACTTACGAAGCTTAATAGGTCATATCTTAGAGGAAGAGCTGTTTTGAGATGGGGAGAAGGAAATGATGAGTTCCAATTTGGATGTCCCTAGTTCAGAGTGCCTTTGGGACATCCACATAGAGATTTTCCATAGCCAGTTTGACATAAGGATTTGGAACTCTGTTGAGAAGATTGTGCTGGAGTGAAAAGTTGTTCTTACACGTGTCAGTTGAAGCAATGGGATTAGAGATGGTCTTCCACAGAGAATATGGAGGAAGAAAAGATAAGGACTGTTCATTCGTTTGACAAATATGTATTGAAAGCTTCCAGTATTGGGAAGATAGCAATGACCCAAACAGACAAAAATCCATGAGCAAAGATAAACCTCTAAGGGATAGTAAATATTAAAGGGGTGGACAGAGGAAAAAAGGAAAAGCCGATGA
Source organism: Cheirogaleus medius (assembly GCA_008086735.1). Lineage (NCBI taxonomy): Eukaryota > Metazoa > Chordata > Mammalia > Primates > Cheirogaleidae > Cheirogaleus > Cheirogaleus medius. The sequence continues at coordinate 25,119,538 of VBSM01001562.1, read as the reverse complement.
AGGTGGTGGGAAGTGAGAACTTCAAGAAGAAGGGGATTATCAGTACCAAAAGCTAGAGCAATGTCAGATAAAAGAAGGAAGTTGCCTTGGATTTAGCAACAAGAAGGTCATTGTGTAACCTTGGTAAGTGCTGTGGAATACTGAAAATGGAAAGCTATATTACAGTGGGTAAGAGAAGTTAGTGGGAGGTTAAGAATTAGAGACATCAAGTGTGGACTTAACTATCAAACATCTCAGATGAGTAGAGAAAGAGAAAGTAGAACTAGATAGGGGACAGGATAAAGGGAATTTGCCCCATAAATGTCATAATTTGTTTTTAAATGAATCAGAAAAGCAGTTCAACATGTAGAGTTTTTCTTTAAAACCAACTCCAATGGATATGCTCACTTGAGCAATACATATACTAAAACTAACATGGAAATCAATACTGTACTGTTAATCAAGAGATAGCTGATTGAAATGTTGAAACTAATAAAAATAGGTAAACTCCTGCTCTCATACATTCTACATTCTGGTGAAAAGGAGCACATTGGGGGATCTTCCTATGTACCAAAAAAAAAAAAAAAAATTAAAAAAATTTAATAGTATATCCAAATGAACATATCACTCTTTAATTTCTTTGGTTGCTTGAATACAAACTAATATGGACTAGCTTCACGATATGGGAAATGAATGGGGGATAATACCGCTTCCCAATTTGTAATGAGTTGTTTACAGTACAGATACTGGTATCACCAAGTTCATTAAAATATATATATTTTTTTTACTCATCTGAGTTTATTGTCTGAAGGTGTCCTAAAATCTAAAATTTGGGCTGTCTCTTCCGCACAAAAGAGTTGGAGACCAGGCAAATACTTTTATATTATGTTTATTCCTTATCACTTGCATAAAAATGAAACAATATCCAGAACTATCTGTGCAACTTCTAGCCCTGTAGTTGAACTGTGTCTCTTTAGTCATTTGGTTGGTTATGAGGCAGAAAGCATGTGTGGTATATGCAATGACTAGGAAGCAAATAGCAGCAAGTACAGGTCTGTACCTCTTTATTTGTAGTTCTTGGAGCCAGAAGTGTTTTAATATTCAAAATCTTTACATTTTAGAAAAGAAATACAGAACATATACTGTTTATTAAATAAAGCACCAGGGCTACATCCTCTAATCAAACACACTAATATTCCCACGTGTCAAGAATCACATTAAATCTCAAGTCAGTACATGTCAAATTTTGCTCCTAAATGAGTTGCCACAAGCTTAAGAAAAATCTTTGTATTTTTAGAGCTTTTCATATTTCAGAATTGCAGATAAAGGGTTGTCTACCTGTACCTGGTGACTTTTCCAGAAAGGGACAAAGGTGTTTTACCTTTTTATTATCTTAAAATTGTGAATCTATGCTGAAATCAAATTACAAATCATTTTTTCTTACATGATAGATCATAGGACAAATTTTTCACTAATATGTACATATAAAAAAATAAGAAAAAAATAACAAGAAACAGTTTTCCTAAACCAAAGGGTTTTCCTTCAGTACAGATATGGAAAGTACATAGGAGTCTTATATTATTAAAAAACTGTGGCCAATTTGTTAATCCTATTTGTTTCCTGAGGAGGAAGATCATTTGGAAAGACAGGAGCTTGTTTCTTTTTGCGGATTTTCTTGAGAATCCCATCACCACCACCACCACCCTCATTACATTTGTGCATTTAGAGTAAATTTACTCTAAATTTACTTTTGAGTAAATTTGGTAAATTTTCATTTTGAGTAAATTTTCATTTTGAATATTATTTACCATTACCATTTTCTCCATTAGGCAAATTTGTTTGTTTGTTTAAGAACCGTGTTTGAAATTCATCAAACCTGCTGTTACTCTGTAGAATGTAGAGGAACAAACTAAAGGGAATTAACTTTGTTGGTTCCCCGTTTCTTTAGCAGTTTTATGATAGTGTATTTCAGTGAGTTCCTTTAACTTGAGTTGAGGACGCCTAAAAGACAATGGTAGAAGTTGTTCTGCTACTGAAATAATCTAGAAAGCAGTGCATTTCAGCCATTAGTTGAATATCTTCTCATTTTCTGAATTTTTGAGATAATTGTAAAATTGACAATTTCATAGCTTCTAGTTAACAGTCTGGAGTACTTCTTAATACTTAAGTACTTAATAATAAATGTTATTAAATATTTTGCTTACTCATGCTTGCTTAAAATTGAGAGAAAAATTTCCATGATTTTTAAACTAGTGTTACATCTCTTAATTGGAAAAGATCCTCCTTGCTCAAGAGAGCAAATATGGTTTTGCTGAGTTGCTTACTTGTGACAAAGGAAGAGAAATTTAATAATTCATCATAAAATCTACATAGTGATACTAAGAAGAGCAGGGAGAGCTATTAACTCTAGATGAATTGCTCTCATTTCAGGAATTTCCAGTTATTCTAAGTATCAAGCATGTACATGTTGAACTCTCAGAATATCCCTCAGGCATATTCTGTATAAATCTGGACAATGATAGTACATTATGCATTTTTTTGTTAGAACTGCAGTAGCAGTCTACTTTACAATATTGTCAATTTCACACTTATATTTTGAGACACAGAAATGTAACAGATTGTACTTGATTGCTAGAAATTATTTGTTGATGAAGTTTGAAGGGGATTATTTGCTGATGAAGGATGAGAGGGGAAAGATGATACTGATCAAAAAGAAACTCATTAAATTTAAATAAGTAAGTTAATTTGATATAAGATGTATGAAAAATTGGTTTTTTAAAAGTGTGTAGGTAGGTTGGGAAGAGAAACCGGGTTTAGGTCCTCAGAAGAATAGTAAAGGAAAAATTCTAAATCTTGTGCAATAGAGTCAAGTGATTTTTTTTTTTTGATCATTTTATACCTGGTCACAGTGAATTCTAGGGATGCTAATTAAATAAAGGAATCCTTAAAATTATTATGAATGTTTGAAAAGAAGTAGTGCTTATTTATATTAACATCACAATCTTTGCTATCTGGAACTTTGAAGGAATGGATCAGTTTAGGAAAGGACAATTTTCTAAACAATAGACACTGTACCTGTTTACATTTTAGAATTCTCAATTTGACTTCAATTTATTAATTTTGGCATTTTCATTGGAACATAATATTAGATGGCTTGGTATCAGATAAACCTGACTTTGAGTTTTAGCTCTACCATTTGCTAGCTGTAATTTACTTGGGCAGATTGCGTCAACTCTGTACCTCAGTTCTCCCATTGAAAAACAAGGCTAAAAAAATCACCAAAGCAGGGTCATTATAAGGATTGAATAAGATTATATAAATGGATATAAATTGTGCCCATAATTTCTCCAGTTTAAAAAGTAATGATATAGTTATTCTTTTACATATATCTGTAACCTTCTTGCCTGTGAATTATTAAGGATTAATACATTTGGAATTTATATGTTCCTTTCTAATTGATTTATGGCTAAATTCTTCATGGAAAATTGGTAGGCTGTGGGGTCTGTATATTCTACTTAAGTGGCTCATAGTTTAAGAACAACTGAGAACCAACATTTCTCTTCTCTTCAGAAAGCTGAGGAGAATTGGAGAAGAGCTGGATATTGGAATTACTGTGGGAATGCTTTCATAAAACTAGTGTGCCTAAGTTGTCTTCTTCCCTTTCCCACCCATCTTCTGATTTAGTAAGTCAGGTGGGCCCCAATATATAATATGTACCAGTAATTCTAGTGTCATTCACATTTTCGTGATACAAATTGATTTTAACATAGTGACTTAATGAACCAGTTTTACACCATTAAGTAATGATCTGAAACTGACATGGAAGGGAAAAAAAATCCCAGCCAGTCACTAAGATGATGGATACCATCTTTCCCCTTTCATCCTTGCTTAAGTGGCTTAGTGTTTTGCTTATGGTTATGGATTTGCTTCTTACACCTAGAATGTAAACCTCATGTGGGCTGGAAATTTTGTTAGAGTTGTTAATTACAGTCTACCCAATGCTGGGCAAATAATAGAAGTGCAGTAAATATTATTTGTTGTTGAACAAATGTATGTATAAATAATACTGGGTGATAAGGATGTTAGGAATGATAATGATGATTGTGCTGGTAGAGGTAGAAAAAACATACCATTACTTTTGAGCAAAAGCAAGTTGAGTAAAGTTTTGGGTTTTATTGCTCTATACCTTTATAGCCATAGGAACAAGACCTTTGAACAGAGTCATGCGATTTGTATATGACACAAAGTCATATACATATATATAGTTAAGACAAGTGGGGCCTAAAATCTAGCTGAGATAAGGATTGTTCCTTACAGGGACCTCACCTGAGTAGGGAGGGGTAGCTTCTGTTTTAAATAATTTATCTACAGGTTTTTAAGCTGTATTTTTAAAAATTTATTTTTAGTCATTTCTCTAGGGAACACTATTTATGTATTTGACTTTTCTCAGACTACTTAGAGTTGATACTGCATCACCTCACAAAAGATGTGGAAACCTTTCATAGTGTACCATTTTAGTCCCCCATTCTATATACTGATATATAATCCATCTGCATACATTATAACACCATCAAGACATTATATATTTTGTTTTAAAGTCCCATATATTTTAAAGGAAAAAGTAGTCTTTTTCTATTTCCTGAGAAAATTATTTCCAGTAATCTTCATTTCTTTCTGAAAAACTGAATTTTCATATAGTATCATTTTCCTTTAGCCTGGAGAAGTTATTTTAGCATTTCTTGTAGTGCAGGTGATAAATTTTCTTTGTTTCTCTTAGTTGTTTTTGTTTGTTTGTTTAATCAGTGTCTTTATTTTGTCTTCATTCTTTAAAGATTGTTTTTGTTGAAGTTAAAGTCTAGGTTAACGTTATTTTTCAGCACTTTAAAAATTGTTCTACTGTCTTCTGATCTCTTTGGTTTCTGACGAGAAGTCACCAGCAATTTGAATTGTTATTTCCCTGTAGGTAATGTGTTTTTTTCTCTTGCTGCTCTCAGGGTGTTCTCCTTATCTTTGGTTTTCAGCAGTTTGACTATTGACTATGTGACTATATGTGTAGGCGTGATTTTCTTTATAGTTATCCTGCCTGATGTTCTCTGAGCTTCTCGAATCTGTAAATTTATGTCTTTTACCAAATTTGGGGAAAACTTGACTATTTCTATCCCAGTCTTTTTCTCTTTTTTTCTTGGACTTTAATTAGACATATATTGATCCTTTTAATAATGTCCCACGTGACCCTGATACTGTTCATACTTTTTGTCTCTCTTTTTTACATTGAATAATTCCTGTGAGTTATCTGGTTGATTTTTCATTTCATATATTTTCAGTACTAGAAATTTCTGTTTGGTTCTATTTTATTGTTTGCTGATATTTCTTAGGCATATTTTCGTTTGCATCTTTCCATATGCTTTAAAAACCTTATATGCTAATTCCAGTATCTGGGTCATCTCAGCATTGGTTTCCTTTTATTGTCTTTTCCCTTAAGATTGGGCCACATTTTTTTGATGAGTTATTTTTAATGGTATCCTAAATATTGTTTCTTTATGTTACAGAGACTTTGTATTTTCTTACACTCATCTGAGGAGTGGAGACTTTTTAGGCAGCTAACTTGGTTGGACTTAAATTGCAAACTCTAGTCTCTTGATTAGTTGTTCAAATCTTAGTTCAGTTCTTTTATCTTTTAGTAGGAATCTGTCCTGTACATGTGTTGATTCAGGAGTAGTCGGAGATTTGGGGGAAGTTTATACCCAGCACATGGGGCTCCTCTTCACTAGCTTCCTCCCCTGCTGGATTTCCCCTCACTTTCTAGCAGCTATAGTTGCTCCAAACTCCGTCCTCTTTGTCTTCAAATGAGAATGACTAGAGCTTTTCTGTCAGAGTTTTAGCCACCCATGCATGGTACTAACTGCAGCTTGCCCTCAGGCTAAAGCAATATTAAAGGGGATAACTCACAGCTTGTTACTTTTTCCCAGGCGTCTACTCCCCTCTAAAATCAACCTGTTTTTGTTTATTCTCTAGTGCCTCAGGTGGTTGTTGTTGTTGTGTGTTTTGTCAAGGGTTTATGGTTGTTATCTGTGAAAGGATTGGGTCCTGTAGGAACTTGTTAGCCATTTTGGAAGTGGAAGTTCAGGTCCCCTTTTTAAATATTTGCACAAAGTTGCCACATAGGCTATCCAGTGGCCCTGGAAGTCAAAACACTTTCATTATTTAAGTGCTTATAGAAAAATAGTATAATTATTGTATGTCTGAAACTTTCTAGTCTCTAGCCTCTCTTTACCTATTGCAACATTTATTTTACTTTTGATAACACAAATTTTAGTAAGGTTGTAACTCCTGCCTTCTGTCAGAATAGACAATTTTAGGTAGGGGGACATGCCTCTTCTCTCCCTATTACTACCACCAGTGAGTCTGATTTTATGAAGTGTTTTACATAACTTATTCTGGGATTTTCTTCCTTGTTTATATAGAAACATAACGTCTTTATGTTAGTGTAGCATCCAGCAGGAAAAGTTACTCTGAAACTGAGTTCAAACAATGTCATAGTTGTGAGACTTTATTATTAAAGTCCTAGATAGACTGGTCTGTTATGGCTATTAGGGTTTAGGATTAGAGTAGCTCTTTAAAAGGGAAAAAAGAAAAAAAAAATACCATTTTGGGACAACTTACCAGCCCAGAACAACAAGGCTGAGCTTTGTACACAACTGCAATAGTAACTAATTGAAGAAAGAGGCTGCTCATGGGCTCATTGTGTGAAGTTAGACGCATTCGTTTATTTAACCATAGTTGCATAAGCCATGGAGTGCTTTACATTTCAATTATATTTTATAAATTGATAAGTGTGTAAAAAACCTTGTGTTTATTGCTGTTACTAACCTTGATACCATGCTAACCATTGTAGTGTAAACTTTTCTTGACTTAGTGATTGGTGTATATTCACATCTGATTAAATGATAGCAGGTTACATCACTTCATAATGTCAAGACTATTTGTATATGTGGTCTAGTGAAAAGAATACCTAACTGAGTGTCCTTAGGCTAGGTTTCCAGTTATAGTTCTGCCTGGTATTATAACTTAGAACATTGAAATGACTTATCTGACTTTCGGTGTTCTCATCTTTAAAAAGAAGGAATTGGGTCAAATAATCTGTAATGCCCTTTCTAGCACCCAAATTAATTTTTTTCCTAGTTGTATTCAGTTATTTTGGTACTGAACACAGCTCTTTCTCTGTATTCTCCGTGTCTTTTAATTCTTTTATTTTCTTCTATTTCATTTCATTTTTGTGATTTCATTACTTTATAATACCACATGCTTGAATGGCAGTTCTATGTGAACATATCTATCAATTCAGCATTTTGCCAGAATTACTAAAATTTACTTAACAGAAGAATGTTCAAAGACATTTTAGCATTTAACATTAATGGTTCAGTTTATTTTGAGCCAAATACTTAGTTCTCATATGTGCATACATCTTAACCTTTTTGCCTTTAATAGATCACATATATTTCTGTGTGGACTGTATTTATTTCTGAATGATCATTATTACAAGAACATTGGATATTTCATTCTTAGTTTGCATAGAAACATTGGATATTTTATACTCAGTTTTTATAGAATTTCTGTTCTATGGTTGTTTTCTCAGTTTATATTTTTATAATATCACAATACTGTTTTATGATGTAGGTATAGGTCTCCTTCACTGAGAACAATTTAAATAAAGTTATAGACTGTCTGTTTTTAAATTAACTTTTGTTCCTCTCAGTCATTAGAATAAAACCTTCTGTTTTCTTTCTTGTTCATGGACTTTTTCTACTTGTGTGTGTTAGGTATACATTGCAATGCAGACCTATTTAAGGATTTTTAAAATGTTTAATTATTGACTATATCTGTGCTTATTGATTAAGAAAAATAAAGTGGTCAAATGTTTGTTATGTGGAAAGAATATATTGTTATTTCACACACTTTATCAGTGTTAACAAAGCTTTCTTTGGTATATTTTGTAGGTGAAGTTTGCAGACAGAAAAAGTAAACTGTCAAGGAATTCAGACCATTGAGTACTTATTATTTGGACCAATTTGAGGAATCTTTGATTTGTTTATCAACTGCAACAGAAAATGAAAAGTAGTGTGGCACAGATAAAAGTAAGTGCTTGAAACTTACAATGGAGGATGTAAACTTATAGTTAATTACTGATTCTTTAAATAAAAATACATTTATAGAATTAGGACATTAGAACTAGGCAGTAGAATGATATCATGCGTACATTTCACTTACACAATTTCAAATGTAGATACCTGGCCAGATGGGAGTAATAGTGTGCAAGAAAGCAATTGAGAGAATATACAGGGGATGTATGTGTATGTGTACACACTTGTATGTACTGTATCAGTGCCTGCACAAATCATGTGAGTGACCACATGTAAAAGAAAAATAAATAGCATACAGTGTGGGGAGATTCCTGCATGTCTGTTTAACAATGTGAGCCTCTTGTTGCATATCTATGCATAGATGGGCTCTTTATTCTGTGCTGTACTTTAGACAGTACATATTCATTTACTCAACAAATACCTATTGAATTCTAACTCCATTACAGTGACTGTTATAAGAACATTGAACAAAATAGTGAACAAAACAGAAATCTTTGTTCTCATAGAGTTTACATTCTAGTAGGGGGGTATAGAAAATACATCATAAACTTGATACATAAGTAAGTTATATTGAGTGCTTTGTGCTATGAAGAAAAGAAATAGGATAGGATGAGGAGGACATTAGCACTGAGGGAGAGTGTAGGGCCCATTGAAAAGGTGGTAACCATTTGAGCAGAGACTTGAAGGAGACGAGAGAGTTAACCATGCAGATGTCTGGGGGAAGAGTGTGCCAGGCAAAGGGAAAAGCAAGTATAAAGGCAGAGAGTCTAGAATGGATGGAACAGGTTATGAGAAGGAAAAAGTCATAAGATGTGAGGTCAGAGCAGTAACAGGGACCAGTAATTCCATCTGCTTTTAAAACTGTTTTGCCTGTGAGTAGACTTGGAAGGAGAGCAAACCATTCAGCTTCCTTTTCTTTTCAACTGCACGGACTTACAACCCAGCACATCACTTCCTGGGTCTCAGAGTCAGTAAAGTGGGGGGTGTATTTTTATTTGATTATGCATGTAGGCACTCCTCCATTCCTCTCCTACACCAGCGCTGCACTCCTAAACTACCTTCTTTAGAGAGAACCAGTAGACTACGAGCTCCTTGGCAGCAGGCACTAGGTACAAGGCCTGGTGTGTGGTAAGTGTTGTCAAACAGAACCAATAGACTTGTAGACAAAGTCAGCCTCTGTTGACATCATCTCCAACCTCTGTCAAGTGTGAGACACTCTCCAGGCTCCCTGCTAGATAGATCCCCAGTCTCTGCTTGTGCACCTCCATTCATAAGGAGCTCACTGTCTCCTAAGCCAGCTCCATCTGGTAGTAGATACCCTCGTATTTTGTTCTGAAATCTGCCTCTTTGGGATTTGTACTCGTTGGTCTGTTGTTACTTAAGCAGTTACTTTATTGAGGGCCCTATAGGTGCAGACTCTGCGTTAAGAGCTGGGGACAAAAAGAGAAAGGAGTTCTTGTGCAGAATTGAATCTTGACTGAGCTGAGTTAGACAAGAGCATCAGGTCTTTAGACTGATGCCTTTTACGCTGAGAAAGAAATATTTAATCTTTCTCAGAATCCTCTTTTGTTTCTCTAGGCTTCCCTGTTGTGGTCCTGATGGGTCCTCTGTGGGATCTTTAGAGGGTGACTTCAGTCAACATGCCCTTCACACTTAGTTGCTTGTCACTCCTGGCCAGTTCTGTTTAGTCGGCCTCTACCTGTCCTTTCTGTTAGCTACACCACGTCCACTAGCTGGATTGGGGCCCATTCTTACTTGAAGGGAAGCTCAGATCTTCCCTTAATGTTCTGAGGACTCATCTGTTAGATTCATAAGGCTTCGTCAGAGGATCCATTTTTCCTTTGAATCTTACTGCAGCTTCTTTAGCCAGCTAGAAGCAAGCTCCCTACCAATTCTAGCCCTCCTCTCCTTTCCTCTTGAAGACTTCCTCTCTGAGCCTAGTGGATCCTCAAAGCTACTGGACTCAGGTTTCCTGTTCTTGTCTCCTAATACCACTCTATATGTTGTTAGAGTCTACGAGTAACTGCACAGTATCACCATATTTGTTTTGCTTAATGAATAATTTAGAATATTTTTAAATGTAATTTTTACTATATATTATTTTGAACTATTGTACTGACTTATAATCTAAACTCTATGATAAGAGAATTAGGGAACTCTAGCTTCTTAATACTTGGACCATACCCCAAAATGACTTTTAAATTATTCATCTGCCAAAGCCAAATTCAAGTCCCCCTTCACGGTCATCTCTCATTACTCTGTGCCACAGTGATTATTCCCTACTCAAGACTTCCTGTTAGCACTTACTATGTGTGCCAGTCATTTGTTACTTGATCATATTTACAAAATCCTTCTGATTCACGACTTCAATATTTTTGGTTTCTCCCTCTTGCTCACAACAGATGTTGCGGAGATGTGTTAAAAAATCATTAGCACAGAATTGAGGTCTTCTCCTTAATGTAATCAAAATAATTGCCTTGCCTTGTAAAAGAAAAAGTAGGTAGTGCAGTTTTATTGTTCTCTGTCTCCTCTCCTCCCTTTTCCTCTCTTTTTCCCACTTTCCTTTCCCTGCCCCTTTTCCTCTTCTCTTCCTTTCCCCACAACACCCTCCACCTCCAGAACATATATTCTGATATGTTTAATTGTGGAAATCTTAGTAACTATCTCTCTCCTACAAGAGCATAAGCTCCTTGAGGGTCTTTCATATCTTTTGTATGCTTCAGAATGTCCACACAGGAAGGACTATGTCTTATAATAAATGATCAGTATAAATACTATGTTTTATGTTACCATTGAAGTTAGTGAATCTTGTGCTCTGTATGGCTTAGAATATTGAGGTGAAGCCTTATGGAAAGCTATATCATGCATATTTAACAATTCTACTTCATTGTGTTGCTAAGTGAAATAATTTTTAAAACTTTCTTATATATGTTAAAAACAGGATTTTTTAACTAAAGGAGATTTATCTTTATTTGGAACTTACTAATATATTTTTAAAAAATTAATACATGTTGCCATTTACAGAAGAAATATTTATAAAGCAAACAGTCCGAGATAGACAAATTGAGCAGAATAAAGCCCAGAAATTCAATGAGTCTTTAGTATGTGATACAGAGAGTCAAATCAATGGGGGAAGGGTAGACTAGTCAATAAATGATTATTCCCTTTTTGGAGAAAAATTATTTCTTTATCTTCTACCACACATATACACATACCCAAAAAAAAAAGTCACCAAATGAGTTAAAAAAAAGTAAATGTGGGAAATGGAACTTGAAAATATCTACTCACATTTTATTATTATCTTTAATGATTAATTTAGTATTCGTATTTTTGATTAATACCATTTTATAAGTCACAATAGTAAGAATGCGCCAGGCTTGGTGGCACATGCCTGTAGTCCCAGCTATTTGGGAGGCTGAGGCAGGAGAATCGCTTGAGCCCAGGAGTTTGAGGTTGCAGTGAGCTAAGATGATGCCACCGCACTCTAGCTGGTGAGACTCTGCCTCAAAAAAAAAAAAAAAAGAATATTGATTTTGGTCTTCTAAATCTTTAAATACCTATGTCAGAAAGGTAGACTGTATTGATAGGTGATTTTTTAATCTACTGTCTCCCTGGAATCTCCCTAACTGATTTTTTCCTACAAGGAATATTTTTTTCTGAGTGTAGTTTTGATCAAAATATGTGTAACACAAAGATTGGAAGGCAACATACATACTCATACACTATTGGCAGGACATTTGCTTAAGGGTAATTTGGCAATAGCTATCACATTTAAAAAATATACATTCTCTAATACACAATTCCATTTCTGTAATATATTATAGACATATTTATTCACTTAAAAACAAATCAACCTAGACTTTTAAATAGCTTTTACAAGTAAAAGTATTAAAGACTGAAAACAACCTAAATGTCCAACAGTGGGGGATTGGTTAATTAAAACAGAATGATCTATATGTGCTGATGTGGAATGATAAGATACATATAAATATGTATAAATTGAATAAATTAGGGTACAGCCACTATGTATGATGTGATTCTATTTATGTACAAAAAGGAAGAAATTTTGCATATGCCTGGCATACTTCTAAAAAGATACATATGGAAGAGTCTAAACAATGATTGTTCCTGCAGAGGACTGCTGATTGGGAGATGGAAACTGAATTTTTCTTGTGTGCCCTTTTTGTATTTTACCTCATATCATGTCTTAGTGGTGGGACTGGAAATAAACAGGATTTTAAGATGGTTGGATTTAATATAAAATAACAGCCAAACTGTAGCTACTTTAAATTATAAATTTTGGTTACGTGCTATTCATCTACATAGATTAGTTAGTGCATACTGTTCGAAAAATTTCAATAGTTAAATGAGACTGTTTGGCAATTTACTTGTGATAATGTTAGACTCAAACTGCTGTTAATTAGATAGTCATAAAATCAGAGGAAATTGGATCTTATTTCCATTTCTACTCAGAATAGTTTTCTATTTTAAAATGCATCTTTTTCTCATTAAGGAGGCAAGCATGGAAGTTTGCAGAACAAGTTACTAGTTGTTTGATTTATTCTTTCTTAGATTTCCAAATTAGGGTACTTTAACAAACACTGTTTATTCTTTCCAGTAAGGTTAACTAAAATTATTTTACTTCTTAAAAGTTTGTCAGTATTAATGTTGACCAGTTATGTAAAAAATGTTACCTGTATATAGAGATAAGTATTTTGGTATCTTTAATGTATTTGGATTTTTAAGTTAAGATGTGTTCTCAAACTAGATGGTTCATATCTCTGTCTCATGTTATATGTCTCATCAGTCTCATGTTATATGAAATTACTTATATGTATGTTGGTTGTTTTTCAAAGGATTTGGCATATTTGTATCTTAAAAGTCATGTTTTTAATTTCCTAGACCCTAATATAGTATCATACATATCAGACACTCAAATAATATTGTTGAAAATAAAAATGATTTTTGTAAATATATTAGAGTCAGTTTCTTCTAGCTATTTGTTTTATCTAGATTTAGTAACCTGTACTAAAGTTGTGGTTTTCATAAGCTAAAGGAAATATGAGGTAAGTGCAGTATTATAAGACTTGAGCGTAACCATAAGAGTGACCTCTTGCTAGAAAACCTCTGACCTGGTCTTATTTTTCACCTGGAGGAGGTCATTACAAAAATACTGTTCTATAAATTTATAACTTTTTACATAGATATAAAATAATGAATTAAGTATCATCAAAAATTTGAGAATTATTTTCTTCTACCTTGAATTTTTTTGGCTAAAAATTCAAGCATAAATCCATAGCAAAAGCAGTATCTGCCACAGATAGGCCCGTCTACGTTGGCCTGAAAATTCTGTTTTGTTTTATACTGTTTAGGTAACATGAATTATTCCTATGATTAAAAGACATTTTGATGTGATTTCTAAAGTATTAATACTTCAGTTTTCTGAGACATATATTCATTGTCTACTGTTTTTAATATAAATACTTTTGAAACATTCCCTCCCCCTTTTTTCCCTTTAAAGCATTCTTCTGGCCATGACAGAAGGGAAAACTATAATTCATATCAGAGGACCTCCTCTCCAGAAGACAGGTAAACAATTTGATATGAATGCAATTTAGATTTTTTATAGTAAGTTTATATAATAATTTAGCTCTTTGTTTCTAATTTAGGGTGGACAACTTCTTTTTAATGGTTTTATAACCAATATTGTTTTAGTGGGCTATAGGAGGAATCATTATTGAAAGACTATTTTAGGAATTTCTCATAAACAATTCAAGATTTTACATAATTTTTAGGTGAAAGGGAATAATTTTAATATCTCCAATACTAATAGAATGAAAGTTTATAAAATGGAAAACTGAGTTGAAATTACATTATTTTGAAGTACTTCTTTTGCTGTTATTGCTATCAATTAAATTTACATAGCTCTTCATAGTTTTCAAAATATTTTTATATAGATTATATCATGTTATAATTATGTTAAGATCAACAATCCAAAAATCCACCATTAATGTGTGTCATGCATTTATATTAGGACTACAGTTATTTCACTTTGGACCATTAAAAGACCATTAAAAATATGGTCTATTAAAAATAGTTTATGAAGGGAGAAGTAGCTTCTAAACTTTCTTTCAGTTATCTGATCACTTCCTCATTCCCTGTTTACTTTCTTCTTATTTCACTCTGCTAAATATCTCTAAAAACCTTTGTTTTATGGATGTCAAGTTAATTGCCCTGGTTTGAGACTACTTACTACTACCTACTCAATATCTTTCACCAAGTATCTACTCCCTACATAAAATATATGTGTACATATATATCTTTTTTTCTACACACACAGACACACACACAGGTATATGTGTGTGTCTATAACTTAGTTGTAGATGTGTATATAAAATATGGATTATGTTACTATGTGTATTTATTATATTTGTATTTATTTAACTTTTCTTAGGGCTCTCTGATTTTAAGATTCAAATAACAGATCTGGTGTTGTCCATTCTTATTTGCTAGTAATTTCAGTCTGTTCTCACTGCTATCCAATAAGCATTTTCAAGAATAACAGCTGATGAATGTAGTTTTCTGGAGTGAAGTTAAACTGGTCCTTGAGGCTGACTGATGACATTGGTCTCTCATTAGTTCAGTGTTTTGATAAGTGAGCTAAGCAAAAGGAGTCATTTACAGGATAGCCTTTTTCCTGCCAGCTATATATGATGTCCAGATATGTCTCCTATTAAGGACAGTGTGAATCAGGATGAACAAGTTTGGTGAATTCTAGAAGTAGTTTTGCTGTACACAAGCTGAAAGCTTTTGTAATCCTGACTGAATAAATGAGTGCTAGCAAGATGAGCTGCTTGTTAAAAACAATTTGACAAGATGTTGTTCAATCATAGAGTAGCATAACTAATATATGACTTTCGTAAGTATTTATACTAACTATAGCTATTTCAAAGTAAAACTTTGGTTTTCTTATTTTATATGTTAGATATGCAGAACAAGAAAGATCTCCACGGGATAGAGATTATTTTGATTATAGCAGGTCAGACTATGAACGTTCAAGAAGAGGACATTCCCATGATGGTAGCATGGAGTCACGGTTAGTATTGTGAATTTTAACTGTAGAAAAATTATATTTGTTTCCTTTATGCTTTATGATAAAAACAACAATAATAGCAGCTAACATTAATGGGACATCCTTAGGCTTCCTAATAAGGACTTCCTGTGAATTAACTCTACTGAAGTAAATATGTGATGCAGATAGGGTTATGTGTGCTTTACAGCTAAAGAAACTAGGCCTAGAAGAGTTTAGTAATTTATTTGTGTTTCTCAAACGTAACAGTGGCAAGCCCAGGTCTGTCTGGCTCTAAAGCCCAAGCTCTTATTAATTATACTGTATTTCAAGAGGGGTTGGCTTATGTGATTTTTTTGTGTGTGTGATTCTTTACTAAATGAAAGAAATTTATATTGTATGATGTAAAATGATGTAAATTTCCTTTCCTGCATAATGGCAAATGAACATTGAGAATGAAGTTTCTAATTTGTAATTGTTTTCTAAATATAAGTGATTCTTACTTGCGTCTTGGAGAACTTGACTATCTATCTGTTCCTCTGGCTAATGGGACCTACAGAATTTACCTGGTTGAGAGATGGGCAAGGGAACTGAATGGAGGGCAGGTAAACTCCTCTTTAAAAGAAAGAATATTGGAATGTGAGTGTTTGGAAACTTTTAGGGGCAATATTTAAGAAGAGTCAGATATAAGTGCCATTCATGTTTTGTTGAAAACTAGAAGTGTGTTATTGCCCCTTATAATACTGTACTTATTTTTAATTCTTTTTCTCCCTTGGAGAAATTAGTAATAATTTTTACAATGAATACAATCGTGTCCCCCCTTATCCACAGGGAATGTGTTTCAAGACCACCAGTGGATGCCTGAAACTATGGATAGTACCAAACCCTGTACTATGTTTTTTCCTATAAAAACATACCTATGATAAAGTTTAATTTATAAATTAGGCATAGTAAGAGATTAACAACAGTAACTAATATTAAAATAGAACAGTTGTAACAATATACTATAATAAAAGTTATGTGAATGTGGTCTCTCTTTCTCTCTCTCTCAAAGTATCTTATTGTCCTGTACTCACCTGCTTTCAGACTATGGTTGATCACTGGTAACTAAAACCTTGGAAAGTGAAACCACAGATAAGGGATGACTACTGTATTAGAAAGAAATCAGCATTTTATAATTCCTCACTAAAGGGCTTCTGTATTTGCTCAGGAGAAAATATAATGGAGAAAAAAGTTACTTACTGGATCTGGGGAAAGAAATCCCCAGGTAAAAGTAATGATTGTCTCAGAAAAAGTACGTGAGTGGATGATTGGGATGCTCAGTGTAGGGGAAAGAGGTTAACTGAAATTCTATAGATGGAAATAGTCTCAACTACTTAAAACAGAAGTCTCTACATGGGTAGTACTCTACTAACTTGCATGTATCATGCTTATGAGAAGAGTAGTGATTCAGACCATTTACTAGTCATTTGAAACTGGCTTTGGAATGTCTATGTTTTAGCCTTCTTAATGAGGCAGTGTTGCATAGTAGAAAGAGTTTAGATTTCATATTAATACAGATTAGAGTTCAAATCTTATTTACTAGTTACAAACATTTGGTAAAGTTTATTACCAGGTTTCTTCTGAGCCTCAGTTTCCTCATCTATAAAATGGGATAACGTTTTATCTGATTGTTTAGGTTTCAAATCCTGATTATTTTTAATTAATCTGACAGAACTAACAAATTCCATTATTTTAATATTTTTATAAAAGAGCTATGATCTGTCTCCCAAGTTCTATCTTTCCAACAACTATTTCTATTGTTTCTTAGAAGACATCTATCTACCTTTGTTATTGTTTTCATAAAACCAGCTTTCTCCTAATTTTCCTGTTTGCCCTTAAGTCAACCAGTTTCAAAAACTTGTCTCCCATGTTTTATTGTTCACTAAGATCTGTATCCTTTTTGATGTCTCTCACATGTAATCTACCCCATAACTACCAAGATTACACCACCATTAGAATTTTGACCAAATTCCTCTGCAGTTTGGAGCTAAGCATATTATTTGATATCTACAACCGAAATTTTTTCATCATTACTTTCTAATATATACCTAATTCTCAAATGTCAGATTAAATTAAAATCCAAAAATCAGAATCCTCAGCTGTCACCTTAATGACACCTTGATAAAAACAACTGCCACCACCATAATTGGTAAGCTGAGCATTTTGTAACTTTCTCAAATACTGTCAAAACTCTTACAAACTAGGCATTAGTTTTTTTCCAGTTTACAAGTAAGGAAATGGGTTTGAGTTGTTTAAGTAATTTACCTTAGATTATAGTTACCCATCTGGTAGATGTTAAAGCTGGGATTTGAACTCAGTTCTGACTACAAAGCCCATCTTTTTTCCACAATCCCTGACTATATTACTTTAGCATAACTGTTTGGTCTAGTATAGGAACATAAGTCTCATGTGATCCACATAGTCACACTGTGAAGTAAGCAGGCTGGGTATTATGTAGAATATAAAGGCTAACAGTCCAAAAATATTTCTTTTCAAACTCTTTAAGAATATTTTATAACTTCTACACTTGAACACAAACAATAATTGTAAGGATATGATTTTATCGGCCAGCTGGCTGTCTTTCTTGGTGTTTCTCAGAAGAATCATAACCAATGTCAGTAAATCCCTGCTGTAGTTATTCTCTTGGAACATGCTACATTTACAATAAGAAGCAACTCAATTGCAAATCAGTACAGAGAGTTTAGAACACCTGCCTTTGTGACTACTTGGGGTTTATATTTGAAACCACTTTTCTTTCCCTCTGTTCACTCTGTCTTAATGTATACAGACTGTCTGTTCTCATTGGCAGTCACATAAATCTCTTATACCTCAGTTTCAAAACTGTTCCTCTGGAGTTACCTGGGAAGCTGACTGTATTTCTCCCTCCATGTAGGTTGTATTATTATGAAAACAGACCATCTCAAACATACCCTTTAGGTTTAGCTAAAATGTATCCCACAGTTTCCTAGTAATGCAGTGATGATGTGAAACTCTTGTCTACTGTATTCATATAACTCGTGGTTGCACAAAGCATGAACAGAATGATCTGAATTTCCAAGGCAATATATGTAAAAAACAGCTAAGTGGACAGATTTTCTCTGGGAAAGACAGCAAAAAGCAAGGACTCATTCTTTCTTGTTAGTTCCTAATGGTTTCAAAGAACAATACCCTGATTGTTTTAAAAAGTGTTAGCTTAAGAAAGGATAATCACCTGTGTTAGTAGGTTATAGTTATTGTGGCTAGAAAAAATTTTTTTCACATTGTTGCAAATAACCAGGAGGTTTCTGATATGCTGAGATTTCTAACAAAAATACCAGTTCTATCAAGAAACAGTTCTAAGTATTATATTTTTTATTATATTCTTACACCTAAAATTGTCACTGTTGAAGATAAACTCTGGTTTCTACTTTATATAATTTATCATCTATACCACAGGCCAACTTGTCTTCTTAAAACACTATTTTCATTTCATTCTCCCACTCAGGAATTTCTATGATTCCCTGTCACGTCTAGTACAAAAACTTTAAAGTCTGTTGCTTGTCTTTTAAAATTTCACAGTCTGACTCAAACTCATCTTTCCAAATACTGTCATACATGAGTCTTTGTTTCCTGATTGTTCTACTCCTTCTGGTCTTAACACCCCTGCTTAGTTTTTCAGTAGTTAATTCCCTTTTCTGTTAGTTGCAGAATGCTACCCTTCCTCTCTTCACCCTTCCCCCCTCTTGCCCCACGCTCTAAATCCTATCAAGCCTTCAAGACCTAATCTAAGTTACATTTTCTCTGTGAAGCACTTCCTTACCATTCTAAACCACTTTTCCTAGTCTGAATTTGTGGGGCCCACTTATGGTCTCACTCATTTAGTGTGTAGTTCATTGTAAGAATGGATTTTATATTGTCTTTTCTCCTTTAAAAAAATTAATATTACAGAAGTAGGGACCGAGAAAAACGCAGAGAAAGAGAAAGAGATGCGGATCGGAAAAGGTCCCGGAAATCTCCATCTCCTGGGAGAAGAAGCCCAGAACCGTCAGTAACCCAGAGTTCCTCTGCTCAGGATGAACCTACTGCAAAGAAGAAGAAAGATGAGCTGGATCCTCTCCTTACTCGCACTGGTGGAGCATACATTCCTCCTGCAAAGCTCAGGATGATGCAAGAACAGATTACAGATAAAAACAGGCATGTTGGCATTATAAATCAACTATGGTCTAATTAACCTTGGCTGTTGAGAATTTACATTAGTCCACAGTGATAGAGACCTCAAGTTGGAGACCTCTTTCCTTTATACTATAAGCTCCTTTGGAGTGTTGTGTACTACTTACCTTGAGATTAGCTCATTATCTTTTTTTTTTTTTTTTTTTGCATGACTGAATTAAAAAGTTTGAGGAAAAGATTACTTACCTTTTTTTTTTTAGTATTTTCAAACTATTGCTCCTTACATTCTCTCGTGCATGAATGTCCATTGATAGTGTCAATTTTTTGTACATATGAGTACTATTGATATTTTAGTTTTAAAATGGATCTTTTTAGTTGTATTAAACCAGGAAACTTTTTAGCAAACTTTTTCTATAAAAGGCCAGATAGTAAATATTTTAGGCTGTGAGTCATTCTGTGTCTGTTGCTGCTACTCAACTTCACCATTGCAACATGAAAATAGTCATAGGTAGTGTGTAAACAAATGCGTGTGACTGTGTTCCAGTAAAGCTTTATGTACAAAAGCAGATAGTAGGCTGCATTTGGCTCCTGGGTGTAGTTTGCCATCCTCTATACTAATCCTTAAAATTAAGTTGGCAATGTTCTCTTTTTCCAACTTTTCTTAGCAAGAAACCTTATCAAGTTCAACCTAAAGAAACTCATTGAGGCTAATTTACCCAAAATATAATATTAGGTAAAAAATAGTATCAGCAGGTATAGCTGTAGGACTGTTACATAACCATAGAGATGGTCTTTAAAATACTTACTATTTTGGACTTTCCTTTTTCCTATAGTTATTACTATTTCTTTATGGTTTACAACATTTAATTTTATTGTCTCTGTCATGCTTTTATGAGATGGAACATAATAAAATTTCCTTTTTGTAGTTTCTATTTGGGTATTTCATATTATAATAAAAATTTTTTAAATTGCATTTATTTTAAAAGGTTTTCTTTAAAGACAAGTTTAATGAAGCATTATAATGTAAAATAAGCATGTATTGAATGACAAATAAATATACAGTGACATAAGAACAAAACATTATCCTTATTTATCCTTACTTAATCTTATTGTTTTACTAAAGGGAAGTGGTCTGTACTTAAGCAATATATGTACAGAATATCAAATATGGTTTAGGATATAATCTGCTTATTCCTATAGACATATAGTTTACCGCACTTTGGGGTAATTTTGCAAAAATAATGTTAAAAGTAAAGGAACACTAAGTAGTTTTTATGGTCTTATATAGCCTCTTGTTATAATTGTTGACAAAGTTTTAATATTGAAATCAATTCTTTTTAGCTTAGCATACCAGAGAATGAGCTGGGAGGCCCTAAAGAAGTCAATCAATGGTCTTATCAACAAAGTCAACATTTCCAATATAAGTATTATTATTCAAGAGCTTCTTCAAGAAAATATAGTTAGAGGAAGGTAAGTGTCAGCCATTTTGTTTGTAATATTTCTCAGTAATTTTTTCAAAGGAACATAATATGTGCATGAGCAATAATCATTGATTTTTTTTGTGCCACTTCATTTTAAAGGTAGTTGAGAATATCTATTTAGAATTCACTTCTTATAAAAATGTAGGCTACGAAGAAATAACTTGTATCTCTCTGTTAGAGATTGTCTGGAGTTTTTGCTTTTTGAGAAACTTTGATTTACGTAATGATTTTTGCACAGACATTTATCTACTTCATGCCTTCAATAATTTAAACCCATGAGGAATAATACATATTAAAATATACTACTTCAAACTAATTAATTTTTTTCCTTTCTTTTTTTAATTGACATGTAAAAATTATATATATTTGTGTTGTATAACATGTTTCAATATATGTATACATTCTGGAATGGATAATTAAGCTATTTAACATAAGTGTTGCCTCACATACCTATCATGTTTTTGTGATGAGAACACTTAAAATCTATTCTTTCATCAGTTTTCAAGTATGGAGTATATTGTTATTAATAACTATAGTCAAGATACTATATAGTAAATCTCTAGAATTTATTCCTCCTGTCTAACTGAAATTTTGTGTCCATTAACCAACTCATCTCAATTTCCCCACCCCCCAGCCTCTAGTAACCACCATTTTACACTGTATCTGAGTTTGATTTTTTAAGATTCTACATATTGGTGAGATCATGAAGTAGTTTTCTTTCTGTGTCTGACCTGTTTCACTTAGCATAATGGCATCCATGTTCATCCATGTTGTTGCAAATTTCCTTCTTTCTTAAGGCTGACTAGTATTCCATTGTATATATATATATTTTCTTTATTTTTCCATCAACAGACACTTAGGTTCTTTCCATATGTTGCCTATTGTGAATAATTAATGCAGCAATGAATCGGGGAGTGCAGATATCTATTTGACATAGTGATTTTGTTTCCTTTGAATATATATCCAGTAGTGGGATTGCTGGATCATATGGTAGTTATTTTTACTTTTTTGAGGAACTTCCCTATTTTCCATAATGGCTGTACTAATTTACATTTCTACCAACAGTGTACAAGGGCTCCCTTTTCCCTACATGTTTGGCAACAACTGCTATTGTTCACTATTTTTATAACAGCCATTCTAACAGGTGTGAGATGATAGCTAACTGTGGTTTTAATTTGTATTTACCTGATGATTGGTGATAGCATTTTTTCATATACCTACTGCCCATTGGTACATCTTTTTTTGAGACATGTCTATTCAGTTCTTTTGCACATTTTTAAAATCAGGTTATTTGTTTTCTTACTGTTGTTGAGTTCCTTATATATTTTAGATACTGACCCCTTGTTAGATGTACGGTTTGCAAATATTTTCTCCCATTCCGTAGATTGTCCCTTCACTCTGTTGATTGTTTCCTTTGCTGTGCAGAACCCTTTTAGTTTGATGTGATCCCATTTATCTATTTTTACTTTTGTTGTCTGTTCTTTAGGGGTCATAGCCAAAAAATCATTGCTGAGGCTAATGACATGGAGCTTTCCCTCTATGTTTTCTTCTAGTAGTTTTAAAATTTCAGGTCTATGTTTAAGTCTTTATCCATTTTGAATTGATGTTTGTATGTGGCGTGAAATTAAAGTCTATTTTCATTCTTCTGCATGTGGATATCCAGTTTTCCTGGAAGCATTTATTGAAGATACTATCTTTTCCTTATTGTGTGTTCTTGGCACTTTGTCAAAAATCAACTGACTAAGTGCATGGATTTATTTCTGGGCTCTCTATTCTGTTCTCTATTGGTCTATATATCTGTCTATATATCTGTTTTTATGCTAATACCATTCTGTTTTGATTACTATTGCTTTGTAGTAGATTTCAAAATCAGGTAGTATGATCCTCTGGTTTTGTTCTTTTTGTTCAAGATTGCTTTGGCTATTTGGCATCTCTTGTGTTCCATGTGAATTTAAGGATTGTTTTTTCTATTTTATCAATAAGTTATAGTATTTAATATACAGATTTTTCACCTCTATGGTTAAATTTATTTCTGAGTATTTTTTGGTAGCTATTATAAATGGATTGTTTTCTTGATTTCTTTTTCAGATAGTTTCATTATTAGTATATAGAAACACTACTGATTTTTTTATGTTGATTTTGTATCCTGTAACTTTACTGAATTTGCTTATTAGTTCTAACAGTTTTGTGTTAGAGTCTTTAGAGTTACAATATATAAGATCATGTTGACCATGAGCAGACTTCTCTCTTTCCAATTTGGATGCCCTTTATTTCTTTCTCTTGCCTAATTGCTCTAGTTAGACCTTCTGGTACTAGGTTGAATAGAATTGGTAAGAATGGACATCCTTGTCTTGTTCCAGATCTTAAAGGAACATTTTCAACTTTTCACTCTTGAATATAATGTTAGCTTTGGTCTTGTTATATATGGCCTTTATTCCAATTTAATTTCTAATGAAAGCAAAGTGAGACTGTGAGATAAATGGGAAAGATGAGCAATACATTTTAGAAAAGCAAGAGCAAATCATTTGCTGTATTTGGTGTGGTTTTAAGCTGCTAGTGATATTTACAAGGGTCAGAAAATAGAAATATTCTGTATTCTGTTTATTGCTTTAGAATTTGAAGTCTGTTTTCTCATGTCATTTCACATGACCTTAATCCATCTTTTAAAAAGCTGGAGATATAAAGTAAGTACAAAGGTATAGAAAGTTGACCAAGAGGTAGCATTTATCCTCAAAGGTAGGCAGAGATGTCTCCATATTACTTAGGAAAAAAGCAGACTTAGAGAAGTTATATGGATTGCTTAAAATAATAATTTGTAAACTGAGTTCTTTTTTTCTCATTTTCTACTATAGTGATTCAATTATCATACTTAAACCTGCTAACTATTAAACATATTAACTGCCATGTGAGCTGTATTTAACTCACACTAGTTTTGAGCCCAGGGCCTCGTGAAGCATCTGTAACTCACACATCTCTTCACCTTGTGTAAACTGTTTTTCAAGTTGCATATGAGTCACGCACAGAAAACAATAAAAAATAACAAATTTTTCATTACATTAGAAGTTGTTTTCAAAGTTTTTGTTCTATTTTTGTAATAAAACACTGTGGCCCCCAAGAAAATTTTTGTTTTCTAGTGTGACAGTCAGTCAATGTGTTAATATTAAGGCATTTTTTTTCCCTGACTTTTTAACAATCCAGTAATTGTTCCATTGCTAAAAATAACTTCAGTTAGCCTACTTTGCATCTTCCCCTTCCTGATCAAATGCATTTAGAAGCATGACCATTTCAAAATGATTTATAAGTAGGCACCTTTTATTTTCTTATCATTTTAGCATTAATCTTACAATACATTTATTGTGTCTTCATCTCTCATAGGAGTATTTAGCCTTAAAGATGTAAACAACCCCAATTTGTCTTTAATCACAGAATTAATTTTATATAGATGATGGACCCATAGTAGAAACTTTATGTTGTCTAAATTTTGTACTTTTGAAGTAGGTTTTTCTTCACTTTTTTGAAAATGTTAAACAAATTATTTCTATCAATATTAAAAACACCCTCAAATTCATGATTAGATGTAACAAACAGATTAGGAAAAGAGGAATTCTATTTAGAGAGAAAAACTTTTGAAGAAAAAATTATAGTAAACCTATGTTATTTTACAGAATTACAAATTCAAATTTTGTTTTCTCAAAAGCAGTTTTGTTTATTAGTAACCCAAACTCTTTCCATTTAGTCCTGATTGAACTTTTATGATTATTTAAGAGGAGTACTCCTACTGGATTTTAAATGAGTTTCTTGTAATTAATTTGCTGATTATTATTGACTCTTTTTTTTTTAATTCTTTAAACAGAGGACTACTGTCTAGATCTGTTTTGCAAGCACAGAGTGCTTCTCCAATCTTCACCCATGTTTATGCAGCATTAGTGGCAATTATCAACTCAAAATTTCCACAAATTGGTGAATTAATCCTGAAGAGGTTAATTCTTAATTTTCGAAAAGGCTATCGAAGAAATGATAAGGTATGTATGAGTGGCTTGTAAGTAAACTGACACATAGGAACAGAATTCAGTGTCAATAAGAATAAGCAATGTTGATTTCTACATATGAATGTGTTTTAAAAACTGTGACTTCATGAGAGCTTTTTTGTTCTACTAAATAAATATCCCTGACCACTAATGATGAACCACAAAAATGGTGGCTATAACTATAGAATCATAACTATTTAGGCAGACGTAGCACTCCTTCACGTGTATTATTTTCATTTTATAACTTTATAATATAAAAATTACCTTGTATGTTACATGTTTTATTTTTATTTTTTTTTGAGACAGAGTCTCACTCTGTTGCCCAGGCTAGAGTGAGTGCCGTGGCGTCAGCCTAGCTCACAGCAACCTCAAACTTTTGGGCTCAAGCAATCCTCCTGCCTCAGCCTGCCTAGTAGCTGAGACTACAGGCATGCGCCACCATGCCCAGCTAATTTTTTCTATATATATATTTTTAGTTGACCAATTAATTTCTTTTCTATTTTTAGTAGAGACGGGGGTCTCACTCTTGCTCAGGCTGGTTTTGAACTCCTGACCTTGAGCGATCCGCCCGCCTTGGCCTCCTAGAGTGCTAGGATTACAGGCGTGAGCCACCACGCCCGGCTGTTACATGTTTTAAATAGAGTATGTTAGTAGGCTGTAGATTCTACAGATAAATAAAAATTACTTTTAGTTTATAGATTAAATCTTTCTCCACTTTCACTTTCCAGCAACTTTGTCTGACTGCTTCAAAATTTGTGGCACATCTTATTAACCAAAATGTGGTAAGTAATTATCTTTAAAACTTTGTCCCCTTCAGTTGCATTAGACCATAGGCTTGATGTCAGTCATATAGGTGATACTTCTCTATTTATTTATAGTCCTTGGTATAAGTATATTGAATGATATTTTAGTTTTAAAACTATAATAAGTGTATTTAATATTCTTTAGTATAAAGAGGAATTAGAACACTTTTATCAAATTGATATAACTTAATACCTTACTTGGTGACTTGAATATAAATTGTTCCTTCAAAGAATGCAGTTTAATCCTTTTTATAAAACAATAAAGTTGGTATCTCTTCTACTCCTTTCCCTGTACCCGGTGTTCATGAAAACCTAGTAAATATCTACAAAAACCTCTATTCCCTGCAGCTACATACATATAATCATATATTATTAGAATCAGTTTATAAAATATGATAGTTTAAATTTTCATGTATTTTAAATACACATAATTTTATCATTTTATTGTTCAGTTTGTGTTTATTTTGTGTTCATCCACTGTTTCACGGTTTTGATTTAGCTTCAGTTTCACCTTGAAAATATTAATAGTAAAATTGTTCTTGTTCTTACTCAAAGGTTCCTTCATGTGTATATTATCATTTTAAATTTAATATTAGTGTATAAGAGGAAGATTTTGAAGTCATACTTAAATCTTATTTTTCTAACATTAAATATTTTAATACTTACCTACATGAAATCCTGTCCAGTGTTCTCTCTCAGAAATCTTTTAGATTTTAACCTAATTAATAGTCATATTATTACAATGATAACTTGCTGCTTAAGACCATGGAAATTTAATTGCACATGTCTATAACAACAGAGATATGTTTCTGTTTTTAAATGTATATTACACTTATATTAGAAATTTTTAGTATTGCTATAAAACAGTTAAAACGGTAAATATTTTGCATCTTCTCAACTGTGGTACAGGGCAATATTTTCTTATCACTGATGTAAGACTATTTGACACTCCACCTCCCTTTGGAAAAAAATGCAGGATATATTTTTGATATTGCGCACAAATGGAAGAGGATATTCTCCTGAGTTGAATTTAGATTTCCTTCCCAATCTCAAATAAATGTCTGCCTTTAGAAAGGCATATTTGATGTTTTGAACATTCTTCATAAGTATCCATTTTTGAACATGACCAGTATACATAGTTTGATTTAATTTGAAAAAGGAGGAAGTATTTAAAACTCTTTTTGTGTACCAGAAACTGTTAACATATTTTGTGATAAAATTAAGGACTATTTGCTGACAGAGTTGCAGATAGAATAAATTGGGAAATGGATATAAAGAATTGTGGTCATGGAGAAGGGTACTATAAAAAGAATCATTACTATCCTCATATAAGGTTTATGAAAATAATTATCTCATTAAAAATTAGTATATGATTTTTTTTAACTTACATTTTCAGTTTATGAGACTGTACATAATGTTTAAGAAGAATATTTCTTCTGGAGATAACTCAAATATTTATATTCAGCATAGTAAATAAGATTTTTACAGTCATCTGAAAATTCTTAACAGATACATAATGAAAGCGTAGAAAAATTGTGTCTCATATTTTGAGTATCAAAATAAAATTTTGCCAATCATATGTGCAATATAATAATTAGAAATAGATTTACTAACTTTTTAAAATTATTTTCAACAGTATGTTAATATATGTAAAAGCATTTTCTCTCTTCCGTATGTCTGCATTTTACTTCAGGCACATGAGGTTTTATGTTTAGAGATGCTCACTTTGCTCCTGGAAAGACCAACAGATGATAGTGTTGAAGTAGCTATTGGTTTTCTCAAGGAATGTGGCCTCAAATTAACACAAGTGTCACCGAGAGGAATCAATGGTAAGTGTATATTCTTAGTTTGATGTTGAACCTTTGTTTGAGTATTATAGTATTTATTGCTTATTTTATTGTCTTTCTGTTTAACTTTAGCTATATTTGAACGCCTTCGAAACATTCTGCATGAGTCTGAAATTGACAAAAGAGTTCAATATATGATTGAAGTAATGTTTGCTGTACGGAAGGATGGATTCAAGGACCACCCTATTATCCTAGAAGGACTTGACTTAGTGGAAGAAGATGATCAGTTCACCCATATGCTCCCTTTGGAGGATGACTATAATCCAGAAGATGTTCTTAGTAAGATGGGGCAGGGGTGGTCAGGAAGAAGAGCACCAACAAATGTAAATATAGAAAATAAACACTTTTAATTTATTTTTTTAAGATGTTTTCAAGATGGATCCCAATTTTATGGAGAATGAAGAGAAGTACAAAGCCATTAAGAAGGGTATGTAAAATTTTATAAAATAATTTATTTTGGAAAAGTAGAAGCAGTTGAAGTAGTTATATAATATTGATAGAAAGAAAATACTTATAGATATCTGATCCCCACCCAATGAAATCCCTGATCTTCTAAAGTCATTCTCTTCACTGTTTCCCCATGGTTTATTTTTTTCCTAATACTTGGCTATGGTATTGCTTCATTCTGAATTATAATATTTACCTCATTGAACCTCTCCTCTTTCCCTCTATTTAAAGTATTCAACCCTTAAGTCTCATCCCACTTAAGAAATCTTCATAGTTACTAAAAACCTTTATTTAAGTAGTCTACCATGTATAGTGTATGCTATCCAGTTTAATTAGGTAGTATACTTTATTATAAAATGCTATACTTTATTATTTCTCAAGGTCAGGTAGACATCCTTCTGATAAGATCAATCACAGTATTGGTGCCTGGTAAATTAATAATTAATTATTATCACTTGTACATAATTAGTATATTGTACGTACTTTCAACAGATTTTGATTTTGCCCTTGACATTACTAATTAAGTGACCTGTAACAAGGTGCTTGTTTGATGTTGGAGTAAATGTTACTTGTCTGTGGAAGGATAAATAAAATACAGTGCTTTGTATTGCTATAGAGACAGCGATGGCTGTTATTATTTTCACATTTGTATTATTATTTTTTTCTTTAAAGCTAATAGGCAAACTTAATAGTTTTATGAAGTTATTTCCCTAAGTTGTGATTTTACCTGAGAAGTACTTATTGCTCTGGAAGCTCTGGGGAGGAGAGAGCAGAGACCTAGAACTTTGTCTTTGCCTACATTATATTCTTCAGTCATGCTTAGAAATGGAAGGTAAAGGTGGAAGAAACCTTCCATTTCTATACATTATCTAAAAAATCTGGTACAATAAATAGGATTCTCTTCTAAGATGCTAATTTCCTAAAAGCTTTTCACTACATCTGGCCAGATTCATTTTTCTGTTATAGTTTCCAAATATAGAGAACCCCTTAGGCCATTTTGCCTTCTTCTCTTAATGAAGCTTTTTTCCTATAGTTTCAACTAAAAGATGCCAAATAGTTCTTATGAAATTCTTATTACCCCTGGTATGATTTTTTCTTTTTTAAACTTGGGAATTCCCTGTTCATTTCTTTAGAGTCTAGGCAATTGGCCAATGCCTGGAAAGTAGCACTTTCCTTTATTACAACAGTTGTCAGTTCTTCAGTCTCATGATGCCTTTACACTACTGAAAATTATTGAGGACTCCAAAAGCTTCTGTTTATGTGGGTTGTGTCTATTTATATTTACTATAATAGAAATTAAAACTATAAAAGAATATTTATTAAATTATTTCAAAATAATAGTAACCCTAATACATGTTGACATAAATGACATATTTTTATGAAAATTATTATTTTACAAGCAAAGAAATTTAGTGAGAAGAATAGCATGTTTTATATATTTTGTAAATTTTAATGTCTGGTCTAATAGGAAACAGCTGGATTCTCATGTCTACTTCTGCATTAAATCTATTGCAATAGGTTGTTTTGATTGAAGCACATGAAGGAAATCTAGCCTCAGACAGATATGTAGTTAGAAAAGGGAGGAATATTTTAATAGCCTTTTCAGATAATCACAAGTGTTTTTCCTTGAGAAAATCATCACATTGTACATCTGTCTTTAACAGAAGTGCTATATATATGAACTGCGTATTTTGTCACTCAGATTATGATAAAGGCCTATACTCTAGGGATAAGATTTAATAAAATTAGTATTTTACTTCTTCAAAGACATTCTTAAGTGAAACTGGTTGGTTTTTTTTTTACCTTTTGCAAGAATGTGGCAGTAAAGAACTACTAGTGTAGTTTGGTGGTTTGATTTGTGCTTCCGATATAGCAGTTTTTACCCCCATTTCTTTTGGACCATCATCATAGATGTCAGCACAGTGAAAAGGCAGATAATGTCTTGGTATTATTATGAAAATAGTTTTGACCTCACAGACCATCTGACAGGTCTCAGTGGTCCCCCAGGGACTCATAGACCCTTCCTTGAAACCACTGCTTTATTCAATTAATGAAATCCAGCTGTGATTGCCTAAGTGATTCCAGTAAGTAGAGTGGAGAGATGAGAAGAGGATGATGTAAATGATCGGACAATTCATTTGACCTTCATTCTTTTGTAAAATATTCTTCTAGATCTGGCATAAAAAAAATGGCCACAGCAGGAAGTAGGCACAGCTTTAGTAATTAGCACCTTAGAGTGACCCAGGTGTACTTGTATTTTAGGTCTCAGAACATTTGGGAAAACAGCAGGAGTGCCTGTCTTCCTGCTATTGAATACTAAATAATTCTCTTAAAAGTCTGTCTGAGCCTTGTTGCATAATAATAAACTAGATACTTTACATTATTTCTTGACTTCACATTTGTTAGAAATATTCTTGAGATGTATATGTCAGATGAGGGCTTAATGACAACTGTACATTTTTGTAAAATGATTTGTTCTTCACAGTATGAAGTTCTCTGGTAATATTAATTATGTGTCTTCTGATTTATACTATTTAGTTAAATACGAAGAAACTAGAATTTTTCTAAAAATGATTTGGCCCCAAAACTTTGTGTTAAAAGCTCTCTGGTTATAATAGAAATGCAAAAGTGAAGAATTAGCCAGGTTTGTAAAATCTTTTATCAAGCTAACAGAGCACTATTGGGCAAAATATAATTTTAGTTTTGTCATATGTTTACTGTTAACATAATGACTGGCCTTATCTAGTCTTAAGAGACTACATGCATCGGTATTTTCATCCAATTCTGAATGTGGGTTGTATTTTAAGATGTGATCCAA
This sequence comes from Cheirogaleus medius, assembly GCA_008086735.1. Taxonomy (NCBI): domain Eukaryota; kingdom Metazoa; phylum Chordata; class Mammalia; order Primates; family Cheirogaleidae; genus Cheirogaleus; species Cheirogaleus medius. The sequence continues at coordinate 25,088,734 of VBSM01001562.1, read as the reverse complement.
TAAAGTGCTTGTCTTACCAGTTTTCATAAAGACTTTTAAGCTTCTGTTTCTGTTTTACATATGAAAAGTCTTTGGATTGATTGCAGTGTTCAATTTAATAGTTATACATTTTAATAAAAATCTCATTACTATTTATTTAAAGTGAACACTAAATTATGCAGTTATTTCCTCTGCCTTCTTTGTCTTTCCAAGTACATTCTTAGCCTAAATTCTTGTTTTCTGTATCTGATCTTAGCTTTTTATAATAGACTGTCTTATTTCTGATGATGAAATAGTATTTTGACTCTCAAATGCTAGTTTCCATTTCTAATATTTTTCCAATGTTCTTACTCTTTTGTAATACCTTCATCTACTTTTTCTTTGTTTTTCTCATCTTCTTTTTGTTTCATGGCCATTTTTATCTGACAGAAAAATGATATATATGGCTCTCTCTAGTTGAATCAGTTAAAATGTTTTCTGACCACTTAGCCTATAACCTAAGGCTTGTATGATCGTCCTTGTTGACTAGTAAACTGTTACAGCACAATGGATTTCAATGAACTCAGAATTATCTTCTCAAAATGAGATACATGTATAGCACTTGCTGCTTAATTGTTTTTTTCCTCAACTTACTTTGTTTTTATAGAAATTCTTGATGAAGGAGACAGTGACTCAAACACAGACCAAGACGCTGGAAGTAGTGAGGAGGAGGAGGAAGAGGAGGAGGAAGAAGGAGAAGAAGATGAAGAAGGTGAAAGTGTAGTTTATTCAAATAATATTGTAAAATGCTCTAAAATTAAACTAATTCTAATGTAATCCTCTAACAGTGGTTCTCAATCTGTGGGAGGAGTTGGGAGGGATGCTGCTTGCCATCTAGTGGGTAAAGGCTAAGGATGCTGTTAAACATCGTACAAGTCACAAGACTGTCCTGTGCAACAAAATAGGATCCAGTCCGAAATGCCAGTATTGCCAAGGTTGAGAAACCATGCTCTAAAAGTATTAAACAATGAAATTCTTTTTTTAACAGCATAGTTTTAATTTGGCATGTTATGCCTTTGATTACAGTATAAACTGTGAAAAAAGTGCATTCATGTTGAGTGCATGTGATTTACGTAACCCTGACAGGAATGTGACAGATGAGAGTGACTGGATATTTGCTATTCATTTTGGCAAAATAGAGTAGGGTTGCCAAAAGCTACATTTGCAGGAGCAGGCATGAGGATGCTCTCCCTCTTCAGCTTTTTTTTTTTTTTTTTTT
>VBSM01001562.1:25061276-25087325 GCA_008086735.1 Cheirogaleus medius | reverse complement strand
CTGGTCTCGAACTCCTGAGCTCAAACGATCCACCTGCCTCTGCCTCCCAGAGTGTTAAGATTACAGGCGGGAGCCACCGCTTCTGGCCATCTTCAGCTTTTAATCAAAGAAAAATACACTCAGAACCTTTGGTTAAAACTCAGTTAAAACATCAGAACATACATAAACTCGTCATTATTTACCTGTATTACATATTGCAAAATATTAAAAGTATAGCTTTCCCTTTTAGGGTATAATATATTTTAGTTCTGTCTTGTAGTTTAATTGTTTTTCTATAATATATTTTGTAAAAACTAAATGTAAATTTTTTTCTAATGTTTTCTTTATTGAAATCATCTTTTATTTTTTTATTTTTATTGTTTTTTGAGACAGAGCCTCACTCTGTTGCCCTGGCTAGAGTGCCATGGTGTCAGCCTAGCTCACAGCAACCTCAAACTCCTGGGCTCAGGCAATCCTCCTGCCTCAGCCACCTGAGTAGCTGGGACTACAGGCATGTGCCACCATGCCCGGCTAATTTTTTCCTATATATTTTGGTTGGCCAATTAATTTCTTTCTATTTTTAGTAGAGACGGGGTCTCTCTCTTGCTCAGGCAGATTTCGAACTCCTGACCTTGAGCGATCCACCCACCTCGGCCTCCCAGAGTGCTAGGATTACAGGCGTGAGCCACCATGCCTGGCCTGAAATCATCTTTTAATCATCTTTTATCCATGTACTATATTTTACTTCAGAATTTCTTTGTTTTATGGAAAAATACTATTCAATTAAACTATTAAATCTATATAAGGAAAATTTTCATGTTTTAAATAAGAGAAAATCTTGGCAAATATGTGTATTTATATTGGACCCATTTAACCTGTCATGATGATCCAGTGTTCTCTGAAACTGAATATCTTATCCATAAGTTATAGTTCTTTCAAATTATCAAGATGTTGTTTCTAAGTCTAGAAATAATATTTTACCAAAAAATAACATGTGTACAGCCTTTAACAATGTCAGAAAGAGCGATGACATAGAAACAAAAAATAATTTTCTTGGTTGGTTCTGGGCTTCTTCTAGCTAACATTGTGATAAAGCAAAAGACTTAAAATACTTTGAGTTCTGTAAATACTAATTATACTACTAATATTAATTTTCTACTATATTTTCTACTATATTATTAAATTCTGAGAAATTCTAAGTACATTTATGAAAGAAAATATTATACAGAGATACGTTTTAAGTTCTTCACATTTATTTCTGCAGTTTTGTGATTTTGTTATGTTGATATTCTTTCAGGACAAAAAGTGACTATTCATGACAAAACAGAAATTAATCTGGTCTCATTTCGTCGTACAATTTATCTTGCTATTCAGTCAAGGTAAGACATTAACTTAGTTGATCCTTTATTGATTGATTGAATGACTGATAAATGAGATTTATTTATTGGTAAGGAGATCAGGGATACATTTTAGAATCTGATAACAGAAAACTAGATACCATTTCAGCATTCATTCTCAAACCACCTATGTTTCTACCTTTATCCCATACTCAAGCTCATAGTTCCCTACAGTTGGTTCTTTACTTTAAAAATTCTTTCCTTATTTGGAAGGTCTAATTGTGTTACATAATCAAGTGGTTTTTTTTACCTATGTCATTTCTTATAGTTAAATATCACTAATAAAAACCTGTAAACAACTCTGTGTTGCAAGGTAGCATAGTATCTAATTGGATAATGGACATTTAAATTTTTTTCTAATTTGGTTTCTAATTCTAGTTCTAAGCAGAGAAGCGCTGTTGTGATGACTTTTGGACACCGATTTGCTATGTAGATGTAAATGAATATAAATGGAAATAGGAATTAGAATTAAGGTTTTGAGGATGCTTTGAAGTAAAGTTAAGTGAGAACTACTATGATGTCATGAAAACAAAACCTGTTCCCTTTGAAGGCTGTGAATTTGGTTTTGAAGAGAAATAAATGAGAATGTTAAACTCTTAGCGCATCTGTTATTTTGTATGCGAATCAACCTATTGATTTAGTGGGCACAGTGTTTACATTTTATACTGGAGAAGTGTGTTAGTTTTGTTTTGTTACTAGGTTTAGTATATTTTCATTTAGTATGATGTAATAGCAATGATGATTCATAAGCAGGATTCTTGTTTTCAGTCTGAAAATTTTTTGGCTTTAGATTCATCTTCAAATAGAGGAATTTTAAACAGTAAAACATTGGTTGGAATTTAGGGGGAGGTTTATCCTTACCTATTTTTTTGCCTTTCACATGAAAGAGAAACCCATTAATTTTTTTTTCATAGAAATCTAAAGTGTAAAAGATAAGAACTATTTTATTATAGGTAGATATTCTTAAATAGAGTTTGACTTTTCATTTGTACTTTTTTAGAAATCTAACAGTAATCAGTTGTAAGCAGCAGATTTACTGTTTTAGTGCTGCTCTTAACGTTAACTTTGAAGAGTTACAGTGGAGCTCTTTGAATAATTATTTAAAAGAAACCTAACCTTGATAATCTCTGAATCACATAAAAGACTTGAAAAATTAGAGCATTAAGAGACAAGTAACAGCCACTATTACATAGTGATACCAGTCCTAGTAATAGTCACTACCATCTTATGAGTAGGTTTTTTGTTTTGTTTTGTTTTTTAAAACTTTATTAATTTTAATTTTATTTTTTAATTTGTTATTGACACATAATATACATATTTACAGGGTACAGTGTGATATTTCAATGCATGTATACATACTATAATAATCAAATCAGGGTAATTACCAAATCCATCACTTTAAACATTTATCGTTTTTTTTTTGTTGTTGTTGTTTTTTATGGTGACAACGTTCAAAATCTTCGCATCTGGTGACATTGTTATTTCCTATGGTCACCCTACTGTGTAATGTGAATCAAGGGTTTACTGTCCATGCCATTTGGCCTTTGTTTTTCATTATCATATTTCTAAAGAAATAAACATTGACAGAGAATTATATACAGAATTGCTTAGTGGGAAAAAAAACTTGGACACAATCTTATTTTCCAACACAAATAACGAAAGTGTCCAATCTGTGCCACCAGTGAAAATTAGGTTAATGGAGAATGGTTCTAAATGTGGGCAAATGGTCGGATACAGTGTTAGGTAGGAAAAAACTATATAGCTATATAGAACTATGCTTGTGGTATTATTTTAACTGTAAAAATAGGCTGATTCTAGAAATAATACATAAACTTATCAACAGTGGTAATCTTGGGGGTAGGTTGGATAATAGATTTTTTAGTGTCTATTTTTCCAGTTTTTTATTTTTTTCAAAAGTTTTATGTTTATAGTAGACCAGGCTAGGAATCTAGAATAGAATGTACTCAAGTCAGATGGCTGTGAGGGCATCTCATAGAAATAGTTCACCTTTGAAACTCTTGGGAACAAAACTGTTCTGGCAACTGAATTGTGTGAGGATTTCATTATTTCTTTCTGTTTACTGATCTCACCAGTACTCTTATCTTCTCACTATTATGGCTCTTTAAATTATCCTATATTATTTACATAAAACATAAAACTACACAGTTGTCTTTGCTATTGAAAATAATGCTTTTCTGTTCTTGCTTTTAAATGATGTTCTAGTCTGACTGCATTATTGAAACTGTAACATCAGAGGGAGATAGACTACTGTGTCCTCCCCAACTTAAAGTTTCTTCAATTGGATCTATCAACAAAACCATTTGTAAACACAGCTTTAAAACTGGCATCATATAAAGAGGACAGTAATTTAGTAAATATCACTTAATTTATGTTAAACCTGGAATTCATTTGGTTTAGCAACCAAAGAACTAAAATACCAAGAAAATTTAATTCATTTAATATTATAATTTGTGTTATTTAAAAACAATCTTTGTATCGGGAGTCAATAAATGCTTTTAAAATAGAACAATATAAAGGAAAACAGACTGTCATTTAGTTACCTTTCTCCTTGACACTTCACTTAATAAATAAAAGGAAATTTCTTCATTGACTACTTGACTTGTTTTTCACAAGTTTCTTTTTTCGTTTTTTTTTTTTTTTAAGAGACAAGGCTCTTCATTGCCTAAGCTGGAGTGCAGTGGTGTGATCATAGCTCACTGCAGCCTTGAACTCCTGGGCTCAAGTGGTTTTCCTGCTTCAGCCTCCTGAGTAGCTAGGACTGTAAGCATGCACCAGTAGTATGCCTGTATAATTAAAAAAAATTTTTTTGTGTAGAGACAGGACCTCAATATGTTGCCTTGAACTCCCAGCTTCAGCCTCCTGTAGTGCTGGGATTATGGATGTGGGCCACCATGCCCAACCTGTTTTTCATAAATTTCAAGGTTTTTGTCTGGGTACTAATTCTATTTTTATAAAGGCTAGAAAAAAGGTCACATCTTTTTTTATACTTTTGGTATTGCTATATTATTGAAGTTTATCAACTACAGTTTAATGTTTAATGTTAGATTGTTGTTTAATATTACCTGTTATAAAATCTCTTTCCTGATAGGTTTCTTTTTCATTTTAGTTTTCTTTTCATTCCATTGCCTTGTATCATTCTGGATTATTACCCTGTTATGCTTATGAAACCAAATAAAATGATAGAAGCTGAGAAATAAAGATGAACTGCAAAACCAAGTTTGTAATCATTGTATTTCAGTGGGTGATGATTTTATACTGTTGTTATCAGAAGAATGAGGGTTTGAACATTCTACAAAAGATGCAAATATATTAGCATTACTTCTGAATCAATAAGCAATTAGCAAATTGAGTTTGCTAATTTCTTAGGTGAAGTATATTGAAGACATTTTAAATTCAATTCATATGAATGCTATAAAAGCATATGTTTTTTCTTGCAAGTCATTTTGTTTATTTACTATTTTTATACTTAGTTTTATAAAATGTGGAACCCTTGTGATTGGGTAGTAACCAAGATAACTTGTAAAAAATGGTGATTAAGCACTGAATGTCATACTGGGCTCTTGGAGCATCTTTCACCTCTTCCTGACTTGGATGAGAAATACATAAGTTTATAACATCTAGTAAAAGTAGACGTAGTTACAATATGATAGAATATATCATTTACTCTTCCACACAGATTTTATTATAATGTAAGCATGAGAAACTTAACCTACGTTTGCTCCTGTCTTAATTAGGACTTTTCCTGGTTTCAATAAACACATAATATATTCTAAGAAACTACTTTTCAAATTAAATATTAATTATAGTCTTTGTTTATGAAATATTGGGTGAGAAAGTGTAAGCATGTTCAAGTCCTACTTCAGGGACTTACAAGTTTTACAAACACCTGTGATCTCTTTTTTCTTATCTATAAAAATGAAAGGGTTGAGTCAGAGTATCTCTAAATCCTTCTGAAATCCTAACTATGTATAAACCTAAATCAGGATAGTATCCTGTAGGTGTTTTTACCTCCGGTGTTGTCACTAATTTAGGTGTGCATTTGTGACTGGTGAAAAAAATACATTTTAGCTAGTTATAAATATTTATGAAAAAATTAACATTTTAAAGCTTTAATTTCTTTGTCCTCATTGTTAAGCATCCTACCTGTTGTTTTATGTAAGCTTTTGAATATGGTTATTGATCTTTTTCTTTTAGAACAAAATAGCTAGCTCTCCTGAATATCTTGAGCATTAGAAAGCACTGTGAGATCTGGGACCTAATTCCAGAGATTTAGTGTACTTAGTTTATCTTGTAATACTGGATTATCAAATCAGAACAGTTAATAAATTCTTTATGTGCCATTATGATACTTTAATATTGGAAGGAAAAGATATTGGTAACACTTAAGAATTTACTACCATTGTACTTTAGTCACCAATTTATAGCAGAAGAACATTTGATAAGCATAACATGATTGCAGTAATGAGAGAAACTTGGACATTTTTTATTGTTTTTTTACCTTAAAATGAAGAAAATCATATATAAACCCTTTTATCTGACTAGTTATGACTTAAGGTTGGTTGGTTTGAGGGAATAATAAAAAAATCAATGTCTGTACTTTCATCTTTTTTCTTTTTCTTTTTGCCTTTTTAAAATTGAGATGTTATTCACATACTATAAAATTCACCCTTTTAAAGTATATGATGATATTCATGTGCCACATAATGACATTTCAGTCAATGACAGACTCAGTATACAATGGTGGTCCCTTAAGATTATAATACTGTATTTTTACCATACTTTTTCTGTGTTTAGATATGTCTAGATACACAAAATACTTACCATTGTGTTACAGTTGCCTACAATAATCAGTATAGTAACATGCTGTATAGATTTGTAGTCTAGGAACAATAGGCTGTACCATATAACCTAGGTGTGTAGTACCATCTAGGTTTATTAAAGTAGACACTATGATGTTTGTACATTGGTGAAATCACCTAATGATGCATTTCTCAGAAAATATCCCAATTGTTAAGTGATGCATGATTGTTAAGTGGTTTTAATATATTCACAAAGTTGCACAGTCACCACCACTATCTAATGCCAGAACATTTTCATCACTCTAAAACAACCCTGAACAATCACTCTGTATTCCCTTAATTTACTTTCTGTATCTATGGATTTGCCTGAATATTTTATGTAAATGAAATCATACTATTTGTGGCCTTTTGTGTCCGGCTTCTTTTTACTTAAAATAATTCAAGGTTCACCCATGTTTTAGTATGTATTGGTACTTTTTCAGAGTTAAGAGCTATGTTTTCTTTATATACATGATATAATAACATGAAATTATGCTTAAAACATTATTCAAAACAATTATTAAAATAAGATTCTTATATATAAAAGAGTGCTAACATTTATGCTGCAAGCTTTTAACCTATTGTGATCATCTTATCTCCACAGTTTAGATTTTGAAGAATGTGCTCACAAATTGCTGAAAATGGAGTTCCCTGAAAGTCAAACAGTATGTTGATACTTTTCTTCTATTAGGAAATAAATGTTGATTATAAAAATATTTAAGACAGTTAATAATTAGGTTTCATGAATTGAAACAATAACTCAGTGCTAAAATTCATTTTTAAAAGTAGCTTTTATATAATTTTAAAATAACTCAAAACTTAGGAACCCTGGAGTATTTCATAGATGCTACTCCAGTGAATTACATTGTCTGCTTAAATGAGATGTGGAAAAAGAGAAAGAGTCCTGAAATACCACACTTCACATGGAATTTGAGTGCTTTCCTGTAAATCCATTTTTGACCTAGATACAATAGGAAATTTGTTCTTTAATGAATTACCTGGTCCATCTTCTTTATGCATTGAAGCATTCTTTTGTGGTAGAAATTACAAAGATCATAGCACCTGTTATTAACATTGCTCTAGTTAGATATAGAAGAATCTGTATTATTTTTTTCATTCATTATGTTCATTCAACAAAAAACGTATTTGGCATATGCTATGTATCAGGCATTCTGCAAAGTGTCAGAGATTCAGCAGTCTATAAGATACATATACCGTGTTTCCCCGAAAATAAGACCTACCCATAAAATAAGCCCTAGCAGGATTTCTAAGCATTTGCACAATATAAGCCCTACCCCGAAAATAAGACCTAGTGATGGGCGTGGCTACGCGGCGTATCTGCACAACCCATGCATTTCGTGGCAGAGCGGTAAAGAAGAGGAGCAGCCCTTCTCATCTGCCCCATGTGAATTCTGTTGCTTGACATGAGAGATTGGGGCCAATGGTTCTAAAGGAAATAGAGTCGCGAGAAATTCAGGATGGAATTCGGGGTTTGGAGAGTTACGATGATGTTCCAGAAGAAGATGACTTAACTGTATTTGAATGAATGTAGATTGTTGTACCGTACTTAAAAAAAATAACACATCCCCTGAAAATAAGCCCTAGGATGTCTTCTTGAGGAAAAATAAATGTAAGACCCTGTCTTATTTTCGGGGAAACACGGTAGCTCCCACTTAGCCCTGTGGAACTCACTGTCTTATAACTTGGTATACTTCACTATTCAAAGTATCAGAATATTAATGCTAAGGATAATAAAGAGCAGACTGATAGATTCTTATTTTTTCTTCTAGATTTTTCTCTTTTTTAAAATGTATATTGTGTATATTGCTCCCTGCCCGTCTAGATTTTAGGTCCTTAGAACCTGCGCCAACACTTTGGTGGTTTTGTTTTTCACACCTTACTTTACATGTGGTAGACCGGGCACAGATGCTGGAGTGAATGTATCAGCCCTAAAAGGCCATTTAGTTTCTAGTTCTAGATCTTGATTATCTGAGCTAAGTCATTATAAGATGTAAGTTCTTTGTCTTAAGGCTTTGAATATGATGTGTTACAGGGGTTAACAAACTGGCCCAGGCATGCTACCTGTTTTTATAAATAAAGTTTATTGGAATACAGCCACACTCATTCATTGATGTATTGTATATGGCTGTTTTCATACCATAGCATGATTAAGTAATTTTATAATACCAGCAGTAAAATATTTATGAACTGGTCCCTTACCGAAAAAGTTTGCAAATCTTTTATCAAGGTTATAGATTCATTCTTGAAATACCATGGTACAGAATTTTGAGAAAAGTTTATTCTTTTCAAATTTAAGACATTTTCCCTTTCAAAGTTTCTTTATTGGCATATTAATAATAGAGTACCTATTTGTACTCTGGCTGTGCTTGGTATGTCATCATTGGAAGGAAATAAATTAGTAAATTAATCTTTAAAATTATAATTGACACTGAAATTACTGTATGATCTTGTCACATTATTTGAGGAACATAATTAAGTAATTATAAATTTTATTGATATTAATCCAGAGAATAGTTATTCTAGAACTAACCTCAACATAGTTTGATAATATCTGGAAGCATATCTTAGTACATCTATTTTCATGCTCTCAGAAGACTCTTAAAATTGCTGTAATATTTAATTAAAATGTTAAAATATTTAATTATAAGCTAGAGGGAATAACTTATAATTGCATTTAGTCTAGGGAAGAGAGTAATTTGTTTTGCAAGTAGTGCTATTAGCAGTGCTATCAGCATATTACCATGTATTATTGTTTAAAACCCAATTAACTGCTATATTATTATAAAACACAATATTGGTAGAAAAAGTTGAAAATGAAGTTTAATATATCAAGTTAACATTAATTTAGCAGAATTTAGTAAAGCCTAATTTTTTTAAGTTTTTAGTACTATGTAAAATTTCGATAGAGAACACCTTTTCAGAACTTACACATTTATAAACATTTTTTTAATTAAGATAACTGGAAACTAATCTTTTAAAAAAGAAATCTGACAATATAATGGCATCTGAAAGGAACCTTGTGATTGTAAAGTGAGGCCTTTGAGTAGATTGTTTCATGAGTAAATTACCAGCACCCAGAGCAGTGCCATCCAATAGAACTTTTGCAGTGATGAAAATACATTCTCTACCCTCCAGTACGGTAGACATTAGTCACATATGGCTTTTGAATGCTCTAAATGTGACCAATGTGACTAAGAAACGAAAATTTAAATTTTAAATAATTTAAAGTTAAATAACCACATGTAGCTTAGTGGCTGCCATGTTGGATAGCACAATTTTTAGAGTGTCTGTTCTATGTTTCCTCTGGATTCTTGCCCTGAGTTCTTCCCCTGGAGTCTCTGACACAAACTGTTTACATAGATATGTGCAGTAAGTGCTTATTGACCTAGTTTTTTTTTTAATATTTACAATTTTTAATTAGGTTACATCCCATCTTTTTAAATATGACAAAATGTCAAAATTGTTAATTGAAAATATAAAGGTAAAAATTAACTAAAAGAATATAGGCTATAAAAGCCCATAAAAAACTTATAGGCTTGCTTTTGTTTTTAGAAAGCAAATAAATATGTTGCAGTTACTATATTTGGGGAAAATTTTTTTTTTAAGTTTCTGATAAATGTTTTAAAGGAAAAGATGTTTAGTCAATTCTATAGTGATGATCAGAATGAATTTATGCCTTTTTCATTTTGTCTCTATTCACTTTATGTTACTTGAGTTTCTTCATCTATGAAATTACTATAATATGTGTTTCATTATGATTATTTTAGGAATTAATAAATATTTGTTAATTAAAAATTTCTTATTAGTTAAATATGAATCATTTGTGATGATGATACTTCCTAATGGTTAATTCAACAGAATTTTCAGAGAAAGGTTTTCAAGGTATCTAAATAGCTGATTGGACAATATATTATTCTAACAGTTATTGAATGATTATTTGTATAGATCCATCTATAGATAGATCTATATGCATAACACTTATTTTGAGGTGAGAAAATTCAGCCTCAGAGGTGGGTTTTTTTTGTTCTTTTAAATACATTTTTTCTTTATCAACCAGAAGATAATTTATGTTAACATTGAAGTTTGTACCCATTTATGATTCTGTAAAGATACATCATGTTCTGTCTTTTCCATACTAACTAAATATATTCCTTAGCAATTGAGTTTGTATTTTTGGGAGATGTATTGTTAGATGAACTGTTAGATGTTGTGTTGGTGAGACTATATTTAAGAAAGTTCTGCATAGAATCCTTTAAGAATGCAATATATGCCATCTTTCTCTGATGTATCTGTTTCATATACCAGGTTTTCTTAAAGTGGTTCATACTTAATGTGAATTTAGAATTTTATAATTAATCTAATTAGCATAAATGACTGTGGAAGCTGTCAGCCAGACCAAAGGCTTTCAAAAATTGTATGCTTAAACATAGATTGAGGTTTTTATTTTGTCCTAATTACTTAAGTTCAGAGAGTTTTTGACGTATTTTAAACCTTTACTGAAAAATGCAGGCACTTGCTATCATATTGGTAAATTATACAGTATAGATCCCTATTGTGTTTTGAATCATTAATGTAATATTTTTTCCAAATAGAAAGAACTCTGCAACATGATACTTGATTGCTGTGCCCAACAAAGGACATATGAGAAATTTTTTGGCTTATTAGCTGGGGTGAGTTCCGTCGTCGTTTTTCATGTTGGAATTTAATAGACACACTAAGGGAATTTGTAACATGAATATTGTGAATTAATTATTCTGTTTTGTGGTGTGGTCTAATATAATAATATATCTTTGCTAAAAGCAAATTGTTCTCTTCTTTTTTGGGTTTCCCACTTTCTTCAGCGTCCTTTTGCATTTTATCTTTGCAGTGCCTTAACTTTTCAACAATTTCCCAATAGAGGACAAGTAAATGCTGTTTTTTCAAACTCTCAAAGCAGTTACTAAAGTTAAGTACATGTTCAGGCAACACAAGTAAAGCATGAGCTAAGGTATTTTTTTAAATCCAAGCTCTACCCACAGGGTAAAAGTATATGTGTGTATATATACAGACGTATGTGTCAGCTACATGTATCATTTTGTTTTAGCATATAAATTCAGGTAGATAGAAGCCATATATATTTACTACTTTTGAGCATTGTACACCACAAAAAGACTTAGTGATGTAATGTATGTTCTTTGAAGATATATAAGATATTAAGTTTTGATTCAGTAAATTTAGGAGGATTTAGTGTGTTCATAATTATATTGACATTGAATTTTTAATAGTGCTGACATTCAGTTTTTTTATTTATTAGAGATTTTGCATGCTAAAAAAAGAATACATGGAATCTTTTGAAAGTATATTCAAAGAACAATATGATACCATCCATCGCTTGGAAACAAACAAATTGAGAAATGTTGCTAAGATGTTTGCTCACCTTTTATACACTGATTCACTTCCATGGAGTGTAAGTAGATGGGTCAATATTTGTACTTTTTTCTTAATTTCCTGTTATTCTTTAATAGGTATTAGTATAAGCTAGCCATATTTATCCTGTTAGGAAATGTGCTTTAAAATGCAATGTGTAGTAAACTTTTAGTGGAACTGCTATCTTTTAGATTATGTTCATGTAACATGGAATCAAAAATCTAAGTAAATAATATATAAGAAATACTATCCTGGATTATATTAAGTCTAAACATCACAGTGTGTTTTAATAGTGATGGCTAGGAGTATTTTCAGAGAAAATATTACAGATTTTCATCTTCTCTATGTACACACTTAAGTGTGTACACTCATATGTATATATACCATTATTTTGGTGGCAAATGTGTCTCTGAATTTCTGTCCCTGTTTTCTGAGGAAGTAACTCTCAATGGTCCTCTTGTTAGGATTCAAGAGGAATGATTGTCCTAGACCGATGTGCTCTTTTTAGCAGACATTGAGGTTGGGTAAACACTAGGGAGGGTATCATGTAATGATACTTAGGACAAGGAAAGATAAATTCTTGATGGGGAAATGTGCACTGGATCAGAATTTGAAATGGATTCATTAAGCTGGCATTTATTGTACAGCTGCTTTTCATTCAACCATCACTATTTAGCCACTGCCTGTGTGCTTATAAAAGCAAAGTTACTAAAGGAGTTACTTTTTTTAAAAAAAAGAAATTACATCCAGGAGGAAAGAAAGATGACGATCACATTGTAGAATACCATACCTAATGGTAGAATGAGGCTGTGTTGTCAAGGTTATAAACATTGGATAAATTTTTGTAGTTCTAAATACTAAGTATGTCCAGCTACATTAATAGCCATTTGTAAGCTAACACAGGAGCCTAATTATAATAATTTTTGACTTCTTTTTTTCCCCTCTTTGAGAAAATGAAGTCAAAGTTTTAAACAATTGACAAATGGGTTTCTGGAACACATAACTCTTAAAAATTGGAGGTTACTTTTATTTGTATTTGCCCTAAAATATATCTCTAGGAGTTTCAATTTTTAAACCACAATCTTAATATTCAGAATAAACCATCATTCTTTCTGTCTACTCTTATTGTGTATTATATGTACTATACAAAACTATAGCCTAATGCTCTAAGTGGCATTTTGCCTCAAACCCTCATATACACTACATTTTGATGAGTGAGGTTTAGGAGCTAGTGATCTTTGCTTCAACTTTACATGCTCAAGGCAGGATATCTTTCCTGCTATAAAAAGCACATTACTCAAGAAAGAGAGTGAAATCTATTTCTGTAGCATCTTAACATTTTGAAAATTAGTATAGAGAAGTAATCTTAAACTTTATGTCAGCATAAGGGAAGATATTCAGAGATAATTCTGGTTGAAGAATAGAATAAATCATAATTTTGAGAAACACTTAAACTTATCAATACTGGTCACTTTGTCCTGTCTTTTGAAAATCAAAATAAAATTGTCCTTTTTTTTATTTTAATTATCAGGTTCTTGAATGTATAAAACTGAGTGAAGAAACCACCACATCATCCAGTAGAATTTTTGTCAAAATATTTTTCCAGGAACTGTGTGAATACATGGGTCTCCCTAAACTTAATGCAAGATTAAAGGATGAGTAAGTTTCTCATTAAGCACTTTTTATTCCTACTGACCTTAGGTTTCCCCCCACTTTAGAACACATAAGTCCACCTCTGGTTGTAAAAGCAAATGTTAAGCCCTCTAGGACTTCATCCATTAGTCATTTCTCTGAACCTCATGTTATGTGGCATAGGACAACATGCAACTTTTAATAATGATTTTTAGTTTAGGTGGAAAGAAGACAGAATTAATGTGGGTTTCCCCCCCCCCCTAATTTTAAGCCTTAGAATGATAACTAATATTTTATTATCAGTGGACAATTATGAATATATACAGATAAATATTTGTCATGTAATTGTTCAAATTTTTTACATGGAACTAGGATCTTGTTCCAGAACTATTGTGTAATCTCTCTCTCAACTTCCTTATTTCCTATTTATTCAGATTGCTCGTTGCCTCTTAGATTGAATTCTACACCGTTCACACTCTTGAAATCATCCTTTCAGATTTCTCCATGACCACTTGCCAAATCTAGTAGTCTTCCTCAGTCTTCAGGCCCCTTCACTCAACTACCTCACTCATACAGTCGACCGCTTGCTCTCTGTGGCTCCTCAGTTTTCTCTCATTCTTCTCCTCAGTCTCTGTCTCCTCCTCAGCCTCTGTCTCCTCCTCAGCCTGCCTCTCCAGGGTTAAGTTCACCAAAGGTCTGTCCTGACTTCCACAAACTGTCTCTGCACTACTCCATCCACTTCTCTTGGCTTCATGTATTTGGCCCCTGTCTACCTGACCAGGCTCACCTGTGTGCTCTTCAGCAGCCACACCAAAATTTCCAGGCTTGTTAAGCACATCTGGCTCTTTCATGCTTCCTTACCTGTGTTTCCAATGCTGGCAGTCCCCTCTTTTCTTGATCTATCTAGCAAACTCTTAAACATTATTTTTCTCTGTACTTTTCTTTTTCTACGAAACAGTTTTCCCGATTCCACTGAGTAGTAATTCAGTGTGGCACTCAAAACCACTTGTCCAAAACCACACTGTATTGTTACTATCTTTCTGTTCATCGTACTTTGTAGGTTTTGTAATTATATGTTGTCTTCAACCTTGATATCTCACTTTTGTTGACTACTTCCCCTTCTCCCCTAGTCCTTTGCACAGTCCTGTGTATGAGTGCATGTGTGTATATATATATAATTTACGTACACACAGCAGAAGAGGCTTTTAAAATTTTTTGTGCAAACACAATATATATTAATACATATGTATACCTACATACTGTACGTATATTCACATGTGTATGCATATGTGTGTCTGTGCACTTATCTCTTCTATGTGTGTTGGTTTGCATACCAAAAAATTGTTAAAAAAACCTCCTCTGTTGCAGAATTGTAGAGTTCAAGTTTAGTAAATTATTATCTGACCCTATTCATTTCATTTAGATAGCATGTAGCATAACCTAATAAATGGAATAAACCACTTGTTCATATTTCATTTACTAATTTAATATATAGAAAAACTAAAAACTGTGTAAAGATTTTGCCTTTTTGTCTCAAGCAATCCATTCTCTTGTTCATTTTTCTTTCCTTTTTTAGAACCCTACAGCCATTCTTTGAAGGATTATTACCCCGAGATAATCCAAGAAACACTCGGTTTGCCATCAACTTCTTTACTTCTATAGGTCTTGGAGGTTTAACGTAAGAATTATCTTTAGAATTTTATTGTCAACTTACAAAATTATCTCACAATTGCCTTTGAAGCAGAATCTAACAGATTATATTTTTCATTAGGGATGAATTACGTGAGCATCTCAAAAATACACCAAAGGTCATTGTGGCACAGAAACCAGATGTTGAACAAAATAAATCCTCCCCATCTTCCTCTTCAGCATCCTCCTCTTCAGAGTCTGACTCCTCTGACTCTGATGCTGACAGCAGCAACAGCAGTTCAGAGTCGTCCAATGAAGAGAGCGGGTCTTCATCTGCCAGCAGTCACAGCTCTGCCCCAGGTAGTGAAGCTAATTCATAATTTATCTTGCTCTTTTCTAACAAGTACATTTCTGGTGATATTCATAATGTGAGAAAAAAATAATTTGATTGCTTATTTATTTTAGAGTTCAGTTGTTTAAAAGACACAATTAATAATATAAATAATCGTCTATCACTGTTGCAGTCTGTAGTGTCTTACATTTATAATGCTGAGATGCTGTATGAATTTTCATAAAGAGAACACATCCATGTAACTAGCACCCACATCAAGATTTACCAGTACCCCAGAGGTTTTCTGTGTTCCCTCTCCCAGTTACTACCCTTCTGTCCTTATGGTGGCTACTATTCTGATTTGTAATTGCATAGGTTAGTTTTGCCTGTTTTTAGCTTTAGAATTATATATTTTGGACTCCTGCATGTCTGACTTATTTTTTTCAGTATTATGTTTGTGAGATTCATCCATTCCAAACGCTATATAGTTTTCCAATATATGAATATATCATAGTATATTTACACTTTTCACTCTATGGACATTTAGATTTACAAATAGTGTTTCCATGTGTACTCTTGTACCTATCTTTTGATAGCTATACACATATATATGTGTGTGTATGTATTTTATTCATATGTACACATTTTTATTAAGTATATATTTTTAGATAGAATCACTGTGTTGTAGGGTGTACATGTATTTAGCTTCAGTATATACTGCCAGTTTTCCAAGTGGTTATTCCAATATGCATTCCACCAGCCACGTATGAGAGTTCCAGTAGTTCCCAACCTCACTGGCACTTCACATTGACTGTCTTTTTCATTTTATCCATTGTGTTGGATGTGTAATGGTATTACATTGTGGTTTTAGTTTTAATTTGCATTTCCTGATCACAGTTAAAGTTGAGCCCCATTTTATATCGTATTGGCCATTTGAATATTTTGTTGTTGTTAAGTGACTTCTCAAGTTTTTGTCAATTTTTTTCTAGTAAGTCATCTTTTGTTTTGATTTGTAGGAGTTCCTTATGTATTTTGGAAATGTATCTCTTGTACATACATGTATTGCAAATAACCAGCCCCATTCTTGTCTCTCTAGCCCTGCGAGGGTTCCAGAGCCTTGCTCTCTTCCTGCCCCTCAGCAGCAGCCCTGAATCAGCAGATGCTGCCAGGGAGAAAGTGGCTATAAATGTCAGCTTACTTCTCTATGCTTCTGCCTTCTCATGAATTTTGGCTCTTCTAGTCCTCATTTTTTCACTAGCTCTCCGATGACTTTTACTTTTTAACTTTTTATTTTGGACGAATTTTATAGGAAAGTTGCAAAGACAGCACAGAGAATTTCCATATACACCTCATCCAACATCCCCTAATGTTAGCATCTTACATAACCATAGTTCAATGATGGAAATTAACATTGGGGATCATTATTTTTAACTAGGCTACAGATCTTATTTGAATTTCACCAGTATTTCCTCTAACGTCCTTTTCCTTATTTCAGGATTCTTACATTTAATTATATTCTCTTCAGTCTTCTGCAATCTGTGATAGTTCCTCTAGGCTTTCCTTGTTCTTATTGGCCTATCACTTCTAAAGTCTTCTGGTCACTTATTTTTATAGCTGTCCCTCAATGTGGAAGTTTGATGTTTTTCATGATTAGAATGAGGTTAGGCATTTTGGGCAAGAATACCATCCTTTTTAGTGCATCCCATCATGGGGTTTATAATACTGATACATTTTATTTTTGGTGACCATAACCTTGGTCACTTGAGTAAGGTAGTGTCTGCTGGATGTCTTCATGGAAACTGTTTTTCTCTGTAAAATTAATATCTTATAGGGAGATAATTTGATACTGTGCAAATCTTTCTCTTCCATCTTTTACTTACTAATTTTAATATCAGTCTTTGGATCTTGTCTGAAACACTTATTGCTGTGGTGTTTTATATCACTATGGACTCACGGTTATTTATCTTGTTCTGTGGGTTAAAGTTCAATACAATCATTTGTTTTGTTCAAATCATTTCAACTTTGGCAATTAGGAGTTCCTTCAGCTTGACTTCTGTGTACTTTTGACCTATCCCCATCATTTTTTTTGAGCACTTCCTTCCATTATAGCATCACAAGTTGTTCCAGATCTTTAGTGCCTTTCAGCGGAAGATTTAAAAATTTTATCTGGCATTTCGAGTTGTTTTCAGCAGGAGCACAGGTTTTTTACTGTCTTCTCTATCCTACTTAGAAGTGGAAATGCTGCAGTAAAAGATTTTTTCAAAGTTTGACTCTGGTTCACATTTTCTGAAAAGGTCTATGTTGTTTTACACAAGGTCAACTCTGCTTTCTTCCGTGGCCCAAACAAAGATTGTCTACTTGTCCAAAATTCATGTCATTCTTGTTTTTTGGGGGGTTTTTTAATGCCATATTTCATTGAAATAGGACTTTTCCCTGTAGCCTTAAGTTAGAAGGCTGATCTTTATACTTGTGTTCCCTAGGTTGTTACTAACATTTCAAAGATTTTTTTATATGCTATGTGGCATCCAGAATTGTGGACCTCTTTGTGTTTTGTATTATCAGAGTAAGATTCCATTTGCTTACAAGAACTTTTATTCTTGAATTGAAATACATAAACATTGTTCGTTTAACATTTGCCTTTTTAAATTCTACAGAATTTGTTATTTCATGATACCCGTTTTGAGAACAGATGATAACACAGCATGAATAGCTGCAATAAGGAAACTTGCTGATTCAAAATTAATTTGACTTATCATACAATTTCAGTAGAGAACTTTGTTTTATTAATAAAATATTAAATAGCATAAAAGCAGTGTGAACTGCCCCCAAATTAGGAGATTGTAAAGCAAACATAGCAAAGGGAGAGGAGATCGCATGTTGTTAAATGGCTGGGTTTTAATGTCAATAAAGCCCTGAGAGTGATGTCGAGTGGGGTCAGAGAGACGTTGGTTTAGCACAGAGCCAGATGGTTTCTGCTTGGGTAACTGCAGCTCAGCTGAGCTGTTTGATAGGAACCAGAGAAATAGGTCCTTAGTGGCAGACCAACTGACTGTACTGTGTGCCAAGGGTAGGCATTTAGCAGAAGAAATAAGAGGTTGATACAGTGAAGTATGGATAGAGTTAGGGTGAGGAGAGGCAATTTTCTACCATATTTTCTTCTTTCTGTATACATGTGAATTTGACAGAAATTTTGGTTGTTTCAGCACCTTTATTTATGTATTCAAATGAAAAAACACAGATAAAGTGATTAAATTTGTTTTATAGCTTAAAGTGATGTGTTATTTCAATATAATTATTTTATATTCGTGATTATATCAGTAAAATTAAATTGTTGAAGGTGTTTTTAGAAGAATGTTTTCAGAAAACAAGCCTTGTGGCTCTCATAACGCCTGTGACTATATCTTAGCATATCTTCTCTTACTAGTGCAGTCAGTGCCTCCATGACCGCATGAGAGAGCAGAACTATTTTTTTTTTTGTAGGAAGAGTTTTTCATCTGAGAAATGTATGTTTGTGCTGTCAAGCAAACCCGGTTCTACTCCTCTCACGTTTAGGAAGTGATGGTGCTGGTGTGTGTGATCGTTGTGTTTTGATTATGTACCAGACCGGACATAATATTTCGTATGATATACACACATGGGCTGGAATTTTCATTTTTAGATAAAATTTGTAAGTGAAAATGTACCACTCTAGTTACTTCATACAAATTTTTTACAGCATTTTCTATAATTTATTTAAAGCTTCTGCTTACTGTCTTGAGTCTAAGGATCAAGATAGTACTTTGGTAACTGATGTTGAGATATGGTATATTCTTAAAAATTATGCATTTTGTAAAATGTTCTGTCATCATACTTTCCATTCAGTCAACTTGGCTTTGCATCCAGTTTATCTGAAGTAGTAAACCTACAATGTATTGGTAAACGTGATAGTTAAATTATGAAATTAAGACAAAAACCAAAACTAACTGTGTTTCATTTTACAAACGCAGCTAAAGAAACAAGAAAGAAGGGACAAAGGAAGACCAGAAGTAAAGAAGTAGATAAATTGATCAGGAGCCAACAAACAAATGATAGGAAACACGAAGAAAGAAGACTAGAACAAAGGCACCAGGAAACAAGGACTGAAAGAGAGAGAAGGTCAGAAAAACACAGAGATCAAAATTCAAGAGATCCAAATTGGAGAGATCCCATAAGGAAATACATGTCTGACAGAGATGTTCCTCCTGAACGAAATAATTACAGCAGAGCTGTGAATGACAGAGACCAAGAAATGCACCTAGATTTGGAAAATAAGCATGGTGATCCTAAGAAGAAGAGAGGAGAGAGGAGAAATTCTTTTTCTGAGAATGAGAGGCACAGACACCGAAATAAGGACAGTGAAAATTTTAGAAGAAAAGATAGATCAAAGTCAAGGGAAAAAAACAGAAAACATTCAGGCTCTAGAAGCGATGAGGATAGGTATCAGAATGGTGCCGAGAGGCAATGGGAAAAATCTAGCAGATACTCTGAACAATCCAGAGAATCAAAGAAAAATCAGGACCGGCGAAGGGAAAAGTCCCCAACAAAGCAAAAATAATTCTACAAAATGACATAAAGTGGACATGCCTTATATTAAGTTGAAACAGATTATTTTTTACATTGATTGGTGAACTTTATAGAGAATTCTTGTATAAAGTACTGGTTTGTATTTGTAAATTTTAAAAATGTTTTCTTTGTAACATGTTTTATAACTGATACATCTCAAGGTCCTCCACATAAAATTATTTGAAGAGAATAGTTTCACCAGAAAGGGATGTAAGTCTTGCTTATATTTTGTGAATAAAATGATCAAATACTCATTGAATCAGAGACTTTTTTTTTCATTGACAAAGTGTTTTTTCCAATAATGTTTCTAATTGTTTATTAAACTATTATAATGAATTATTAGTCTTTTTTCATTTGTAATTGAAGGCCAAAATAGGTGAACCCTTTAGGTTTAAAGACATTTTTGTTTTGTTAATGAGATAGGTATCAGAATAGTGCTGAGAATGAACCTTTTTCAGGTGGTCACCCATTTTTTAAAAAAAAAAACTAAACAGGATTTATGATTGATTACAAGTTTCATGTTATGTTTTGAACAAAATAGGTAATGTATAATTTTTTTCAAAAATGGTAAAGCTAGGTGTATATTAGTCTTTAAACTGATACACAGCTATATTGTTTATAATTAGGACAACTTCTGGACTGCTTGATAACATTTAATTGAAATTCTTTGTAATTAGTGCTATTTCTCAGCCTTAAAGTTATCTTTATCACTGTTGGTGAGTTAATGTGTATTTAATTTTTAATTTAGATTAATAGGTCATTGGAAAACATAAATTGTGAGATATGTGAATAGCCTATGAAATCATTCCAGGTTTTTTTTATGACTTTTAAAGGTTTTCATCATTGTAACTCTCACCAATTAATATGTGACCATATTATTTCTTTTGAAATAAAATATTGCCTCTGAGATCTTAGATTTGCTGACAGACATTTAACCTTTCTTAGTGAATAGACTTCCTGTGCTTGCTCACTTTAAAAGTACATACAGTCCATTTTAGCCCATGTGTGGGTTTGAGAATAGTGGAGCCACCATCTTAATGTTTAGCTTTCAGGCATACTCTAATTCAGTATGTTTTCTATATAAGTAACAATAAAGTCCATGTAAACATATATTATCCTTTCCTTCTCTCCCCAAAAGTATTAGTTGAGTAAGCCAGCTTGCAAAACTTCTTTTTAGTATTTTCTTCTACCATGGAGGTTAAAAGGTGGTAGAGATAGTCTCATTGGTAAGAGACTATCATAGGCATAGTGCATATCACAGGACTATGAGCTGAGCAAATTGGATTTAAAGAGCACATGGGCTATGAACCTTGAAGAAAGTAAATAAGAGTTTATTTTTTTACCTCAACCCTGATCTTAAGGAGTGCTAAAAAGGAAAAGTAGTAGACTAGAAATTTTAGTTTACTTTCTTCACTTTAACCTTAGTTCTTAACTATTCCATGTAAAACTGGGAAACCATTCTTTTTATTGAGTACTTAAGACCTTAAAGAATTTTAAAGTAGATTATTTTTTAAATGTTACAAATATTGAGCATCCATCAACTGCCCAAGTCTGTTTTAGATACTAGAGATAAAACAGTGAACAAAATCTCCACTCTTATGGGACTTATAGTTCAGGGAGAGAGGATGTGAAAGACAATAAACAAATCTACCTTCTATCCAGTGATGATAGGTGTTATGAAGAAAAGTAAAGCAGAGAAAGGAGAGAATGAGTGAGTGAGGTTGGAAGGGGCATGCATAGGAAGGACAGAAAAGTTCTCTGATAAGGTGCAGTTTGCCCAGGTATCTGAAAGAAGTAAGGGTTCCAGCCCTGAAGAACCTTCTATGCAGAAGTAACAGCTGAAGTATAGATGTTTATTGATAGTAAATATTGCCTGGAAATTTTTGTTAGCATTTCCTGTTATACTTAATTTGGATTTTTTTCTTCCTATTTTGTTTACTCTTACAAAAACAATTAACAGAACACCTAAATACCTCCAGCAGAAGTATATAAGTGAGTCATCAGGAGAAGGTGAATAGGATCTGGGTTATGCCTTTAAAATGCCCTTCTACAGCATCAACTGGGATGTGTTCACATGTTCTGTGCCAGTCAGACTTTTTCACCTTCATTGTTTTAATATATAGACAAGAAATATGTTGTCTATGTTTGCTGTTTCAATTTTGTACTCTAGTTTTAGAATTAGCATCTCTTAAGGATCAACTGAGTTGCAGATATTTTGCATGCATTATTCATGACTTTGCAGTTTCTCAACTTCCTTGCCCCAAGATTCTCTTCTTCCATTTCTATATGCCAAGCTACCTACTGCCATTGGCATTCCCTTTATGTTGACTTCCGAGTTCATTCCACCTCTGAGGTCTCTCCTGGAGCACCATACTTTGACCACTGCCCATATAGCTCACCTACTTTAGTACTGCTTTTCCAGGAACGCTTTCACCCCAGCAAACTTGAGATCCACTGATCAGTGATCAAGCCCCTCTCCCCCATTCCTTCACTTTCCTCCTGCAGTAGCTTATCATTTGAACAGATGAAGAAATGAATCCACTAATTTAATTATTTCAAAACAACCCTATGAGAATTGGTATTATCTGTCTAATTACAGAAGAAGAAACTGAAGTCCAGGGAGGCTAATTAGGCTAAGACTACAAAGTCGATAAGTAGCAGGACCAGGTTCTAACCCAGATCGGCTTCATTCCAGAGCACAACTGGAGGATGGATAAAGGCTTGAGAGAGGTATTTGAGAATCACCTCTGCCACCTAGCAGCTGTGTGAACTTAAGCGAATTCTGTCACTACTCTGACCTTCAGATTCATCTTTAAAATATTTATTGTGTCTCCCTTACACAATTGCGGTGATGATTAAATGAAATAATGAAGTCAGAGCGCCTAGACTAGCATTTAACACAAAGTGGGCATTCAACAAAGAGTTTTTTTTCCCAGCATGTAGCAAAGACTTGGAAGAAAATTCAGGCTCATTGACTGGCTCATTATGGTGGCTCTATTTCATTCTATCTGTAGTACCACTTACAGTTTTAAGAAAAAGCAGATTTGTAGCTACACAGAAAAATGGATTTTTCTGGAGTCAAGGTGTGACAAAGTAATTCTCCAACACTTTTCTGCTATCATAGTCCTTCTTTCCCGGATGTATATATCCTTTTAGCTCAAGCAACCTACTTCTTACACCACTATTTCACATTTCTCAAATGAGTTGTCAGAAAAAAAAAAAAAAGATTTTAGTTATCTCTGATAGTTAATGAGTGAATTGTTTATTGACTTAAATACTTTGTTAACACCATTTCCATTTTGACTTGACTGACACGTGTTTTTTCTCAATTCACGGCTGCTTTCATGTGTCAAGATTTTTTCGAGCCCTGATGCTTTGTTTTCCAATCCAAATCTCACTTTTTTCAATATAGTCAAATATCCTTTCTGTCTGATCTTTCAAATTCTTTCATTGTGTTCTATGTATATTCCACAATGTTTCCTCATTGTTTCTTCATTCTTTGATGTTAAACAAACTTCCTTTGACATCCACTGATAATTTAGGAGAGAGCCCAGAGTGCCCAGTGTGGCCTCTAGGAAACCTATTCCCTTAATGTGGATGTCTTTACATTACACACTTCAAAACTTGGACTGAAACACCTCCAAATGGTGTTCTTGACTCCCCTTACTCTGTTGCCTGTGTCCTCTCAGCCTTGGATATGTGCTCTGCAACTTGCATTTATACCCACCCACGTGTTTCTTTCTAAATGTCCTTAAAACCTTTTGAGTGTGCTGCTTATCTCCAATTAGAGCTTAAGTTTTCTGAAGTTGGTCACTCCCCACTACCCAAAGTCCATGCTTTCTGGCGAGGACCCAAACTGTTGAGTTCATCTTAGATCAGTGATCACAGGTAGAAGAAATAGTCACACAGGGGTGAGCGTGTCTGTGTATGCACTGCAGAAAAGAGCACAAGTCTTTGTGGCTGAAGTGGAGGTGCCTTTTAGAAAAAGACTCAGGTTCTTATAGAGGTAGTTATTATTTAATTTTAATACTATTTGGCAACTGCACATTTAAGTCTGGGTTTTTATCTCACCTTTAACACTTGCTGGCTGTTGACTTTTAGGCAGGTCCTTTAACCTCTGACTCAGTTTTCTCACCTGTACAATGGTACAATAATATTATAGTAGCTCCCTCAAATGATCTCTGTGGCGTACTTAGAACAGTGCCTAGATGCTCAGTGTGCTATTGTTACCATTACTGTTTTTATTGTTATCATTGTCATTACAGCTGGCAGTACCACTAGACTAGGAGTTGCAAACTCCAATACCTACAGGGGCCAGTGGATAGCACAAATGAGATGAATTGAGTTGGGTAGTGAATTGGAGTCATTTAACATATTGACTGCCACAGGGAAAAAAAATACTTTTTTCTTGGGGCCACAGTGTTTTATTACGAAAATAGAATAAAAACTTCAAAAACAATGATCTTTTCTAATTCAATGAAAAATTTATTTTTTATTGTTTTCTGTGTGTGAGTTATATGCAACTTGAAAAATAGTACTCACGGCTCCCAAGGTGAAGAGACATGTGAGTTACATATGCTTCACGAGGCCCCAAGCTCAAAACTAATGTGAGTTAAATACAACTCACATAGCAGTTAATATGGTAAAGGCAGCAGCACTTGCTCAGCTCTGTCAAATTCTGCCTGTAGAAAAGACCTAAGGTTGAGTATCTGCCTAGTATTCAAAAGAATTAAAGATTCAGAATTTGTATAGAGCTTCTGATTTTTAAATATTGACACTGATCTTTAAAACAAGCCAAAATTATGTAATCTAAACAAAACGTTCTACAGGTATAATAAATTAGCTTTTCAGTAGCTAGTTTGTGACTCCACTCTGGACCCTTGAAAACTATTTCTTAATTTCGAAGTGACACTATTTGTTGTACAAAGAAGGTCATTTTTCAGTTTCTGCTCTTCATGTAGTGGGAGGATAAGGCCCTTCATCTTGAAACATCTCATTTACTTTGCTAACCTCAGCAATCCCCACTAGCTAAATTGCTCTAATACTTTTTAGTTTTAGTTCTGTGCCTCATTGGCCTACTCCCTCTGTAATTCCAGGCATCCAAAATACAATTGATTTTTCCTCAAATCTGCATATTTTCTAACTTCCCGCAATTGGTTCCACAAATTTCTTGTCACTTTTGAGTTTTCACTGCTACTCCACTATCACCAAATTCTATGAATATTGCTTTTGCAAAACTCTGGCATGTGTCTCTCTCTTCCCACTCTAACTGCTATCACCATAGTTCTGGCCCCTTTTTTATTTTGTGGCTGGACTGTTAGACAATAGTTTATTAATCATCTACTGTGTGCTATGCACTGTTCTGGTTGCTGAGGATATAGCCACAAACAAGCAGGAGCCTGTTCTCAGCTGAGCCTAAATTCTTGCAAGGGGAAACAAAATAATCAAGTTAAAAAAATTAAAAGTTATATGCTTTGAAAAATGTTAGCCATTCAGAAAAGCGGAGAGAATAATACAGCGATCACTTGTGCATCATCCACCTAGACTCAGATTAATCTAAAGCATTATTTTCATCCTGTCACTGCCTTCTGCTTTGGACTCCAATCTATAGCCTATGGGATAAGTATAAATTTCCAGCCTGTTACTTTAGTGTCTTTAAAGTTCAAGTTCAATCTGTCTTTCATTAATGTTTGTTCTGGGAGATGCCATCCTTTGAGCACAACGATGTGACAGGCATTTCAGAGTGTCTAATTTTTACAGCTGTAAGGTAAGAGCCATCCCAAGTATACAGCTCACACACTGGTGTCTGCCCAGCTGAGACATGGGAGAGCCAGGACTCCATCAGCCACAGTATTCCACTTGACAGGTGGAAACTTTTTTTCTGATTGCCTTGCCACACAAACCCTGCCGGGTGGGGCTGTTTATTTACCGCCCTGAGAAGACACTGCTCTTTCTCATGTCTGGGTGTCTGCCTCCCTTGTACCGTCCATCTGAAATATCCTTTTCTGTTTGCCTATCCAAGTCTCTCAAGATTCAACACATCCACCTGGCTACTCCCATAAAGGTTTCTCTGATGTGGGGCCCAGCAATGGCTTTTCCTTCTATAGCACTTGATGCAATTCAAGCCACTTGAGGTAAAGGCCTTGTAATTGGCACTTACACGTGCAGTGCGATCACTTTTTTTTTTTATTTCAGCATGTTATGAGGGTACAAA
>VBSM01001562.1:25050170-25061176 GCA_008086735.1 Cheirogaleus medius | reverse complement strand
TTTGTTCTTTTTTTTTTTTTTTTAAGGAGGCCATATTTTGGGTAATCCCTCTTAATTTTTTTGAGGGCAAGATTAGATTTAAATGAAGAATCCATCATTTAAAAGAGTGGTGGGCAACAATATTCTAACTGCTTTTGTTTGGCAAGATATTTCAATATCTCATTTAAGGGAAGACATTGTGGTTGGCATTTTAATATGTAGGTTTGCTGCAAACGGAAGCAAAATTAGCCTGTTAATATAATTGTCCCATATAGGTTCTCACTATAGCCACTTATTATAACCAACACCTTTCTTAGGAATGAAGAACAACCAGCTGTGACTAGTGAATTGTTTTTAATCCGATAGTAGAGAATTAGATTATCCAATACACAAACACCTTATTTCTTTTACATCTGTATTTTTTAATAGGCTTTATTTTTTTGAGCAGTTTTAGGTTCTCAGCAAAACTGAGAAGAAACAAAGATTTCCGGTATGCTCTCTGCCCCTACACATGCATAGACTCCCCCATTATCAACATCCCCCACCAGAGTGGCATATTTGTTACAATTTATGAACCTACGTTGATACATCATTATCATCCAAAGTCCATAGTTTACCTTATGGTTCACTTTTGTAAACACCTTAATTTTCAATCAGTGACAGTTAAAAGGTTGTTAAAGTGAATTAACTGGTTGTGTAATCAGTAATTTCATGCATTACAATACCCCAAAGATTGGGCAAATGGGATCGAATCTGCTGCAAGTCAGCATCCCTCCTGGAAACAGGAAAAATCCTGTCATGAGTATTTTTGGTATGAATTAGGCATCTTTGTGAGTTCCACTCTTTAGATGGCACCCTGTTTTGCCTAACCAGAGATCTGCTTAGCCCTAAAAC
Source organism: Cheirogaleus medius (assembly GCA_008086735.1). NCBI lineage: Eukaryota > Metazoa > Chordata > Mammalia > Primates > Cheirogaleidae > Cheirogaleus > Cheirogaleus medius. The sequence goes on along the minus strand of VBSM01001562.1, from coordinate 25,060,303 downwards.
TATTTTTGTGGCCAATACATATGAAGCCCCTGGGAGGGCTGTACTGAATATTTGTTGTTTTTTTGTCTGACGATTATTCCTCTCATGGGATGATTCTGGTAATTCTGCCCATGAAAGAACCTCCTGGACTGGCCACACATAGTACCCAACTCCCCTGGGCACTGTAGTTGGCTCAGGAGGGAGCATATGACCTCAGCTGGGCCACTGGAGTTCTTCCCCAGTAGTTTTTCAATTTGGGGCACAAAACACAGGGTCATGTCTAAGGGCGCACAGAACAGGAAGGGTCTTTATTGGAGCCGGAGCATCCACTGACCCGTGGAAAAAGCTAGTCTGCAGAAGGAGAGGATCAGTTTAGCTTGAAAGAAAGCAGAGTCCAGAAGGAGGAGCATAGTCCCAACAATTTTGAGTTTCTGAGTTGAATTGTGGCTGAAGCTAGCGTCCCAGTTATATGAGTCAATGAATTCCTTTTTCTACTTAATATACTTTGATTTGGATTTGTAGAACTTGCACTAAAAACATCCATATTAATTCAGGGTGATTCCTTTGGATGGAGAGTTTGGAATCATTTGGGTGGTAAGGAAAGCTATTCCACCTTGCTATATACTTTTGCTTGCATACTTTTGCTGGCAGCTCTTTCTTTTGACTAAATGGAAATACCATAAATATAGGCCCAAGAAATACGGCTGTGAAAAAATGGAATAAAGCATCTTTGGGTGGCTCTTAATACTTTATGGAAAGTTCTAAATGAGTGATCTTACATGCGGTTAATTGTATTATTAGAAATCAGTGCTCTATTTTTATAAATTACAGAGAATCTCTCTTTCCTACAGCACTCTTCTTAGGCTTTGAAATGTACTGCACGTGTACAACAATTCAATTCACAAACAAAAATTGGTTTCATATTACCAGTGAGAAGGACTAACTGTAGCTATTTTGAGAGATGTAATACCTTCTTTAATCCACAAAGATACTTGAGCACATTACCTTAACAACTAATGTATTCTGCCTATCATTTTATAATATGAAATACTGAACAGCAAGAACACTGTGAACATTTTCAATCTTCTTATACAATATAAATGTAATCTGAAAATCCCATTATACACAAATACACTCAGAGATTCTTCCTCAAAATACAGAAAAAAATGCGAAAAGTAAATATCACCACCATTCCTCAAGTTTCAAGAACCATTTGGCTTGTGTCATTAATATCCTTTTTTTCCCAAAAAGGAAAAAAACTAAACTCTTATGTGTAGTTATCCAAAGAGGTAAAAGAGGGGAGGGAAAATTGTTTGTGGTTAATGCTCTTCTAAGTCATTAGTTTTAGAGTAGTTTGCTACACTAGCTGTACACACAATAATCACCTCTAAACTTTTTATACAGCAACTAGTATAACACCATATACTATTACACACTTAATAACGCATTTAATAATGATGAATATTTCTTTCAGTTCTCATCTTTTCTCCTAAGTAGTCAGTTTGACAAGCTAAAACCCCAGTATTTAGCCTTACAAATGTTAAAATGTCTAAAATGCCTGCCTCTTCGTTTTTGTTGCTGTCCATTTGTTTTGTTTTACTACACCAGCCTCTTTGAGAATTCCAGGAATGAATTTTAGATATGTTACAGTTTTCCCTAACAACCATGTTGATCACAATTTCTATCTATTCAGAAAGTAACAGTCAAAACTGTTCTTCAGCAGCTGCATGATTTTTTTAAAGAACTACTTTTCCTGCCAGAGAAATGTTGAGCGAATTTACTATGAAGAGTTGTGGAATCTCCTTTAAGCCTTTAAAAGAAAGACTTCTCTCTTTTTTGGCATATAGAGCATCTCCTATTTGATCTCTCGATCCCTACTGACCTGATGGTTTTAGCTTATGCCACAAATGCAACATAAAGAAGAAAGCTCAGGAAAAGTTAGCATGTATCCCTTTGCAATGTAGTAGGACTGCCATCAATTTTTATAATGTTCTTTACTCTAAAAGAGTTGTATCTCGTAATCCGGGTTTTTAGGAGAATCCTATGTAATCAATTAGTGCTGCTGGCTGTACCATAGTAGGCCATGCCCTTATCTCTTGGCACTGTCCATCTGGTGTGTATTACGAATCAAAGGTGCAGGGTGCAGGAGACTGTGTGTGGCCACAATGGGAAAACCAACCCAAGTGTATGCACTACTGATAGAGGCTCAATAACATCATGTTTAAACAACTGGTGCTATCGCAGGGAATGCTGCTCTCTCTAGTCTTGCTTTTTCTACTGGTCTCAAGTACTTTAATTTGAAAAGAGTAAAAACAAGTATACATGGTAGATGTTTTGAAATATTAACTGGTATGTTTCTCCTTCACCTTCCCTCCCCCCATCACTTTCTGTTACCCAGTGCTCCCTTCCTGGTTTTAAGTCATAAGACAGGTGGCCCCACTGTTCTCAAAAGGAGTTGTCCCTGTAGAACCAGAGAACAGAGATGCCAAGTCTTGGCTTTGGGGTTTCAGAAGCTATAGTTCAAGAGCAAGCAGAGGTATTTGAAAGACTATTTAATGAGGCAGAATCAGTTTTTTATCACTCCCATCTAAAGTAAAGTTTCTCTAAATTTCAAGAGAGAATAAAAGACCTCATATAAATTTGAAGTTGTCAGAATTAAGGAGTCCTGTACCCTGCTGCCCTTCTGGGTTGCCTGGAAAAGTAACAATCCCCACAGAATAAAACTGTGCATCTTGTGATATAAAGAAATAGAAAGAAACTACATTAGAAATTGTGAATATAATGAATAGACAAAAGAATCTTAGGAAGCTTTATAGATTTCTTGCAAGACTCAACTAGGGGGAGGAAGTAGCCAAAAGATTTTCCTGTGAATATGATACTGAGAACCTGTGGATTTGTGGTGTTGAGCTTCATAAGAGACAGTAGAAATCACAGCAGCAGATACAGTGTGAAACTCCTGACTAGAGGCTAGAGGAAAACTCAGACATTGCAGGATTCTTCCAGTGCAGAAGAGTAGTAATAACTGAAATGTTCCAAGATAGACCCATGACCATTAGGAACAAGACATTCAATCGAGGGAAGAAAATGGGGAGCAAGCAAACCATGACTTCATTAGATTTACCCAAAATTGACTAGATTATTTTTTCTACTACTAAACAGAATGGAGTTCAAAATAGAGACTTGTTGGATAAAAATAAAATTGTGCGTCTCGTGGTGTAGAATGGAGAAGTTGTAAAAGTCATGCAGAGCCAGAGCCCAGAGAGCATTATAAACTGTGCTGTGGGGAGTCCTTGAAGAGTTTCCAAGCCAGGGGGTATAAATACAGGGCAGAGGACAGCTCTGTTTTAGGAATTCCCTCTCCACAGTGTGCAGGGTGGATTGGAAAACAAGCCCAGGTTAGAGGAAGGAGCCTAGGTACAGAGTAGTGTGGCAGGAGGCATTGGGAGGGAGAGGATTCACAGCTGAGGGACTTCTTAGGGTAGGGCTCACTTACACTAGATATAATTTCAATGATAGCACACAAACCTACAATGAAAGTAACTTCATCAAGAAAAGATTGAGAACCCCCAGGATCAAATTCAAGTTAATATAATCATAATCCTGCCTAGAGACAGGAGAAGTAATATAAACTTATCTGAAGAACTTAATATTGTATAGGAAGATTTATGAGGCAGAGTTTTATGTAATTTAAATATGTGTGCTGGCTTGCTGGCTCTTTTGCACCCACTTAGGGTATAGGATATAGAAAGTTACAAAGAACATTACTCCTAACAGGGACAAACTGGATAGCTTACAAATTCATAGTTTGAGTTTAACAAAGAGAGTTGAGGATACCAAAAAAAAAAAAAAAACAACAACAACAAAAAAAACACCCCAATGAACTAAAATTCAAAAAATAAGAGAAGAAATCTTCAGCTTTTTCCAACCTTGAAGAGCAGCCAGAGGGGAGGAGGCTGCCACAAAAGGGAGAAAGAAGAAAATGGCTGAGTTTTCAACACATTTTTAAACACTGGCAGAATGATTCAGAAACCATTAAGAGTCCTAGACACAAAGAGAATTTGCTCTTTCCAAATCTTTTCCACAGGCCTTAACCAAGTCATTGCTGGCAAGATTGGGGAAGGACAGGGAAGTGGGGAGATTTATCTACCAGCAGCAGTACAGGCTGAAGGATGAAAGAAGACAAGAGAATGGAGAGAATCCCTCAAAGGACTGTGGGGCTGAGAATGAGGAGTTTTCTATGGCTGGGTGAGGGGGAGGAGAGTTGAGAGACAGCTCTGCTCTCCTTAGACACACGTATGCAGGTCTGCTAAAGCCTGAGGGTAAAGCAGGAGAACTTCCAGAAAACCTCCAAGCATTTCAAGCCCCACAAGTTCAAGGCAGCAGCCCCCTGGGGCTGAGAGAAGAGTTAAAGAGCTGACAGATAACTCCCTGAAGGACAGGTACATCAGGCATGCTAAAGGCTAAAGGCAGGGAAGAAGAATTTAGACAAACTCTTCAATTACTCAGATTTCAAGTTATGCTAAAAGGAATAGTCCAATACCATCCTCAAACTTTTGAAGTCCATGGAGAACTAAATCTAACTAAAGCACCAAAAAGTCTATATTCCTCTCAATTACAGATAGTTTGACCAAGCTTCTCTCATTAACAGCCTGCCTGAAGAAAGGGTATCCTTTTCTGGATGAAAGTTGCATTTGCTTTTGTTTCTCTAGTCTTTTATATATGTAATGTTAGCATTTTATAAAAACTATGAAATATACAAAGAAGTAAGTAAATTTGACTCATAATCAAGGAAGGAAATAGTCACTTGAACAAAACCCAAAGATTATAGAATGTTGAAGATATCAAATGGGAAATTCAAAATAACCATGACAGATAAGGTAAAGAAACTAATAGAAAAAGTGAGAACAGTACGTTTGAAAAGAAAGGGAATATCAGGAAAGCTATGGAAACTATTTTAAAAAAAGAGCCTAGAAATGACAAATATGATGACAAAGATGAAGAATTTTTTTGTGGGCTAATCAGTACAAAGTACGTATCATGGGAATGATTAGTGAACTTAAAGATAGGTTAATAGAAATTATCTAAACTGAAACTAAAACACAAAGAGAAAAATGAGAGAGGAAAAAGTGAAACACATCTGAGATAAGTGAAATAATATAAAATGGTCAATAATACATGTAATTTGAGTTGTGGAAAGAGAATAGAGAGATAATGGGGCACAAAATCCTAAATTGATAAAAATCATCGATGTACGTATCCAAGAAACTCAGCAAACCCTAAACAGGATAAATACAAAGTAAATCACATTTAGGCACATCACAGTCAAACTGCTAAAAGAATCAAAGATAAAGGGAAAATCTTAAAAGCAGCCAGTGAAGAGAAAACACATTGCATATGGGTGAACAACAATAAAAATGCTGACTGACTCATTAGAAACAATTGGAGGCTAGGAGACAATAGAATAATATCTTTCAAGTGCTGAAAGAAAAAAACTGCAATGTATATCCAGCAAAAAATAATTTTCAAACATGAAGGTGAAATAAAGACATCTGCATATATAGAAAAGCTGGAAAAATATTCATCTTTGTCAAACCTGCAATACGAGAAGGTTAAGATAATTTAAGACTGAAATACGTATATATACACATACATACATACACATATACCAAAGAGAAAAGATACCAGATTAAAAAAATTGACACATAGAAAAAATATATATATTTAAATTTCATATAAAAATCTACTTATTGTTTAAATAAAAAAAATAGCAATGTATTGTGGGATTTGTACCATATATAAAAGTAAACTGTATGAGAAGAATAATATAAAGAGAGTCTAAGGGCAGCAATTGGAAGTCCATTGTAGTAAGATGCTAACACTGTTGATGAAATAATAGATTAATTATGGAAGATAAACTGTGAAAGTTAAAGGTGCTGTCTTAGTCAACTCAGGCTGCCATAACAAAATACCATACAGTGGGTGGCTTAAACAACAGACATTTATTTCTCACAATTCTGGAGGTTGGGAAGTCCAAGATCGAGGCACCTCTGGTGAGGGTTCTCTTCCTGGCTTGTAGATTTCCACTTTCTCACTGTCTCCACATGGAGAGGAGAGAAAGCAAGCTCTCTGGTCACTTCTTATAAGGGCACTGATCCCACCAGGAGGACCCCACCCTCATGACCCCATTTAAACCTAATTACCTTCCAACTGCCTCATCTCTGCATACCAACGCACTAGCGGTTAGAGCTTTAACATATTAATTTTAGGGGGACACAATTCAGTTCATAGCAGATGCATATTGTAATCTCCAGAGCAACTACTAAAAAACATAAAGAGGCACAACTGACAAGTCAATTGAGAAGCTAAAATAGAGTATATTAAAAAAACTTGATTTATCCAAATGATGATAGGAAGGGAGAAACATATAAAGAGCAGATGAGACAAATAGAAAAAAAAAATCACAGACACGGTAGAAGTAAACACAAACATAATGATTGCTTTAAATGTAAAAGGAGTAATAAACATTTCTATTAAAGTCAGAGAAAGCCAACCTAGATAAAAATTCAGACTCAAATATATGCTGTTTACCAGTAACACACTTTAAATATAAAGACACAAACAGGTTGAAAGTGAAAGAATGAAGAAAGATATACCATGCACATACTAAACATAAACTGGTATGACTATATTAATATCAGACTCTGCCAAACTAAGAGTATTTCTAGATAAAAGGGGGACATTTCATAATAATAAACAAAGCAGACAATGCGTATACACTTAATAACAAAACTGCTAAATGCTTAAAGTAATAGTGTGAAATAGATCCACAAATATAGTTAGAGATTTTAATACCTCAGTAATCAATAGAGCAATTAGAAGGGAAAAATATCAGTAAAGATATAGATTGGAAAAACTTTACCACCAAACTTCACCTAATTAAGTTATAAAATATGATAGCCAGGCCAGATATGGTGGCAAGCACCTGTAGTCCCAGCTACTCAGGAGGCTGAAACAGGAGGATTGCTTGGGCCCAGTAGTTCTAGGCTGTAGTGCATGATGATCACATCTGTGAATAGCCACTGCATTCCAGCCTGGGCAACATAACAAAATCCCATCTCTAAATGAATGAATGAATTAAATAAATATGTAAGGCAGATAAAATACTATAGCCAAAAACAAGACAATACAAATTCTTCTCCATTGCACATGAAAAATTTGTCAAGATAGACCATATACAAGTCTTAATAAATTTCACAGATTGAAATCATACAAAATACATTCTCTGACCACAATAGAATTAAATTAGAAATTAATGGCATTAGGATATCTAGAAAATTATCAAATTTTTAAAAAATAAACAGTGTAATTTTTAAAAATTCATGAATCAAAGAAGAAATCACAAGAGAAATTAAAAATATTCAGAACTGAATGGCAATTAAAATACAGCATTTCAAAATTTGTGGCATGAATGTTAAAGCTGTGCTTAGAAATAAATCTATAGCCTTAAATGCTTATATTAGAAAAAAGAAGGTTGTACATTAAATAACCTATGATTCTAATTTAAGAAGTTAGAAAAATCAGAACAAATTAACCCAATATAAATAAAAGAAGTAATATTGAAATTATTAAACTAAAAATGAACAAAACCAAAAATGCACAGTGTAAAAAGTTGATTCTTTGAAAAAATATAATGATCAAGAAAATAAGGCCCAAATTGCCAATATTAGAAATGAGAGTATATCATTACAAATTCTACACATACTAAAGGTCAAAAAAGATATTGTAAGCAATTTTATGCCATAAGTTAACCTAGCTGAATAGACAAATACCAAATATACACAATTACAAAAACTAACATGACAATATATGGAAAACCTCAATCGCCTTACACTTGTCAAAGAAATCGAAGCCTTCATTTAAAATAGAATATAAAACTTGCCACAGTTTCAGAAAATACAAAAAGAAGAAATGCTTCCCAACTTGTTTTATGAGGCCAGATTACCCCCCTCATATTCAAACCAGACAAGAACATTCAAGAAGAGAAAATTTCAACCCCTCACAACTAAAATGGCTAACATAAAAGAGACTGGCCAAACCAAATGTTGGCAAAGAATGGATTGACCTAAACTCTCATACAGTCATGGTGGGAATATAAAATGATACAACTACTTTGAAAAACTTTTTGGCAGTTTTTCACAAAAAGCTAAACTTATATTTATTATTTAGTAATTCCACACTTAGGCATGTAATCCAGAAGAAATTAAAATGTTTTGTTCACCAAAGCCTTATACAAAAATGTTCTTAGAAGCTTTATTTGTAATTGCTAAAAACTGGAATCAGCTCAGGTAGCCATCAATAGAAAAATGAATAAACAAATTGTGGCATACAATAGAATATTTTAAAAAATGTTTTTAAAACATTATGCTCAATGAAAGAAGCCATACAAGAGTAAATATTACATGATTCTAGAAAAAACAAATCTAGTCAATGGTAATAGAAATCAGGACAGTGGTTGCGTGGGTTAAAGTAGCGGTCCCCAACCTTTTTGGCACCAGGGATCGGTTTCGTGGAAGATAATTTTTCCATGGACCGGGGGTATGGAGGGGGACAGAGCTCAGGCAGTGTGGTGTTCGTGGCCTGGTTCCTAACAGGCGGTGGACCGATACTGGGCTAAGGCCCCAAGGTTGGGGACCGCAGGGTTAAAGGGTTGACAGGGAAAGGCCACAAGGGAAATTTCTGAGATGATGGAAATGATTTCTATTTTTATAGGTATTTGGGTTACATAGGTGTATGCATTTCTCAAAATGGATCAAACTTTATGCTCGACATCTGTACATTTCATTGTAAATGAATTATACCTCAATAAATATGGCTGGAAGCCAAAAAAGAAAAACTATGACAACTTATTTTTGTTTCCCTTAAAGCATTTTGCAAACTGTAATTTTATAGCAGGTCAAATTTGGAACTTTATAAAAGTCTTTTTCTTTTCTGTTTAGGATTTGATTACTCACCTAGCTATTTAAAATGCTTTGAATCCTAAAGAAATTCTCTATCTAAAACCGACCAGTGTCAGTGCCTCTCTTACCAGTGGGCCTCAGTCTAACCCTCTCTTTATATAAACACATTAAGTCAAAAATTAAATCAGTCTTATCTTTGCCACAAACACTGTTTGAAACAAATTTAAATCTCAGCAGTCTTACTATAATTTTATCAGTCCCAGATCTCTAATTAATTTGTCATTAAATATAATTAAGAAACTGAAGTAATTCAATTTTAGAACCTGCATAAGTTTTAAAGGGTAATTAAAAGGCTTCTTTAATTCATTGGAAAGCAGAGAAAAACCAGAACCCAAAGGAGCCTTCCTCCTTTGGTATGTAACATTTAAAAAACTTGTCTATTTATCTGTAAATAAAAGGCCATCTTAGTTAATAAGATCATCTGAGTTTGCTATTTTATGCAAAGACATTTATCATACTGGGAAAAAACAGGATAAAAGGTGTGTTTGCCATTATATTTTTATTATAAATTAAATAGTCTTAGGAAGGAAAATTTGAAAGTATCAGAAGAGATGGGAAAATAAAAAATAGCCATAGTCTCAGGACTCAAATGCAATCATAAGAGCCAGGGATCTAAACTATTTTGCCCAGGCTAAACTCGAATTCCTGGCTCAAGGGATCCTCTTGCCTCAGCTTCCCAAGTAGCTGGGACTATAGGCATGTACCACTGTGCCTGGCTTGGTTGTTATTAGATACTGACAGCATAAAAAAGAGTAATTATAATACATTTTAAGGCATAAAAAAACAATAAAAAGGGACACCTATACCCACCACCCATGTTAATAAGTAGAATGTTGCCTGTATCTTTGGAGCCCTATATGCCCTGCATGATCCCTGTCTCACTCCTTCCCATAGATAACCATTATCTTAAATTTAATATTTAAATTTGCATGCTTTTATTTATGGATTGACCACATGTGTATTTCCTTAATCTTTCTACTACATTTTTTGACTTCTCTTACATATTTGCAACCTCTTCGTTTCATTTTTACTAAATTCTGGATACTTTTTCTTACATGTGCTTTCTGATTTTTAGAATTCTCTCTTTAGTTGTGTCTAATATTCTGTTTAAACTGTCCTCTGAGTTTTTAATTTTCT
>VBSM01001562.1:24921689-25050070 GCA_008086735.1 Cheirogaleus medius | reverse complement strand
TCGATGGTGTGGAATAGTTTCTGTAGTATAGGTATGAGTTCCTCTTTGTATTTTATTTTTTATTTCTAGAATTTCTACTGGTTTCCTTCAAAGATGTTTCTTTGTATATTATTTTAAAGCTCTTACTACCTTTCTCACTTTTATAATTATTTTATTTCTTTAAGTATATTAAATTTACTTTCTACTTTGTGCCTAGATTAAATATTTACAACTTTTGCAGGTCTGATTTTTTGTTTATTTCAGGATATTATGGGGGTACAAACATTTTGATTACATGTTATGATTTTGCCACACCCAAACCATGATTTGAGGAATGCCTTTTCCCCCTACAAGGCTCACTGCGTCCATTGGTTGTGAGTTGACCCATGCCCAAGCCCCCAAACCCTGAGTGGATTAATAAAATATGGTATATGTATACAATGGAATATTACTCAATTTAAGAAACGACAGTGAGCTAGCACCTCTTATATTTTCCTGGATAGTGCAGGTCTGGTTTTGATATCTATTTTTTGTTTCTCAAGCTGTCATATTTTCTTGAGTATTCTTTTCATTTTTAAAACCTAAGCTAATATTTGTTATTTGTGCTAAGTTTTGAGGCTGAATTGCAGGTGTGTTTCCATGGAAAGAATGTATGTTTAAATCACCCAGCAACCTGGGAATACTATCAATTTGGACCACTTTCGAATTTTGGCATGAAGTTTTGGGCCACATAGGTAGTATGAGTTTCAGATCCTAAAACTTTCACTAGTGTGAGTTTGTGGTTATGTTTTCAGGAGAGATATTTCTCTCTACACCCTGCATCAACTTTGTTTCCTACTTCTCTCTTATACTAAGTATGTTGCTCTTTGGGGGTCCCAGCTTCATGTGGGATTTACAATTAGACTATCTAGGACCCTAGGATTTGTTTCCTAAACTTTGTGCTCAGTTAATGTGTTGGTAAATGTTTAAGGACTGGACCTCTGATAAAAAAAAACAAAAATCCTGATTTGTAGCATTAGCCAATATTTGTGCTGTAAATAGTCACATGACAATTTCAAGCTACCAATGTGATATCACTGAATGTATAGTTAGGAAAAGATGTGTGCAATCTCTTCCTGGGACTGGTAGGTAGTAAGCAGCTCTATCACACCACTGCTTATACTTTACACGGCTATGAAAACCGAAGCATAATTCACCAGGGTTTGGCATATCCCTCAGAGTGAAAGGCATTTGAGTAATTGCTTACCTACCTGAATTTCCTGACTTTGTTTCGGGCTTCTGTGTATTTCTACCAGCTTGGCTAATATTTTTAAAAAGAGGGTTTACCTTTTTTTATTCTATTTTTGTTTTGGCCTAGAATTTCTTATTTTTAGCAACAGGGCTGATTAGAGTAAATAGTCAGCCTTATTGCCAAAAATAGAAGTTCTTTTCTTGGTCATCTTCTCTTTTAAAAATACAAGTTACTGTTTTTATTTTGTGATTGTAAAGATAATACATGTTAATTATAGAAAAGTTGAGAAATATACAAACATACATAGAATGATATTAAAACCATCTGTAAGCTCATAACCCAGAGCTAAGTACTAATAATATTTTGGTGCTTATCTCCATCTTCGTATTATGTGTGCACGTAAATATCTCTGTGTGTTTATATCTAATTTGCATCATGCTATATCTACCATTTTGTAATCTCATTTTTATTTCTTTATAATATTTAATGAATTTTTCTCATGTCATTACATATTCCTCTACAACCCATTTTTATGGCTGCATTGTGTTCTCTCACATGAGTGAACCAGAATGGCTGATCATTAATATTGTTTCCAAGTCTTCACCATTATAAAAAATGCTGAAATGAACATAAAAGATGTGCTTCTGGTCAGTTTCCTGGGGTAATAATTTTTTTTCCTCCCACCTTGGAATTGAGACAATCTTCCCCTATGGTGTTAGACTATTTTCTTCCTTTCTTATTTCTGCCTTGCTCAGCTGTATCTCATTCTGCAGCAACTCACTTTTTTCCTCCTGTATCTCCAATTCTTCATTGTTAATAATCCTATATATAGAATTATATTTTGCTTTGTCAGCCAAATATATTAGCCATTTAAGAAATAGTACCATGAGAGGACATATAGTTGAATGCAATTTTTAAAAAGGCCAAAAGAAAAACATCTGTTAAGCCTTTTTTTTCCCAGTTCTATATTCACTAAAATCAATTTTGCTCTGGGATATTGATGACTCTATTAACTATTGATATGGCTACCTTGTAAACAATCAAAGTATTGCTTCTGAGCAAATAAAGATATTGCCAGTCCACTGTGGTCATTTTTGACAAAGATATAGAGACACCAGAGCATCTTCCCTCAGTGAGACCAGTGTTCGCACCTGGAGTGAGTCATCAGTTTATGAGAAAGTACAATGGGTGTCAGTCCTTTTCCCCTGAGCATTCATCATCTCTTCTGATGCCCTGTGACTTGTTTCAACTGAATTTCTTTTGGAGAAATCATCTATCAGGAAAGAACAAAGCAAGAAAAAGTGAAAGAGTGAGTCTAGGTTGACCCCTGGGAAAGAACAAAATATGTTATTTTAATATATTACAAACGAGGGAGAGTAGGTGATGGTTCCTCAGAGACTTGTAGTAAAAAAAGACAACATTCAAGGTTATTTTTAATAAAGCAATAACAATGGATTATGGGATATCTCTTATATTAAAGCTAAGTCATCTCAAAAAGTTAAGTTGTAGAAATAAAATAAAAGCAACTTCACTTCTCATTTCATATGAAATCAGAGACTATTTAAATGTCAAGCTTTAGTTGTAGAAGGAGTACAGGTATTATTCTTGTTGAATTTGATTTTCTTTCTCCCGAGTGATATATTTAGAAAGCCTCTTCAACCCATCTCCTTCTCTATTCCAAAGCAAGTATCAAATTATCAGTCACATACTTCATATTCAGCTCCATGTACTCAGACACATAGTATATAACAATGATATATATTTTTTCTATTTGACCAATTCTTGTTTACTCTTTACCCCACAGCAAAAATAATTTTCTTAATATTACTTGTCCTAACAAAGTCCTAATGTAACAGAATAATAGATAATAAGAACACAGCTTTTTAAAGACAAATTGGATTTGAATCCCAGACTCACTGGTTACCTTTGTGACCTTGGTGAAATTATTTGACATTTATTCCATTTCTCCTTTGTAAAATGGACATGATGAAGCCTACTTCACAAGTCACCTCCAGGGTTAAATGAGGTAATATATCTAAAGTACCTAGCACAATACTAGGATAAGTGTGCTAAATACCTTATTAACTGTCGACACCTGTTTTAGATAGTAATACTCAGTTCAATCCATCTGGTGTACTTATGTATGAGATAGTGGTTTGGTAAATTGGAAGAGTAGATGACACATATTAGACATGAGCCTACCTTCATGAAGTTTATAGTCTGGCTGAGGAACAAGTTTTAAACACTTTAAACGTGTGCCTAACAATAGAAGGCAGTATATAATCAAAACATAGTATACATGATAAGAGATGACAAGATCTTTGATTTAGAAAAGGGAGTGAGGCCTGTGTGGATTGGAGAATTGATCAGGTCTTTTGAAGGACATGCAACTTAAGACTCTCAAAGGCATAGGAGAATGAGTAAGAGCTCAGGTTCTGGAGTCAAATAGATCTGACTTGAATTCTAGCTCTGCCACCCTCAGCTGTGTGATGTAGGACAAATCATTTAACCCCCCTGTGCCTCAGTTTCCCTGTCAGCAGCCTGGGGAGTTCCTAGCCACAGAGTGGTTTGGAATGTTAAGTGAGGTTATTTGTTAGAGTGATTAGCATAACTCTTGACCCATGCATGATGAGTGCTTTATAAACATTGTCAAGGTGGTGGTAAGAAATACTGCAAATGAGAACAGGGGTAAAAATGAACATAGAAGCAATACAAGGATCAACTTTTAATACACCCCCATGTTGTTATTTATGCACTTGATATGGTTTTAAAGAAAGCAGATAAGAGCTTAATAAATACTGCCTGAAGATTGAGATGATCATGCTTTGTTTGCTATTTTTTATTGAATTAAAAAAAAAATACCGAGGAGTTTTCAGAGTATTTAAATTATTAAATTTAGTTTCAGAGCCAAAAGACATTCATGAATCATTTTAATTCTTTGTAGGGTATACAAATTTTTAAAAAACTTCTGTACCATAATGTTAATTTTCAAATTAATAATTTTTACTTTATTCCATTCCTCATAGATATCATTCCACTTTATGTAATTTTGTCTCTTTCTTTTATAAAATTATATTTATTATTCTCATAATAACAAATAAGCGGCTGAATACAAAACACAAAAGTCATCAACAGTGAAGTTATTAATATACCTACAAGATAAACATGATTGAATTAGAGGCATTTACATCTCTGATGGATAATCCAGAGGCAAATATGTTGACTATTTTGGTTCTCTATTAAATTATTGAAAATCCAAATGGTAAATGTTAGTTATTATAAGGTTTGAATATTCATTATAATCCTTCCATTTTTGTGTTTTTTTCTCACTTGACAAAATTATTATTATCCTTCCCATAACCCTGAATATAACAAATAACATAAAGAAGTGTTTTGGAAGAATAATTTTATCATCATAACTCAGCTGATAACCTCTTTTAAAAGTTTGGATAATGTCAGCATTTACTCCCCAATTAATAAAACTTCTATTTTGGAAACTGAGATGGAATTATTCAATTATAATTTCATAAGAGGTACTTGAGTGGATGAAATGACATTCATCCAAGAGACATAAGCTAATGGGTCTAAGTTAGGACACAGCATGGACAAGAGAAAATCAAGGGAAATAAGCCAGTCATGGGCAGGACTGGAGCTCGGGACTTTGTATGCTAGGAGGTAAAGGGCGGAGAGGTCAGAACCACGTGCACAGGTGCAAGGTCATGAGCAAGATGGTGGAGCCTTCTGGGTGGGTGGAGTCAGCCCTGGGCTGGGAAGTAGACTGTAGCTAGACCCAGTTCAGATACTTCCTAGCCTCATCACTAATATCAACTTTTAGGTTCTGACTGATTCTGATATGGGATGAATACTCACCCTCCTAGAAGGAAATCTTTGATTTTGGGGTGAGGGTAGCAGTCACAAGGAGTCCTTTATATCTAAGGTTTCCATGGACTGAGTGTGTGCTGATTTCTTCAGCTCTTTATTATCCTTTGAGAATTTTTTCCCTCTGGGGCAGGCCCTTCAGGTGATAGTTGTGTCCTTGAGTTTGACATTGACAATTGTTTCTAAAATCCTGGCTCTCAGATACTCCCTGGTAATCCATTAGACACACAAGGAGAAACATTACTCTTTCAGGTCACTGGGACTACATTTATTGAATTTCTGTTTTAAGGTATTAAATACTTAGTCAGTCAGCCTTTATTGAGCACACATTGAGTATCCAGCACTATATTAGAATCTGTAGGCAGGCAGAAAAGACATAATAGATGAGGTTCATGCCCCGGAGTAATTTCAATACAGAAAAATAAATGTAAAAAACAAAAGAGACCTTGAAATGAAACACAAATGTAAAAATTAGTAGAGCACATTCTTGTGTATGTACCACATCCTGCCATTTATCACTCATATCACTTATTTAACAAATACTTACCATACACAAAGGATGTGTAAGACCCTAGGCTAGAGCTATGATTATATAAGCTTTGATTATAGCACAGCCTGCTCATAAATCGCTTATAATCTAGAAATAGTTGTGACAAATAGACAAGTAATTACACTACTTGTGATGTGCCAAATACCAAATACCTGGTACAGATCTCAGATTGGTGTAATTAAGAAAATAATTATTAGAATAGATGATATTTATATTGTGCCTTCAAAGGTGATAAAGATAAAGTGGGAGAATATATACAGAAGGATTCCAGGTAGAAGAAAAGCTTATAATAGAAGACAAAAACAGCCTAACTATATTAATTATCTAATGCTGTGCAACAAATTTCTCCAAACTTAGAATTACAATAATCCTTTGCTCGCTCTCATGGTATCTACGTGTGAGGTTCCGGATTGGCTTGGCTGGCTGGTCCTGGCTTGGGGTCTCTCCTGAGCTTGCAGTCACATATTGGCCAGGGCTGCACTCATCTGAAGATATGAATGGGCTGGAGGCTTTGCTTCCAAGGTGGCCAACTCATGTGAATGGTAAGGTGGGGCTGGCTGTGGCTAGGGGCTTTATTCTTCTTAAAGTGGTCTTTCCACAGGCCACTGTAGTGTCCTCAAAGTCTGTGGCTGACTGGTGAGCAATAAGAGACCAAAGTGTAAGCTGTGATGCCTTTTATTACCTCAGAACTCACTTCTTCTGCATTTTATTGGTCATACAGGCTAGCACTGATTTAATGTGGAAGGGCGCCTTATAAGAGGACAAAGACCAGGCGGGGAGGATCACTAGAGGCCATCTTGGAGATTGGATTCAATGCCATCCAAGATAAAGATGGTTTGAAAATAACATGTAATATAGTTGTTTGGGGAGGCATTTGCAGACCTTTACTCGGAGTTTACTCATCTACCTTCCCAACTAAGAATCTGAGTAGCCTGAAGGTAGGTTTGTGTCTTTTATATTTGTTGTTTTCCTCAGTACCTAGAACACTGCTTGGTAAATTAAAGACACTTCATACATGTTTACTGAAAGAGTGAATGAATGAATATATAAATCGGTATGACCTGAGAGATAAATTAAAAATATCAAAATCACGGGTGAAGTCTTGATTCAGGAGAATGTATGAAGCTGCATAAATGAGTCAGGGTCTGCATGGAACCTAGAAAAGAGGGTAAGGTGGACAGTAAGAATTGTCGGTGTTATCCAGTATCAGCCAAGAATTTGTCTGGCAGATATGATTATTCCAGACACTCAAGCAGTCTGCTTTATGTGTAGAGAGGAAGTGCATGGATGAAATAGTCCTCAGAACAACCAGAGAGTTTAAATTATCAAGACAGATCTCTGAATCACGTCTCCAAATTAGCCATCAAACACGCCTGAACTCTAAACATTGTCCAAGGGGTCACAGGAGATGTTTACTGTGACAGGTTGCACTCTTCACCTTAGAATTCCTTTGGTGAAAATAGCAGAGAATTTGGAGTTGTTCGTTGTGTTATTTGTTCTTTACAACCATGAAAGGCCATGGCTGGGCCAGTTGCACTGATGTCTCAAGTAGACCTTATGGCTTGGCCAGAAGCAAAGGGAGACATAGGAGTAAAGCAACTGAGATGCATCAGGGAATCCTGAACCTGGAACCTGGAGTCACCACCTGAGTGTTGCAGGGTGCTGGGCCCTTGCAGCCCCCACCCACCCTATCCCCTTTTATAGAAAGTATGAAAGACAGTGAGCACACCCATGGGCTCTTCCAACCTGGGGGAGTCCTCATGCTGCACAGTTGCCAGGACTCCAAATTCTGGGAGTGGCTCCCAAAGAACAAGGGAGCCTGGGAAATGGAGTCTGCTCATAGGATTGTGTAGCTTTCATCTTGCACAGCATGTTTGTGAGCGCCACACTAAAACAAGGAGGAAGCAGCCCTGTCAGGGTCCAAGTCAGCATTCATTGAGCTCTTGAACTTGGACAGCTTTTGTGATCTGCCCTGCGTCACCCCTGAGCACAGGACTAACTAAACTAAACCCTACTTATATATACAAGCATACCTCTAAAGGTACAGGAAAAGCAGACTCCCCATGTTCCCATAACAAGACCCTTGGAGTTGTGGATCATCCTTTTTTTTTTTCCCTAGTTTTTTTTTTTTTTTTTTTTTGAGGAAGTGTTATAGTTGGTCTTAACAACTCCATTAAAACAGGAGAGGTGAAATACTGTCCTTGTATGCAAATCATCTGCTGGGAAGCTAGCAGGGATGATGTTTGCAAGGTAAACCCCACTTCCCACTTACCTGCTGCCCTCATGAGGCGTGCTAAGGAGCTGCGCCTCTCACAGAGGCGGCGTAACTGACAGGCAAAGGCGGGGCGAGCATGAGTGCAGGGAGAAGCCGGCCCAGGTGAGATTAAGCACATAGGACAGGTAAAACGGAAGCTCTGTGTTTTCTTTCCTTGCTAACAAGATTGCTGGAATCTTTTCAAATAAAAGGGCTAGAGTTTGTTTTTGACATTATCATCACTTTTTAAAAGAAGAGAGTAACAAGGTCAGCACCAACTCCCTCTGAAATGGAAATGAAGAGAATCAGTATCTATTCAAACACGCCCTCACTCTGCTCCCACGCGCCCTTGCTCAACTTTTCCCTGCAACCCACTCTGCACTGGAAATAGATCGATAGACTGCTTGTCAGACTTATGCAAGGCTCACAGCCTCTCCAACCTCTCTCAGACTGATGTTCAGAGTGGGAGTTTACCCAAGGGGTTAAGAGTTTAGGTTTCACGGGCTTTCTTAGTATACAAAGAAAATATACGGAGTGGAGATGTTAACAAAACAAAGCTGAGTTGGGGCTGTAACGGTGTTTGGGTCCTCTGCTTCCGCAACCACCGGAGTCAGATGTGCTCCCCTGCTACCTCCCCCCAGTAAGTTCAGCTTTGTCCGATAGTAGGAACCGATTCTGTCCTTTTTACAGCAGAGTTAGAAAGGAACATCATGTAAATAACTCCGATTCAGCACCACATCAGTACTGCTCTTTGTCCCTCTTTGACTTTGGTGACCCAGGTTTGCAGTGACTACCTTACTGTCATCGACTCCCAGTGCCTAAGTCCCAGACATGAGTCCCTGTCCTGAGTCTCCCTGCATTTCCAGCCTGATCATTGACAAGGTGGTCTCTTTCGTGGCTTGCCTGACCTCATTTAGCCTTTGAACCCCAACATTGCTTATTTCTGTTTCTCAACTCTGGTTTCATATCAACCTTGTCAAGAGAGAGCTTTTCTTAGGTTTTGTTCTTATGGTTAAATATATATAACATAAAATTGACCATTTGACCATTTTCAAATGTACAATTCAATGGTATTAAGTACATTCACATTGTTGTGCAACCATCACCACTATCTGTCTCCAGAACATTTTCATCTCTCCCACCTGAAATTCAATACCCATTAAATACTAATCTCCTTTTCTCCATTTCTCCAAGCCTTGGAAACCACCCTTCTACTCTGTGTGTCTATGAACTTGACTATTCTAGGTACCTCGGCTACGTGGAATCATACAATATTTGTCCTCTTGCATCCAGTCTTAATTCACTTAAAATAATATTTTCAAGGCATATCTGTGCTATAGCATATATCAGAATTCATTCCCCTTTATTTCTGAATACTATTCCATTGTTTTGTTTATCCATTCATCCATTGATGGACATTCGGGTTGTTTTCACCTTTTGACTATTGTAAATAATGCTGCTATGAACATTGGTGTAAGAGACCTGTTTGAGTCCCTGCTTTCACTTCTTTGGGGTATAAACCCAGTAGTGAAATTGCTGGTTCATATGGTAATTCTGTGTTTATTTTTTTTGAAGAACTGCCATAATGTTTTCCACAACAGCTGCCTCATTTTACATTCCCACCAGCAATGCACAAGGGTTCCAATTTCTCTGCATCCTTGCCAACACTTATTTTCTGGTTTTTTGTTTGTTTGTTTTTATATTAGCCATCCTAGCTGGTATGAAGTGGTGCCCAGGGAGTTTAAAAATTGCCAGTGCTCATGGCACAGCTCCGGGACGCTGATTTAATTGTTCGGAGGTGAGGCCTTGTCAATGATATTTTTTAAAACTTCCCCAGGTGATATTAATGTGCAGCCAGAGTTGATAACCTCTAATATATTCTTGGCTTATGCTACCTGACTTCCATGCTATATTCCCATGCTACTTTCCTGGTCTCACATAAAGAGACAAAAGCCTAGAGGGGGACTTACCAAGTACAGATAGCAGTAACTAACAATATATGTCTACGTCAAACACTGTGTGCTGTCTACTGTACCCCTCTGTGCCCTACAGGGTGATTTTATAGGGTTCCTGATGCCGACTGCCAACACAGAGCATGCTGACCTTTTGGATATGGATTGTGGGGATATATTAGTTTCCCAGGATTACCATAACAAATTACCACAAACTGGGTGGCTTAAAACAACAGAAATTTAGTCTCTTTAAGTTCTGGAGGCCAGAAGTCCAAAATCAAGGCAATCACAGGGATGGTTCCTTCTGGAGGCTCTGAGAGAGAATCCTTCCCATGCCTCTCTCTCAGCTTCTGGTAGCTGCTGGAATCCTTAATGCCCCTTGGCTTGTAGACACATCACTCTGATTTCTGCCTCCATCTTCATGTGGTCCTTACCTCTGTGTCTTTGTGTCTTCTCTCCTTCTGTTTCAGAAGGACACTGGTCATTCATTTTAGGGCCTCCCCTAAATCCAGGATGATCTCATCTTGAGATTCTTAACTTTATTATATCTGCAAAGATCCTTTTGCCAAATAACGTCACATTGACAGGTACCAGGGGTGAGGACTTGGACATACTGTTTTGGGAGCCATATTTCAACCCTCTACAGGGAGTTTTCTATTAGTCTTCCAAATTGCAATCAGTTCCATCATGAACCAAGAGTTCAGTGTATACCAAAATTCAATCTGTTAGAATGAAGGCTGGCGTTGGACTTGCACTAAGAATCAAATGCCTGAGTGACCTGCATCCCCATGTTCATTGCAGCATTAGTCACAAATGCCAAGATCTGGAAACAATCCAAAAGTCTATCAACAGATGAATAGGTAAAGAAAATGTTGTATATACATACAATCAAATATTATCCAACCTTAAAAAAGAAGGAAATTCTGCCATTTGTGACAACATGGGTGGACCTGGAAGACATTATGCTAAGTGAAATAAGTCATCACAAAAGGACAGATACTGTATGATTTATTTTATATTAGGTATCTATTAATAAAATAATGAAACTTACAGAAGTAGACAATAGAATGGTGATTCCAGGGGATAGGAAGTTGTTGTTTAATGGGTATAAAGTTACAGCTAGTTATACAAGATGAGTAAGTTCCAGAGACCTGCTGTACAACATGGTTCATAAAGTTAATAATAAAATAACATGCACTTAAAAATTTAAGAAAGTAGATCTAAATGCTCTTACCACCAAAAGGGGGTGGGGACGCAAGGAAACTTTTGGAGATGATGGGTGATGGATATGTTTATCACCTCTATTGTGGTGATGGTAGCATGGTACACACATATGTCCAGACTCACCAAAATGTATACATTATGTACAGTTTTTTTAATCCTAATTATACTCCAATAAAGGTAGGAAAAACAAAGAAGACCAAAGTGGCTACATAAATCTTTGCCTTGGGCCAAAGAGGCCACCTGACGTTTTTGTCAATTGTAATGGGCTCTGAAGCAAAGTCAAATCCCTAAGATAGTTTGAGACTGCCTTGGAGCCAAGGAGGTAGTTCTGGGACCTGAACTCAAGATGCCAGAGAAATGCCCAGACTAGAGTTCATACCCTGTTTTCTTTCTACCCCAGAGGACCTGCCAGAGCAAAGGGTGCTGAGGCTGCTCTAGCGTAGAGGTATCTAGGGGAAAAAGCTCCAACTGAAGGAATTCTACCGAGAGTGTCTCCTTGCCCAAACTTATTCCACCTAGCCTACGTGTCCACACTGCCCGCTGATCATGTCGAACTGTCTTGGAAAGTTGAAAAACTCCTCATGGGAAAGGCCATGGCTGCCTATTCTGTGGAGAGATGGAAGGGCTCCTTACTCGGCTGTCCCCCTCCTCAGATAATCTGACTGTCCTGTTTTGACCTGGAAGATGTGTCCCTAAAGGCCAATCTACCCAAACTTTTTATAATTTTGGGCAGTTTGCGGGGGGAGGGAAGTTGTATTTTGTCTCATAAATACTTTCACTCTGTGCCAAAATCAGGGCAGCCCCCTTTTTCAACAGTGTAGGCATCCTGGGATGCTGGGTGTTATCTTGAACTGAATTATTTTCACTTTTGCAGTGCTTAATATGGTGTCTAAAGTGAGAGCATTTTGCTTCTCAGCTTTGCAGAGAATTGCACACATAGTTTTCACTCTCATTTTTTTTTTTAGTATTTGGAATGATTTTATTACAAGCTATAACTCCTTTATGAGCAAATACATCTGAGAAACCAAACGCAGCCTCCCAGTGGACTCAGCCATTTGTAAAACCATCACAGTGTCTATGAGCAGAGGTTTTAAGAAGTGAGAGAGGCAATTCATCAACTCTTCATGCATATTCTCCTGACTGCTGGGAAAATTACATTTCTTTTCACCTACTGAAACTTCAACATATTTTTATTACATAAATCTAATACGTGTTTAATGCTAACCTGCAATCAATTTACCCATTATGGTGAAAACCTGGTTCTACATTTTTTTCTCATTAGAAGTTTTGCTTTAGTATCTTCATTGATGATCCAATTTATGGGAATATATCCTAAGGTTTTTGTAAGTTTACAATTTTTTTCTATGAAGCTTCTAAACTAGTCATTTTTATGTTTTAATTTCCCATCTTAGGATGCTTAATTAATTAGATGGAAAAAACTCCAAGATCAGAAACAAGGTCGCATTAATCTTTATCTCCAAGGGCATAGGGGAGTACCTAGTTCATAGTAAATATCCAATACATTTTTATTGAAATGAGCATATGTGAAGTGCATTTCTGCCTTATATATAACACAGAAGCCTAATCTTCCTCCCCTGTATTTCATTTTATCCACTTTTAATAGTTCTAATAAATCTATTACAATCCCTCTCAAATCTCAGTGGGATATTTTAGTTATCTTTACATAAAAAAATAAGAGTTATCAGTATACAAATGGCCAGTGGATTCATGCAAAAAGATGTTCTACCTTGTGAAGAATTAAACAAATGCAAATTAAAACTTCAAGATAATTTTATCTGTCGGTTTGACACAAATGTAAAAGTCCAAAGACATTTTGAGCATTTTGATTGGATGAAGGAAATATCATAAATTATGAATGGGAATTGAAATAGGTACATGAATTTGGGAAGGAAAATGTTTATGCTGTTTAAGAAAGGCATCTCAATTTTGGAAATATAGCCAACAAAAATAACAGCACAAGGCTATAAATCTACATGTACAAAGGATTTTGTAATAACGAATACTTTGAAACAATAATAACAAAAGCAATTAATAAATAATTTCAAGCCCAGAGGCATGAATAAAGAAACTGTGATTCATATAATGGAATATAATCTTCAGAAAAACAAGGTAGATGTGCATGGCCTGGAAAGATTGCCAGGGTATATTGATAAGTGAGAAAATGAGTTGTGGAACAATATGTATACAGAATAATCCTGTTTTTCATTAGAAAAAAGTGGGTATGTTTGTGTGTTTATGTGTATGTGTTGGTATAAACCAGAAAGATGAAGGTAAGTAGCAAAGTGTTAATAGACTTTACTTTGTGGGTAGAGTGAATCTTCAGTTTTTACCTTATATCATTTTATTTTGTATAATAGGCTGTGGGTAATTTTTACGTTTTTGTTTTCCATAATTAAAAATATATAATATAAGCATACATGTATATATATGAATTATTATAGATAATATAAAATAGTGGAATATTGGAATAGAACAACTCCTTTCAATTTTTATTTTTTAGAAATACTGTATTTCTCCCTTTTATCTAACTTCAATTTTAGAGCATAGGAAATAATTCAAAGCATATGGCTCAATTAGACACAATGACTACTAGAAGGTCACATTTTTAAAATACTTTTTGCTATCGTTTTACTGTCTTCTCCAAAATTCATGTGTTGGTAACTTAATCCCGCAACAGTGGGACAGTGTTAAGAGGTGGGGTATTGAAAAGGTGATTAGGTCATAAGAGCTCTGCCCTCATGAATGGATTAGTTCTATTATCTCAGTAGTGAGTTAGCTGTGGAGAGATTGAGTTTCTGATGAAAGAATGAATTTGGTCTCCTTCCCTGCTCTTCCTCTCACCATCTCTTGCCCTTCCACTGTGGGATGATGCAGCACAAAGGCCCCTCACCAGATGCTAGTACCATGTTCTTGGACTTCCCGCCCTTCAGCACTATGAGCCAAATAAATTTCTGTTCATTATAAATTGCCCAATCTGTGGTATTCTGGTATAGCAGCATAAAACAGACTAAGACATTTTTATTATAAATTTCTAGTCACTTATTCTTCTTTAACATCTTTAGAAACATTGAAAAGATGCAGGAATTTGGAAGTTAAAAAGTCATTAAGAAAGGGAGGAAACAATGGGTACACATAACAATGTTTCAGTCAGCTACAGACTGCATATATGACAGTGTTACCATAAGATTTTAATGGAGCTGAAAAATCGCTATCGCTTAGTGATGTAGCCATCATAATGTTGTAACACAACACATTACTTATGGGTTTGTGGTGATGCTGGTGTGAACAAACCTTCTATGCTACCAGCTGTACCAGCTGTATAAAAATATAACACATACAATTTTGTGCAGTACACAATACTTGATAATAGATAACTATGTGACTGGTTTATGTATTTACTATACTTCTTATCATTATTTTAGAATATACAACTTCTACATACACACAAAAAAATTAACTGTAAAACAGCCTCAGGCAGGTCCTTCTGGAGGTATTTCAGGAGAAGGCATAGTGTCACAGGAAATGACAGTTCCCTGCATGTTATTGTCCCTAAAGACCTGCTAGGGGGACAAAATATGGAAGTGGAAGACAGTGATATTGATGATCCTGACCCTGCGTGGGTCTGGGCTAATGTGTGTGTTTGTGTTTTAGTTTTTAACAAAAATTTTAAAAAGTAAAAAATTTAAAAATAATAAAAGCTTACAAAATAAAGATATAAAGAAAGAACATATTTTTGTATAGATGTACAATATATTTGTATTTTAAAATACGTGTTTTTATAAAAGAGTCAAAAAGTTTTAAAAAATTATGAAGGAAGAAGATAGCAGGAAAGGTGACTAAAATAAAAAAAAAGTTTTAAAAAATTAAAAAGTTTGTAAAGTTAAGAAGTTACAGCAAGCTAAGGTTAATTTATTATTGAAGAAAGAAAGATTTAAGTTTAGTGTAGTCTACCTGTACACTGTGTATAAAGTCCACAGCAGTGTACAGTAATGTCCTAGGCCTTCCCATTCACTCACCACTCACTCACTGACTCACTCAGTCCTATAAGCTCCATTCATGGTAAGTGCCCTATACAGGTTAACCACTTTTTTATTTTTGATACAATATTTTTACTCTACCTGTTCTATGTTTAGACATGTTTATATTCACAAATACTTACATTGTGTTGCAGTTGCCTACAGTATTCAGCACAGTCACATGCTGTGCAGGTTTGTAGCCTAGGAGCAATAGGCCATACCTCATACCCTAGGCGTGTCATAGGCTATACGACTTTGGTTTGTGTAAGTACAGTCTAGGATGTTTGTACAAGGACAAAATTGTCTAACATGTTTCTCCAATTGTACCCTCATCGTTAAGCAATGCAAGACTGTATTTTAGGGACAGCTGTATGGATCTCAAAGAACATTAAATAATATTAGGGCTGAGATGGAGGGGCTAATGAGGTATAGCTTGAGAATGCATCCACTCATTCCTCCACTTGGCAATTATTTTATTCGGTATCTACCATGCCTAGCCATGTTCTAGGCTCTGGAGCGATGATTAGACAGGCAGAGTCTTGCTGTTAAGTGCCTGGAACACTGTGGGGAGTCCTGATCTGCTCATTCACTCCCTGCCCAGCACCTCCTGCTCTGGGACTGGGCGTGTCATGCAGAACAAGTCGGGCAAGGACCCTGCACCTGTAAAGCTGGTGAGAGTAGACACAATAAAGTTGATGAGCAAAAAAAATATGATAATTCAGGAAGTGATGAGAGTTAGGAAGAACATAAAGCAGGCGCAATGACAAGAATGACTGGGGTGAGTTGGATTTACCTGGGTACTTTAGACAGTGTGGTTGGGGAAGGACTTTCTGGGAAAAGGACATTTACCCTGAAATACAAGTGCTGGGAAGGAGCTAGCCCTGAAACTGTAGTTAAGAGCATTCTAGGCAGAGGGGAAAGTGTAAAGGCCCTGAAGTAACTGTGGTCAGGTGCCATGGATTGAACTGTGCCCCCACCCAAATACACATGTGAAAGCTTTAGAACTCAGCGTGACTACATTTTGGAGATAGGGCCCACAGGGAGGCAATTAAGGTTAAATGAAGTCAAGGGTGAGGCCCTGATATGATAGGATTAGTGTTCCTGTAAGAAGTGACACCAGAGGGTCCTCTTTCTCTTTATCTCTCTGTCATCTGAGTACACAAGGAATAGGCAGCTATCTGCAAACCAGGAAGAGATCATCACTCCAAACTGAATCAGTTGGCACCTTAAACTTGGACTTCCAGGTTCCAGAACCATGAAAAAATAAATTCCTCTTGTTTAAGCAGCCCAGTCTGTGGTATTTCGTTATGGTAATCTGAGCTGACTAAAATATCAGTTTTAGGATATATTTAAGTCAGAGCTTACAGGACTTCTTGACAGATTGAATGTGCAGAGTAGGGAAAAAAGGGTCAGAGATGACTCTGAGTGTTTTTGCCTGAGTGACGGGTGGATGGTGTCGCATTAGTGAAGATGGGGAAGACCAAGGTGGGGTTGGGAGGTATGTGAAGGGGAGCACGTGGGTCAGGAGGTGGTTGCTCATTCATTAATTGCAAGATTGGTGCCTGTTAGACATCCTCATGGCACTGGATGCAGGACTTGGGGTTCACAGATGAGAATGCTGTACTGGAAGTCACCAACATTTAAACTGGGTTTAAAGCTGTGGAACTACCTAGGGAGATGTGTGGAAAGAGAGTCAGTTGGCACTCCCACATTCTGAGGGGAGTCGAAGGAGGAGAAGCCAGTGACATTTGCAGCTTGTGTGGCGGGGAGAGCACAAAAGCCCAAGAATGGTCCAAGCACCGTCAAATGCTGCTAAGAGGCTGAATGAGATGAGAGAAGAGATTGAGGGTTGGATTTGGCTGATGGCGGTCATACAGCACCCAGATGACAGGAATGTCAGTGGAGTAAGGGGAAGCAAAAAGCCTGACTAGAAAGAGTGGGAATGGAAGGTAAAAAAAGTAGAGACCCGTCATGTGTGGAATTTTGCTCCAGTGGGGAACAGAGAAGTGAAGCTATAGACAAAAAGAGTGCAGAATTAAGAAACATTTAAAAAATATATTTTTATGATATAGAATTGAAAACACATAGAAAAGTAGACCAACCATTCTAGTACAATAGACCTCCTATACCTATCAACAGTTTCAAGAATTAACAATCTTGTTAATCTATAGTTTCATGAATTTTCCTACTCCTGTATTATTTTAAAGCAAATCCTAGATACCATTGTTTCATCTGTAGACATTTGAGAGTGTATCTCTAAAAGATAAGGACTTTTTGCAAGGCAATATAATCACAGTATTCTTATGAAAGCTACAACAACTCATAATAATTCCTTACTACCAAATATCTAAGAAAATGTTCAAAGTTCTAATTGTCTCATAAATTTTATAATTTTGTATGATTTGTTTGAATTAATTTCCAAATAAGGGTCCACATATTGAAATACCTTTTGATTTGACATTGCTATGTCTTTTACATCTCTCTTAGTCTATAGATTCTCTCTTCATCTTTTTTCCCCCTTGCAATTTATTTTTGAAGAAACTAGGTTGTTTGGTAGTTTCCTATAGTCTGGGTATTTGTCTTAGTCTGTTTTGTGCTGCTGTCACAGAATGCCTGAGACTGGGTAATTTATAAAACACAGAAATTTATTTCTCACAGTTCCAGAGGCTGAAAAATCCAAGATCGAAGCACTGGCATGTTAGGTCTCTGGTTCCAGAACAGTGCCTTGTTGCTGTGTTCTCCAGAGGGGAGGAATGCTATGTCCTCATGTGGCAGAAAAGCAGAAGGAAGAGAACCCATTCAGCAGGCCCTTCTTTACAAAGGCATTAATTCATTCATGAGGGTGGAGTCCTCATGACCTAAACACCTCCTATTAGGCTCCACCTCCCAACAGTGCTGCATTGGGTAGGACATTTCCAATACATGAATTTTGGGGGACACATTCAAACTATAGCAGGATTCCTGATTAAACTTCTGTGGTTTCGTTTAACCTGTTCCTCTTCTTTTGTACTTCTCCAGCATAGACAGTTGGATCCAAAAGTTTGATCAGATAAAGGTTTAATTTTTTTTTTTGGCAAGATTATTTCATTGGTGGTAGTATGTTTATCCATCAAGAAGAATGTAATGCCTGATTGCCTCTTTTTTTGTGATGCTAACAGCCATTGATATTCAATGCCCAGATACATTAATTCATTAGAGATTGCACAATAGTGACATTCTAATTCTATCCTTCCTTCCTCATTTATTAGCTGGAATACTTCCCTCATCATTTATTTCATTACTCACTGTTACAGTTGAAGAAAGGCAGAATAAATGTTGAATTCTTTCTCTTTAACAATTTTAAAATAATAAGTTCTTTAGGATCCTCCAACAATGAGCAATTTTTAGAATAATGAACTCACTGATTTAAATATACTTAATGTGTTTCAATACGTTGACATTATTATCCTTATTGACACTCAAATTGTCCCCATTTGTGCTAGGGGGAGCTTCTTCAGTTTGGCCCTGGAATCCTTTTGACATGCCCTGGCAGTTTTTTATAGCTTCCTTGCTATCTGGTATAAGAAGATATTCTTGGCTCATCTTGTATAATTTCTATCTTACATCTGGAATCATTTATTTCTCCAAGGAGAAGAATTTTTATTTTAAATGAGAGATATGGAAGCATATTTATATTATATAGTGATGGGAATAATTTAGTTAAGGGGAAATAATTGCAGGAGCAAAGTCCTTGAGTAGGGGAGAGAGGATAGGGTAAGTGGAACTCTTAGCCTTAGATTGGAATAGAGACAGTTTATTACTGTAATAGTTGCACTGGGCAAAGCAAAATGCTATAGAAATATAGGAGCCATATGGATGACTAGGCAATAACACTTTGCCTACACGATTCTGGATTAAATCATCACATTTCCCACTTATAAATTCACTTTTGTTTTTCTGTAAATAACCACAATAAAAAAATCATAAAATATGTGAATAGCAATGCACTAAACTTTCAAGATTGTCTATGTGTTATTAAGAATTATTTAAAGCTCAAAAAATGGTTCAATATCAAGACTAAAAAATTGTTTCTTACTAATTATTTTTATTTTAATTTGCAATTTATTCCTGATATTTTTGAAAAAGTGAAAAATATTGATGTTGAGAGTTATTTGCTTTTGCTAGTTTGAATCATGACCACAGGAGGATCACACTTTAAGCCACAAAGTTCCCAACTAATGAATGCCCTGAACCTGCAGCCTCAAGGCCACATGTGGCCCTCCAGATCCCCAAGTGCAGCCCCTTGACTGAATCCAAACTTCACAGAACAAATCCCTTTATTAGAAGGATTCATTCTGTAAAATTTGCATTCAGTCAAAAGGCTGCATTCAAGGATCCAGAAGACCACATGTGGTCCCAAGGCTATAGGTTCCCTGATTTGACTAAAGAGTTATATCCTCTTTTTTTCCTCATAATCATTCCTTTCTTTGCAGGTCCTATAGCATCATCTGTTTTCCTCGTTTTTTTCTCCCATAGTGTCTACTTGAATACATTGTTAATGCTGTTGAGGAATGCCCAGTTATAAAGTGTGAACTCACTCCTCTCATTCTTAGGCCTATTACAGAGACTGTTATTCTCTCTCCTCTCCCCACCAGAGTCCCTGCTCCCTACGTTTTTGGTCCAGGTGGAAGGCAATTTTGAAGAGATAAGATTTAAGTAATATTGAAGCCTGAAATATATTCTTTGGTGCATTTCAAGCAGGGGACTATAAAAGAGACTCTTAGAGTAAGACCTTGAAGATGCAACTGGATAGGAAAGAAAAAGTAAGAGAAAGGAAGTAGAAGAGTGCTGTTGGCAAATCTTGTAGTTTCAAAATACTGCCAGCAAAGATTGCAAAAGGAAACAGTTCTTCATTCTTTTTTCTTCCTATAAGGTCCAAGACACTCTGGTCCCAGGATCCAGAAACTGATCTACTTATTAGTGGTACCAATATGCTGCAGGTCACTAACATTAAAGTTAAAAAGGACCAGTTCAGGGAACTTGACTGATTGATGGTTTTGATGTAAAAACTTTATTCCAAGTTTTTGGAAATTTTCAACCTATCTTTAGAACTCAACATAATCTTAAATTGCAAATGCATACATGAGCTGTTTATGCAAAGTTGCATTTTCAAAGTACTAATTAGTATCCAATCACTGAGTTTGCAGAAGCATTCACCCTATGGTTCCTTTAAAACAGGAACTTCTTTAGTGTTTGTTTCCAGACCATTAACTACTTGATAGAGAGTCTAGGATTGGGTTAAGCAACCTAATGTACAAAATTGTTAGACAAAGATTGATTGGAAATGAATGTTAAATAAATTATATGGAAATAGTAAAATAGAATTGATTTATTGATCTATATATAATATTTAGAAACAAATCAATTTGTGAAAGTGGGGTAGAGCCTTAATTGCTTCTCACCAGACACATGGTATCATTTTGTTGCATTTGTTACAGAAAGTAATCAAACATTTTCTTCTTACAACATGGAATAATCACCAATATTTTCTTATCCCACTGTGCATATTTATCTGCACACTATTTCATACACTTAATTGAAATGTTTATATATATATGTGCAAGCAAATCATGAAAGAAAGTGTAGCATCCGTCTGTCACATATATCTCAGGGAGTTATTAAAATTTCATGAGCATCAGTTGGTGATAAATCCTAGAGTGATAATTTATAACAAGATGGCAAAGTAAGGCAATTTTCCAGGTAATTTGGGAAAATGCAAGTTGTTTCACTTGATGCTTCCAGATATTTTTAAAATTTTCCTCTCAAATGTAATCTAATATTTATACCACTGAGTGATCTGAGTGAGGCAGAATGATTTGCAGTAGGGAGCTGGGAAGAGTTTTTGAGCATTGACTACCCTGTTTAATGAAGGTAACTCTTGTACCAGTTTGTAGGATTGAAAGAAGAAGAGACTGGAATGTTGGAGATCAAATAGAGGACTCTTGCATTTGCCTAATGGGGAGCAAATAAGGCTCTGAATTAGTGTAGGAGCAATGGAAATGGAAAGAGGGGGTGGTTTCTAGATTTTACTGGGGTAGGATTGTGATAGCCTAGTGACAGACTGAGCAGTACCAGAGTGGGGGTGATGCAGAAACCACCTACATTTATGCAGAGGAAGAGAAAGGAGAGTTAGAGAAAGGCATTGGGAAGGAGCAAGTTTGGAGAAGGTTGCACAATGTCTCAGAAGTCAAATGAGGAGAGGGTTTCAAGAAAGAGGTCAACAGAAACAAATGATCCAGAGAAATGCTGTCAAGATGAGGACAAAGAAGACATACATAGATTTAACAATTAGAAAGTTGATGTTAGTTTTTAACCATGTGATGAGACTGGAAGCCAGACTGCAGTAAAAGTACTGAGGAGTAAAAGAGGTATTCACCTGGAGGAAACAAGAGTAGAGAATTATTTTTAAGAAGTGGTGATGAAGCATAAATGAGAGAGGGTTACAATTCTTTGGGAAGAATAAGGTTGGAAAGAGTTTTATTAGGATAGTGGAAACTGATTCTAAGGATACAATGGAGAGGTGGGGTGGTAGTCTCTTACATTGGTGATCCCCAGTGAACTATGTCTCCCAGTATTCACACCCTTGTATAGTTCCTCTCCTTGAAGCTGGGATGGCCCTGTGATCAAGAGAATGTTCTTGGACAGGCTTCCAAGCCAAGGCATTAAGAAGACCTGGCAGCTTCTGCTTTTGTACTCTGGAAGAAGCCAGCTGCCGTATAAGAATTCTGACTACCTGACCCCATCTTGCTGTGGGGGAAACCTATGCTATGCATGTGAAATCGTCACACGGAGAGAGGGAGAAAGAGAGATGTCTGGACAGCCTCTGGTTGTTCCAGGCATCCCAGTGGGGGCACCAGACGTGAGAGTGAAGAAGCCATTTGGATTTTCCAGCCCCACAAGATGCCACCTGGATCACCAAGGAGCCCTGCCCTGCCCAAATTGCAGACTTGTGAGCAAATAAATGTTGTTTTAAGCCACGATAGTTTTGGGTGATCATTATGCAGAAATAGGTGACTGAAACAGGTGATTTTTTAAAAATCAGATGTGAGACAGAGATATTTGATGGGTAAAATAAGGCCTCAGAGAAGATGAGGACATGTGGAAGAACTGGTCATCTTGGAAGTGAGTGAGGATACTGCTTTTTCGGAGGCAGAAGGATTGAGGATAGAGTGGGTAAAAATGAAGTTAAAGTTAGAGATGGATAGGCAGGAAATTGGACCAATTTAAGTTAGACAGTGAGATGCTGTGTTGAGAATGAGGGCTGCACGAAGAAGCTGAGAGCTGAAGAGGAGAGAAAAAAAATTGATTGCGAATGGAATAGGGATTCATCATGGGAGGAGTAAATTGACGGCAGAGCAGCTGAGAGAGCCCCAGTGAGTGTGATCGTCATGAATTTGTGATGAGGTCCATCAACACAGCTCAGTGAGGTTTTGCATTCACCCTTACTGACATTGGCTTCCTTCAGCGATCAAAACTCACTATTTAGGTAGCTTATTCAGCCATTCTTATTTGGTTTAGGGGATCTGGACACTAATTATATAAACAAATGGAAAAAATGTAGCCCAACTGGAACTTTTGAGGGTTTCAAGTCTTTCAGAGACTCTTCTCAGTTCATTAAAAAACTTTGTCCATTTGCAATATTGAAAATGATTTTCATTAGCAATTGCTGAATCATATACCTGAGATTACAGACAATGCTATTTATACTAAAGAAATTGAGTGCACATCTATTTTAGCTTCCTGCCCTATTTTCATACTTCTATCCATTTGGATTTTTGTCCCATATGTTGTCCTCAGCACTGTCTAAGCTGCTGTCTTGTTATAGCTCAAAAAAGCTTCCTTTCCAAATAGGGCTTTATATGAATAGGGGGCTATACTTTCTTTCAGTCTGTCACTTAACAGACAGATATTGTGAAGATTAATTAGTCAATTCTTAAAAGCTCTCTGTGATGGCAAAAAAGTTAGTTTTTATACCCTTGAATAGTACAGAGTGACTATTTTTGTAGCCCCTTATATGAAAGGTAAACTATTAGAGGGATTTGGAATGTGACTTGTTGTGGAAAGCCAAGGCTGAAGTGATCCAATGACTTCAAGACAGTAACAGGAGTTTATGACATCCCCATATCACTACTCAATAAAATCCAGTTGCTTCTACCTGGTCCATTGCCTTGTATAGACTTCCAGGGGCTCCCTGCTCCCTGATCTCTTACTTCTCTGAGCCTCAAATTCATGGTTTGCTTGACGGTTGACTTTGAACTCTAGATCCAACTTACTTTTGTGCCAGGACCTAACTGCCTTGGTTCTCTCAGTTCTGGCTGCTCAGTCTGACTCCGTGATAGATAGCAATCAGCCAGCCTGGAGTTCTACCCATTGACACACCTCCCACCAACTAGGATGTGGCCCCATGATAAAGAAAGAACTTGCTAAGATGTAATATCCATTGACCTGTGACATGCAATGCCTAGTTTTATGGCTGAACATATGGAGTA
This sequence comes from Cheirogaleus medius, assembly GCA_008086735.1. NCBI lineage: Eukaryota > Metazoa > Chordata > Mammalia > Primates > Cheirogaleidae > Cheirogaleus > Cheirogaleus medius. Next base: position 25,026,436 of record VBSM01001562.1, on the reverse strand, counting down.
CCCAGTGACATTTAGATAGTTCAGCAGCTACTAATTAGGTTTGTTCACTAGAAAGTTCCAACAGGCCCTTTAAGATGTGACAAGACAGCCTGGGTTGCTGTGTTAGGGTGGATAAATACCGTTCCAGTTGTATTCAGTGAGGAAATCTAGGTTAGAATTAATTACTGATTCTTTCATTCATTAGATGGTAACTGATTTAGGATTGTTCTGTGTTCATTCCTATGTGCTGGAAGTTAACATACATTAGGACAAGCATAGAATCACTACCAAGTTAAATGAAGAACAGGCTAAAGGAAATTGAGGTTATACATCATGATACTTATTGTGGGCAAGTAAACTAAGCATTTCAACTGAAACAAAAGCACATTTTGGCAATCCCAGTAAAACTATATGTTAAATAGGTTGGGAAGAAGAAAAATAGAATCAAACAAATCCATGGCTTGGAAACTGGATTGGCATCAACATAGCTGGGAAATTCAGGCCAAACTTGAAACGTGCTAAAAACCAAATTTCCCAAAGGCTGGGAAGACTTTGGCATATAGTATTGAGCAGTTAAATTATAGAGCCATTTCATTTGTGCCAGCTACTTACCATCACCAACATCGAACTTGCATAACTACACTGCAGTTTTACTGCTGAAAATGAACTTTTCTTGGCCTGAAAATATGCAGAGGGTAAAATGGCAAGAAGATAGCAGAACTGCTGTGCAGAAAGCTAAAGGGAAACATTCATAGGAGGAAGCTTGAGCATAAAGAACTCCTCAAAGGCATTTGGTAGAACAATTTCCATGTAAGGGGTAGCCATTACTTGGTTTGAAACAACAGGCCAAGCAATCTTACTTTGTGTGAGGCCTTCCAGAACAACAACTAGCAACAAGGATGCCCCAAAGATCATAAAGTGAAGAATGATGGTCATAGGTAGCACCATGGGGACAGATAATTCCTGTTATCTGCTATGAAAAGACAACTTTTAATACAATGCTTGCAGTGGATGCTTTTACGTGCCACCTCTACACCCCATTCTGGGCTAAGGTGTTCTTTCCCTCAGCTGCCTAGGACATTGGCTGCTGTCACTTCAGATGATCTCTTTCCCCAGAACTCAACCTAAGACGATACTAATCTGATGCTAACACTCTGTGATGGGACAAAAATTATCAATGTATGCTTATTCCCAGCCTTTCTCTGCCCTATTCCTCTAAAGAGGAGCTGGACATTGCCTGCTTCATTTCTTCCCCCCCTCCCCAGCCTCCAGTGAGCAGTGTACTGTGTTGCAGTTTTTAGTAATATAAAAAGGGAAAGGTGATGGGGAGAAGGATGTGAGTGCTGATGGGATAAGATGCAGGAGAAGTTGTGGCAAATAATACAAGTATTCAGGGTTGAACGGAGATTTTAAGAAATATTGTTGTGCTCAACATAATAAATTGAATTATTGGGAAATTAATTTTTGGAGCTTGACTGCCATTCCATTCTGAGGATGGATTTCATGGGTCATGATTTTTAAGCTTTACATTTGGATATAAGCAACTTCATCCTTGGATATGAATAATTACACCAGCAAAACCAAAATTTGGGGAGTGTTTTAAGGTGGGGCATAGTTTTATATAACCTGATCCATATTCTTTCAATCCTATGAATTTAAATGAACAAAAAATAGATTTATAGGGTCCAGGGCTTTAACCAAAAGGGTTTACCATGAGATAAAAATAATTAAAAAGTGGTTTCAACCCTAATCATGACAGACATGTAAGACACTATGAAAACATCCTTCAAAAACATCTACAAGTGGCAATCAGCAGTCACAGACATAAGGGAGCTAAGGACAGCAGACTCAAATGCTGGTATAAAAGTCTATGGGAATTTATGGGCAGGAGAGTTGAGACACTCCAGCAGTCAGCGTTTTAGATACTCACTGGTTAAAATTTTTATTCTAATGCCCAATATCAATGGCACATAAGTAGAATGGATTAGAAATCTTTTTAGGCTGCAGTAGATGCAAGAGCATGTGGAGATGACAAGTAGAGGTTCCTCTCCTGTTAGGTTCTCTCAGCCCAGGGACTATGTCCTAACTGGACTCTCTTGAAGTGGTTTGGGGTTGGTTGTGCATCACAACATCCTGAGTTACAGGATGGACCTTCTATTTCTTTAGGCTATTAAAAAATTCATGGGTAGTTAAGAATTATTAGTCAATTTTTCTCAAGAGTAAAAATTTCTCAAAAATAAGCCTTAAAAATACAAATAAATATCTTTAATAATGCACATGATATAAGTATTACAAACATATTTCCATTGGGGTACAGTTCAAAGAACTGGTAATGATTGCAAGCCACTAGCAGCCTAGGACTCAGAGGAAGTTAATGTTCCAAATCTACCAAGATGCTCCCATTTTTCATCCTTAGACTTGTTATTTCAAGTCCTAATAGACAAGCTTTCCTCTTGAGGATCTCTGCCTTTTTAGGTTCAGTTGCAAAGACTCTAAATTCAGGGTTACAGGGCCTATTGGGGAAACTCAGGACAAGCATACTAACCATGTTTCAGAGAAAAGGATGGCATGTGGTGGGTTGTCCATGCATGCCGCTTCCCTCCCCAAACCCACACGGAGAGTTATTAGGCTGTTCCTAAACCCAGTCCCATTTCTTTCCTGTGACCATACCCCTGGCTACTTTTGAGACTGACCTCTAGAAATCAATACCTATGAGCTTTGACTTTGTTTACTATTAAAATTTATTTTAGAATCCAAAATTTAAAAAAACATTATATCAGAAACATTGAAATATCCTTTTTATAATGTTACTTGGTACGTGTGTTTATGTTCCAGAATAGAAATATGTAGAGATTTAGTACTTTGAATCTTACTATTCTTTTTAAAAACTTCATATTGAAGTATAGCATGTGTAATAACAAATAAATATTTTATGAGTGTGTAGTGCAATGAATTTTTACACATGAGATACATCCAGTCCAAGTAACAGGACATTACCAGCACCCAGAAATACACTTCCTGTCGCTGCCCCCCACCTAGGATACTCACTATCTTGACTTTTTACTCCTATTTTTTTCTTTGTATTGTACATAACCGAATACATAAAATATATACTTTTTATCTGGTGTCTTTTAGTCAATACTATAATGTTTGTAAGAGTCATCCTTATTGTTACATATTGTTGTAGACCATTCACTCTTATTGCATAGTATCCTATTATACAAATAGAACACAACTTATTCATACCTTCTTCTACAAACATTGTCCCTACAACCAGCTGCAAAAATCTAATTCTCATTGCTTTGTTTGAATCTATGGAGCTAAGCAATGCTGGAGGGACACTACCTCTCCCCAGGCTTTTTACCCCTATTGCACCAAAAGACCATTCCAGCCCACTTGGATAACCCAGAGCTGCATGGTCAATACAGTACTCCCTGACCACATGTAACTAATGAGCACTTGAAATGTGGCTACTACAAATTAAGATGTCTTGCAAGTGTAAAATACACATTGGATTTCAAAGACTTGCTATGAAAAAATAATTCAATAATTTTTATATTCATTGCTGGTTGAAATAATGATTTGGCTATATTGGACTAAATAATATATATTCTTAGCATTAATTTCACCTGTTTGGTTTTTTATTTTTTAAAATATGGCTACTAGAAAATTTAAAATTATATAGGTGATATTCATTATTTTTGGGGCGGAGTGTTGATCTAGATCACTGTCTTATATAGGTGGCTCAGTTATTCTTTTGCTAAAAGTCAGAATGTCAGACCTGGTGATCTCCCACATTATTTGTTCTAAAAATTCTCTGAAGGTCCAGGCATCTACTGGAGCAAGTACATGGATGTGCAGTCCTGACAGTGTCCGATTGTTCCTTCAGCAATTTAAGGTTGGTTTAAGTGAGCACCAATGCATACCTGTATCAGGACGTGGTGCTGCATATATGCCTCAGGTAGGCAATGAGTGCAGGTATTACATTAAGCACTTTAATTAAAACTGTGGCAAGAGATGTTGATTATGGAAGTATATGAGGCTAAAATTCATGAGAGACTTCACATTTTGAGCCTCCATGGGGGAAACAACTTTCTGCTTCACTTAACACTGTTTATAGCTGCTGTTGGTTTATATGGAAAATGTGGCAGCTAAAGTTCAAACAATTTATATATGGCAATATAATTTATATGGAGTCATTTTGGAGGCCAGCTGAATAATGAAAGCATCAATTAATTTTAAAGTTTTTCGCCACATATTTGGGTTTTATTATCCACAGAACATATCTCAGATCAATACCAAATATTCAAATTAAGGTGGTCCCACAAAGCCCTCAGCCATAAAGAAATTAAGATGATCCTAGTGAAATAGGAATATATATGCAAGAATTTTTTTAAATGAAGATATGATTTCTAACAACTTTACTGAATTCCATATTCCACTCACATGAGAGATTTTATTCTGATATATTGCTTTTAATCTGGTAGAACTGGAAACTGTTGAACATTTCACTGGGCAAATAAATTTTTTAAGCTTTTGGCACATCTAAATTTTTATATTTTTTACTCATGTGTTCTTATTCTTCTCCAGTGTCATTATTACTAACTGCTGACAAATACACATGCCTCTTATCTTTAAAGTCAGAAAGCCCTTAAATTATTAAAAACCTATAGAAATATGTCCTCCTTTTTTTTTTTTTTTTTTTTGGAGACAGGGTCTTGCTGTCTCCCAGGCTAGATAGAGTGCAGTGGTGTCATCATAGCTCACTGCAACCTGCAACTCCTGGGCTCAAGTGATCCTCCTGCCTCAGCCTCCCAAGTAGCTGGGACAAGGGGCACATGCCATCATGCCCAGCTAATTTTTCTATTTTTTGTAGAGATGGGGTCTTGCTATATTGCTCAGGCTGGTCTTGAACCTCTGGCCTCAAGCAATCCTCCCACCTCAGCCTCCCAAAGTGCTAGGATTACAGGCATGAGCCACCAGGCATGGCTTAGAAATATATCCTCTTGATTGTACATTATATTATACTTCCAATTCCCAGTTGCCCTAATTCTTTAATTAAATTTGGTGCAATTTAAATATTGCCATGGTGTTTTCATGATTCTATATTTTAATTGCATTTAATTGATGAATATTTGATGCCACATATTTGTCAGACAAATGGGAATAAGTACCCTAATTCCCTAAAAGACAGTTTCTAGTATTTAAGCTAGGAAAGCCTTGATTAAAAGAATTAGGAAATTAGATACAACATGTAAATGTGTCCAAGAGGCAAAGTCAAGGACTTCATTCTAAATACCTTTATGGGAACAAGAAAACCCATGCTGATTTCAGAAAGGATTAAAAATTGAAAAGGCCTAGAGTTTTCATCGGGAAATGATCTGGTTTTAGAATCTCCATTATTTTTTAAGCTACTTTGGGGACTATTTTAGAAACAGCCTCAGCTTCTGTGAACTGATCGTCTACGGAAAGCGCTGACTAGAATCATTGGAACCTCACATAAAATTAGCCCATTAAAGTCCCTCCCACATCATCTTGAGGAGGAATATACAGCAATCCTTCAAAGCAAGAATGGGGTGAGAGAAACGGGTGCCCTGGGTGCTCCTGGCTACTTGCCTTTGCTATCCACAGAGCAGCCTGCTGTGCCAGCAGAGTTTGCCTGAGGCACTGAAGACAGTAGCAAAGGACACAGCCATTTGGCATTCTTCTGTGGGCACAAAAACGATTGTCTACGTAGAATCTGGAAATGGTGGAGCTGGAAAGGAACCTTAGAGATCAGTGGATCCAACTCCTTCTCTTTTTTTGGAGGAAGCTGAGGTCCAAAGGGGGGTGGCATGCTCATCATCGGCTCTGCCAGTAGAGCACATTGAAGTCAAGGGCAGGAAAACGCACGCAGACTCTCAGACACGTGCGCACCCACCCCGCCCCCACCCTTTGCTGTCAGTGAACTCTCCCAGGGGGATATCTAGGGAGGAGAGGAGGGAGCTCTTTATCTGGACTTGGGCCTGTCCTTTGAGAAACAGCTCCTGAGACATCTTCCGAGGAAATTTTTCAGACCCAGCGCTGCAGCGTTGAGGGGCGGGAGACAGCTCATTAATCTTCAGCCCGCAGTTGTCGATAATGTGTTTTAGGCAAAGAAGGATGTGTAACCTTTTTTATCAGCCTTGTCTGTGGCACAGAGGACCCGGGCTTTATTCATTTACAGTTCATACACTGCCTACGTCCAGATAGGCCGCGCTTGCCTTTGCGTTGCCCCCGTCTTAACATACGTGCGTGCACACACAGAAAATGCCACTCGCCTCGAGGGCCAAGTCGTTAATTGCTGGCAGCCATAAGAGAATATTTCTATTTTTATCAGCAAATTAATACTAATGTCTGATTCCTAAATGAAATATTCAGTCAAAAAATTATCCCCACCCTATTGTGAGATCACCAGAGTCTTTGAGGTTTGACTGAAAAGGCCAAACTTGGGCCACCAGAGAGCCCTCTGTGGTCCTTTGCTCTCACACTTCTGTTTTTCCCATCTCCCAGATATCCACCCCATCATTCTCTCTAGCACAGGATTTCTCAGCCTGGACACTATTGACATTTTGGTGTAGATAATTCTTTATTGTGGGGCTGTCCCGTGCATTGTAGGATGTTTAGCCATAACCCTGGCCTCTACCCACCAAGATGCCAGTAGCACCCCGTCCTCTGTCATGACAATCAAAAATGTCTGCAGACACTGCCCATGCTGGAGACCTGCTGCTCTACAGCACTCATGCTGTGAGGAGGGGCTGGCTGTATAATCCATGCTGTCTGCATAGGCCTAGGACTCGCCAGGTGCAGTACCTGGGCCACACCTTGCAGAGGTCTGCGGCAACCTCCAACGCCCTAGATAAGTCCAGTAAGGAATTTGGCATGTTCCTTTCCTGTTCTCTGTGGCTGCTGTGCTTTTCTGTAGCATGCTAGAATTTGTGATTGAGGGTGCCCTCATTAAGAGCAAGAAGGATCTCCATCAAAGGAACTGGAACATGGGTGCCCTCCTCAGAGCATTCCCCGTCTCTTCTGCAAGTGATGGAGCACTTCTCGAGCAGGCTGAGCCCTGGACTTCTATGTGCCTAAGAGCCCAGTTCTTGGTTCTCGGGGCTGAGCCACTTACATGATGGTAACTGAGTTCATTCTCAGAAGACATTGGAGATATACTTATTTTAAAAAACTGTGTCTCCCTGCCAACCCTCAATATCATGGATTGCAAATATGTCACATACCAAAGAATAAAAGCTATGGGTACTGCTTTGTCAAAGCAGTGTTGATTTCAATCATCCTAAACAAATTACCATTTCCTTCCTAGCTAACTCCTTTGGTGAGAACAAGGAGTTCGCAAACCAGTGCAGTTAAGAGAAGAGGGTGTGTGGGAACAGGAAAAGTGTGGGAGAGGAATTTTTCAGTTTATTAAAATATCAGCACCTCTTTTTTTTTTTTATACAAAAACAAAAAGCAATGCATATATGCATGTTTAAACTCTTCCATCTTCTGGACCATTTCCCAGTAGTAAAGCTGTATTATTTTATGGGAGCATATATATATTTTTTAACTTCAGTGTTTAAGCTCAAATTCACAGGGCTGTTGGTAGATTAGTAGGGACATAGATGAGAAAAATATCAGCAGGCAGAATCTTTCTCTTCCTCTCTGCTTAATTTCCTCCTTTACATGCTGGAACAGAACTTCAGTGCTTACAAAGAGATTCGAGAGGCCTTTCCAGGTGAGCACAGTGAATAATTGGTAGGACAGAGGAACACCTTCTGATACAGAGGGGAAAAAAAGCTTCTAAGACAGCTAGATCTGTTTGCATAACTCAACCCTTCTCCTCCTGGGGCCAGGGCTCCTGGCAGGGTCACAGAGATGCTGGAGGGGTTGTGGAGACTGTGCCCAGAGGGTACCTCCTGCAGCTGTTTGATGATGCCATCTGCAAAGGCAGAGGTAGCCTGCACTGAATTCTGTCACTAGCTCTTTTCCCAACGCCAGCCTTATGTCTACTCTGATGTCAGGAGGCAGATTTGATTCTGGCTACTAAATTGTAAACTATAATATGTTTATAATAAGCAGAGATAGTAAAGCAATAACTCTGAAGTTTGAGGAGACATTAACAAATCTAAATATGAGAAATTTTTAACTCTTTTGAAAAAGAAAGGAATTTTTCTTTTAAAACAGACATTCTGAATCCCAACTCCATAGAATCATCTATTTCATGGTATTTATACTCTTGAAGTTGGAAACATGCATTTTCCTGAACCAGGTACTCTATCTTTCATCAGATTCTCCAAGGGGTCTGTAATTGATGAAAGGTTAAGAGCCACTGCCTCAGAGACAGGTATGAATGTGCTGTCTTTTGTTTTGTCTGGGATTGTTTATTAACCTGTGTGTGTCTGTGTGTATGTGTCTGGGGTGTATGTGTGGGGGTGTGCGTGAGTGTGTTTGGTTTTGAACTTTCTTAGAATTTCATTTGTGTTTCTCTATGAGATATTTTCCAAGGTGGTGAGCTAATTTGGGGCCAAAGATCTCTGGGGACTCAATTCTTATCTGTAATTGGTTTAGGTCCTGTAGAAAGTTGTTCTATGGAAATCCAACAGTGACTTCCTGTGCAAGATGATGTTGGGCAGAAAAAAGACCTTGGGAGAAAAAAAAGGGGGGTGGGAATTAAATGCAAAGGGTGCACAATCACCTTTGTACCTGTCCTTAAATATGCCTAACGTGACTTATTTCCTTCTGGTTGTCTGTTAACATTACTGCCTCCATTCATTCTTACTGGGAGAGATGTGTACATCAAATGTGATACCCAGGGTAAGGAGGGAGTCAAGTCTGAAGGTGACCAGGTGAGGCCAGGCCTGGGAAACAAGGCTTTGCCCTCCCACACTGCCATCTGTCCTTGATCACAACAGCTCTAGTCTCTTCTCCAAATGTCATGTTTTCTCATGGAGTCCTGAAACTGGGTAAGAAAGCAAGGGCTTCTCTTCTTTAAGAAGAGAATGATTATCTCACCAACTTATCCTCTGAAGCCAAAGCATCCCCACCGTTTTTTTGACACCCTAGGAACCTTCCTGCCATGGGACCTTTTGCACTTGTTCTCTTTGTCTGGAATGCTCTTCCCCCACATGATGGCATAGTTCACTCATGTCTTTTAGATCACGATGCAGAAGTCACTTGCTTAGGGGCCTCTTCCTTGGCTGTCCTAACACATTGACCTTCCTCTTATTAAATATATTTCATATCCTTCTTCTCTGATTTATTTTGTGTTTAGTACATATCACTATTTTCCCTATTCTATATTGTATTTATTCGTGTGTTATCTAGTAGAGTTTTGGCTCCACTAGAATGTAAACACCATGAGGGCAGAAATATTTCTCTATTTTGTTCAGTACTAAAACGATAGCACATAGAACAGTGTCTGGCTCATTGTAGACAATAGATAGTCTTTGAATGAATAATACCAAGAGATTTGTGAATAAAAACTTGCTTATAAAAACAGTATTATATGACCTTTCAACCATACAATTTTGTGACCAGGCAGTCAAACTAATTAGGCAACCTGGTTTAAGTGCTCCCAAAGCTTTTATGCCTATATCCATCAAAGCACTTGTCACTCATGTACCATAATGTTTAAGTTGTTTGTTCTCACCAAGTTAAGTTCTGCAGAAGAATGAGGACTATGCCTTTAATTCTAAGAGGAGACCTAGACCATATAACAGACACTCAGTACATATGGGGAAAAATGACTGAATGAAAGAAAATACAAAAACACTCTAAGAACCATCATTGAGTTAGGTGTAACTATCCAATCAAAGGATAAAGAATTTCTTGGTGAGGCTGTAGAACACATCCTCATTTGTTTTGACTGAAGAAACTCCCTGGAGAGTAGCTATGCAGAATAAGGAAGAAGCTATGGTTTCTGAAGAAACCTCTGAAAGCAAAATTAGGCAGGTCAGGGAAGTCAGCTTGGGTCAGGCTCAGACTGAAGTGCCCAGGGAGCAGAATGAGGGTGGGGGCCGTTAGAGAAGCCAGAGTGAGAGGTGGGAATTAAAGGTCAGGTGATCTGGTGGGTGTAAAGTCTGCACCTTGGAGCAGAATTCTGAACTATACTAAGCAGCAAAAAGGGCAATAGTCTTAAGAAAAACAGTGGGGGTGATTCTAGGTTGGTTTCATGACAGCTCCACTTTTCCACAGTAGCTCTAATCTTTAACATAGAGGTTTGGCTATTCCATCTTTCTCATCTACAAAGTGATCGTTCAGCCCCAGGCTGTATAACAGTCCGAATCCACTGCCTGGGTTAATAAGAGATACATACAAGGAACCTAAGCAGGTTAATTTTTCAGGTTTTTAGTCTCATCCTCAAGATAACTTGAGCCCTGATAGAGCATGGCTGGTACATTTACTCAAACCAATGTTTTCTGTGGCCTTAGCCATCTTCTAATCCAGCTCTATACACAGTCTTCTGAGACTGATATTATTTAACCAAAATTTCATGGTGATTTTATTATAAAAGTAAACCCACAATTAACACATTACTTTTCCCCAGTCTCCTCAGAATTTTTATTTATATCTTTGCAAATGGCATTTTCTTTAGAAAATATGAAACTGTCCATCACCTTCCTTCTATAAAATTGTCATTTGGGTGAAAAAAACCCCTAACATCTTTTATCCTGCTATCTTGGAAAGAAACTATCCACATACACAAAGATGATCAAGATGTAGAAATCAGAATCTGGGCACATCAATCAAGAAGTTTCTGATCCAATACAGAAGGGTTTGTAGGGTTTTTTTTATTTCCTTTTTGCCTTCATTGTCTTCTTCTAAGCTTTCTCATTTCATTAAATCACAATGCCAGACAAAGTCAGGGGCATGCTGTGCCTGTCATTGTGGCTTATAGATCAAATGAAAGCCAGTATTAATCATCTTGCTTGATTTTGAAACCTATTAATTCCCAAGAACAGAACACCAATGACACAAGTCCTTTATTCTGTAATCTTATGCAGTGTCATTTCCCTTTTCTCCTTTTAAAGTAAACCTTAGAAAATGTTAGTTACATAAAACCATTTTAAAGTAAACTTGTATCTTTTCACTGGCCCATGAGATGAAAATTTGGTTTAACAAAACTGTACTCTGCTTCTATTTTCCTCAGGAATCTTTAAAATATAGTTGGTACTTCAGGTCTAGGCCTACTAACTAGGGATAAATTTGAGTCTATTTTCTCCTTATTATAAAGGATTTTATGGAGAGTGGACTAAAATCCATTCTCAAGTCTGGATGCACAATTTTTTAGTAATGAGAATTTTTTCAAAGTTCTTCATAATCTTGAAGTTATGCAAAGAAAGTGATGCTGAAAATAAAGTCCTTGAGATAGTAAAGTTCTTAGAAGAAATTCTGTACATGGTAGACTCTCAATATTGTTCAATGAACCAGTGAAGCTGAGATTGGCCATACTTTACATGTTGCCCTTATCCCAGAGAAAAAAGAGTGCAGGAGCGAGGGAATGCTGCTACCAGGTATGGCTTCGGTAGCTTCTGATCTCCTGATTAGAAGAACTACTGTGAAGGTAGATTAATACGGGGTCCTTCTGTTCAAGCTTTCTTTCTGGGCAGCATATTGTCAGTGTATTTTTTTGGTAATAGAATTTACACCGTTTGACTTGAGTCCAGATAATGGCGTTAAATTAAACACTGAATGGCGTGGTGTCAGAAAATATGAGTCAAATGTTTATTCATTATAAGGTTAATACAGCTTTTAGGTTATAAACAGAGCTAAATAAGGACTGGAAAAAGAGATCAGAGGTTTTCAACTAGGATTTTAAGCCTAAGGGCAATCCTCTGTGCATAGGATACTATATAAATTCCAATTTATGAAAGAGTCAATTTCTCTTCCAGAGTTATCTATGCAAAATTAAAAGATGTAAATTTGTCTATATTACAAGTTTATTGCTTTGTTGAGCTGATCAAGTGATAGTAGAACAAAATTGATCTTATTATGTACCTGGTTTTCATTTCAACTTTTTTCTGCCTGTTCATTTACTGTTATGTTTAATACTAGGTTCTCTTTTTAGCCTGTGGGAGAGGGAGGAAGTGTAAAAGATACTTATAACATCTGTAGCAATGGACAGAAGAATGAATAATAATAGGAAATGTCTACATACCATCTGGTATAAACACAGATGTGTGTTTTCTTTAAATATAAAAATCCTGCAGTCTAAAAAGGGAAGATTTACAACACTCTACACAAAGTCAAGATCCCATTCTTGAGTGGCTCTTAATTAACAAGAAGCAATCCTCCCTGCTAGTTGCCAATTTATTTATAGAATTACAGTGGTAGGTACTGCTCATTTCTCTCATAAATTATGCATGCAGAGGTCAGAGTGCTCTACAAGATCAAAGGAAATACAGGATGAATTCCTTCATATCAAAAATTACTTTTTTTTAACCTGAATGGTAAAGCCCAAACTATAACATTCTGTGTTTCCTCCAAAATCTTGTTGTGTAGTTTGAAAGCTTGAAAGAAAAAAGCCTAACGTAGAGTAAATGAAAGACATTAGGCATACTTTATAAAGTTATATGATTTTAATCCTTAAACTACACAATAATCTCTACATAGAGAAGATTATAAAATCAACAAATAACTCATAGAGAAGTTTGCCTCTTTTGTAAGCATTTATATATTGGTCCCAATAATGAATTTACCAAACATACTTATTTTATGGAGAAGAATTGAATTCATGTTATTTTTTAAATTAGGCAACCCACATTTCTCAAATTCAGAGAGATCCATGGTGCATCTTAACAGAATAAAAGGCTCTTATGATGTATATACCACATCTTTGAGAGGAAATTACCATCCAAAAGTTAAATTATTCCAGAAATAAAAATGTAGACATTATTATGAATATTGGTATGTTGAGACCATCTCAAGGGCAATCTGAAGGACATTCATGGACCACTCTTTGAAAATCACAGTATAATAAATGAAATGTCTTAAGAGCATGGAAAATAATAAAAGAGAATTATAAAATGCCTTGTGTTAACAATATTCATCAAATTCACACACCAAAGGAAACAAAAGGCCTAGTCTTTTATGAACAGAATGTATGCTTAGGAAAATACCTCTTTTTTTTTAATCACCTCAAAAATTTACCTTTCAGTGTAATAGAATGTATTTGGCTTATCCAGAATAAATTTAATGTTATTCTCAAAGCTTCCTTTATTATGAAAAATAAATAATAAAATTGAAAAGCACATTGTAGTTACTCAAGTATATTAGCTTTAGTTAAAACCTATTATCCCATGTACTATTTGCTTCTGGCACTCTCCTCTGTAACAGATAATAGACATAATTGCAGCTTCATGTTCTGCTTGCCACCTACAGGAGCAATTTCCTGCTCACCTGGGCACACATGAAGTCCAGTGGTACACAGAGTTCTCATTGAAGTTAGAGATATCCAACAAGGGTAAAAATTGGGCACTTAGTCTCTAACCTATTGACCTACTTCTTTTTTTGTTGTCTCTGTGTTCTAACTCTTTGATTCTCTTTCAGGTTGTTCCTCATTTAGCAGATACCTGCTAACTGTATGCTCATTTGAAGTATTTAGGATTGATCTGTATGACTGACCTTACCTAGGTTCTTGAATTGTCTTGTTTTGCTCTCAATTTAAAAAAAAGATACCAAAGACATACCAAAAAACAAACAAAACACAAAAAACAAAACAAATCCAAACAAAACAAAAAACTAACACAACTGGGCTCTATACATAGAATCCATTTATCTTGTTTCTGCAAAGATTTATTTTTCATTGTTTCAAGAACTTTTGACAAATGAGAATTGGAGGAAAAGTGCTGACAATTTCAACTTTATTAGTTCAAATGTTATTTTCTCAATTTCAAAAACTTACAAAGCTTATCTAGAAAAGAAATGATGCAAGACAGTTGTTACAAAGTAATTACAGATTTACTCTTAGAGGATAGCATAATTGCTTATGTACCACACTTAATGAATATGAGATTCTTCTACATAATATAGTTAAAATAAACCATACACATTTTGGAAATGACAGTAAGAGATTTACTCATGCCTACAGGGCTCACCATGACACTGCTCTGCTAGACTGGGAATGACAGAACAAGGAAGGATAACAGGATCCCCACATTCTTGCTGAGGAGGGTGGCTCTAAATTGAGTAGGCAGAATAAAGACTTGAAAGATGGGACAACAACTTCTAAACCGATGGCAGAGCTATAAATATTTGGGAAGCCACAAGCAGAACTCCCAGCTTTGCAAGTAGCTATAAGAAACGGGAGAGGTTGTTTTAAACAAAAATTGCTGCCTGGTTGCAAATCTGACAAGACAAGGCAACAAAGTATAAGCCTGTTGAAGAGTGACTATAGCCTGGCCTTGAGGAGTTATCACTGTGTATGTGCAGGGCAGAAAGGGGCGGAGGAGTTGTTCTTGTACTGGCCTCTTTCCCAGCTGGCCACACAGACTCTTCTGTTGCTCAGTTTACTGTGGCTTTCAAACATGCTGGACCAACCCACAGTAAGAAATATAGTCTCTATTACAGGCTAGCATGCACCTACATATATAAAACCGTATAAGTAACTGAAATAAAAGTTTAATAAACTTTTGGCACTTATTTCTTATTTTTAGTATAGGCGATGAATGCATTCTATTTTTGACTCTATGAAACTATTATCTCCCACTTATATAAATATAGATAATAACTAAATCTATAATGAAATCTATCTATAAATTAGAGATAAAATTAAAGATATATTATCTATTTGTCTATATAGGTAAATATGGATAATATAGTATCTATTTAAATTAATGTTAATCATGACTCTCCAATGGGCTGTGACCATAGTTTAAAAAACAATAAGAAGCAACAATGACTCCTTTAATAGTATGAGAAAGTTCTCAAGGGAGCTCCACTGCCTCCCACCTTCCAAAGGGGCACTAGGTGCTTTGCTCACACTCTCTCAGTACAAATGCATGCAGTTTGCCCTGAGTTAATTTACACTTATTACTCTAAGTGTTCTGACATTTTCTCTTTCATTCATTTTGTATTCTCAGCTTGGATGAAAACTAGAACTACAGGGGCCGTGCCTGCTTGACTCATGTATCACCTTTCAAAGCTCCTCTCAGGATCCAGCACAGTGTGACCCTTCCACTGGACTGTTGATAAATGCCATTGACCATTAATGCCATTGCATGGCAATGCAGAAGGAGTATAATTTGACTAGTTGCATGGAATTATAAATGCAGACTTTTTTTCCCCCTAACTGAAGAATGTTAGTCTATAAAACTGAACTGAAGATTTAAGTAAAAAGTACATACTTTGTCCATGATGTTGTCTACCAGTCAATTGTTCATTTGTTTATTCATTTGTACCTCAAATATTTATTAAGTGGCTACTATGAGCCAGTCACATTAATTTAGAAGCTGGGCATACACAGTCCATGCCCTCAAAGAAGGTGGACTACAAGATAGGTAACAGGTTTTTTTTTCCCCAGAATTGTGGCTTATTCAAACTAATAGTCGAATTGTCTAATTTTAATTTGGTTGGTGCATATTTCTTGCACTTACTGTTTTACTCAATGTCATTATATAATCTAAAATATAACCTGACTTTTAAAATAATACTTACCAGGAATGCACTCAGCAGAATCCCCTTTACTCCCCATCCACTGCAACATTTGGAACTCAAGTATATAGAATTAGATTACTCATAATCCTGGGTTGATGGAAACTATCATCATTGGTCCATTCAAAACTCATCCATCTATCTACCTAACTTATTTAAATTAATCTACAGATTTAATATTGTACTAAACATAACAATATGCTATGAAGCTATTATAATTAAGGCAGTACTTAAAAGTGTCAATGGTTAGGGACATTACTTTTTTTAATTGACCAGTGGACCAGAACAGAGAACCTGAAGTTGATGCATGCAACTTTGGTTTATCAGAGGGGTAGATTGCTGAAGAAAGGAGACCATTGAATAAGTTGAACTATGAAAAAATGTGATCACCAACATTGACTATACATGGTTTGTGAACTTCTATGTCAAAAGCTAAACTTGAAAATTTTTAGAAGAAAATACAGATATAGAAGAAAATACATGATATAAAAGTGCTAATTTTCAGAAGATTGATAAATTTGACTACTCTAAAATTCAACAAATTGCATATTGTCTGCACAAGTTGCTTATTTCTACCTCTGTGCCATCTCCTTTAGCTGGAATACTTCTGCCATGACCAGCTGGAGCACTGACATCCCAAATACTTTCCTGAGCATCACTCCCTAGAAGCTTCCTTGATGAATTGAACTCATCACTGCTTATTCCCTCAGAATTCACAGAAAATCAATTTAAACGTGTTTGCTATATTTATGTATTCCTCTTGAATTCCGATGTTTTAGATATCCTGTCTACCCTGTTACATTTTGGTTTTTCCTGAATATGAGAACTCTTGTGTTACATGCTGTTTTCATGGTCTTCCTTCCACTTGCCTTCTCCATCCCATAGCTTAGCACAGTGGTGTGCACTCAATGGATATCCCGTAAGGGAAAATTTGTTTTATGGACTGACTGATTGCAAACATAAAAATTTTACTCAATTTAATCATAAACTCTTCAAAAGTAGAACAGAATGGAGGTGGTTATCCACGGAAGTAAAAAGAAAGAAAAAAGACAGCAGTTTACACAAATAAATGCCTAACGGATATCTTAGACACATTATGTAGACATATGGAAGAGATTTAAAAATATCCATTCACGCAGAAATTGTGAAGGAGGAAGAAAGCTATGTAAACAAGCCAAATTAAGGAAAAATTACATATTAGAGTAGAGAAAGACAATAAGCAGCAAGTTTCAGAAAACATTTCAAATGGCAGTAAAATGTTCAAATAGGAGGGCAACAAATGAAAGTAAATGACTGGACTAATTAGGATTATAAGCAAGAGATTGTTTGAAGATAAAAACCCAGATGTGTTTATGCCTCTCACTTTAGAAAAAGCAGGTGGAGAGGTACCTTTTCAGACAACAATTTTCCTGAGACAACAGATGTAGGCAGTTAAAAAAAAAAAGTACCTGCAAATAAATTAGACAAGGCAGCAATTCCAGATAGCCTGAGTTCATGATTTTTGTAAGAAAGGAAGAAACTGATGAAGCATCACTGATTTAGACATTTAGATGATACAAGAATCATAAGAGTTCCAAAATGATTAGACTATAACAAGATGGGAGTTAATCCATTAATTAAAGGTTATATACATTGAGCAGTGAATTTAGTTTGGGCATTTAAGATTCTCCAATTTCTTTGATTACTCAAAAATACTTGAATGAAGGTGATTATTTGTAAATTAGAACTTCACTAAAACACCCTCTAGTAGTGGCATATGATAAAATGAGAGTTCATCAGCTCTTCAGACTAAAGCTATTAAGTTATTCGGGCACCAAAAGATTCAAAGTACAAACCTGGTTCACATGTACAGTGGTTTTGTGATAGGAATACTGACAACAACATTTTAGCACAACTAGGTTCCATTGGCCTCAGGTGCCTAAGGTTGGCTTGTACTTTGTGTTGAAACCTAGACAGCAACAATTATTGGGCAGTAATCCTATGCCAAGTGCTGTCACATTAGGTCAGAGAAAGAAAAATGTTTTCGAATATTCTGCATTTTGTGTTCATGCGTGGTTAATATAGGTGCATCCCGTTATTCATTTAGTCAGCCATGGAAGGCATGTGGTGTAAAGTAAGAAGTGTGGAGCCTTTGGAGTCTGGAAATATAGGAACAAGTTCAGGCTCTGTCATGTACTTGCTGGGTGACCTTGGGTAAATCATTTACTCTTCCTGAGCCTTGTCTGATAAGTGAGGGTGGTGGGTTGTGTTGTGGTGGAATATCTTCTTTACAGGGTTATTGTGAAAATTAATTTTCATCATACATATGAAAATACTTTTTCATTCATTAACAATCTCTAAAATAAGAGAGGTCAATGAAGATAAGAACTGAGAAGAAGCCTTGAGATTTAAGAATCAATAGATCCTTGATGGTGTTGGAAGTGGAAATTGGATTGAGGACATGACGGATCTGACTGAAGAGAAGAGGTGAGGCAGCGCAGACAGCAAGTAGAAGTAATGTTTTCTAGAAGTTTCTTGTGTATGTGTCCTAAAACAGATTTTAAGGCAGAGATTGTATCTCATATAATTTTATATGCTTAGCTCCTCTCTAACTAGCTATATAGCAGGGTATTATGTGCAAGCAGGCTCTTAAAATAGTAGTTAAATAAATGTTGATGACAAAGAAAAGAACAAAAGAAGATAACCTTTAGGTGAAGTAAATTCAAGAGGAATGTTTTGTTTTTTGGTGCTTCTCATTTTGAAAATAGCAGGCTGCTGAATATGTGAATTGTAAGAGGTCAGTGTGAGTTAAGTAGGAGAGTTGGAAGGTATTGCAGAAATGCAGTTATTATCTCAAATGATGGATCCAGGCAAGAGGAGATGGAATAAAGAATACTACAGAGGAAGGCTGTACTGAAAGAAGCCAGAGAAGCTGGCATTGAGAGTACATGGAGAATGCCTTACCTACGACAGAAAAAGTTAGAGAAGTTCTGAGGTGCTCCTTGTGTTGAGGAAGGAAGTTGACAATGCTCAAGTCAGATGGATACTACCCTCCATGAATGCAAGAGTTAAGTCTTTCCTGCTGACTAAGGGTGTGGGTTGGGGTTTTTATATGGTTGAATGTTCCATAGGAAGTTAATATGAGATAAGAAATGGATAGCTGAAAAGGACCTGGGCTAGAGATATCAGGATATCAGGAGTGTTGAAAAGCAGAGACCGAGTGTGAACCACAGCTTAAGAATAGTGGAGAGGGAGGAAGGCTTAGTGGCTAGATATTTATTTAGCTGTTATTTGGGGAGTGTACACAGGGCAAGAAAGGCATGCTCATGCCCTGCCAAATTATTACCTCAAATAGCCCAACCTGATGGTGCCTTTTTTTTCTTTCAATGAAATAAGATAAGCAAGGAGCCCAGCTTGCAATTTCAAAATTGCTTACAAGAAATAAACTTTTGAAACAGAGGTGAGGAAAATTAATATGGTAAATTTGTAATTACTATGAATAAGAAACATTAATAATTGAAACTATCCAAATACAGCAGGGGTTGTCTTGAGAAACATGAATTTCCAGCAATAGGGAAGCTCATCTAGGCCGGGGAATACAATAATTAGTTGTGATTAAAACAAATGAAATTTAATTTCATGATTTTTTGGGCAAGCTTAGGTGGCATTCTACTGCTAATCTAGTTAGGCTAGTCTTCTTCCTTCTGTGTCCAAATGTGTTTAATGTTTATTATTTTTATTAAACAAAATACATAGATAAGAATAGATGAAATTTAGGTTTCATAAACCGTACAATTTCAGCAGATATGTGAATTAGCTTCAGCACCATGACACTGCTACAGCTGATAGAGTGTACTATTCATCTTCTGCCAATTGCTTTTTGAAAAGTATTTATTACTTTTATAACAAAGTTGTTATGTGAAGAGATTCTACTTATAACAAGTTTATTTAATGCATAGTAGGATTATTTATTATTCCTCTGTTATTGGGTACTTAGCTTGCTTCCAATGTTTCCTTATTCAAACCATGATGTCGTAAACATCTTTGTACATACTGCTTTGCTTAGATGTGTATGTCTCTGGAATAACGTGGGATTGCTGTGTTGAAGCACATGCACACTAATCAGGTAAGTTCCTGATAGGGTATATCAATTTATAGTCCCATTAATAGTTCATGAGAATATGCCTGATTGTTTAATAGTCTTATATAACATATAACTACATCCTTAGTATGACAAAGAAAACTCTTTGTCTTCTTAGGTTTTAAATCAGGAAAATGTCCATATGTGAAAGAAATATCAGATGGTATACACCACAAAACACAATTGTGAAGCTGTATCCAAGTATATATTATATGACCTATGTTGTGAGTTTGCAATGTTACGTGTCAATCAAAACTTTTGTAAATCAACTTATATGGATGGGTTTTTCATTTCCTTCGATCTTCTCATGCATTGATTTATTTTGCTTTGTTGTGATCATGCTGTATTACAATTATTTTCTCTTTTCCTTTTTACATTATAATCAATAATTTCCCATGTTACTAAGAAGTTCTAACAAATATCATTGAAATTAGTTATATAACATTCCTTTAATGGAACTTATTTAACCATTTTTGTTAGTTTGCTTTCACTTTTTACTATCGTTAGTAAAGCTATAAGAAATATTTTTGGCGGTCCATTTCCCCCCCACACTTAGCATTATTTTCATATGATATAGTCCCAGATCAAAATTACCAACTAAGTCAACAGGAATAATCATGTTAAGAGTTAAATAAGTATGGTAAACTGCTTTTAGAAAAGTTAAACTAATGAATAAGATATCCATTTCACCATGCCTTTGCCAAAATTGTTTTAATAACTTCTTAAAAGTTTGCTAATTTGATGCTATTTTATGCTGTTTTAAATAAATGTTTATGTTTTGTAAGCATGAACATTGCATATAACTGTCTTTTGTCTACATGAAATTGTCCTTTACATTCATTTTCAACCTTGGCTATTGCTGGACAATTCTTTGTCTTGGGGGCTGTCCTGTGTGTTGCAGGCTATTCAGCAGCATCCCTGCCCTCCACAGCATTCCTGACTCGTAACAACCCCAAATTTCTCCAGGCATTGCCAATCATCCCATGATTTTGCCCCCCATGAGATAACTGGCAATGTCAGCGAAGATTAAAGAATAGTAAACTACCTACTTAGTTGATTTGTTTTGGAACTTTGTGTTTCTAAAGTAAGAAAACTTCATGCATAAGTGTGAAATGACTGCAAGTAAAGTCAGGCTAAAATGTGAAGAGACTCATAGAGGTCACTTCAGAAAGCATCCGGATAGTGCCAAAGCTGAACAGACAGGGAAATAGAAGCTCAGGGAATTTAATTCAATTGCCCAAATTGCTGTCCAAGAAGCTGGGACTAGCACTCAAGCCTTTTGTCCCTCCCTCCCTACAGCTTCAGGGTTTTCATAGCTCCACCCTATTGCCCATGTCATCCCTGCTCCCCTTTATAATTCAGCTGGATCTATCTCCTTCAAGGAACCTTTTTCAGAAAACCCACTTGAGCTACAATGATTTCAACCAGTTCCCTGGAATATGCCTATATTAATTAGCATGGAGTTCTTCAGCTAATGTTTGGTGTTGAAACAATTGTCTCTTGTACTCTAGGTTTGATCCCAACAGCTTGAAAACCCATGGAAGGTTCCTGTGATGACAAAGTGCACCCCCCAAAATATCAAGTAGGTCAGCTTCAATAGCATTTTGGGTTATTTTGTTAGGATTATGATGGTCCCTTAAACTGGCCAAGTGGTGCTGGCCCCTTATAAAAAGATAGAAACAAACTTTGGCCAGTAGTAGGAAAGTGGAAAATGTGAGCAAAAACCATTTTCGAATTGAATAGATTGTTAGCGTTTATCTCTAATAAAAATGAGAGATTGGAAAAGGGATTGCTGAATTAGACAATGAAGGGAAGAGCAGGGGACCTGAGAGGCAAAGTGAAAATGTAATACACTAAAGGGAGGACAACAGGGGGAGTGCCACTGGAACGAAAGGGGAAGAAGCAACAATGATTTGGTCTAGAGTAAAACCATTTTCATGTCTATGGATTGTAGACTATAAAGCCCATGTGGTTCACTGTTGTATCCTTTGGTGCTTAATGGAAAGACTTTTGCATTAAACACATAATATTTATTGAAGAAATGACTGAATGACTGCTTGGACCCGGCTTCTTGAAAATCACTTTCTTTGCTGCAGCAGAGAATCAGATCCTGTCCCTTACACATATGTAAATAAGAATGGAAAATCATCAGCTGCATTTAAGCTTGCACTGAACACCCACAACTGGTTTAGCTCAGTTGTAGGCACTGCAGGTGGAGGATGATGCAAATAAAATGTAAGAAACAGTTCCCTAGTTTTAAGGGTCTGACAGTCTTATTGGAAAGATGAGATGTGAGATAGCTAGCATCTCTAAAGAGTTGTTTAGAGAGGTCTAGCTGGTCGTAGTCCAAAATCAAAGGATGTTGGGAGACCAAAAGCTACAATGCATTTGGAATTTGTCAAGAAATAGGGGTCTTCCTCTTCAGCCCTCTCAACTCCTTTTCTGCAACTCTGCCTTAAGGGGACTAAGTTGAGAATGGCTTCAAAATCTATGGTGACAGTTGTTAATACAAATGAAAAACCAAAAATGTGCAACCATGTACTCTGCAAACAGATATTGAGCTGTTCTTTGTAAGGCACTATATATTAGATTTTATAAGGGATTGAAGGATGAGTAGGATATGATTTCTACTTTTGGTAGAACTTACAGTCTAATCAATACTTTTGATTAACCTCAAGAAGCAGCATACAAAGAGCTTTTTAAAGATCAGATAAACTTGGGTTAGAATTGTGGTTCTGCCAATTTGTGATCTTGAACATATCACAAACTTACTGATTCTCACTTTCCCAATCTATAAATTGGCATTAATTTCTTCTTCATAGCTTTTTACTATAATAAAATGAGACAATGCACGTATACAGTGTCTGGACACAGCATTTGTTAATAAGGGCTAAGTGTTGGCTATTTAGACACTAAAGCATTTTGAAAATTATTCAGCACAGTAAGTTCAACACTTGTAATTTATCTAAAATTATGGCATAGGTTAAAATGGATAACTATTTAAAAAATACAATTTGAAACCAAAAGGTACTTACTAGCCATTGTGGAGCTTCCATAGTTACTAGGCAGTTGTGAGTTAAATGCACAAGGGAACGAACTAAAGAACTGTGCCTAGAAAATAATTTAACATTTTTGAAAAGAGGGTTACTACATTCAGATTTACAAAAGGTGGAAGAAAAATCAAAATTTCAAATGCAGTTCAAAGAAGATTAATTATTTTATATTTATCTCAGAGCAAAGAGCCAAACAGGGGAATGTGTGCTAACTAGGGTAATCACATTGCAATCTAATCAGGAAAGGATTTGGGGGTATTGTGAAATGGTGCAACCTTCATCATGGGGCCCGAGGCTGTGCTGGATTACGTTTCAAAGGGACAGATGCATAACAAGAAGCACTGTTATTACTGTAAAGCCATGGTTGGGGTCTGGAAGGAATACTTTTACAATATTGATCACCTCTGGACACAAAAGATATTACTGCTTCAGAGAAGGGGCACAATGTCACAGTAAAGCATCAATTCCACTAGATCACAAGAAAATAAATTTTTATGAGGAAAGGGTGAAAACAAACAGAGCTCAGTCACACTCGGGAAAAATATGTAAATAACTAACCTAAAAATATCAAGATAAGTCATAATGTGTTCAATGCAAGACAGAAAGATATATATTAGTGAGCAAGGAATTTAAATACATGAACATTCTCTGCTAAGAGTATTCAAATAAAAAAGGAAAGATGAAAGGGAACTCAATCTTCAGTTAAAAAATAATTATAGGCCAAGAGGACAATTCTTTTTCAAAGAATACTAATGATTCACATAAAAACAATCCCTGAAGACAGGGAGAAAAAAAGAATAGCATAGCTTCTCAAGTAAGCTTGAGATTTAACTAGTTTTATATCCTTTCACCTTCTGAATACAGATAATACAGTTAGATTTTAAAGATAATACAGTTAGATTTAAAAATGAGACAAATGTAAAACACAAATCAACAACTCAGAAATAACTTTAAGATTTCCATTTAAAACAAACTTTTAGATTTTTATATTGATTTTTTTAGAGATAAATATCTATGTCAAATTTGGAACTTCTGCATAAAATCAACTTGTTAGCCTTAAAGATCTATCAATTCTATTATTTTTACATAAGAAAATGATACTGAAAATTTTTTTAATACAGTAATCCTTTTCTGACCAAGATACTGAAAATTAACTGATCAATAAAATTTCAAAATTTTTTGTTACAATTCTTTGTTATCTATCTCGAGTGGGTATATCTCCTTAAGACAATTGCTATAAGTGGTTTTGAACAAATGTAAATATTTTTTTTACCAAACCTGAGTTAGGGCTATTAAGGACCAATGTTATAAAGCACTATCCCATTAATTCTTATAACGTGTAAGTTGAAATAAAATACAATATTTTCTGACATTTGCAAAATGTTCGTGCACACTTATAAACAAATATAATCTCATAGCCTAAATTTTATATTATCTTCTTTCTAGTTTTAAGTCTCAGACTTTTTTTTTTTTTGTATTTCTAGTGCACTTTAAACCTTAATAGCAAATATGGAGATAAGCCTTCTTTTTACTTCCCAAGTAAAGTTAAGTAAATTATAATTAACATTTGCCATGTGTCTTACAGTTTGCAAAATATTTTCCCATTTGCTTTGGTACTTGGTATAACCTTATAGGGAGGAAATATTAATAGTTATTTTCCCATATTAAAGATGAGGAAACTGAAGTTTAGAGGGAATGAAGAGTATCATACACTAGTAAGAAAATACAAAGTCAGAACTCAAACCCTGCTCATCCAACAGAGGACTCATGCTCTCTTCATGACATGACATTGGAGACATCCAAAAGTAGAGTTATCAGGGAAAATTCCTGGTGATTATTGAAAAAAACTAAATGGGATTTATGAGACACATTGAAGGAAAGTTTGCAGAATACTGTAAAAGCAATGGAAGAGAAGAGAAATATGAGCAAGACAGCTATCAACCAACGGTACCTTATGTTCCTATACAATCTCCAGAGGGTTTCGCATACATTATGGCTTTGAGTATTACAGTAATCTATTGAGACAAGGATGATATAATTGGTCCTGTTTTACAGGACTGAAGTCCTAGGCTTGAAAGTAACAGCTGAAATTTGAATTCAGGTCTTCCTAGTCCAGTTTTCTTCCACTGCAAGAGTGATTTTCAAAATATGGTCCCCAGCCTGGAGACCAGAGAGTCTTGCTGATGGCTGGCTGCAAAGTGATCCAAAATGTCTGTAGAGCCTTGTTTTATAACATCTTATGTATAAACTCATTTCCATTTTTTATATAATAAAAGTAAGTGATCTATGAAGTCTTCAAATTTGTTGATGTTCTTGTTATCATCGAGTTCTTTATCCACTGGAAAGTGTGAATTTATGGATGTAGTTAAAAGAAGTCTAAGTCTGCTTAAAGCCTTTAATGTTTAGGAACCAATGCACCATATACCTTATAAACACAAAAAGTAGAAAAAGCCTTAAAATAATCCCTTTCTGCTAAATTCCTCCTTGATATTTGGGCCCTCTCCTTGATGGGCTAGCCTTCGGATGCTGCTGTTATCCTGCCACTCTCCCAAGGCTCCTTGCCTAGGGCTATAGTTCTCTGAGTTGCTTTACTCCATTATTGCCAGGAATGAGCAACAATGGTTCTAGGAAAATGGTGGTAGGAGGGTTTGAGGACAGAAGGATCCCCTATGTCGGATAGCACTGGAAAGGCATGGTCAATCTTAAATTACCCAATAGGCACATGTTTGCAATCAGAAAATCTAGACAGAAACTTTTAATTTTGTCTATACATTTAAATCTTGTGTTTTGTAGTTTAATGTCCTTTCCATATTGGAGTATATTTAGAAGGGAGGCACTGCTATTGTTTCAGTGATTGGGCCTCCAGAGGCCTTAATCCTGCGCTGGCTGGGGACACAAAGGGCAGGATCCTTCATCAGTTATGTCACAGGTGAAAAATTGGGAGTTGTCTGCATGTATTTTATGCTTCTTTCAGCTGTTAGGAAATGCAATCCTCAAATTATTCTTCACCATAGGTCTTAGCTATAGGTGATTAAAAATAGACAGGGAGGAGAGAAGGATATAGTTGCAGTTTGCAGGACATAAAAAATGCACATGCTGCTAAATTGTGCAAACCACAGGGAACACTTCTCACAGGTGTTCCACTCTGCAGAGGTTACTTATTTGCCTCCAAGTGCAATCCAAGGTGTTGACTGGAGGCCTTAAGGAGCCCTCACCCTTTCTCTGCAACTTAGATTCCTGGAGATTCCAATACTTATCTGAGCTCAGTGGCAACCACAGTGACAACCACACTGTTCTCAATTCTGAAGTGCGTGGCACTGGAAGCTTGGTGTTCCTCTCGAAAGGCTTTTGCCTCTGGAATTTGTCTCAATCTGCCAAAGCTTCATCTTATTGACCTTCAGGGATTCAAGAAAGACTTGTTTTCAATACAACCTGTATTAATGGGAAGAGACCTTAAGATCATAATATTGTAAAAGATAATTTAAGCAAAGATCATAGCTTATGTTCTTTTGGAATACAGTGATTGAATTTTGGTGATTGCCTCATGTAGCAATTTCAAATAGGGTACAGTTTTAAGAATTAACATACCAATAAATGTCTGTCCTTAGTAATAAGTGAGACTGCCTACCTGGATGTGAAGATATTTGGATTCTAAAAATACAAAAATTATAAATTGGATTTATGCCCTTTCTCACGCTGGTACCTCAGGTGTGCTGGCACTTGTAATAACCCTAAATTCCAAGGTGGCTTATAAACACAACCTGCTCCTTTAGAAAGCTGTAGCATGGTGTGTGTGTGTGTGTGTGTGTGTGTTTGTCAAATCTCAAGCCCACCCTGGAGAACAGCACTGGCTTTGGCTGGACGCTAAGATATTTACTCTGGACGATGCCAAGACATTAACAGCTGCGGGATTAATTATTTATGGAGTTGGTGTCAATCGTATGAGACGAGAACCAAAGAATAATATTTTAAAACCATCTTGTCAAAAAAAAAAAATTCCTGCTGTAAAACACAGCTTTCTTGTCATTTATGACTCTTGAACTTCTCCCCCCAAGAAGTAACCTCAGAAAACTGCTCTTTTAAAATTATTTTTCCTTTCTCCTTAAATGCTTTCTAAGTGCTTTCCCTTTCAGAACCAAGCACATTGGCCACGTTTGCACTGTTTTCAGAAGATGCCCTACATCAGGGTA
Source organism: Cheirogaleus medius (assembly GCA_008086735.1). Taxonomy (NCBI): domain Eukaryota; kingdom Metazoa; phylum Chordata; class Mammalia; order Primates; family Cheirogaleidae; genus Cheirogaleus; species Cheirogaleus medius. Next base: position 24,999,434 of record VBSM01001562.1, on the reverse strand, counting down.
ACCGATGACATGTTTTATTTTTGAAAACTTAAATAAACACAGAAAAGAAACCCGGAGGAAAATGCGCCCCCCGCCCGCGAGTCTTTCAGATCCGCCGCGAGGCTGCGAAGCCTTCTGCGCTGCGGGCCTTTCCGGCTCCGCCAAAAATGCCAAGGCTGCTCGCTGTGGTCTGTGAGCCCAGAGCCGGTCAAAAACGAAAAACAAACAGTTGGTCTGACTATCTCCAAGGAGAGAGTTTCACTCCGGCTTGACTAATATTTGAAACATCCGCCCCACCGCGCGGCTTGGCATCTCGGTTTTGGGACCTCTGCCATTGCCAAATATTTCTCGAGGGACGCGAGCCCTGGGGCTGAGGACCGCGCTGGACCCCGTCGTGGGGACGGAGCCTCCTCTCCCTCGCGGTGCGCGCACGCCTGGAAAGGCGGGATTTAAGGCAGCGATGCTGCGGGAGGCTCTGCAGTGTGGACGAGCCCCCGAGCGGTCCCGCCTCATTCACCCGTGTGTATGTGCCTCGCAAGTCTCTGCTTGGTAAACCGTCACAGCTTCGGGCGCGAGAGTGGCGTTGGCGCGTCCAAACCCGGGGCTCCTCGGCCAGGCCAGGGGGCCGGGCGGGCTGCTGGGCCGGGCGGGCGCACCCCGCGGGCTCCGGCACACGCCCCTCACCTGGGCGAGGCCGGGCGCGCAGGCGGGCCTCAGCCCCGCGCCGGCAAGAGTTGGACAGTTCCGGGGCCGCGCCTGGCCGAGCTGTTGCCAGCGCCACCTCCACTGCCGCTGCCGCCACCGCCCGGGCTGCAGCAGCTCGCGGGAGAGCGTCTGCGCGAAGCCCCAGCGCAGCCCTGGCGGGACCGCAGCGACCGCCAGAGCGTGAGCAACAGCTTCCCGGCTGGAGGAGCCACTGCCCCACGCGCCCGCGGCCCGCGCGCCGAGGTAAGCTCCAGGCGCCCAGCCCAGCCCGGCGCCCCCGGCATGGGCGCCGCCTTCCTACCGGCCCCCGCCCTCTTCTGCACAGCCGGCGGGCACCTGGGCACGCCGCCCGAAGGAATGGCCGGGAGCCCCCCTCCCGATAGAGTTTGCACTTTGTCCTGCGGTCCCACTTGTAGAGGAGGGCGCCCACGCGCTGCTCCCCAGGCTGCAGAGGCGAGTCTCCTGCCAGCCTCTGGAGTTAGGACTAGGTCGTGGAAGCCAGAGGAGCAGAGGACTCCCCAGGGTAGGCTGCAGTTCCCAAGGACGGATGGGGAGGATGGAGAAGGGGAGAGGCAAAGGCTAGTGCCTCGCTGTGGTTAGCCGCAGCGCTTCTGCCACCTGAGCTTGGAAGTTTGGGGTTTGTCTTTCTCTTCATTACAGGGAAATGGGTAGTGTGGGGACAGAGGTGTGGGAGGATAACAGTCGAAGCTTGGGGTCCCAGGAGAGTTCTGCAGCTGAACCAAGGTGAGATGGGGACGATGAGGCAGAGAGAAGGTCCCCAAAGTTTGTACTTGCTGGGAGCCCTGAGGGGCGGCCTCTGCTACTAAGCACTAAGCGCTGGTGAAGGTGTCAGCGCCGGGTGGGAGGACACTGTGGGACTGCGGAAGGGACGAGAAGAGGAGAAGGGGGAGGACCATCTGCTTCGCCACTGTTATGTGCGGGGGCCCGTGGGGAGAAGGGAGAGCTGGCAGGACGATGCTTCCCGGAATGCTTCCTCAGATTGTGGAGGACAAACAGTTTTTATGGTGAACCTGGATGGGGAGTGCTGTGGGTCCTTCAGGGAAAATAAATTGCCTACTACCTCCTCCCCCCCACCTCCATGAATACAGAATAAACGCAGTTTTGGAATGCTCTCAAAAGTTGGGGAATGTCTTTCTTCGTTTTCTTCATTTTCATACAGAGACGAGGTTTGTAGTTCTCTTTGGTTCTCCTTTGCTGAGAAGCCATACGCCAAGGCTAATGCAAACTTTGTCAAGATGTGGCAATAGATGTTCAAATAAAGGAACAAAACATTTGTGTTACAGGGCCCAACCTAAAGCTTGGAAACTGGCAGCTTCCACACAATTCATGAAATTGTGGTAAATGTATTTGTCTAATTAAAAAAAAAAGCCTTTTCATAAAGTCAATAAGCTATATCTTAGATAAAGGTTTTGGCTTGAAAGAACTCCCTTAAATGTTTCAGGATCAAATTTCACTGGTTTTTTGGAGTCCTTTAATCTTACTTTGTTGCCATACGTGCATTGAGCATGTGCTGCCCCTTCCCTGTAACAGATAAAGGGCTTCAGAATGCAAAATACTGCATTGCAAGTTCTATTGTTACTTGAGGTTTTTAAAATGAAAAAAAAAATGTTTACTTGATCAAAGTGTTGGTTGTTTTTCAGATTCTATATTCCCATAAATTAAGTATTTGTGGATTTAGAATTCACACTCTTACCCATTTCCAAAAGTGATTTGAGGAAGCTTGGGATGACAACCACAAATCAAGTAGCTATTCTTGTAGCTCTCCTTGACCTCTCTTGCATGCATTTACAGTGAAATGCTTTTGGGAAGGTGAATTCTCATAATAAAGGAAACATTACTGTCCTTTCTGGAATCATCCCGATGATATTAATGTTTTGCAGTATAATTCCTTAAGTACTTCATTTGCATTATATTATTTTACATTATATAAGTAATGATCTCTTTATAGAAAATTTAATAACCACTATCATGTATATTAAGAAAAATAATGTTGATATTTTACAGTGCTTTAACAACATACAGATTCACAGAGCAAAAAGAGAACAGTGAAATTTAATGTATCCTTTTTGAACCGAGGCAGAAAGGAAACCAATGGAGGTGTTTCCTCTATAGTCAAAACAGAGAAGGAACTTTCATTAGTACTTGTCACCTAAACACCGCCAATTAGTGAGATCTGTCAGCAGCTGGAGGATAACTACAAAGTACAACTATTATATGAGGATCTATCAAAGTATAGCAGGTGTTCTCAGCATTCTTTTTCTCAGGCAAGTGACCTGGCTCAGAGAAAAAAAAAATCTTCAAAACAAACTATTCTGAAAGGTGAAATGTCTACACAGAATGATGCTGTGTGGAGTTGGGCACGATGAAAAAGACAAAGATCCTAAGTCCTTGGACTAGCTACCCTTTGCTTTGCCCTTAGACATTTTTCTTCCCACTGAATTTGAAGATGTCATTGCCTGATTTTTAACAAGAACAATTTATATTAAAAAAAGACATGAGCAATTAGCTAACTTCTCATAGGAGTGACTGCTTCGTGTGTAAAAATCTTTGTTCACAGAAATAAAGAGCAAAATCGGCTTTCTACCATTCCTATAGGATTCTAAGTCTTCAAAGGTCTAAAGAACAGTGAGTGTGTGTGTCTGTCCCAGTTTCCTATGGCTTTTTATGTGTTTCTGTTTTTTTTTATTATAACCCCTCCACACCATTTCATTATCTCTATTTTGCCACCTCCTGTTCCTGTCACTGTTCCCCCTGTGTCTCAACATGGTCTTTTAACCTTTTCTTCATTTGAAAAAAAATTCTGGGGGATTTCTTTTGATATTTGTTGCTGTATAGATTATAGATTATCTCCTTTTTGCTCTTTTGTATGATACTTTTTATACAGTGGTGTCTTTTTTATTAGTGCTGGATTATTTCTTCCTAAAGTGACATCCTAGCACTGCTTTCCCTCTTAAATTTCATATTTACATTTTGAGCCACTTAAGAGATGGTTTTATGTTACTCTTGGGTGCCTCAGCTCTAATGGGTCTAAACTCTAATTAATATCTTTCTCCTAAATGAACAGGGTGACTCTGTGTCTCTGTATCAATTTTCATATTTTTCCCAGTCACTGAGGACCTTCCAAGTATCTTTGCTTTCTACAGATAATTCACAAACAAATCCATGGGCTCCATCTCCACAATGCCTCATGACGCCTGCTTCTTCATCTTTCTATTCCCATGGTGACTGTCTTTGTTCAGTCTTCTTATCTCTTTCTAAAGACTACCATGATGGCTTCCTGACTAGTTTTCCATCTCTAATCTCTTCCGTTTCCAATCCATTTAACAGTTGGTTTTGCAGAATAAGCTTTCCAAGGCAGAGCCAAGTTCGGTCACTGGTTATTAAACTTTTCCCCAGCGCCCGACCAAATGACATATAAACCTCTCCTCAAACAGTTAAGACCCTCTGCTGTCCATCCCCAAAGTAGCTCTGTGTTTTTACTTTGATCTCATTGATTGATTCACTCATTCATTTATTAATTTATTCAATGAATATTTGAGTGCCTACTACATGCCTGGCACAGCTCTGGGTGATAATTTTAAAAGCACCCCGTGTATTGGCTCAGTGATACATTTCAAAGTTTATTTTTCAATGTTGGAATCCAGTGGTGAAATATAATCTCATGTGGTTGAAATGGGGCCCCAGAAATCCCACTGGCCTCCTCTCCTGACCTTAGTAGTCCTGAGGCATCATGACAGAGTCAGGATTCTCCTAGAAACAGTTTGACACTGCCACAGACCTAAGGCAGTGTTTCCTCAATACACAGCAGGTCTCTGAGTTCTTCTATATCTTTGCTTATGTTGTTCCCTCTGTCTGGAATAGGCCCTCTTACTTCCCTACAGCCATTTCTACCTGTCAGAAAGTCGGTGCAATTGCTGCATGCTTCCTGAGCTCCCTCTGCACTCCAGCTTCTGCTCCACCAAACCCTGTTACATTTTGCTTGACTTCTTCCCTTTGGAGCACGAGTCAAAGTCTTCCTCTTATATATATATATGTGCTTTCTACATTCTCCCTCAAGGTCATTGCACCAACCTTGCCTAACCTCGGACCTTCATTTCCTGAAATACCCAGCTCAGGGCCTGACTTACTGTCAGACATCAGCAAATAATTTAATTAGTTGCATTGACTTCTACCCAATTCTTGAGTCCCAACTTGTGTAATAACTGTTTTGTGTGTTTTTTTTTTAAATACCTCAGTTTGGTTTTTATAGTAGAACCAGTGCTTCTTAAACTTTAATGTGCATATAAATCATTAGGAAGTCTTATTAAAATGCAGATTCTGGTTGAGCAGAATCTCAACCAGAGCAGGCCCAACATTCTACTTTTCTAACAAACTCTCAGGTAATTTTGAAATAGCTTATCTTTGAACCACATTTTGAGTAGTAAGACAGTAGATGATATTTAACAGGTTTGGGGGTTCTGACAGCCCCTGTCTCTCTGCTTGGGGATTTTCCTACAGTTAGTATTTGTTTCAATGTTACTTTCTATTTTGAAAGTACTGTAGGCCTGGACATGCTGTCTATAGCTGAATGGACAGAGAACACTCTCCCGGGAGGGGATCAGCACACACCTGTCGCAGTGGGCTTTGGCCTCAGGGTGCCTCCAGTAATGCCTCCAATGCCTTCCATCGCTGGAATGGTGGCTTATGTCGTGCTGCTGGTTTTCTCTATCCTGTTGCTACGCAAGGCAGGGGCTTATGCTTACTCTGACAACGCTGAATATCACTGGAGTGACTTTTCATGGTGGACGAATAGGCAAGAGGCAACTGGTCAGGACAGTTCCGATTCTGGTAGTGATTGGGCAAGGAAGGAGTAGAGTGGAGAGTAGGGCTGGTTGAGGAAGCACCATCTGAGTGAGGCATTAGAGGACAGTGAGGGTTTCTGTAGTATAATAAGGCCCCACACTGTTTGGAAGAGCTTTGGGGAGAGTGAGCCGTCCGCTAAGACGATCGGTCCTTTTATATGCTGTTACCACTGCTGCGACAGAACTCGGAAATGCTCAGGGTCTCCGGATAAGAAATCTTCCAGTGATGAGGCTAGCACATCATCATTCATACAAATATAAGGACTCTTTCTATGAGTCCGTAACTTCTATATTTATGGACAATAGTTTAAATAACGTTATCCACGATGATCAATTGGCATTAACGGGTTACATTCTGACGGGTTACAGCATCATCTCTAACGTCCAGGTACAGACAAGATTTCCTTAGCTACAGAAGACTGCAGGGGTGTGTTTGGTTTTTTATTTTCTTGTTTTTTTTTTTTTTTTTTTTTTTTGGCTAATAAATGCACAACATGATTTAAAGATAAATAAATAAATAAAGCTGAATGGAAAGTTTGGTTATTCCCTTGTGTTTCCCCCTTATTTTGCTGCTACATTATTGCAATTGCTCGTTCTCCCTACTGTATTTTTCTCTGACCAGTTGCATTGCTTTGTTATATATTCCTTCTCATTTTGCCATTATTTGCAGATTGTGGCTGTTCTCCTTTCTTACTCTGCTTTGATTTTTTTTTTTTTTGTCTTTGCTCTCTGGTTCTTGAAATTCTCTTCAGGTGCCTTGGCTGACTCCCTGCCCCACCTGTTTTTCTACTGCTTCCAAAATTTTCCAGTGAAAGAAGCACTGAAATAGGGCGCAGGAGACTCAAGCTCTCGTCTGCCTTATTGCTAGCGTGAGACGTGGGGCAAAGCTGTTTCTTTTCTGGGCTCCTCTATCACTTGTAGATGGAGGGCGTGGGTTACACAGCTTCCTGGGTCTACTTCAGCACCCAGATGCCATGTGGGATCTTCACATGAGGCAGAAGGAACAGGTTGAGGGGAGGAAACAAAAATTGTCTGACGATGCTGGTGTTGGTGTATGCCCCGTCTGGTGTTCCCGTTTCAGGTTCCTGTTCTAGATAAACAACTTGAACTTTCATTGTTGTTCTTGTGCTAATCAGAGAAATATTCATACTTTTTAAGAAAATGAATATTCCTTGATGTCCTCTAATCCAGCTGTTCTCACCCCTGGATTCACACTATAATCACTTCAGGAGCTTAAACAAAATAGTGATGCTCTTAGCCGGTATGTAGGGAATGGTTTTAATTTTTCAGTATTTTTCAAACAGGTGATTCTAATTTCCAGCCTAGGTGGAGAACTACAGTATCTGGTCCATAAAGGCATTGTAGTGCGATGATTAAGAACATAGCATTGTTCTGAGTCAAACTGTGGCTTAGCCACTCACTAGCTTTGAAAGATTGGGTGAGAGAAGGGTCACTTAGTTTCTGTGGGCCTCAATTTCTTCATCTGTGAAATGGGTTGACTTGGTTGCTATGAGGAATATGTGAGATAATGTCTGTAGAGCCAGCACTGGAGTACTGTGCACATTGTGGTTGTTCAAGAAATGAGTAGATGTTTATCATAATACTCATACTGTTACAGCTTATACTTCCTGAATCAGTTAAGGGTCATCCTGCCTTAGCCAAAGGTCATCTTTTCCTCAGCCCCTGTTCAGCTTCAAGATATTCAGCACAGTATAATCAGTTTGAAAGGAAATTTATAAGCATATTTCTCATAAGTCAATGAAAAAATACAGAAGGCGGCATAGATACTAATAAAAAACAATCACCCCTTTGTTTTTGATCCATTTGGTGCCATATCAACTTTATGATCTCATAAATAGCAGAGATGGATTAAAAAACATATAAACTGATACAGAAAGATGACTGGGTTTTCATACCTACTTCATGAAAAATGACGTTAGTCTTTTAGCAAAGACAGTTCTATCATCAACAAATAAAAAAGATTGAAATTCATGGGCCTAAGAGAGCATTTTATTTTGGAAATAAATATGATTGTACAAAGCATTTACATTTCTGATTTTATAATGGGAAATGGAATTTAAACTAAAGAAGAAAAGCACACACAGAGTGATATCCTGTGCTATGCAAGCTAATGCTAATCAACTTTTTCTTTTCTTTTTGGCTGATATTCTGAAATAGCCATTATGATATTATCTTATCATTATATCAGCAACACAAAGATTAGGTAAATGGACGTAATATTAACTGAGGGCTCATATTCCATTTTTTTTCTGTAAGCATCTGAAAATAAATCAAAGGGGTACTCTGTAATTCTGGTGGACCTGGCTAAAGGTACCCCATCATGATTATCAGGGATCGTTATACTGACACCTTTTGTATGTGAAATAACTGTGGATGAGTACTGTTTCCTGCTTTTTTCTCTTGGAGTAAAAAGTTTCATTTCTGCATTATTTACTTTTTGATCAGGAAGAGTATTTTTATTTTTCAGTTCAATCCTCACCAACAGCCTAATGTTTATTTTCCATAGTATGATGGGTACTTTTTATGACACAAGAATGTATGGTGAAATTTTTAGAAGTACTTTGAGCTACACTAAGAAAAGGCCCATTGTGAGAGATAATGAGCTAATTCTTATAAATCTTTGCTCCAACATACTAATGTTAAGATTGTGTAAAATTCTACAGAGAGCTGTGATTTTTGATGTGTATTAGTTAAAGTAGTCAGTCTGCTGGGTAGTCTATGAAGTAAGATTTTCACAGTCCAGAGGCCTGGACTGTTGGTCATCTTATACTAATTTCAAACCAGGGTTCAGATTCTAATTCTTCTCAGGCTTACTAGATTGCTATTCCTGTGAAATATTAGATAAGGATATGGAAATGACTACCATTTGGTCAGAGACAATCGTTAAATCATCTTTGTATCTGTAGAGTTAAAAGTGATTTCCGTGCAAAATCTTCACTGATAAATTAAAAAATGAGAACTGGAGAATTTAGAATATTTAAAATTTGAGCCTAGGGGGAAAAAAACATTATAAGTAAGGATAGAAAACTTCTATTGCTATTAACTCTAACATTTAAACTTCACCTAGAAATTGTGTGGACCCTGCGAGGTTCTTAGATTCAATACTTTGGAGGTTGGAAAACTTTTCTGCATAGGCTTAGGGAGAGGTATTACCTTATCTGTTATAAAAAATCTAATGCTTAGAATAACAATACAAAGTATAAAATATCATTGTTTGCATACAAATATACGTACTTGTGTTTAAACACAGGCATTGTGATTTTATATACATAAAATATTTTTATTTAAATAAAGTGGTCATTGTACATGTTCTGAAAATGCTAATAATTAAATGTATCTCATTCCCCTCATATGTTGCACTATTGAAGATGGGAAGTAGTAGAGCCAAAAGATTAAAAAGGTTAAGTTAGGCTCTGGAGTTAGACTTTGTAGATGCAAATTCCAGCTCTTCCTGTTATTAGCTTTATGACTTTGACTAAGTTATTTTACTTTTCTGTGCCTTAGTTTTCCAAGTCTAAGGAATGATAAAAGAGCCTTTCATGGGATTGCTGTGAGATAAAATGAGTTAATACACATAACATACTTTACAAAGTTCTTGGCACCTACAGTACTCATAGAGGTAGCCATGGTTGAACATTATACAGTTTAATTATTAATATCAAATACTTTACAGGTGCACTTATTTCTTTACCAAGACAACTTTTGCAACTCCGGTTTTTGAACGTTCAGTTTGAAACTTACTTGTTATATTTCAATTATATATTTTCTGTTTTCTCATATACTTTTCCTTGTTTACTTTAAAAGAACAATGAAGTGAAAGGGAGAATAGAGGTGTGGAATTGTAAGCACTATAAGAACTCTTAAAAATTTGTAATCATGTGAAGCTCAGGTGGATTTTTATTAACAAAATATATAATGTGGCTTCTAGGACATTTGGAAAGACTGAGAAGCTTACTTAACACATAGCTTCTGCGGGAATGTGCTTCCTGAACTTGGTACTCATATATAAACCTGGAATGTTTGGAAGGGACCAAAATTGGGGAATGATCCAGGTATAGGAGCCATCTTATGTAAACAGGGTTAGTTACACATAACTAGGGCAGACTTATTGAAGGTCAGTCTCTTCTTAGGCACCTGAATTGTAGTTGGATACTCACCCCTCCTGGGTTCATAGCCATTTAACACCTGAATTGGCTTTTCTAAGTTGGAATTTAGAAGGCCAAATAATTGGTAAGAGAAAGATATAATTTGGAGGATTGCCAAAGGGTTGAAGTCCTTATATACCTCATTATCACATGTATCATTCTTAATGGTCAGTCTCACTTCCACAGGAATAAAATCTTCAAGGTTCAGAATGTGGAGGGTATGATAGTCTTTTCGTTCTGTCCCATGCTTGTTGTTACCAGGCTGCTTCTAAAAACATCTCTTGGACTTTAGCAAATGAAAGAAACCCTGGGAGCTTGCTAAAATTGTAGATTCCTATAATTCACCCTTGAAGGCTCTGACTCTCCAAGTATGAGATGGGGATCAGTAATCTAGATATTTTATAAGTATCCCAGGTGACTGACAGACCACACTTGAAGATTGATTAGTACCAGTTCTCAACTGGGGATGAATATCAGAATTACCTGTGGTTCTTAGGAAAAAAATCCAGCTAAATATGCTGAGTTCAGTTCCCCTGTACTACATTAACCACAGGACACTCCTTCCTTAAGTTGCCTGGGATTCACCCATGTATAACCTGTCCTGTGTGAATTCTGGAGAAGCAGACTGTGCTCTCTCATTGTCTACTCACTGGCCTTTACCCACAGGTTTCAGTCTACCGCAGTTTTCCATGCCAATGTGAGCCACTAGTCACCTGCATCAGTTCCCATGTGAGCTCACTTGGGATACATGGATTCTAGGGCCCAAACCTAACAGTACAAAATCTGACAGGAGGTGGTGGGTGGTGAGGTCCTGGAGCCAGCAATTTTTCTTGACTCCCCAGATGATAATTAAGGCTGGATGAAGTTTTCTAACCAGTGTTCTATGTCAGTGGCCCCCAACATGTGACACCGGGAACCAGTTTCGTGGAAGACACGCATGGGGTGGGGAGTGAGGGCGACACTGCCTTGGCTCTACCTCAGATCATCAGGCGTTGGATTCTCATTGGGAGGGTGCAAACTGGATCCCTCGCATGCGCAGTTTGTATTGGGGTTCTGGCTCCCATGAGGGTCTGATGCTGCTGGGATCTGACGGGGCGGGGCTTGGGCGGTGATGCCATCGATGGGGAGGGGCTGTGGGTGCAGGTGGGGCTTCTTCTCGCCACTAGTCTCCTGCTATGTGGCCTGGTTCCTAGCGAGTTGAGGACGGAGACCACAGTTCTATGGGAGAACAGTGCCAGTGGTTTTTGTAACCACATGGAGGGCATTGACCAGATGGCTGGTATCAAGAACACCATGACTAATGTCAGCAGAGTCTCTTCCCTTACCCGTCTCCAGGCCTCTTCCTTCTCTGCATCCTGGGAACAGCCATGTCCTTGTGGTTTTATGGTGGTAAACAACAGGCTCCTTTCTCTATGGCCCCTTCCTGTCTTCCCTTTTCCACAGATGCCAAGTAGAGACCGAGATGACTGTGCCAAATGTACAGATGTGATGGCGCACATTCAAACTGTTGCTGTCCTGGCAGAGACCCCTTTAAGCCCTTTCAAATCCTTGAATTCTCTCTTGCCTCACCGTGTATAGCTTACATAATCAAGGTTTAAATTTGTCGAGAATTTCACAGGTTCTCAGATCTGTTGTCTTCCTCTCATATTGCATTGGAAAAGGAACAATATAATGTATTCTTGGCTGGCATGGGTCAAAGATAATCTGATCTTTAGAAATACTTGATTCTTGAAATTATGTTTCTGAATTATCAAGAATTACAGTAAGAAAAATTGTTCATTGTGTATGTGTAACAACTCTGAGTCTTCAGGGTGTATACTTAAAAATGCAAACTATAGAATTTTTTATGTTGCTATATAAAGGAATGAACAAAAATGACATTAAAATTTTTAAGCATTATGTTATGAGCAATCCTAACTATGATCATTGATTATTGTAAAATCCAGCAATAGTGTTACACTTTGTTAAATAATGCATTGTTATCTATACAACTTAAGAGAGTGATTGAGGGGAAGATGGCACAAAGGTTAACAGTTTAGCATCTCCTCATCCTAGGGTCATGTTATGATTGAACCCTGTGTTCAGCATGAGTTAGCCCTCTTAAATGTCAACTTCTTTCTTCAGCTATAAGGAAAGGCTCAGTGGTAACTGAAGGGAACAGAGAGGTTGGTGAAGGTGGGTGAATGGCAAAAAAAGTATATGTGATATAACCAACCAAATTAAAATGTCAGAGGGAATTATGCAATGGCTAGACCTTACAGATCTTCTCAAGAGGCAAATTACTGGTCACATGGCAAGTTTATTTTCTAACATTAAGAAAAAAAATTAAAATGCAACATCTGAGCTGTTCCACAGGGCTAATTATGGTGGTGATTTGAGGAGCCCTCCACGGGATAGAGTTTTAATAATCCGTAGGGCCTATGCTTAATTGGGAAGGTCACACCACTCCAAGGGCTTCTTGAAAGAACCTATTTCTTCATCTCTCTCAAGCCATATTATGACCATGAGAAAGGGTGCACTAGGATCATGATTTCAGCACTGCCTGAAGCCACTCTAAGCAGCCCAACATGATGAAAGACACAAAACAGAATCTTTGTGAATCTCCCCCACCTCCGTGGCTGCTGTTTCTTAACCCCCTTTAGCAAGAGGACAAGGCATGTGCCTCACCATCTGGTGCCAGATAAAAAGGCTTTGAGCAGGCATGGTAGTTGCCTGCAAACACTTGAAGGGATGACATGTGAATAAGGAAGTATTTTCATTTTCTGAGATTACAGCAGGCACAACCAGATTTAATGGGTGGGATTATAGGGAGGCAGATTTCAACTCAAAGTGAGAAAGAGCTTTCTAATGATTCAAACTGTCCAATAATGGTATGGCTGCCTTGAAGTTTCATGCTCACTCTAGTTGAAAGTATGTGGTGGATGAGGGGATTAGCCACCAGAAACAGCACAGAAGGAGTTCCTACACTGAGTGGAACCTAAATTGAATTGACCATGGCAATCTGTCCCCTTCTTGGCATTACTGATAAAATAATTTGAGGAATGGCTATAGGGGAAAATATAAATATATATATTATATATATATATATTTAAAAGGTAGGGGAAGAGGTGTTCCTGAACTGCTTAAAAGATGAAAGAACAATTATTCGACCTTCCTCTCCCACAGCTTTTTATTATTTTTCCAGCTTTTAAGCATGTTGCACTTACTGAGCACCTGCTATGTGCCATAACATCATCTCATTTAACAGCCAAAGGCACACATCCCAGTGTGTTCCCTCTTAGCTAGAATTCTGCAGTTGTTTCCTGACCTTCACATAAGGATAAAGATCTGTAGTCATCTTCAGTGAGTTCTCACAGGTCTTGCTGCACACTGTTGAGCTATCAATCAAAAGAGTGATACTCTTTTCATATTCCCATATCACTTTTCTGTGTTTCTCTTATGGTGCTTGCAATATTAGATTGTAATGATATGTTTGTATTGATTTTTCTCACTAGATTGCAAGCTACTTAAGGGCAGGCCTCTTGACTTATCAAACTAATGACTATACAAGTATCAAGTAAATAGTAAATGCTAATATTTATTGACTGAATATTTGATTACTCCTCCCATCACACCCCTCCCCCAAAAGGAAGACTTGGGATGACTTTTATCCTCAAGGTAAGGAACTAAAAGGAAAAACATCAGAATATTCCTTCTCTTCCTGACTTTACCTCTGCAGTCCAAATCACATCCTAATTACCTATCCCATCCATTCTGTTTTGGGGGAGGAGGGAAAGAGAGTAAAGAGAATGAGGCCAAAAAACCCCTAAAATTAGAGAAGAGAAAACCACTTGTTACAGGACTCCTTTGTCTCCCCAGCTAGATGTATTATCTTCGGCATCACTAGCAGTAGGACGAGGGGGAATCCTTCTGCTGTTAACTAGCTGTGTGAACCGAAACTAGTCCTGAGGCCACCTCGCTGTTTCTTTCAAGATGATTTTTGGGGGATCATTTGATCTTTAATTCTGTAATTCGTAACCCCCTTTCCCTTCAAAGGTTTCCTGAAGTCCTTTTCCTCTAGGTAGAATTCTAGAGGCCAGAATGATGCTGACAAGAGAAGCATTGTTAGGCTTAGAAACCTATTGGGACATGGCAGTGGGACAAGACTGTGTCCTTTGTGATCTGACACATCCAGATTGAGTCCCTGCTGTGTGGCCTTGAGAAAATTATAAACATCTCTAAGTGGAAGAGTCTTCTCCTGTAAAATGGGCATAATATTATATATCTCATAGGATTTCAGGGACTCAATGAGATAACATATATGAAGTATTTTTCCTGGACTAGAAACATGAGCCCTTGGAAAACAATAGCTTCTAGTATTTGGAAATAGCCCCCTCTCTTTTTTCTTCCTCTTTTCTCCAACTCCTGAATGACACACACAAGTCCTGAACAGGTTTCCTTGGCATGGGTTTTGTTGTACTCTTGAATATCGTTTCTCCTCCATCTAGAATTATTAGAGGGCAGTCAAGGTCCCTTTCTGGTAAGGGATTCTCCTCCTACATGTACAATGGCCAAAAGAACAGCCCATTTCACGGTGGTTGGGAATATACTTATTTTTGCATTTGCATAGAAGACACAAACACTACTGAGGAGACACTGGAAATGGATGTGAGGTCATATATCTTAATACTGTACAACGTATCACACACAAATCAAGATGCCTTTATTTGAAAAAGCTTTGACTGAGCAACAGTGACACAGCAGCTCCTGAGCTTGACAATAAATAGACACCTTATAAAAATTTATGAAGTTCAGGTTGTAAAGAACAAACTGCACATACCGAGTGGTAGCACTCTTATTAAAATAATTTCATCTTTAAGTCCATTGTCTCCATATCACCTATCCTAGAAGCTCATACTATGGCTAGACACCTCAGCAGCCTGTAAACTTTTATGTGGGCTTTTGGAAAGGGATGATAGTTTTACAAGATATGATTTTCTCATCTCACCAAATTAGATTATTTGAGATAGCGTCCCTGGATGTGAAATTTCAGTCCTGAGTAAGTCCGCACCTCTGAGACTCTGTGCAGCCTGCTAGCAGGGTGGAAATGGAGCATAATAAATCTGCCCTGAGCCCATTTCTCTCCACACAGCTCCATAATTCATTCTTTGCTTGGTACCCATGACTGCTTTTTCACAGCTAATCAGTCTGCATCCAGGCTGGCTCCTTTCATGTGCAATACCTCCTCCTTGCTCCAGACCTCCCCTCTTGGCATGCTCAGCTGCTCCCAGGCTGCTTTCTAGAGCTTTGTGCCACCACAGACCCTGTATTCAGGCTGCTCGTGATCATATGGTAGTTACTCTAGTTTTAGGGTGGCCTCTTTGTTGAAGCAGACTTTTAAAAAGATACTCTGTTTAAAGTGAATTAAAATAGATAATAGCATCTCTGGAGTGCATCTGTAGGCCCAGTGAGTATTTCAGTTATTCTTCCCTGAGTCTCCTCTGAGGGGACAGAGGAAGGGTGACCTGCTACTAATGCCACTTGCTTCTTTGTTCTAGTCCCTTCCACACCATCCATGAGGAATGATTCCCCATTGCTCCTATGGCTTCTCTCCCTCTCTTCTGGTTCAACAATGCTTTGGTCCAATGGCACTACCACCACCTGCTGCTGCAAAACCAAGAGTGGCAGCAAGTGACTTGCAAGGAACTTGGGGAAAAAAAGAAGGGCTTAGGAAAACTTCCTCCAAGGTAGAATAGAGATAATTGTACTAAGCCGTGAATTTAAATACATTGTTTCTGGTCCTGTTTCTTCCCTTAATTATTGTTGGGAGATTGGATAAGGGATTTCCCATTACTGGTCTTCATCTCTGACATGGGTAAAACAAGCATGTACGAATAGGTAAATTTTAAGGGAAAATTCTATAAATTATGTATTATATAGATACGGAAAATTGATCTCTCTTCTTCCTTATAGTTTAATTCAATAGTTAGTTGTTTTGAGAATAAGCTAGTGCAATCTGGGGCTTTGGAAGAAGAGTTTTCAAGAGAATCGTGCTACCCAGCAGGGTGTTGTGTGAAGGCCACACAGAAATAACCTTGTGTAGAAGGTTGTCAGCTATAGCTGGTCAGAGGGCAGGCACCTGGAGCAGCAATTTGATGAAGAATAGAAGAATAGAATGCTCAATGGGACAAAAAGCAATAACATCCAAATTGTCAGTTTTAGGGGAAGAGTATCTTTGTGTTCCTCAATGATTTTAAATGCTATTAATTAAATAGCTTGTTAATCTTTCTAGAATGCTTTCACCTACATTATTCATTCACATTCTCTTCAACTTGCTGAATTTGGTAAGGGCCTCTATTTCTTGCCTAGTTTTATAGAGGAGGAAACTGAAGCACTGAGAAGTGACATAATGTGCTACAAGTGGCATGGCTCAGTGGTGACAGAGCAGCACTGGTATCTCCCTGAGGAGCATGGACTCCTAGCTGCTCAAGGTGGATCCATGGACCAGCAGCATCTGCATCACTTGGAAGCTTGTTAGAAATGCAACATCTCAGGCCCCACCTTAGACTAACTGAAACAGGATCTCCACTATAAACCTTCAAGTGTTTTGTTTGCACATTAAGTTCCAAGAAATACAGTAATCTAGTGGATCCTACTGCTTCCACTAAAGATTGTCTTCTGTTTCGTTCTTTGGGTACAGGGTCAGGCCATCGGACTTCACTGAGAGGCTGGTCTGTAGAGGGGAAGCATACTTAAGGTACATCAGGACAGCTTCCTGGGACTTTGTACATGAAATAAAACAGAAATAGTTGGGTTTTGTTTTTCCTGTGCAGGTGGAGGGATTATTTAGAACCACACAAATAGATAAGCAGGATGTGGAATGCTTGTCTCACTCAAAGTCCTTATACATTAGTTCCTGGGCAAACCCCATTCTAATATCACCACCTTGTATCAATACATTCCCATTTGAAAATATGCAAATGTAAAAGGACAAGCAGGGAACATAGCTGATTAGACATCTCAGTGATGAGAACAATTCAAATTAGATCTTGTACCTCTGTGTCTGAAATGACTTCAGATGCTAAGGCTGTTGATTCTAAATTGTGAAAATAGCTATTCTAGATGCTTTACATGAATATGGCTTTGAAATGTAAACATAAAAGTAACTGAATAGCACTAAATTTGGGACATAAAAGTGCTCTAATTACTATTTTGGTAGTCAGCAAGTCATCAGCTCCTCCAAGGAGATGACTTTACATAGTTAACCAAAAGTATGTATTCAGGCACTACCATGTGCAAGGGTGCCAGTGGAGAGACTGTAGTCTAAGAAGAGAATCTTTAAAATGTTCTATTTATCTTTCATCATCTTGCAAAAAAACAAGTTGGCTTTGAAAAAGTCCTGCCAGCCACATGATATGACAATTCTTGATAGTGTCAAGATAATTGATCGGGACAGACAATAGTGACTCATTTTGTCCTAAGATATACAGGACCACCTTAAACATACCTTACATTCTAGAGCACCTGATATCAAGTTGTAAATATGGGATAATGGATGATTTCATTCTTGCATTCCTTAGGAGGTCTCTAGGATCCACCAATCAGTGAAACTCTTGCCAGTTTCCTAGCATGACCAGCTGAAAGGGTCATCTGTGCACATGTTGCTTTGCACATACAAGCCCAGAAAATGGAACAAGGGCTGCAAATCTTCACAAATGTGGTTTGAAAAATATGATGCATATGATTCATGTATTTCTTTTATATGAAAGGCAGATGTGACATGCCCTTTGGATGATGACTTTATCTTTGATCCCTGTCCCCATCAATTCTAGTGGTACTTGCTCTCAGATTTACAGGTAGAATGACATTTTTGTTCTGGCTGAGTACCTTGGGTCGAACTGCCTTCGCTAAACACAGACCATCTACTGTCCAGATTTTCCATCTCTTTAGGGTGGCATTATATTATGTCATACTGTGTATGACTAGTTCTTTTATTTTTTTCTCTCAGCTGTCTTATATTCTCATCTTCTTCAACT
Organism: Cheirogaleus medius; assembly: GCA_008086735.1. Classification (NCBI taxonomy): domain Eukaryota; kingdom Metazoa; phylum Chordata; class Mammalia; order Primates; family Cheirogaleidae; genus Cheirogaleus; species Cheirogaleus medius. Next base: position 24,981,707 of record VBSM01001562.1, on the reverse strand, counting down.
TACTGTATTGTAACCAATCAGATTACATGACTCACCAAAGAATTGAACTTGGACAAGGTGGCATATTTCAGTAAATTCATGTCACTAATGTGATGTCAGAGCATACTAACTATATAGAGACAAATATTCCATAATGGACTATTCCTAGTTTATTCTTCTGAACATCTTAAAACATTGCCACCTTTTTTAGGGGTATTAGAGTAATTTCTGTATTGAGATAATCAATTGGATCTGAGATCACCATTCTTGTGTGGTGTTTGGGTCATGAGCATTATGCTCCTGACAAAAGGAGAAAGGAACATCCCAGGCATATGGGTATTGTATATGTCACCAAGACAAGGTTACAAAGAAAGATAATGGAATAAATAACCTTGAACATGGCTCTTCAAGCTTAATAGTTTATAGACATCATCATTCATGAGGAAGTTATGATTTTACCCATTGCTATTTGTGTTTGAAGGACCCTTTGTCATTAGAATTTTATTTAAGTTCTGAGAGTGATAGAGCTTGAGATAAGTAGTGTTACCTTCTTTTCTTAGGCCACAATTAAATACCCTATACATGTTTGCATGCCTGGGAATATTACTGATTTTTTCCTCCCTCTTCTGACCTTTTAGTACTATTCATGAGTCAAATGGTTTGATCTGCTTACTAAAATAATTCTTTTGGCTGAACAATTATGATGTTTTCACTTTGGTTTCCTTTGTTTTCTTCCTTCCTTCTTATTCTATAATTTTAAATCTTGTTGAGATGAAAATAACAATACCAACCAGAGGCCATGGATGCTTGACTGTATGTAGTGGTGTTTTAAGCACTTAGCAGCTATTATATAATTTAAAACAAGGTAGGCACTATCATACTCCCCATTTTACAGATGATGAAACTGATGCTTAAAAAGTTGAGAAACCTTTTAAGTCATAAGACTATATTGATTGACAGAACGTGGCCTTGAACCAAGGTCTCACTGATTCTAGAACCCACCTTCATCATGAAAACCATAATATAAGAACAGAAAGGAAATATAAAAATCTTCTAGTTCAAACTATTCCTTTTACAGATGAAAAAAATAGGTCAAGAGAGGTTAAATTGCTTACCTGAGGTAATACAATTAGCAAACGGAAGTGGCAGTTTCAATTAGTGTCTATTTTCATGGAGGTTATGCAGGCATTTTGTGTTCCATTTAATTGGCCACCTTGGATCAGGTATCATTTCTGGACCAATCTGCTATAACAAGGAGTATGGGCTTGTTGTACAGAATTGTTCAAAATGGCTGCTGTCTCGCTCCCTTCTTGCTGGGGAGTTAAGAGGAATTCTTATAGTTGGACAGACACTGCAAAAGCTATTCACTGAATGTGGCTGTTATCTCCCAGGGCTGGAGGCCCAGTTCTAGCCAGACTCCCGCAAAGTCAGGAAGCAAGTCCCTGCTTAAGGAATTTTCCATGTTATTAGGATTTCTTCTCCTCTCAAAGTAGATCAAATCCAGGGTGAAACCAGTCTGCCTTCGTTGTTCTTCACTCAGTCCACTCTCCAGGCCCTGCCTCTATGTTGAAGGTAGATTGAGTTTGACAGATGGAAAACCAGCAGCAGTCCTGAGACTGGCTGCCAAATGGGACACAGGAGGAGGTGATTTGATGGGTTATGGCATTGAATTGAAAGGGCACGGATATCAATGCATCGATGAAGACAATGGTGACCTTCTTGAGGAAATAGCAGTATTTTCCATCACTGAATGAACCATGTTGAAGGTTTAGAAAAGGGAGAGGCAGTTACTGGGCAAGGTACTGCTTTCTGATGTATACCGTGTTTCCCCGAAAATAAGACCTACCCATAAAATAAGCCCTAGCAGGATTTCTAAGCATTTGCACAATATAAGCCCTACCTCGAAAATAAGACCTAGTGATGGGCGTGGCTACGCAGTGTATCTGCACAACCCAAGCATTTCGCCGCGGAGCAGTAAAGAAGATGAGCAGCCCTTCTCATCTGCCTCATGAGAGCTCTGCTGCTCGACATGAGAGATTGGGGCCAATGGTTCTAAAGGAAATAGAGTCGCAAGATATTCAGGATGGAATTCGAGGTTTGAAGAAATATACTTAAGTATATTTGAATAAATGTAGATTGTTGTACTGTACTTCAAAAAAATAACACATCCTCTGAAAATAAGCACTAGGGTGTCTTCTTGAGGAAAAATAAATATAAGACCCTGTCTTATTTTTGGGGAAACACGGTACCTATATCAGAGGTATATGGATAATATATAACTCAAATATTTAACTTGCATAATAGTGCTTCAACATATCTGTGTTTAAAAACATATCTTTTTAATATTGATGTTTGTCTCAATTGGACTTTTTTAATACTCCATTTTTCTGATTACAAAACTAAACTTATTCAAGAAAAGTATGAATAAAGAAGTTGTTATTCACTGAGATACATATGCAGGTTGAAGGGTGAATTGCTGGGACAGAGTTGTTTTTTACCTGGATGTGCATTTCCTTTCCCTTTCCAAGCAGGTAGCCAGGCATTCTGTGCTCCCCTTGCCTCAGAGGAGAGTTGTGCTGCAGAGGTAGTAGAAGTTGCCCATACTAGAGAAGAGATGGATTTGCTGTTCTAGGGGCCACTTGAGAGTATTCTAACCTGGAGGGAGGAGCAGCAGGGACCTTTGGGAAGGTAAGCAGGAAGATATAAAGGAACAGAAAGAGAGGGCTTGATTTCCTACGGTTGGTGGTTCCAGTGGTCTGCTTCTTTGTAGCACCCCAGTACTCTGGCAGGACTTTGGGGTTAAGGGGTGACACACCTAGGAAAGCTATGTATACCTGACTTTGGCAGAAAATCTCACAGCACCTGAAGCAGGCCTCCCTCAATACCAAAGTCTTGAGAGGACTTCAGTCCATCAGTTTTCTTTTAAAACTGCAAATCTTAGCACGTTTCCCAGTGAAAGATCCCTTCACTGACTTCCCATCTGTAAGAGATAAAGAGGAGTATTCCAAGCAGATGCAGTCGCATGTGCAAAGCTGTTCATACGAAGCTCACAGCACATGTACTCTGTACCAGTGACTTTCTTCATTTGGATCACAGAGTCTGTATTGATGAACAGCTGGAGGGAGGGGCAAAGGATGTTCCTGGGGGCCTCGACTGCCATCTGCTGGGATCTCTGTGGGCCAATGACTTTTAGGAGCATATGTAGTTTTTTCAAATAAAATCTCACATAGAAACCCAGGGTATGAAGTAGATAATAGTGGAGAGGCACACCAGGGACTCCTGTGCCTTCCATGAACCCTTGAGTTCTCGAGGCATCTCTGTGGGACCATGGCTGTGGGTAATGGGGAGCCCATTGTCTGCTCAGATTTGAAGTTTTATAAGATGACCACAATGGTGGTATGAAGATACATTAAGGGACGAAGACCAGGAACGTTAGACTGGATGCAAAGAGACCAATCTAGAGAGGAAAAATTTCTGCACACAAACTGGTTATGTAAAAATAACTTTATTTTTCTATGAATTTCAGTCTCATAGAATATTATGAACTTCATTTGATTTGATGGTGAAAATTTAGTTATAATTCAGGGTCACAGTCTCCTTCTCTGACTTGGATCTAATCCCAGGGGTGTTTATACACATAGTAAAAGCCACCACTTATTCAAAACCCAATTATATAAAAGGCAGGCACTTTACAAAATGTAACTCATTTAATTACTGTAGTAACCCTTTATGGCATGTACAGTTATTATCTCCATCTTACAGATATGAGGAAACTGAGGCCCAGAGAGTTGAGTTATTTCTGGGATTTAAACCTAGGCAGCCTGGCTTCCAGTGCTCCAGTATCTGGGTTGTTAACCCATGCAGCTGCCATGTGGAGGAATCTTTGGGGAGTGTATCATTTTGTCCTTGGAATGATCAGTCCTCTCTGGCATGCACTGCCATTGAGGTTTTTTTGTTTGTTTGTTTTTAATCCCATCTGGTTCTAGGACATCATCCACGTAGGTTGCTCTGCATCTTCCAGAATGATTCATCCAGCTACTCACAACCTACACTAGGACTGGAAGAAGCAATTTGAGGCTGTGTAGGACTCTATCCACCTAGATTAGTGGTTTTTAACAGGGATTTTGCCCCCAGGGGACATTTGGCAATGTCTAGAAACATTTTTGGTTGTTACAACTTGGGGTGAGGAGGGTCGAGGCCAGGGATGGTGCTAAACATCTTACAATGCATATGACAGCCCCCACAACAAAGAATTTTCCAGACCAAAAAAATATCAATGGTGCCAAGGTTGAGAAATCCTAACACAGACTTGAAATTACATTTTAGCAATTTTATTTGCAGAGTTGTTCTTTCTCCCTAGAGCTCTATCTTTCTGGGAAGGCACTGGCTCTCTTTGTTCTTAGATCCCACCAAACCATTTAGAATTTCTGATACCTTTCCCTGCATCAGGGCTTAGTGCAGGGCTGGTCAGTGGGTTGGGACCTAGGCCTTCTTTTCAGGTAGCCTCTTGTGTCAAAATTCTCTGCACTTAATCTCTGACTATTTCTCCCTTTCCTCCTTTTACCTAGTCTGAGTGTAGGAAGCTTTGCTCTTACCGGTCATATTCTTCCAAATCTATTGCCCATTGTTCCTCTACATTTTGAAACTCAAACTCCAAGAATTGATTACCTTTTTCTCTGCTTTATGTTATGTAATCCCTTTCCCGGGGGCAATAAATACAGAAAAGTCAGCAGACTGAATGAAGTTTTACAGAAATGCAAGGAAAACCTTATTTGTCCGTGTCGGCATTTTGCAATCTGTATTCTAAGGACCACTGTCTCTGGAGATGTCCACAGGTTTTCTACGAAAGGGGGGAACTGCTGCATGTGGCCTCCTTTGTAGGGATTCACAAATTATATACACATTCTTAAAAGCTCAGAAAAGCAAACTATTTAAATTTGTTTATTTCAAGGCTTCCCAAAAGTGTTTGACCAGAAAACCTTCCCTTTCAAGGATTCCCCAAGCATAGTTTGTACATAGTTTGAGAAATGCTAGTCTATGTGATAGATGTGGCCTTTATCAAAGTGTTGGCAGGGAGAAGAGGGCAGGTTCTAGAGATATTAAGTTAGACTCAATGGTACATGATGAATGATTGGTTATGGGAGGTAAGGAAGCAAGAGAAATCAATGGGAAAATATAGAAACATCAAAACTGAAGGAACAAATTTTGTATCATTCCTTATATATCACAAAGTATTAGGCACCAGGGATTTAAACAAGTATAGACCACCAAATGATAATACTGAATTTATCTCTCACCTGGATTATTGTAATGGCTTTGTAAATGGTCTCCTACTTTTCATTCACTTCCTCTTGTAATCTCAACTCTACACTGTCAGCAAAGAAATCTTAATAAAAAAAGGCATAATCATGACATTGCTCTTATCAAAGAACTTTGATGGTCCAGTTTTGCACACAGACTATCCAAACTCCTTTGCATGATATTCAGAGGCCGTTGTCAAAATCTCCCTGAATACGAATATAACCTGGTGTGGCATGAAATGAGCAGCTCTTATTCAGCAAGGTCTCGCCATGCACTGCCAGTGCTTATGTGCTTACGTGCCTTTTAGGGACTCTAGGGGACAAGGCAGGCTGTAATGGGGGATCATGCATTTGTCCCAGCCCTGTGTAAATGCCTTGATTCTGTGTGCTTCACAAGTGTATCTGTACTGTAACCTGACCAGACAGCGAGAGTGTGTGTGGTTTGTCTTTGCCTATGCAGATATCTTCCATTTGCCCTTCCAGGTCCACTCTTACCCTTGGCCACTCTGCTCTGTGCTCTGGGAGGCTGACTTCTTTGTATTTCCCTGCCCGCTGTCTTAAGTTGGGTTTGGTTAATGGGAAATGTTGGCAGGAGATGGGAGGGAGGGAGCAGATTGAGATCAGAGTCTTCATTCCCTGGACCCCTCCCTGGCAGGGTTCTGCAGGCCGGCTGTGTCCTGTGATGGCTTCTGCTCTCCTCCAGGTGGCCTCCCATCATCCTTCCTCCTCTCCAGGTTTGGATAACTGCATCATCTCTTCCTTTCCCCTTGGGCCTGGTTCCTGCAGTATCCTTGTGATTCCTCTACATCCCGCCTGTATGCTTGTAAATAGTCCATTAAAAATAAACCCTTTCAAATTGTCCCAATTTGAATATTGTATTTCTTTTCCACGGAGACCCTAACTGATACATTTGGCCATCTGAAACACTGATGTTTTTGAGTGTCTATGAATAGTAAAGATTTAAATGATAAAGAATTAAACAGACATTTATTACACAATGTCCATTTTTGTGTTTTACCTCCTATCATTTCAAATACCATAAAATTATAAAATGGAATATTAAATTTAAAAGTAACTTTGAATAAGGATAGTATTTATTTTCTGTTCAAGAAAAGTCATTTCTTTTGTGATCCATTGACTGGAAAATTTTTCATTTCTAATAAAAATTAATGGAAGAGAGCTCTGAGTTGGTTTGGGTGGTGGGGGAGAATCCATTTGCACATAGTTCTCTCTGGTAAGGTCCACAGGGTTATGTATGTTGGGAGGTTAATTGGAGGTATTTTGGAGTGAAAAGACCCAGGAATTACTGGGGGTCTCAGTGGCTTCAGCTTTTGCAGCTAGTCTTTAATTAATGCCAAGTGAACTTTCAAGGATAACTAAGAGACTATAAGTTGACTACAACTAAGTAGTTTTCTTCTGGAATCAGATGTGAATCTTCTTCAGAAGAAAAATTCTCCAGAAAGAATCCAGGTAGGAGTGCCAATGCTAGATATTTTTCCTCCTTTAGACTGTTTATAATATTATGGGTTCTTTGAATTAGGACAGAATATATAATGCTGATGCTAAAGGATCACTTTCTTGCAAAGAATAGCAAAATGCCTTTTTTTCTTATTTACAATAACTGATATTTACCTCTCAGTCTATTTATTATTGGTTCATATTTTTTAAGAAACATTATGTTTTGAAAACAGTTTTATATAAATTAATTTCACCTTCTGTGATTCTAGCCATGAAAAAAAATTTCAAATTACTGATTCCTTTTAAGGGAAGAATGAATAGTTCTCAAATATGACAGACTAGAGATACATATCTTGAAGCTTGCAGTATTCTCGCTAGTATATAGCTATTTTTTGCTTATAGATCTAGCCATATAGATTTTTATATATCTGTCTATATATAGCTTTACATCCCTTAGAAGCATGTGCTTTCTTTTTCCTGAGGAATCTTGTTTTGGAAATGGCAACATAACAAGCCTTTCCTTTGGAGTTGCAGAGGGGAAGGGACCCTATGTATTATAGCAATGACATTGGGGTGAGGCTCTGCAAAGGACCATAACCGTGCTTTCCATGTGATTAGAAGTGAGGCACTCCATGTACATGATGATTGTGGTGTGAGGGGTAAAAAGACAAATCTAATGTATAAGCAAGATTTCCTGTGCTGTTTTTCTTTTTGTACATACTAATGTACTATTGTTGTAATCAGTGGTTCATGCTTGGGACATAGGAAAGATCCAGGTAATCTTTTGAATATGTTGTTCTCAAGCTGTGGTTTCTTTTAGCCTCCCCCAGTTACTTGATTACAGAGAGAGGAGCATAATTTTATTTAAAGAGAGGATATAAAAACAGGCACAGTATTGGTAGCTTGATTTGTATTTTCACTTTGTTCCCCTTTGTATTCCAGAGGGAAGGATTTTTTTTTCTACATTGAAACTTGAATAGGAAATATTGGAGATTTATATTTTAAAATAATTAGTAAATGGTGGGTATATCTTACACTTGCATTTTTAGTTTCTTTTAGCTGTAATTCTGAAGTATTAAAATTAATAACATTCCAATTGGAATACAATAACTCTGAAAATGTACCTTATTTTTTGGTTACTAAATTGTAGTAATGATAGAAAGTTAGCACCTTTCTTCTTTAAAATAATCTAACTTAGTATTTATATCTAACTGTGCTGTTTCCTGTTAGATCAAAAGCCTTATTTTATAACTATAAAGAGTTTTAAAAGGAAAATAGTCTTGATAGTTATTATTGTGTCTAAAAAAGATGGTAAGTATTTTTTTTTAATGTGAAAGCTCCTTGTTGTGAGGAGTGCAAATATAAAATACGTAAACTTGAACACCCTCAAAATACCTTTTAGATGAAGCAGTATATTTGGAGGAGGGAAAACCACGGTGAGTCAGCTGCCTCTCCAAGCTTTGCTTTCAGAACAGTTACTGACTTGTTTAGTGACCTTGGCCATCTTGGTCTGACTCTGTTTTAGTTTTCCCTCTTGACAAACGAATTTCTTTCTACTGATCTGCTTTCCCTGAATGTGCTTTAGAAGAAAAATGCTATATAAATGCCAATTAACAATAACACTTTCTATCTCACTAGTAACTTTCAATCTGAAAGAACACAATTTATTGATATATTTTTTGACCTTGTAATCTTTACCAAAAAAAGAATAAATAAAATCCAAGTACATTTTAATGAAGTATGCTAGGATAAATGAAAGTTCATTACCATATAAATATTATATTCAACATACATTCTTTTAAATAGAAAAATTTGGCTTAGCAAGTTGGCAGCTTGAAAATCCTTGCTTTATTAGTTAGCAAATGATTCTGGATTTTATCACATTTTATTGTCAATCTCAGTTTTTTGGTGCCTAGGAATTCAAGATTATATGCTCAGCTGACCCTTTAATTAGCTCTCATTCTGTCTTACATGATTTATAGCCTGGTGGCTTACATGTAAAAATGATATATGATTTAATGAACTGGAAAGGCAGAATAGGTTCCCACCTCCCATTGTTTAATGCCTTCCTCTGGCTGGTGACTGGAGCAGTGGGGACAGGCAAAGCAGCAGTTAGATCCCCTCATTCGTGTACTGTTACAAGGACAGGAAGGTCCAGCTTGCTGTGATTTGTGATTGTTTGAAAATATACTTTTGTTTCACTACAAAACATAAGAACATTGATTCAGGTATTTTGAAATAGTCTATTAAAAGAAATATGAGTGGCTATTGACTCAAATTCTCTTATTTTGCATTTTTATTTTATTGTTCTAAATGCAAATATTGCAGGGAAAGCAATACAGAGTTCAATCTGCAGGGTTTGGCAGTATTTTAACACGGTTTGTCCATTAAGTCCATAAGTGTACTGAGCAAGGAACTGGATTATAGCAGTGGAAAAGAGAGACAAGGCCTCTTTATCGGAGGACAGATAACAAACGGTAAATAAATGCATAAACACGATAATTTCTGATTATGTCATGTGGTAAATACTAGGAAAAGCAACTTTATGAATTTGACTATTTTAAAGACCCATATAAGTAGAATCATGCAGTATTTGCCTTGCTGTGACTAATTTCACTTAGCTTAGCATAATGTCCTCAAGGTTCATCCATGTTGTTGCCTATTGCAGAATTTCCTTCTTTTTAAAGGCTGAATAGTATTCTGTTGTATGTATATACCTCATTCCATTCATCCATTCAGCTATAGTCAATAGTAATGTATTATAAAATTAAAAATTTGTTAAGAGGGTAGATCTCATGTTAAGTGTTCTTATCACAATAATAATAAAAAGAACAACGTTAAACAAGGTGCTCTGAGAGAGTTTGCCTGGAATGAGGGGCTGCTGGAGAGCTGGTGTCAGGGAAGGCCTGCCGAGGGGTGACACCCCTTCCAAGAACCACCTGAGTCTGGAGGCAGAGATTTCTGAGCACAGGGCACAAAGAACACCAAGCCTAAGAAGGAACAAGCTTGCCTGTTATCAGGAATAGAAAGAGGAAAGTAGGATGAGGAGTAACGTCGGGTAGGAGAAGTAGGAATTGAGAACTGAGAGAGGCAGTTAGCACAGGGCTTGGGAGACCATAGTAAGGCAGTGTCAGCAAATGCCACATTCCTAAGACATTTGCCAAGCTTCTTCTGAGCCCCACCCAACCAATACCCCAGAGGAATTAGGGTGCACATGTTTAGTTTATGCATACTCCATTAGGTTTGGGCCCCACCTGTATAATATGAAGTAGAGAGTTCTGGGGCCAAAACATAGAAAAGTGTTTCATTACCTCAAGAGTTTCCACTTTCTCCTCTGTAATTTTTTATTTGGAAAAATTACAGATAGATAGAAAAGTTGCTTAAACCCCCCACGTAGGTTCAGCAATTGGTAACAATTTGCTACTTTTGCTTTATCTCTTTTCTCTCTGTAAACACATTTGGTTTTTGTTTTGTTTTGTTTTGCTTTGCTAAAGCATTTCAAAGTTAGTTGCAGACATCATGGTATTTCACCTTTAATGACTTCAGCATGTATCTGATCATGTCCAGGAAATTTAGCAATGCAATATTTTATCTACTATCTGGCCTATATTTACATTTCCCAAGTTGTCCCAGTCATGTCCTTTTGGGCTGATTTTTTGATTGTCTTATTTCTTTAGTCTCTTCTAATCCGGAATAGACCTCCAACCGCCTTCATTTCTTAGGATATTGACATTTTTGAAGAGACAAGCCAAATGCTCTACAGAATCTCTCTCAGTTTGGATATGTCTGAGGTTTTGTCATGATTAGATTTTGGTTAAATATATTTGGCAGGAATGATCCATAGGTGATGTCACGCCTTCTGTGGTGTATAATGTCAGGTCGCTCATGATGTTATTTTGTCCTAATGTTGATGATATTAAACTTGATCACTTTGTAAAGGTGTATCTGCCAAATTTCCCCATTGTAAAGGTATCTTTTTCCCTTTGAAATCAATAAATAATCTGTGGGGAGATACTATGAGACTCTGTGAATATCTTGTTTCCTAATAGCCTTTCACCTAATGATGTTAGCATCCACAGATGCATCTTTCCAGAATCAGTTACTACTGGTGGTTGTAAAAATGATGACTGTATTTCTCTTGTTCCTTTGACACTCATTAGTTAACTGACTTTTGTAAAGAAGAATTTCCCTTCCCCTCTTCTCTTTTAAAATATCAATTTGGACTCAATAATTAAAAAAAAAATTATGTTCCATTTCTATCATTATACAGTCTGATGCTGTAATTGGCCCAAACTTGACTAGTAAGAGCCCCTTCCACTTCAAGCTGAAATTTTTAACATTTTTAATTGTTATTTAGCACTTTTTTTTTCCCCCTGAGAGTAGGAGGAGGTTCAGGCTCACTTTGTACTTTCCCTGCCCCAGACCAGAAATCAATGATTTCTCTAAAAATTCCTGGTTTCTTTTAGTGGGGAATAGTATTTAGAAATCAACACCTGGGAACTAGGTGTGTTTATTACTGCTGTGGTATCATTGCTTCTAGAACTGTTCAGTGCATGTACACGCACACATGAAGGATCACAAATTCTTACTGATTACCTCTAATTCTAATCCAACGCCACAGCCTTCTTTTTTTCCCTTCCCTATTCTATAACTGTATCTCCTTCCACAGAGAAAACCATGATTCTAACAACATAGATATATTAATATTTACTTGTTTGCAGCTGCAGTAACCCCCTCCCAAATTTTAGAATTGCTACATCAATACAGCACCAGCGGCAATCTCATTAAGTTCAAGATCTCCTTGCACTTCTTTTTGTCATTAGAATAAATATATTTCATTGAGGATGTAAATTCATACACCGTGTTCAAAAGTTACCTATATTCTTTTTCTATTTTCTTCTGTATGGTTACGTTACTTATTTGATATACAATTAAATTTGTTTCTGTTTGAATTTAATTTTACTTTCTCTTATCCTTTCTTATTTAATATTAGTATGTAAAACATTAACATGGTTCAAAAGTCAAAACTATATAAAAAAGTATATTCAGTACTGCTACATTTTAAAAACCATTAGTAATTTTTAGCTGGAAACTCTAATAAGACAACAGCGTGCATACTAACCATCAGCAAATAGGGCAGCCTTATCAAAATGGCATAATGGTATCAGTACCTTTGTAGAACTAGAAAGGGCTGTGCAAATAATAGTTCTTCTTGTTTTGATTCTGCATTATTATTTTCCTCTCTAATTGTAAATCTTTTACATTTATATCTAGTAGTTTTATACTAATTTTTAGCAGGATCCTGTGTGTGTTTTCATTGTTTTTTTTTTTTTAGGTATACATCATCTATAGAGCAACTTTTTTCTATGTACCATATCTGATTTGTGAGATCTGAAATAGTTTCAAAGACAAATACAAAGATCATTTTATTTATATGGTTCTTCTGTGTATTCTCCTGAAATAGTCAAAATATGGTCAAATTTAGGGAAACAAAAAACTGAAAAATATAGTCAAATATTCGATTGTGTCTAAATAAATTAAAATTGCATAAAGTATCTGATCGTGTTTATAAACACATACATATATACATATACACACATATATATCCACACATGTATACAAGCACATAATTTGGTTGTTTTGTTCCTATAAAAGGACTGTATAAAAAGAGTGGTGTACCTAAAAAAATGTAAAATAATGGATTGTGCAGATTTTAGAGAGACTATAAATTAACTTTGAAAAATATTTTTATATAACATTGTTATTTTTGCCCCAAACCAGAGAAATTTCAAGTGAATAAAATGTTTCTTGTTGAAGGTAATGTCAGAAAAATCACTTCAACTCTTAGCATGATTAGTTTACTCATGCAACACAAATTAATTGAATACTATATGTCCAGTTAGGCCTTGAATATTTTCTCTAAGCTTATTTTATTTTAATTGTTAGATGCCTTGATTATTAGTGTTGAATGTGATGATTATTATAAAATGTATACTTGACCACTTAGGTTGATAATTTAAATTGTTTGCCTAAAGAGCATGCATACCTTGAAATCTCACAGAGTGGTCAGAGTGTAGATTTGCAAGCTTTTGGAAATGAGGTGATGGATTACTTGATGTCTGGTTTTGCTTTTCTGACTTGGTAGGCTAAGATGGGGTGAGTAACAAAGGCAAGATGCCTAGAATTGTTTCCTTTCCTTTCCTAAAACCTAATTTAATTTTTTGAAGAGTCCACTATACTTCCTCTTATCCAAATCCCACTTTTGAAAGGTTTATGTATATTAACATTTTTACATGCAAACACTGCCCCTGGAAGTGTTAAGCTCCTTTCAGTAATTTATACTGTACTCTGATTCATTTTAATCTGATTGCTTTCCTTCTAAATCCTAGAAGAGCTGCAATGAGACTGAATTTTTAAAGGGAGAGGTGAATATTTTGTAGCATATAGGGAACTTCAAGGAACATCCTGGGATGGATGCCCAGTGTAGTGGGGAAGTGGGGAAATAGGCAGGAGGGAAGGGCATAGTAGGAGAAGGAATATTCCTTTGTAAATATAGGAAAAGGCCAGAAATTTTCTATTTTTCATCTTTGCCTAGGGCCCTGGTTATCCAGAATCACCTGAGACATCATCTTCCTAGCTCCTTCAGTTGAGCTAATCTGATCATTCTGCTACTCTGAGACTTGTCTATGGAAGGAGGCTCTGATGAACCTCAGACCCACAGCTAGATGTTATGTAAGGGCAGTCTTGCCTAAATTGAAATAAAACTCCACATCCTATCATAATTCGTTCATGCCATATGCCTGAACTATTTCTTTCTGTCATAAGGATTAATAAACTTCAAGGTTCCAAATGCATGAATCAGAGAACTAGTAGGCACTCAGAGATTTTCTATATTAGTCTCTTTATGATTCAATAAATTGAGTTCTTAAGAAACAGATGAGCTTGGCACAGCAGTGACAGAGTTTGGACTATAACATTTGGTCTCCCTACTCCTCGTCCAGGGCTTGGCCCCTTTGCCTACGTACATACCCATTACTTGGTGCTCCTCAACTGACCCTTTTTTCTCTTGGAAGGAGCATTTGAGCAGCTTTCTAGGCCATGAGAGAATTGGTATCTGTTTTCAAGGAAGTCTACTTCTGGAAAATTAGAGATTATACTTTCATATCATTATCATGCAAGAATATCCAAGTATATGTAAGTAACAAGATAGGATTTTTTTATTTTCAAAAGAGGGAGTCAGGATGGCAGACCAGAGATACCAGCTGCCAGATCCTCTCAGAAAGAAAGAAAAGTTTTAGATGAAAAAGAAAAAACAAACAAACATAGATCAGGTATAATTCCAAGGGAAATGTGCCAGCAACTACCAGAGACTCCACAGGAAGAAGTTGTGGAGCAGAATAGGAAAGCAAAAGGTATCAGAAGAGATCAACCCCCGAGAAGCTTGGAGTCCAGTGACTCCAAGGTGGAGCAGTTTGTTTCTCTGCTCCTTGCATCTCTGATAGACAGTGGGTTCCTGAGCTGCTGGAGAGACCTGCTTTCCATAAGAGCCCAGAAGCTGCTGCTGTCAGGGAGCTGGGAGCTTCTTGTGGACAGAGCACCAGGCTCTCAGCCCTGCAAAGCGCCCCACAGACCCAAGCCAGAAGGCAGGCACCATATTGCTTCTCTACACACGGTGAGCCTTTGTCCTCCCCAGGGGGCTTCAACTCCTCAGATATCATCTCACTTGTTCTCACACAGACATTTTCCAACTCCAGCCCAGACTTCAGGAGCCACAGGGGTCTAGTGAGTCCTGAGTGACCTGTGTGACTCCAGTGCCTGTACATTCTGAGCAAGTGGCCTCCTGGAAGGAGAGATGGGTGTGACCAGAGTGCTGGCTTTCTTCTGTCTAGACTCTCTTTCTCCCCTTCCCTTCTCCCACCCATGGCTGCCCAGAGAGACAATTGAGCCATCAAACCACGGCTTCCACAGAGAGTTGGGATCAGACCTTCTTCTGTGGCTCCTGCAGCAGACTGAGGGATGCTGGGACTATGAGCTTCCTGCCTGCCAGCTCTCCCTGGTGCTGCTTGCCCAGTGACTCCATCAGAGCAGGACATGCCCCAAGTCTGAGGGACATCGAACCTGCTTGGGCACCCCATGGGCAATTCAGGACCAGTGTGCTTCTCCCTGGCATGGTCAGGGATTGATCTTTGGGGAGCCAGGATGGACCTGCAGGACAGATCCTGTACCCCCAGGTCTTGATCTCATTGCTTGGGGGCAGGGAGGAGAGATTTGTGAATTAGTCTTGGGAGGCAAGGGAGCCCACATGGACAGAGCAGGGAGGAGAGTACAGTTGTGGGTGCTAGCTGCAGCATGCTTGTGGGACATCCCTCCCCTGTTAGGAGGGCTGTGCTCTCAGCTCAGGCCAGGATCCTGGACAGAGAATTTCCCGGCCAGCATCACAGTCCTGGGGTAGCTGGGCTGGCTTGAGGTCCTGTCTATCAGCAGACACTGGAAACAGGGGAAACCTCAGAGTAGGGGAGGGCAGAGAAGAGTGAAGCCTGCTCCAGAGTGCCAGATTGTGAATCTCAGATGGCTCTGCCTGCATAAGCAGACTTTTTGGTTGATTGACTGGGGCCACTTCAGCCCCTCCCTGGTGGCTTTGCCCAGAAGCTGGGAGCAGACCTTTGACCTCTGCTGCAACAGATACCTTGCCAGCTTTTGTGGAGCATGAGGGCAAGCTCACCCAACCCAACCCCACCCAGCCACACTCCCACACCTGCCTCTTCTGAGGCAGAGAATAAGGACTCACCCGAAAGTTCCAGGGCTCCATTCACCACCTGGGGCATTTGAGTGCTTCTTCTAGGTGACTAGAGTCAGTCACAGGACCCAAAACCAACATTGTAGCTTGTTCATTCTGGTAAGTGCCATCTACTGATAGGGAGGTCAATTTGCACTCCTTTTACAGCATTTTCACTCAATCATACAAGGTGTAATTGATTCTCATCCACAAATACCACCTACTGTCTCAGAGATTAAATTAGGTGTGACATTATCTAAACAAAAGAAAATCTGAAAATAAGAAGCAACAGCTGCTCCAGATGAGAAGGAATTAGCAAAAGAACTATGAAAGTATGAAGAATCAGAGCAAAAGGACACCCCCAAAAGGGAGCACCAGCTCTCTAGCAATGGGTACCAATTAAAATCAGAATATTGAAATGACAGATAAAAAATTCCAAATATGGCTTATAAGTAAGCTCAATGAAATACAAAAGAAAATAGAAAACTGACACAAAGAAACCACAAAAAAAAAAGTCAGGAAATGAATGAAAAATTTACTAAAGAAATTGAGTTATTGAAAAAAATCATATAGAACTTCTAGAAGTGAAAATTTCATTCAAGGAAATAAAAACAGTGGAAAGTCTTAAGAATAGACTAAACCCAGACAGAAGAAAGAATCTCAGAACCTGAAGATAGCACCTTTCAATTAAACAAGTCAGGCAAAGATAAAGAACAGAGAATTAAGAGGAAGGAACAAAGCTTGCAAGAAATATGGGATTATGTAAAGAGGCCAAACATAAGAATTATAGACATCCCTGTGGGTGAGGAAGAAATCACACAATGGCTGGAAAAACTATTTGAGGGAATAATAGAGGAAAACTTCCCTGGTCTTGCTAGAAATTTAGATACCCAGGTACAAGAAGCTCAATGAACACCTGGGAGATTCATCACAAAGAGGCAATTACCATGACATATAGTCATCAGACTGGCCAAAGTTAACAGGAAGGAGAAACTGCTGCAAGCTGTAAGGTGAAAACATCAGGTAACTTTGAAAGGAAAACCCATCAGACTAACTGCAGACTTCTCAACTGAGAACTTTAAAAAAGGAACTTAATTTAGATGATAAGCCCATTTTTACCTATTTTTTCCCCCAAGCAACTTGATCTGCTAAATTTTGGGTTCCTTGGGAGATGCTCTTACAGTTTTGCTGGATCTCCACTTTGGCAGTAAAATGCAGTATAGCACTGTGGTTTAGAGTGGTGCATAGTGGAGTCAGTCTGCCTGCTTACTGTTTACCAGCTATATGAATTGGAGAAAGTTTCTGATTCCTTATTTGGAAAACAAGGATACAATATGTACCATATAAGTTTATGTGAAGATTAAATTAGGTAGTGTATAAAATCTGTAGCACAGTGCCTGATACTTTGTAAATGCACAGTAACTGCTATCATCATTATTATCATAATTGTTATTATTGATGCTGTCTGTAAAAGGAATTCTATATAGACATCAGGCATCTTTGGTTCAGGATTCAAGTGCAGTTTCTTTGTTTTCCATCCCATAGATATTATAATATATTTTTAAATATTTTAACTCTCTGAAAATAAAAATCTGTTTTTTCAATTAATAGATTTTATTTTTTAGAGAAGTTTTAGGGTTATAGAAAAATTGAGCCAAAAATACAGAGAGTTCCCATATACTCCATCTCTTGCTTCTCACTTTCCCCTGTTGTTAACATCTTTCATTGGTATGATACATTTGTTACAGTCATTGAACCAGTATTGATACATTATTATTAACTAAAGTCCATGGCTTGACAGTTCATTTCTTTCCATTGTCTGGATTTTCATTATGTTTATCTGTTCGCCTACTGAAGGACATCTTGATTGCTTCCAAGTTTGGGCAACTATGAATAAAGAAAGGCTCTATAATATTTTTTTTTTGTGGAGTTTTTGTGTAGGCATAAGTTATCAGTTCATTTGAGTCAATACTTAGGAGCATGATCGCTGAAACCCCTGGTAAGACCATGTTTAGCTTTGTAAGAAACTGCCAATTTCCAAATCTGCTGTACTGTTTTACATTCCCACCAGCGATGGATGAAGAGTTCCTGTTGCTTCCCATCCTTGCCAGCATTTGGCATTGTCAGTGTCTTAGTCATCCTAATAGGTATGTAGTGGTATTTCTCTGTTGTTTTAATTTGCATTTTCCTAATGACATATGATATTGAGCATCTTTTCATGTGCTTATTTGTCATCTGTATGTCTTCTTTGGTGAGATGTCTATTCAGATCTGTTTGCTCTATTTCAGTTGGGTTCTTTTTTAATTGTTGAGTTTTAAGAGTTATTTGTATATTTTGAATACAAGTTCTTTATCAGGTATGTGTTTTGCAAATATTTTCTCCTAATCTGTGGTTTGTCTTTTAATTTTCTTAACAGTATCTTCTCAGAGCAGAAGTTTTTAATTTCAATAAATGCCACCTATCATTTTTTTTTCTTTCATGGATTGTGCTTTTGGTGTTGCACCTAAAAACTCATCTCCAAATCCAAGGTTACTTAGATTTCCCCCTCTGTTATCTTCTAGCAGTTTTATAGTTTTGTGATTTAGTTCTGTGATCAGTTTTGAGTTGATTTTTTTGTTAAAGGTATAAGGTCAGTGTTTAGATTATTATTTTCTTTTAGCATGTGTTTATACAGTTGTTAGTTCATTTAATTTTTCACTCAGGTAAGTGAGTTAACATTATTTCTGAAGAAATTTATAAAAAGATGTTTTAATCACTGAAGAATCTGGGAGGATATTTATTTTTTTCAGTGAACAAAGTCTCTTCAACTATAATGAGAAGTATGTATTGTCATGACATCAAATTGTTTATCAGTGAAGCATTTTGACATTTGGTCTCTTATTATATTTTAGGATGATTTGGAAAGACTGTGGAATGGTGTGATTTAGAGCTGGTTGTATTTCTTAACTAAAACCTAGTCACTCAATAAAATTATTGTATAGCTTTTGTTCAAACAGTTGTGTTCTTTTAAAACTTCTTTTTTTTCCCATCTCATCCTTTTACTGGTTTGGAAGATTGTTGAAATGTTTGTCTTTTTTCTTTTCACTTTTCTTTCCTTTCTTTCTCTCTCCCTCCCTCTTTTTCTTTCTTTCTTTTTAAATCACTGTACTTGGCTAACAAACCTGAACATCTGCTGACACTACTGATCCTAGGAAAAAAATGTGAGATGATCTTTGGAAATATTTCTAGACACAGAGCTCAGGCAATCCATAAAATCCATATATTT
Source organism: Cheirogaleus medius (assembly GCA_008086735.1). Taxonomy (NCBI): domain Eukaryota; kingdom Metazoa; phylum Chordata; class Mammalia; order Primates; family Cheirogaleidae; genus Cheirogaleus; species Cheirogaleus medius. The sequence continues at coordinate 24,962,929 of VBSM01001562.1, read as the reverse complement.
CAAATCAAGCAAGTTTTGTGAAATGTTTTCAGAAATACAGTCACCAGTGATTTGATTATGTAGGCCTGTTAAAAGGAAAGGTTTTAAAGTTCTTGTTGAAGTGATCTGTATTTTTCATACTCTCAAACTTCATGAAAACCAAAAGCCATTTTTCTCCAAATGTTTCCTTTTACACTCTCTCTCTCCTTTTTAGCATTAATGTAGCCACTCGCATTATGATGGTTTGCTTAGTGTTGAACCAAATTATCTGAAAGATGAAATTGAATAAAAGATCTATTTTTTAAAGGAATTTTACTTAAGCTGCAAAACAAAATTGAGGTCATGTTGTACTTTTAATAAGGAGTTTCCAAATAAGGGCTATTATCTCTGAATAATGTGTGTAATATGGTGGGCTCATGGTGAAGAAATTAATGGACAATTTAATAATTAGTATTTGAATTTTTTCACCTTTGTAGGATGTGTTTTTACCTCTTATGTTTTTCTGTGGTTTCCCACATATTGCTATCTTACACTTGCTCACTGTTTGAAAATATAGGCATTACAAAAAAATAAATAAATCAGACAGACCCAGGAATTCCACAGGAATGTATACCTGTGTCCTCTAAAACACTAGGATGTTCCTAGCAGCATCATTCATAATAGCTCCAAGTGAAAAATACCCAAATGTCAATTTGCATTTGGGTATAAATTCTGATATATTCATAAAATTGAATGCTATATAGAAATGAAAACAAATGATTTATAACTACACACAGCAACATGGATGAAACTCACAAAATAATAAATATGTGTAATTCCATTTATAGGAAGTTTAAAAACAGGCAAATCTAATCCATGGTATTAGAAGTCAGGATAGTGCTTACCCTTCAGGCAGGCAATAATTGTACGGGGTCATGAGGAGGCTTCTGGGGTTTTGATAATATTCCACTTGATCTTAATGCTGGCTACATGGAGTTTATTCACTTTGTGACAATTCATAGACTCTATGCTTATGATTGTTGCTCATATGTTTGTATGTTATATTTAAAACTGTGCTAACAGAAAGGCAATGTTTATATCAACATTGGTCCCAGTGAAGGCTGCGTTTAATAGGTAGGAGTTAATAAATAGGGGGCTAAAGAAATGTGGAGATAGGTGTAAGGGTTATTTTAAAAAAACTATCTAGTATTATTTAAATAATACTGTATATTTTTATTTACCTTTTATATGTCAGAATTATATTTTTCAATATATACATAAAACACTAATTTCCCACTGCTGGAAATGCATCATTTCCTTAAAATAGTATATGTGCTGTTAGGAAATCAGCTATCAGATATTTGAATTAATGGAAGAGAAATCCTTACTTAAAAGTCTTTAGTGACTTACCATTGTTTACAGTCCAGTGTACTAGTTTCTTAGGGAAGTATATAAGGACCACTGTGATCTGGACTCTCCTCAAGTCTCTCTTCACGTCTCCCTCCCCAACCCTTCCCATCCTCCCATCTCTCTCCAAAATACTCAGCTCTTTGGATACCCTGACTTTTCTACACCTTCACATCTTTGCTCTGGCTGTTCCTTGTGCCTTCCTTCTCCTCTGCATTCCCATCATATTTACATATTTTTGACTAGTATATTCCTAGTGCTTCACACAGTCTCTGACACATGATGGGCTGCTGGTTAATTGAAGGCAACTTAAAGACTTTATCAGTCTCTTAAAGTATATGATATAATTTTATCCTCCTAAATAATTATGTGCCTTTTTGTTAGATTTTAAGGTCATTAAGTGTAGAATTATGTTTCCAGTTTGTCTTTATTCTATTGTAGTACTTAGAATGTGGTAGGAACTTGGTAAGTGTGGATGGATGAAAGATTTGAAATTTTGAATAGATATATAAACCAGAAGTCAGCTAAATTTGTCTTTGATGTATGCCTTATACATTTTTAGCTTCAAATTTACCTTTCTTATTACATTATTTATAGACACAAAAGCAGTTGTATTTATTTTTAGTACCTATTTTCTGGGTAAGTGCTAGTCAGTGAGAGGAATCTAGGCAAGTTAAAGAATTTTATTCTGTATCATTTACAAAGTAAATTAAAACAAAACAAAAATTACCCATTTATTTTAGGTACAGATCCATTGTGTGCATTGTGGAGAAATATTTGGCTATTGACCCCCCTGCTTTAAGGGTTTGTATTGCATACTTCAGAGGCACCTGTCGGGAATGTTTTTGCTTCTCAGCAGGGCTATCAATAGAGCTCTTTGCTTCATAGAGATGGATGGGGCTGGGGTAAGTGGTGTCTGAGTATTGTAAAAGGAAAGAAATCAGTCCTCAAGTTAGCGCTGAAATGGTGTCTTCCTTGTTAACAAGCCTGCCTTCCACCTACCTCCCTGAAGAAAACCCACAAGAGCAGTAAAGCTCTTGCTTGTTTTGTTGTTCTTTTATTTGTGGCTTTATAGAGTTGTATCGAGAAACAGAGCACTATCAGTCTTTGTTAAGATATCCTTTCCCTTCCTAATACCTTTAGAAAAAGTCTTTCTTATCCATTTAAACATTGAACTCCATTCTATTTTGACAATCTGTCGTGTGTGACGGTGGTAGCTACATTTTGGACAGCCGTTTTTCATACTTTAATTTATTTGTTTATCCATCTGTTCTTTTCTAATTTTAGGTTATCATTTTCTGGTCATGGCTCACAGAGGTGACGTAAAGTTTAAAAAGGAAGATCCTCCCCAATTTAGTGTCAATAAAGCCTGCATCGCTGAGGGAGAAGATTGCATTAGAATACTGATTATGAATCCTAGAGTCTTGGAGGATGGAGATGGTGGGGCCTTACTAAAGTGGTGAAAGAGAAGAAAGTTGGGGCTGGCAGATGGTAAAAGACATGAGTTAAGGAGGGGAGGGGGCATTGCTACCAATGGTACTTGAGCCCTAGTCACTTCCTTGAAAATGGCACCTAATCTCAGAGGCTCCTGGTGAAGCAGTACTTGACAACAGTGTAATGAAGTGGCAGGGGGCAGAAAGGTCCATTCCAGAATGGTTTGGTGAGTCATCTTGTGGGGACTTCTGCTTTAACATCATCACTACTTAACTGGTAAATGCATAGACATAGCTAACTAATCTGAGCTTCCAGATAAACTCTCAAGTAATTTAGAAAAGAGGGAATGGGATGCTTTTAAGGCTTGTCTTTATACTTTTAGAGTAGTGGGGGTAGCTTATTTTGTTAATCTGTATTCTTTAGAAGGAAAAGGATTGTGTTTTTGTAGTAACACATTTTAGACTATCAAAAAATAGGTGCTTTAACCACAGGTCAAAAATGCCAAAGATTTATTTTTACATAAAATTTAGACAGTGAATTTAAAATTTATTTTGATTTCTGTCACTTGAAAATTAAAAAGCAAAATGAAACAAAACAGGAAAGAGTGAATAGATAGCCACTGGGGACTGGACTGGATTTGCTTTTGTAAATGGGGGATTAGGATTTGTCCTATAAAGGACACACAGCATTTAGATTAGACATAATCTGATTGTATTGCAATACAAAGGCCATTCAAGTCAGTTCAGTGTCCAGGGTCTGTAAACACCATATGACCACTGATTGGTCCAGGGAAGAGTATTAACAGAAAGATAATAATGAGTTTTAATCCAAATCCCTAAAGCACAACAGCTGTGGCTTCAAATGAGTTTCTTTCAGACTTTAGAAACAATGCTATGTTTCCTACAACATGATAAATTGAACTTTTGTTTATTCACATAAAGAGTATGCCTATTTAACTTCACTTTTATTTGATTAGGTACTTTTCTTGTCTCAAATTTCTTTTAGAATATAATATATGTGTTGTCAACATGTTTGTATATTTATTTAAAATCAGACTGACCACATAATTTATTATCCAAAGCAGGACTCTTCAGAGTGAAAGAGAATGTTATTAATAGTTTTCTCTTTTAATTGGTTTAAAAGTATAAACCAATCTCTGGGCAAACTAGCATATATGGCCACCCTATTTAAAAGTTGTATTTTTAAATTTTTAAAATTCTCCAATAAAATTATGACATCACACTTAAAATATTAGGGAACCATGTGTTCTTTTCATGTGTGATTCAAAATATATGGTGCTTTAAAAGTGAGAAAACAAAACAAACATAGGCCTGTGGACACAATGAGTATTTAAAAATGTCAAGTTTGTTTAAATAAGATTTGCAAATTTTATTCTTTCTTATCTTGTGATTCCTAAACATATTGAGTTAGTCTTACAAGCATTTAGTTAGTATTTATTCTCTATATATTTGTGTTTTACTTATGTCATTATTCATATTGTACCTACTGTATTGTGAATGTTATGCTATGTTGTGTGAGATATTATGAGGAATGAAAAGGGAAGAAGAGTCACAACTGGATAAATGTCAAGATTTGTTGGTTGACTCCCAAGCATCCCTTCTTTTTCCCAAATACAGTGCCCCAAATTTTCTAACTATGCAGTTTGGGTAACATAGACTTCTCCTTCAGTTCCAAAAATGCTCTGATTGGCTTAAGCAATCAGTGTTCCCGTTTCTTTACCCACAGTGTTATATTTTTAGTGATGGTCACATGGTCCAGACATACACAACTGGGCTAGGTACTAGCATTTTAATTGAGCTACTAGGGAAACAAGCTCTGACTTTCCTGCTGGAAATAATTGAAGTTGTAGCCTTAGGAGATATAAGGCAGACCATCTGAAGATTTGAAAAAAAAAAAAGCCTTAGGGTGAACATAAAACCAAAGATCAGAAGGTTGGCATAAAGATAGTCTTGATGACACTGTTTAGCTGCTGGATAAAGCCACACCCTGTCACTGGAGTCTTTTATTATGAACCAAGAAATACATTTTATTGATCATTGCTCAAGTCTCCCCCTGCCCCAAAGAGATAGGGTCTCACTCTATCTCTCAGGCTAGAGTGCAGTGGCACAATCATAGCTCACTGCAGCCTTGAACTGGCCTCGAGCCCTCCTCCTGCCTCAGCCTCCCAAGAAGCTAGGACTATAGGGAGTACAGGTGCATGCCATCACACCCAACTAATTTTTAAATTTTTTTTGCAGAGATGGGGTCATGCTATATTGCCCAGGCTGATTTCAAACTCCTGACCTTCAGTCATCCCCTCTCCTCAGCCTCCCAAAGCTCTGGGATTAAAGGCATGAACAACCATGCCCATCCTGCTCAAGCCTTTTGAGTTTAAGTTTCAGTTTCTTGCAACAAAAAGACTTCCAAAATAATATAAGATTTGAAAATAATTGCAAACCATTGGGTTTGAATTTAATTGATCTTTGAGAAGAGGAATGACATGCTATTTATATGATTGATAGAGGGAGGTCTTAGAGTCTGGGCATTGGGTTAGGAAAGTAGAGAAAGATGAATAGTAAAATACAAGACAAACAATCCAAGTCAGGATGCTCTATACTAAGAGAAACAATGGCAACAAAGAGAAAGGAGTGTTCATTTGGTTTACTTGATAGTGAACCAAAGTTTGACAAAAGGCTAAGGAGGATTTAAAAATGAGCTTAGCTTTGTGGCCTTGGGTAGCCTAGAAAAGAAAGCTACATATAAAATTGTATAATACTTGTCTAGTCATAGCAAGCATCTTCATCTTTTATCTATAATTAAAATTAACCTATTTGTGAGACTTGCACTGTAGCTGTGTAATGGAGCATAGCAATTCTATGCAGTATTTTGTGATAATTCAAGAATTTGATATGTGGGGACAAGACACAGGCAGAAGAGAGAGTCTCACTCTTGTTGCATCATCTACTTAATCTCACTTATGGAATCAAGGTTAGTAAGTTAGAATATTTCTTTGGCTAGATCTTTATGACCAGTGCAAAGTTATCTTTTGATTCATTATGAATTTTGAGCTCTTAAACACTAACTTGCTTTCTTTTCCCTTTCTCAAATGAAAAGAACCCATCCATAGAGAAAAATGTTCCATACACAGGCTGAAACATGCTTTTTCCCCCTTGTAACTTCCAAAGTTATATAATCATTAACAGAACCTTGATATCTCTTTTTACAGAATTTTTTTACAAAAAGTCCAGGACTGGTATTGTGCTTTATTTGTAAATGGATGGCTTATTCCCATAAGCCTAGAATTCCTGTTGTGATGTGTTCATTTTTGTGTGCAAAAGAATCATTCTTTAGAATGGAAAAAGGTATTCCAGTGAATTAATTTTCAAGACTTAAGATCTGGGATCTTTGGCCTTTTACTAATGGGGAGATGTCTAGGTTCACTACCTTTATACCCAAATGATATTCACATGCCAGCCTCAGTTGCAGATTAAAATTCACAAGTGTAGGGAAGATTTTTTTAGGTTCACTATGTAGAGATGACATTCAGTGCACAAATGTCCTTCATGGCCTAGGAGTTGCACCTTCTGTGAGTCCAGGACTCCACCAAGTCTCTTGACCACCAAGGTCTGTGTTACTGCTGCTGTTGCTAATTAGGATTACACTGAAATCAGGCAGAATATTATAATTTTCATCATTTTTATCATCATGCTGTTTTTGAACATTAAAGTACTTTACCAAAAGAAATTGGTTTTTACGTATTAGTATATTGCCTTTTATAAAAGCTAGTTTTGGGTAAAATGATGTTTAAAGCTCCACTAATTTAAGAACCCTAAACAGTAGAATGACCTCACACTTGGAGAATATATAATAGGAATGGCAGGCAATCTTCTTCAAAGAGGAGGCATAGAAACCTGGAAAAGAAGGAAAAAAGTCTATTAGCCTATCCCTTCCCACTGCATAAATCACTGTGCTCAGTGAACGTTAATTTAACTTTTTGTCTTAGTACAATATACATTTTAGGAATCTATTGGGTGGGAAATTTTCTTTCATGGAAAAACAAGAATTTAAATTGTTTAAATAATGAGCATTATGCAGGCTTCTTTGGAGGTGACCATTTTCTTCAAAAAGAAGAACAGAATATGTTTCTTGCTATTACTTTTTTACAGGAAACCTTGCAGTTTGCAGCAGAACATAGTGAATTTTAAGCATACGCTATTGCTAATGAATTATCTCAGCTTTGTCTCTTTGGACACTATAGAAACACTTTTTTTTTCTTGTGGACTATTTTTGTCACTCCAGTCAGATTAATAAATTACGAAATATACCATTTCATTAGGATAATCAGAAGATGTTTTCCTTGGGGACTTCTGCGTGGAATATATCATCAATCATATTCTGCAAACTATAGTCAAGGCAGAACTGGGAACGATGGTTTATCTGACACATACCAAGGGAGGAAACAGTTTATCATTTCGTCTATCTTGGGTGAAGTGCGTCTTGGTAAAATGCTAGATAAGGAATGACATCTTAAAATTGGTTTTTATTTTGATCTCTGTCAAAGGTCTGAAGAATCTCCTGTGAAATTGTGAAGCGGTTCTCGCCAAAAGTAAAAGTCATTTCACAAGAGTATTTTTAGTTTCATGTATGGCTTTTAAACCAGTGCATATAAAATAGAAAAATAACCACGCTCTCATTTGGAGGCTTTACTTATTTTCTCTGCAGCCGCTACCTTGTTCTCAACCTCCTGAACTCCTCCCACTGCATCCTTTGTTGGAGGAAACCCAAATGTCTAACAGGATATTTTTAATGGCTCATTTGAGCATTTCTGTTATTAAGTGGCTTTAAAGAAATTCAATCATGAGGATCTTTTTAATTGCCCCCGAATGACTGTTTATGATTACTACTTAAGAAGTGATGTAGATAGAAAGGAAGAGAGGGCGTGGCAAAGGGAGAGAGCCTGTCCATTGACTACCAAGAGTTTGTGTTCGCTGGCCAGCTGCAGTAAGATTGAAGACTACCTGTAAAGATCAGCAGTGTTTCCTTTAATGTGTACTCTGGGTAGAAAAAAGGAAAAAAAAATGTTTTGTGGAAAACTTTTGCTAAAAGTTCCACTCGAAAAATCTTTTAGTTTTGACAGCTTGGACTGAAGTGCACAAATAGAAAATTTTGCAGTTGTTTCTAGAATAGAAATATGGAAAAGAAATGTGGAGTAATAAATGGAGACTTATCAATAGCTAATAATATCATTAAGGTTTTAATGTCTTAGTGCTCCCATTCACAAAATTTCTATTCCAGACTTAAGAGTATTCAAAGGAAAAAGCAAACATCTATCACACACCCTCTAGTAAAACACTGAAAATTCCTTGCAGTAAATAGTCAAAACCACTAGGTCAGTGAGGAAATAAAAAATACATTTACAGGCTTTTAAGAAAATAATTGGAGAAGAAAGTTGCATGGTAAAGTTATGCTTTGCAGCCAAAAGTATATTTGTAGAAAAATGTATAACCCTAAAAGATTTTGTTTAAAAATAAAATTTGAAATAAATAAGTTTCTCTAAATTAAACTCTAGATATTTGCTAGGGGGGGAATTCTGAAACAAAATAACTTCAATAAATAGAACTTATGCAGGTAAGAATAAATTAATAATGAAGACAAAACACAGAATTTAATGTTAGAAGACAGAAAAAAAGAGTATGAATTATTAACCTAGGATTGATTTAAAATCAAACAATGAAATAGGCATTTGGTAAACTGAATGAAAAAGGGGATGGGAAAAGGAAAACAAATAAATTTAAGAATGAGAAAAGGGCAATAGAGTCAGAGAAAATTACTAATTATGCAAATACCCTGTGTAACTTTATGCAAATATACTTGAAAATATTGATGAAATCTTCTGGATATTAATTCTGATTAATAAAACCGAAGGCACATAGTAAACTAGAAAAGAGATTTTTAAGAAACTATTATAGAAAATGATTAAACTTTGATAAAAAAGCTCTTATAGCTCAAGAAAACACATCAATGGAAAAATTTGAGCAATATATAAAGATACACATGTACATTCACATACATATACATCTATACACACTCCCAGGGTGTTTGAAAAGTGTGGAAACATAACATAAACTTATTTTTGGCAGTATTCTAGTTAAATTTTCAAAAAATATGCTCAGTATATTTTTCATAAACCTCCAGACACCTTTTCAGGGCAGTACCTGGTGAGATATATCTAATAGTTAACCTGAAAAAAGTACAACCCATATACCACAGAATGTCCAGAGAGTCTGTAAACCCAGGCAAAAATACTGCATTAATAGAATTCAGCAATGTTGGCTGCTGTTGACTAAAATGTACCTTTTCCCATCTTCTCAGGAAGGAGAGGCTAAAAGACCTTTAACTTGTTCTTGGTATTTGAACACCAGGATCTCGGTGGTGACCACAACAGACTGAAAGTCATAAACCTATGCTCAAGTTTGCTGAATTTCCTGGTGCTCTTGCAAGACCAGAGCAGGAGGGAGTATGAAATAATGAATACTGTTGGTAAGTGGATACTGAGAGCTAGACTTTATTTGATTTAGAAAAACAAAGCAAGGTAACATTAAGCTCTAGTCTAGGTTGTGGAGCAAATTTTATGTATGTGTGTGTATTTATAAACATGCACATATTTATACACACATATCAATGAGATGCTGGGAGAAAACACACCAAAATAATAGCTGAGTTCCAAAAGAAAGCCTACCTTTGTTACTTTCCCTCTGAGGCCTTTGGAACTGAAACTTTGGGGAAGAGCAGCTCCCCAGGACAAATTTGATGTTTTTCCATCAAATGTTTTGGGGTTTATAAAATCTGATGAGCCTTGAGGCCAGCAGTGGGATGAGGATCTTTCTATAGACAGATAGAGTGTGACCTAAGTCTGGTATGCCCCCTCCTACTCAGCTCTGGATAGCGAGGCAAAGTGAAGTGGCTGGAAGTGTGTTGCAGAAATTGAAATGAAGTTATGATCCAGCATACTGTGTCAGTGCTGTATGGTACTTAGATGTAAGAGTTGAAACATTTCTGACAAGGGTATATTTTATGTTTATGTATAATACTAATACACTAACAAATGAATTAATCATGATTGTTCAGAAATTATCTGTTCAACACTAATTTGAAATAAAGTAATGTTTAATCAAGAGACATCAATCAATTGTAATACTGATTTAAAGAGCCGTTTAGTGAAGGAAAAATTAGTTAATTATAATAAGTTATTTTAAACTGAAAGAAAAATAGCATTCTGTACCTTATAAAGTGGAAATGTGTACATTGAATTCTCCATGCCCTGCTGCTAAATAATTTTAGGGTGTTTTTCACACCTATTTTCTGTTGAGGCTAATTAAGAGACATGGAAAGATATAAAATGCAACCAAAATGTTCGTACTTTCATATTATCTTGAAATTAAATAAAAATGTAAAAAAAAATACTGACTTCAAAGCTGATTTTCTTAATAAATTTGCCAAGCCAGTTCTAAAAAAAAAAAGAGAGAGAGACGTGGAAAGACCTGCCCTTATGTAGGAAAGGCAAATTTTAATAACACTGTGCTTTTATGATGTTTTTTAGAAAGCTCTCTCATCATATAGGATGCAGGGACAAACAAAAGGTCTCTCTAGTTCTTCCTACCTGATACACGTTGACGCAGGCACACAGATGCAGATTCTTGCTTGGGATGACACACTGACACATACCACATACACTCCTCAGGGCCTCACATACACACACACTCATTCAGTCTGCACACACTCACACAGTCCTCTCCCTTCTCTCCGTGCATGCTTGCTTGCTCAAGCTGACATATACACAAACACACACACTCTTGTTCAGGCTGACATACCCACATAACTTAAAAATTTATGTAGCATATACATAGCATATATGCATACACTTTCTTTTTCACAGTTTTCTCTTTCTCCCTCAGGCCAAAACATGCACACACCACATGTGATGCTCAGGCTGACATGCACACATACCCATGCAGACACGCATGCACACAGCCAGTCATGCCAACATACCCACATAGATCCATTCAATTCGACATGCACACACACAAGGACAGTAATGCCTGCACATCCACAATTAAGCTCTGGCTTTCTTTTCCTCCCCCATGTTTCATAGCTGACTTCTGACATTTCTGCTTTTGGTTTACATTCTCTTGATCTTTGACTTGGAGGTCAGTGACTGAGACCAATTATTTCATGTTATTACATTTGGAGTGAAATTGATGATTTCACTGGTGATGATACTGGCTCATTTTTATTATTTGCATGTAGTTTAAAAAAATTCATGGACTTATTCTGCTTTAATATGTGAAAGTGAATGTTGAGAAGGAGATTATGTAGGTAGATGAAAAAAAATCCAAGAAACAATTTTGCTATATTGTAGATAAATGTTCTTATGTCACTTTGTTCTACTTTTTGTTACTTGCTTTCATTGATTGTGATAATTGGTTAATTAATAAATATGGTTGTAATAAATACAACTTAGTACCTATTTATCATGATTCTACTTATGTTTTTTGAAGAATCTCTGTGGTTACTGTGGGGAGAACAGATTGTGTGATATAAGAGAGGAAGGAGAAGGCCCATTGGGGACAAAAGCATTCTAGATGAGAGATAACTGTGGCTTAAACTAGAATGAAAGCGTGAGAGGTGGTTAGATCCTGGAATATTTTGAAAATAGAGTAAAAAGGATTTATATATCTATTAGAAGTGGGTAAAAGAGATGGATACCTGTTATTAATAATTATGACTCTAAGGTTTTTAGCCTGATCATCTAGATAAATGGAGTTTCCATTTAGTTAAGTGGGTAATTTGGGGATGACTAGTACTTGGGGATTTTCTTGTGGACAATTTGATAGACATTCAAGTAGAGTAGGCAGTTCTGCACGAGTCTGAAGTTCAGGTGATAGATTGAGTCTGCAGGAGTGTGTGTGTGTGTGTGTGTGTGATATAATATTATGTAAATTGGCTGGGACTTTAAAAATCTTCCTTTGTATTCACATAATGTTATATTGTAATATTTTCCACATACCATTAAATAATTTTGTAAGTGACTATTTTAAATAGCTAGAGCATTTGATGCTATGATTTATATATCCGTTATCTTACTGGATTTTTACCTAGTTTCTATTTTTGATATAAAAACACTAGGGTGAGTATCTTTGTACATAAATCTTTTACTACATTTCAGATTATTTTCTACGCTAGACTCTGAAGGAAATTGCTGAGTTAAAGAAAGCATACTGTTTTATGACTTTTGTTAGCTATTGCCAAATTGTTTTAAAAAATGATTCTGCCAATTTATATGCCTGCTGAGAAGTGTAAGAGTGCCTTTCTCCTCAGATGTTTTTTAACTCTGAGGGCTTTTAAAATTTATTTTATGAAGCAATTCTTGCTAATTGGACAGTTTAATAAGTGTTATCTCATTTCTTAAACTTACATGTATCTGATTACTAGAGGGTGAAAATCATTTTTTTCATGTTTACATTAGTCCTTTAATTTTCTTCTCTTATGAGTTGTTCCCTCTTGTGTTTTGCCCATCTTCCATGCCCCCCATTGAAGTTTGGTAGTTTTTGTTAACTTGTATGATTTATCATATTAATGTTATTAACAACTTGTCTATTATATTTTCTGTGATAAGTTTTCTAATTTGTTGTCTTTTCCTTTATGCTTTTATTGATTTAAAAGTTTTAGATAGTCAAATGTCTAATTTATAATTAAATTGGTGACAGAATTGTAAACCTCAAAATAGACTCAAATAAATATAAAAAATTGGCATATGTGCAAGGTATTCAATTCATTGGGGACAAATGTCCAAATTTTGGGACAAACATTGTTAGAATTCTTTCTTATGCCTCATACCAAAATAAATTTCAAGTAGACTAAAGACTCAAATGTTAAACAAAAACCCAAATACCCATAACAGCATGTGAAAGTGTTTAAGTGATTATTTATATAATTATGGGCTAGTGATAATCTTACTGTGGCAATAGAAATAGAAACCATTAGGGTAAGTATTTAAAACTCTGACAAATTTGAAACATTCCACATGGCAAAAATTAACAAAGGTAAAATACAAATGACAAGCAGAGAAAATTATTTATAACATATACAGAAACTATTAATATTAATTTTGTAAATATTATGGGAGAGCTCTCTTACAAATTAATTTAAAAAATTCCAAATAGAACATTGATCAAAGAACATGAAGGGATGACTTAGAAAAGAAGAATTATCAATGACTCATAAATATTTGAAAAATCTAACCTCTCTAGCTTTCAAAGAAAGTAAAACAAATGCATAGAGATATAATATTTGGAAATATATTAAAAGTGCTTTGTCCTTAGCACTTTCTAGTATATATGACCCTACTGAGCCAGAGTCACCCATTAATCCAAAGAAGTTTTATATTGTTAAAACTAGAAGGAAGGCCGGGTGTGGTGGCTCTCGCCTGTAATCCTAGCACTCTGGGAGGCCGAGTTGGGTGGATCATTTGAGCTCAGGAGCTCGAGATCAGCCTGAGCAAGAGCAAGACCCTGTCTCTACTAAAAATAGAAGGAAATTAGCTGGACAACTAAAAATATATGTAAAAAATTAGCCAGGCATGGTGGCACATGCCTGTAGTCCCAGCTACTCAGGAGACTGAGGCAGGAGGATCGCTTGAGCCCAGGAGTTTGAGGTTGCTGTGAGCTAAGCTCACACCATGGCACTCTAGCCCGGGCAACAGAGTGAGATTCTGTCTCAAAAAAACAAACAAACAAAAAAAACTCGAGAGAAAAAAGACTTCCAAAATTGACTTTTAAAGCCAGGTAGTTGAAAGAGAAAATTGTCTTTGATTGTTTTTAATTTCAAAAGTTTACTTTAAATGGAATAAGATATTTTATAGCCATTGGAAATAATGACGATGACAATGTGTATCTATATTGATTGATATGAAAAGAGCTGCTTAATACAGAAATTAAAAACTTTAAATTACAAGGCAGCTATGATCCCATTTATATAATAAAGACGAAAAGCTTATGTATACATATGTATATATACATATATGTATCATATATGTGTATATATACATATATGTATTATATATGTATATACTAACTAAATATATTCCAAAGTGGAACAAAATTTTCTCTTGGTGAGGAAAATCAACAAACTTTCTTGTTTTTTTATGCATTTTAAGATTTCTGAATTTCTCACATGTTTATAATAACAAAAATAAAGGTATTTACATTTTGAAAATATCTGCTTTTCTTTTCTCTCTGTCTTTTTAAAGCCATTTTCTCTATGTTTAAAGTCCTTCCTTTATGAAATAGTGACCTTTAAAAAACTTTTTTTTCGAACTCTTCCTATCTGGAATTTGAGAGGTGAAACTATAAATCCTCCCAAATAGACAATATTCAAAATAGTTGATCAAGTGTCTCAGTACCATTTATTGGATAATTACTTATTAATTCCTGATGTTCCCCTCAACAAAGATCACTGACTTCTGTGTCTTACTTTCTGGAGAATTCTGTTTCACTGGTCTGGCTATCTGTTCTTGTGATATTACCTCATTCTTTTAATTGCTATGTTATTATACCATGTCTTAAAACTGATAAGGCAAAGCCTCTCATTAATTTTTTTCAGAACATTCTTACATATTTATTTTTCCAGATGAATTTTAGAATCAGGAGCTTAAAGTCATTTCCTGATGCTTCTTAATCAAGTTATACTGAATTAATGTCATTTTTTTATTGATAAATCAAGGCCATAATTAGTTATGAATCATCATAAATACTGTAGCATTTTTGTGAGTTATTCAGATATGATGGATTTTTTGCTCATGTTTCAAGTGGCTCTTGACTATTAGGTTTTTAAAAATTTCTGTGATAAGTTTTTATTTTTTTCCCATGTTTCTTTATTGATACTTCCAGATGTTATATCTATGCCTTTTTAAATAACTTTCATCTGTAGTGGAATCATATGATTAAATTTTTAGCATTCTATGTAAAATAACACTAAATGATTGAACTCCGTGCCTTGTATTTTGATTGTTCTTGGGCCTTATATGTATATTTCTTCTTAGCCATATGTCATGTAACTTAGCTTGCCATTTTAATGACTCTGGTTAAGAGTGGTGTTAGTATGTTTGCACATAAATATGAATATACACAAATTTGAATAAGCTATAAAGGTAATGAAGCATAACTCAATGGCAAGAACTACAAAGATAGTAAGGAGAGTTTTACTGAAGTCTTGGGTTCTCTTCATGAGGCAAAGTTCTTTGCATGCCACACTTCTTGATCTGTTCTTCCCTGTAACTGAATCTCAGAATTGGTAATGAGATCACTCTTCATCCTGAAACTTAGATGGTGGAATATGAATACACAGAGTAATGGACCAGTAAACTCATACTTGGGCACAAAGTGAATTTTTTTTTTTTTGTCCCTGAGCTTTTACGTTTGGTATTCTAGAGGCATTAATCATACCTCGACAGTTACCAACCTGATGTAAAATCATTAACCCTGAATCTTTTCTCTTCTGCATGGAAGAGAAACTACCAACTCTCTATAAAAAGGTGGTGAAAACATATTTATGTATTTCACCTGTTGCTATCTGTCCTGTGGCATATTTTGCCAGGTTAGGTCAACATGTTGCTGATATTTTCATAAACATTTTGCCGCTAATTTTATTTTCCTGTTTATCATAATGTGTGTTTTGGGATTCCCCTTCCTTTGTTGTTTTAGGCAAAACTGTAATGTTATTTCTCTAGTAGAAACAATTTATTTTGTTAAATCTCTAAAAGGGAGGCAGGATCCATCAAAATTAAGGACTTAGGTACAGTAACAGATGCTCCTGTAAAGCAATGTTTCTTAAAAAAAGTCTTCAATGAGATATATGTGAATCTCCTCTTTTGTTATTTATTTTCACAATGTTCTCTGTTATACCCCATTTAGTTTGTTTTTATATTTTTATTATGAAATATTTTAAATATAGAGAGAAGTATAGAAACTAGCTTACCACCATGCACCTGCCACCCAGTTTTATTAAATCTCAACATATTTGCCTTAGTTATTTTGTTCAAGTCAGCACTACATTACAGCTACAGTTGAAACTCTTGCATGCCTTTGCCTTATCCCTTTCTCTCCAGAGGTAACTGTGGCTTTGAATTTAGTGTTTATTGTTTTCATTATTGATTATGCACTTTACTTTGCATATATGTAGTATTTAAAAAAAATTACATGATATTATAAATTATATTTTTCATGTTGTTTAACTATATAAATGGTGGCCCACAGTATTATTCTTCAACTTACTTTTCAATTTGACATTATTCTTTTAGGATTTATCTATTATAAAGCTAGTAGTTTCAATTTATTCATTTCAACTGCTGAGTAGTGTTTCATTGTGTGATTATGCTAAATTTATCTAGTCTTTCATTTCCAGGCATTTATATATATAAATGTAAGTATATATATATATATTTACATATATATTTACCAATACAAACATGGCTGAAATAAACATTTCTCTGTTTATTTCCTTGGCAAATATTTTCTCAATCATATATACATAGAAGTAAAACTGCTGCATCATAGAGAATCCTCTGAGAGATTGAGCCTCTTTTCATATGTCATATGTTTAGAGGCAATAATAACATAGGGTTAAGAGCTGGATGTTGGAGCCAGATAACTTGGGTTTAAATCATGACTCTTCTGGGTGAGCTGGGCCTGTCACCATTGGAAGAATAGGGATAATATCCATACCTACATTACGAGGTTGTTCTGAGTTAGCATGCGAGAATCTCACAACTGTGTCCAGCCTTAAGTAAGATGTCATTGTTATAAAACATCACCAAAACGTGGTAAGTGGGATTCAAATATTTAATTATGTAAAATATTAGGTTATGTTAGTGAGAGGTTAATGGCTCTATTCAACCTGATCTTGTAAGATTGGGCTAGAAAAATCTGGAGATTGAGGGGGCCTAGCCTTCCCCAACTCAATCTCCTTACTTTACCCATATCTTCCTTTCTTGTTCAGAAGATAATTATAACTTAGGGTCCAGGCAGAGGACGGGGAGCTAATTCCCAAGCAGGTAATTTCCTATTATTTAAAATTGGGGAGCATGTTATCTCAGAGTTTTATTGAATTATGTTATTAACCATTTGGATTTTCCTTATGCCAATAGCTTATTTACCATCTTGCCCATTTTGTATTGGGTTATTTGCTTTTTATTATTGATTAGTAGGAAATCTTTGTATATTTTGGACATTAATCTGGATAAATTTCTTTTCTCAGTCTCTGGCTAGTGTTTTAACATTGTTTACGGTATTGTCTATTTTGTGCATAATTTAAAACATTTAATATGGTCAAATTTAACAATCTTCCTTAATGGTTTGTGCTTTTTTATATCAGGCTTAAGGTTTTTTCCTCATAAACTAAGCTATTAAGGATATTCTCCTATATTTTCTTCTAACTGCTATGAAGGCTTTGTGTTTTATAAGCAAAATTCTCTTTGGAATTTACTTTTGAGTCTAGCATAATAAGTTAGATAGCTAATTGTCCAGACATGATTTATTGTCCAGTTCCAGTAGCCTCTTTGTCTATCCATTATATAAAATGACACAGTCTTCATTACAGTGTCTTATATTATATAAATAATAGGAGCAGCAGCAGCTAACCCTTAAATGAGTCTCACTGAAAATCAGGCACCATTCTGTGTTTTACATATATCAACTCACTTAATCCTTAACAGGACCCTCTGATGTAGGTACTCTTATTGTCTCCATGTTATAAATAAAGAAACCAGGTGATCTGCCACAAAAATATGTAGCTAGGATTCAAACCTAGACTGTGAAGCTAAATGAAAACCAGGCCATCTGGCTCCGGAGTCCACAATTTACCACCACTTTGTTACCCAGCCTCTCAAAAAGTCATGCTGGCTAATAAACCAAGTCCCCTCTCCTTCTTGCTCCTCTTAAAAAAATAAACAAGCAACAATCTTGGCTAACTTTGGTCTCTTTCTCTCTTCCATTTGTTTTTATTCTCTCTATATATGTCAGAAAAGACTCTGGTGGTATAGTAAACAGGATGCTAGTTATAAATTATATTACATCATTTGATTATTGTTTTGGGCTGACAAATCTTACCCTTTCTATAATTTTCTTCAAATCTTCCAAGGGTTAGAGATTGCCAAAATGATAGGCTGGGAGTAACCTTCAGAATTTTTCTACTTTGTTTAAGCTTTGTTCTTGCCATTGTAAATTCTGTTACTTCTCCTGGGATTATTTCTGAAGAAGCTTCTTTTCCCTTAAGTCCATGGTTATTAGCCTCGAGACACCCAGGAAAATAGATAGACATAAAAATAAATAATTATAATACAGTTTAATTTGCAAATAGAATTATGAGAGCTTAGTCCAAGAAGTACTTACCCTGTTCAGGAGTTTCATGAATGGTGTTTCGGTCATCTATTGCTATAATAAACAAACCAAAACTCAATGGCTTGAAACCGCAGTCATTTTATTGTCTCTTACATTTACATGGGCTCAGCTGGGTACATGATGATGCTTAGGGCTGTATTCATTTGGGACTTAACTGGCCTGGACCATGCAAGATGTTTCATTCACATGGCTGAGGATTGGTGCCAGCATAGGCTGAGAGCTAATCTGGGAATGTGAACCATGATGCCTTGGTTCCCCCATGTATAATCTCTCCATATGGCATGGGGTTTTCATAGTATGGTGGCTGGGTTCCAAGAACAGAAAGTGAAGGCTGAGAAATCCCCTTAAGGCCTAGGCTTGAGAGTCCCAGAATGTCACTTTCACCTCATTCTGTAGTCCAGCCAGTCCCAAAGCCATATTCAACAGGAGGCCATTGAATTTCCCCCCTTTTGACGTGAGGAGTGTCATGAACGCACAGAAGTGGAGGACTTGTTGGAGGCCCCTCTCGAGACTATCAGTCACAGAGGGCATTGCTCAGAGAAGGAAATTTGTTCTGAACTTTGAGGGATGAGAAGACCTTCACTAGAGAGAATTAGGCAAAGAAGATCCAGGCATAGGGCAACAATAACAGAGATATGAAGGAGCATAATATGTTTGGATAGGAGTTTTGTGCTGTGAAATTACAAGGGATAAAATTGATACAGTGTGTTAGAAGTAATAAGAAATGAATAATTAAAATTTATCAAATGCTCACTGTGTACCAGGCACACCTTGCTCTGTGAATAAGTTATTTCTTTTGTCATCATAACAACCCTGTGAAGTCTAGATTACCATTATCTCAATTTTGTAGACAAGGAAGCTGAGGTACAGATAGATTAAATAACTTGCACATAGTCACACACCTAGTAAGCATCAGAGCTAAATTCGAACACAGGTAATATGTCTTTAAAGATTACCCTCTCAACCACTGCTCCATCCAGGCTCCTATAGATCACAAAAACATGTGCATGCCATATTATATCCTACCTCCCATAGATTGTATATATCATATTATGGAGATTGTGCTCTGAGTAAGAAACTGGAGTGGTCTCACTGGCATTCTATTTGCTGTACTCCTAGCACTGGCCAGATTTCTTGGGAGCAGTTGAGACTAAGAGTCCCTCAGATATTGATAGTGCCTCCATGATTTCAGAAGGTCTAGCTCAAGCAAAGAGATTTTCTCTCATTCTGGGTATATCTCCTGATGATGCTGAAGGTAGTAGTGTTAGTGAGAAAGCTTAGCCCAACAAAGATGGTGGTGACAAACTTGACAATCACATCCCCTTTGGGAGTCTTTAAATTGAATGCATAGAAAGAGGGAAGCAGTTAGAAACAGAAACAGACCCAATGACAGAGAGAGGCAGAGAGAACAATAAACAGACTTGTGTTGGTTGCTTGAGTTTCTTTGGATCCCAAATGACCTTCCAATCTTGGATTCATTTCTGTCTCTCCAAGCCTGAGCTGAATGGTTGTTGGGTTTCTGTGCAGTCTGATTGTGTGGTGAAAATGACTGTCCTTCTTATAATCAATTCTCATTATGTAGCATAACATGAATGAATCTTTACTCTTATAATCAAAAGAGGCCAACTAACATGGATATTTAGTTCATCTCAGATGCTCTGTTACTGACTATATATTTTTTTAGGATAGGGCTAAACCTCTTTGCATTAGGATTATCCTTTTTTGATCCTTTATAGGATCTAGTCCAGGGGTTTGAACTCAGTGTATGCTAAATTGACATTTGTTGATCAATTAATCTACCCATTGGGATTTTGAACATGTATATTGATTATGGTCCAATAATGATAATATGCAAATTATCATGCATAGTTTTTAAATCTCATTTATAAGATTTGTGCTTCCACTTCTGAATGGTTCTATTAATTAGACAAAAGCATTTGTCTAAACATTATAGTAATTTTACATAAACAGCTGATGATTATATTAAGAATTTTTTTTTTTTTTTTTTTTTTTTTAGATTTAAAAAGATCTTTGTGCCAGGTGCATTGGCTTGCTCCTATAATACCAGCTACTTGGGAGACTGAGGTAGGAATATTGCTTGAGGCAGGAAGTTGAAGATCAGCTTGGGCAACATAGGGAGACTCTGCCTCTAAAAAAAATTTTTTTTAAAGATTAGCCAGGCATGGAGGCATGCTCCTGTAGTCCCAGTTACTTCAGAGGCAGAGGCAGGAAGTTCACTTGAGCCCAGAAGTTTAAGGCTGCAGTGAGCTATGATTATGGCACTGCACTGTACTCCAGCCTGGGTGACAGAGTGAGATCCTGTCTCTAAAAATAAATGAATGAATGGATGACCTACCTTCACATATCAGGCATATATACAACATATACTTATAAAAATGCTCTCAACAGTTTATTGTTTCCCATGGATGGGAATAGTCATCTTGAAACCACTTGATGCCATATTGGTTATTTTTTCTATTTTTTGTCAAGTGTGATGAAACATTACTTTGAAAATGTTCATATTTACTAAAAATGTATTACCTTAGCAGACATATGTCCTATGTTACAAAGATGTATCTCCTACACCATTTACAATATAGGATGATGAAGGACACACACTCTGGAGCTGGACTCCCTGGATTTAAATCCCAGCCAAACCATTCATGACTTTGGGCAAACTACTTAAGCTTCCTGGACCTCTCTTCATCTGTAACACGAAAATGGTAAAAATGTCTCCTCACAAGAGTATTCTGAAGATTGAATGAGTTAACTGTTGAATGAGTTAATTTACTATTGTAAAGTATTTACGATACTACCTGGCATGTTGTCAGTGCTATATAATAAGGGTTAGCTATTGTGTTGTTGTTGTTTTTATTTACTATTCATTTCTAAGGCTAGAAAAGATATTTTCTTTAAAGCTCCATGTTACCAGTAGGTTTTTCTGTCGAACATTTTGGGTAACAGTAAAATAAAGCAGAATAATGGACCTTATAAGCAGCACAGTATCACAGAGAACACTCTTTCCAGACTCCTTTCCTGGCTTCACCTCCCAGAAATTTTCCCCAGTTTTGTAAGTTGTAAGCAGGGTTATTTGAACTGATATCCTTCAGCCTCAAAACAGCTGTACCATTCTAACGTATCAGAGGGCGACATGACGGCAGAACTACAGAGCACTTGTAGCGATACTTGAGGAATGATTTTGTGAGGTTTAATTTGTGCTAAAAATTCAGCAATACATCTACAGCAAGGCAAATCTTCCCAAGACAGATGGAGACTGTTTTAAGGTTGGTTTCATGATTCTGATTGGGACTGTTTTAATTTTATCATTGGACACTTCAAAACAAGGAATGAAATGTAAGGTAAATTATTATCTAAAATATGCCCTTCTGTTAAGATGTAGAAAGCAGCATATGAGTTTGAGAAGGGAAGGAATTAATGTAGTAAGTGGAACTGGAGACATTAACAGAAGGGGCTTGGAGAGAGGTGAAGTTAAGGAATGTAGCATTTTAAATGGATGATTTAAAATGATAAATTACATAAAGGAACATTCCCAACAGGATGCATAAGGAAGGGTGTGAAGAGGGCTGCCTATTTTAAAGATTGGAATAAGCAGTGCATATTTGGAGGGTCTCAGAGTATATAAAGAGATCTGGTTAGCATGGCAGCCAGCTGCTCACCTTCCATGATGAAATAAAAAGAAATGTGCTTAAACTGAAGTGTAAAGGATTTTGGCTAGGCTTTTTAAATAATAAAGATTGTTAAACATTGATTTGAATTGTTTTATCTCAACCCTGGCAATACTGAAAAATAGCTTAACTGCTCATCAGCTAGAGATGTTCCAGTGCAAAGACAAAGTGATGGCTGCATGACCTCTTATTAACTATAATTTGGTTTGCTTTACATTTTAGTATTTCATACCAATTTCTTACTTGAAAGTACACATTTTTCTGTTGGACTCTTTCCTTCTACCACCCTTTCCCTTTGTTTCCTTCAGATCCTCTATAATTTTGTGTATCACCACTTTCCATTGCTCAGTTCCTCTATGGTGCTGTGATTTTATTGTGGATGCAATAGAAGAGTTCTCAGATAAATGATATGCCTGCCTCTTAAAACATATTCTAAAAGTGGGATGTGTAATTGTTTCATTTCATTTTTTATTCCACAAATTTTTATATGCCAGGCACTTTGCTAAGCCCTAGAGGTTCAAAATTTAATAAAGCATAATTTCTATCCTGTTGGGATTTACCATGTAGTGGATTGAAGACAGACATGACTACAATAAAATGCCAGAAGTGATATAATTGAAACGTGACTTGGCATCTTAGCACAGAGAAGTGCATTAGGAAATTTGTCATGGGAGGATGTATATATCAGCAAATATGCCTACAAATCACTTTGCAAGGAGTACATCCCTAGGTAAGGAGAAGTAATGGGGGCATTTGTCATTAGAGCTTATATCTAGTCCAGGCCAAGAGAAACTTGTTCAAAGCACTGGTTAATGCTGGGGTGAGGAACCTGCAGCCTTAAGGCCACCTGTGGGCTTCAAAATCCTTAAGTGTGGACTTTTGGCTAAATCCAAATTTTACAGAACATTGCACTGAAAGATTTTGAAGGCTACATGTGGCCTCAAGGCTGCAGGTTCACCACCTCTGTGTAGACCAACCTACCTGTATGGCTCAGATTAATCACTTCTTGGGAAGGCCTCTGTGGGCAGCTACTTCCCAGTGACAACTCTGTACTTGAAGGAGAAAGCATATGTGTTGGTAGACAAGAACCTATATCTGCCACATTATCTCCTAAGATTTTGAGGTTAAATTAGGTAATAAATACAAAAGCAGCTAGCAAGAAATAGGCACTCAAGAAATGTGTATTGAAAGAAAGGAAGGAATTCCAAATGAAATGTATAGGCTTTGTTTGGATCCTAATTTGAATATACTGACTCTGAAGTGACTATTTTGAAGTAATTAGTCAACTTTGGTTATGAACTGAGAAATGGTTAAAACCAAGGAACCACTGGGAATTTTAGTATGGTGGAAATACCACTGACGTTATATAAGAAAATGTCTATCCTTTTTAGAGATGTATGCCAAAGTGTGCCTAAAGTTTGAGATTTGCTTTAAAAGGCTTCACAAAGCAATAAAAGGAAGATGATGTAAATGTGGCAAATTCTTGATATTGTTAAATATGAGTGATGGATATGTGGAGGCTGATTGACCTATTGTCTTTGCTTCTGTGTGTGTTTGAAACTTTTTATAACTAAACTGCTCTGCATAACTAAGCTCACTTGGTAAGCATTCATGACTGGTAGCTTAGACATATAACTATGGCAGCATGCAGGATTTAATTAGAAAGAGGAAAATAACAGGAAACAGCAAAGTTTAGGACTAAAAAAAAAGTCTATACACAGTATTTTTTTTTATTTTTACATGTGAGCTTATATATAACCCTTCAATGTGCAAACCCTAAAGCAGATTTCTGTTTAAAAGCAGAGAGGAATATTTCTTCAGCTTTGATTACAAACAAAAATCATATTCAGAGTTCACTGGCAAGAATGAGCAATTTTAATGGCTATGATTTATAATGTCCAAAAAAGGCAACTATGAAGAGATGATTTTTAATGCAGTGTTATAAATCTCTTATTCATATTGATTTATTATTTACAGAATCACATTCAAAGGTTATATAGTATAATATTCTTTCTTTAACACAGTTTATACCTGTATAAAAAGTTTCAAGAGAAAAAATGATTAATTTTAGTGTTTTATTTTCCCCTAACATAAAACATAGATACATTTTCTCTCCAACTTAGATTATGTAAAAGCTTTGGAGATGAATTTTCAGAAATGGGCTTTTATCTGGAGATGTATTTTCTATATAGAATAATCAGAGTTAGAATTAAAAGTCACTTGAGATTAGCAGGTTGCCTTTTTTTCCCAAAATGTTTTATCTGCTTTCAGAGTTTTAGCTCTTAGATGTCAGATTAAAATTCTGAAGCATGTTCGATTCGTCTCAGAATTGAATGTCAAATCCAAAGACAGATATTTATAACTGAGTTCTGTTCAAGCAAATACTCAGTTTCCAGACTGCAACTAGGTTGATTGCAAAGCTCTCATTCACGGTTGATGTTGTCATCATTTTAAACAAACAAATTAAAGCTTTTAGATTGCATTTTAACAAACCAGCCATTTAATTCCCTGTTTATTATGCTTTACATTTGCAGAGTGCTTTGGGGTTTACATGTTGCTTTCAAATAATTATTTTTTTTCCTCATAACAATACTCTGGCATTGGTAGTATTATCACCAGTTAACTGATGAGGAAATTGAAGTTCTAAAAGTGAAATGACTTGCCTAAAGTCATTCAGATAGTTAACAGCTTAGCTAAGATTTTTATTCAGTTCTCTGACTTCAAATTTTTCTGTTGTAAAATTCCTATTATAAATTTCTACAAGCAAGAGACTGGTAAAAAGAAAAGTAACTTACATGCATTCTAGAGCTCTTCACATACAAATTTTCAAAATTTTAATTAATGGGATATTTGTTCTTGCAAATGCCTAAAGATGAGAAGAGAATTCATATACTAATTTTTTTTGGCAGGTTTTCATGTAAAGGAATACAACACTGACTCTGTCAGAGACAGCCAACTTTTAAGAGAAATAGACTGTGATCATTCCCTTTTAACACTGAGACTTCTTAAATGAGGGCCTGATGTATGCTTTTAAAACTAATCGTTGAAACATAGGACACCTTCATTAGACTACATTGCTGAATCAGTATAATAATTTTGTAATAATTATATAATTGTATATAATTATATAATTGTATAATTATTAGTATATAATTCAGTATAATAATTGAGGAAAGTTGTACAATACAGAAATAAGCAAGACAAATAAATGTATGTATAGTATACTTACCAATCATCTGAGTTGGGGGTGTATTTGCTTATATTAGAAACAGAATGGCTAAACCATTAAATATAAAATATGATTTTTATAGAGGAAGGGAGGGACAAGTAAACAAATTAGAATTCCCTGAATATACCTTTTTTGTAGATATGATTTTGAAACAATGTAAGTATTTTAAATAATTATAAAACAAGATTAAATGTAAAAAGCCTTCCCTAAAAGTCAAAAGCAAAGTGAAACAAGTCACCTAACTATGTAACACATTGGTGGCATAACCACATAGAAAACAACTTCTTAGAGCTTTAAACCACGGTGATTTGACCAGGAGTATATACACTAAGAACAAAAAAAAAAATGTGAAAAGCATTTAAATTATTTACAGTGAGTATATTATTGGGATTAGTAATCATATCGTGATCCTGACACTAGTATTGTGAGATAAAGCAAATGAGTAATTATGTTGCTGTCCTTGAGAACTGGAATTTTGGGCATTGGAGAAGGAAGATGAACATGAAGACCAGTGAAGATGAATGAGGTTAATAGAAAATTTGTAGCCCTGAATTTGAATTACAGTATGAGTATAAACTTGTGATGTATTTTTTTTTAAAGTATTTCCTAGTTCTGTCTACTGAAAAGGCCTAGAAACAATGAGTAATTGAATAACAGTGAGCACCCCTAGCCACCAAACTGTGGTATCTAAAGGACGTTTCCCCCTCAAAGGAACCAGGGTCCTTGGAGAAATGGTTGATTCTAGGGCGAGGGCAGGGACGAGAGAAGAGTTAGACAGCAAGGAACGTGTAGAAGCTACTAGGTTTCTGACAAAAGGACTCAGGTGTCAATTTGAAGAGGCTCTTACCAAAGGTATTTGATCATCAATTAGAATAGTATCCGTAATAGATTGGCACACGTCAGATATGTTAAAATATACAAGTTTATAGTGATAACTTTTTTTTAAAAGGCCACTGTGGAGGATTCTAGTGAACCAACTCAGTATTTTGAAATAAATACAGGGGAAAAAAATGAAACAGTTTTCCTGCCTTTTCTATATGAACTGTACCTCAGGATAATCAAGAATTGATGAGAGAGTTTTCTTTTTATAGGAGTATATTACCTAATAAACAAAGAATGAATGATAGAATTAGAATATCACCATTTTGGAATAAGGGATTGAGGTAATGACCACTAAGCAGCTGCTAATGTCACAAAAAGAGAGATGAGAAGGTATCCTGTGCTTCATGATGGAAGTCCTGGAACATAGGTTAGATCTCAGTTTTGATCAAGCCTCTAGACCTAACTACCATTTTTCAGAATGAAAAGAAAAATAAAATAATGCACTAAAAGACACTATAGGGATGCAATCAGCAAAATCTAGCCTGTGGTGAACTCTGATGTACCCACAACCTGATTCCTCCCACAAATAAATTGCAAGGGACAAAAAGAGGTGAAGAGGAAATATAGAATAAAATAGTCTTAAAAGACATATCAACCGATTTCAATATTTCTGCATTATTCAGGTCTTGATTCCAGGAACAGACAGACAGTTGGGGGAAAAACATGTATAGGAAAACTGGGGAAGTTTAAACATTGACTGGATATTTGATGATATTAAGGAATTATTGTTAATTTTAAAAGTATGCTGACAGTATATGTAGTTATGTTTTTTTTTAAATAAACATCTTTTAGAGATATACTAAAATATTTATGGATAAAGTGATATTATTTCTGGGATTTGCTTCAAAATAATCTAGAGAGAGGAGAGGTGGCAGGAAGTAGGTGAAACACAAGATGATAATTTGTCAAAATTGGGAATGAACTGCACTATATTCTCTTCTTTTGCATATGCTTTAAATTTTTTTATAGTAAGATTTTAAAAAGGAGCGTCACTTAAGATGGATCTCAGAGATTGTATTGTGGAAATAAGTAATTGTTTCAGTGACATAGTTATTATATTAAGAGGAATCTCTGCTTAGGTTTTTTAAAACCCCGTTCCCAAAAGCACATTCATATTAAGATGTAGTTAACATTTCTTAAATATCAAGTATGTGCCAGACAGTTGTTCTCGTCACTTTATATGTATTATCTTGCTGAAAATTTACCAGAATCCTGTGAAGAAATTCTACTGTCTTCACTTTACAGATCATGCTGAGAGATTAAATATCTTGAACCAAGACGCAGCTAGCAGAGGATGGAGCCAGTCTTGCGGCGCTGCCCTTTGGCTTTCAGTGCTGTGTGCTCCCACCTGCTCTGTTCAGCCCGAACAGTTCACAGGAGCAGAGATTTTTGAGTGACAGTGTCTGCTGTTATATATTTATCTTTTCCATTTTCTTGATCAGCACTCTTTGCCCAGACTCAAGTCTTTTTGGGGAGATCGTAATTTGTGTTTTGGCTAACTAAGAGACTCTAAAACTAGTCATCCTGCTCCAAGGCAATACTAGCCACTATCTGAATCTTTAATGAGGCAAGCTGTTCCCCTTCCCCACAAGACAGGGGGAAAAGCACAATTTTAGTTTTAACATTCTTCTTGATCAATCGTTCCAAGGCAGCTTTCCCTAGTATAGTGTATTCAAATGGAGTGCTAACATTAGGCAGGGCTAGCATGGTGCATCTTAATGTGAGACCTTCTCATTATCATGCATATGCACAAAGGAGGGGAAAACCTACTGCTAGTAAGAAATAGCATTTTCAGTACTAAGAAATGAAAACATCCCTTGGATAAAATGCTGAAGTTGCCCCAGGGGGATAGCTCCCTCATCTAAGATCCAGGGGAGCTTATAATATCTTTTAAAAGGTGACTGTGGACTGTCAGAGTATGTTGCATAGTTCATCTCCAGGTAAGTCAATTAAAAACCTTGAGTTAATAAAAATCTTTTGTAAAGTGGCCCTCCCTTGTAAAATTGCTCCTTCTTGGAGCAACTATAATTTGTGACTATTGAAGCTTTATTGGTAAAGTAGCAGCCCAGGAGGATGACTAAAATACATTTTTGTGCTTCAAGAGATTTGATGACTGACTCCAAACACATTAAACTATAGAGATTTGAGAAGCCTCGATTGATCCATGTATCTTTTATCTTTCACTTCATTGAAATGGTGGCAACTTGGACACTTTTCCTGAAATAAATAATAAATATAAAACATAGTGAAGCAATCCTTTAAGGAAGGTAAAAAATACAAGAAGTTCAGTTCCTAGTTGGCCCAAGATTATTTAGAAAGTTGCTGCAGATTTCCCCAAGATTGGTATAAGAGTATATGTCCTTCCAACTTAAAATTAGTTATTTTCCCCCTTTTTTATGGGTGGATTTCGCTACACCCCTAGCAAGGATAATCAAGTTAAACTCTCCATGGTTTGCCTCACAGGCAAGAGAGGGAAATAAATTGACATGGTCTATAGTAGTCTGTTTTTTAGTATAAATGCAAAAATAATCTTTATGCCTATGGATACTCCTCACTTACTGTATAGTTGTTGAACAGATTCCAGATATATGGAAGGTTATAGAGAGATTTAGTTAAACTGGGGATTGCTCCATGATTTAAAATATATTCACTCTGAACAAGAATTTAATGTTAGTTCTCTGATATTAATTATTCATAAAATTTGTGTGTCACTTATTAAACCCTCCCAACCCAAGTCACTGATACCACCGCTTCTTCATTTCAAAACACTCTGTAATAACATAACCCAAATTTGCAAAAAATTTTCAAAAGTTTTTTTAAACTCCTAATATATTAAAAGTTGTAAAAGAATGAAAACTGAGATTTCCTTCTAGATCTTTAAATATGTCTCTAGACTTTATATTAATTACACTTTATGATCTTGAGGGAGAAGCAAAAGCTGTGGCTATTTCTTTATATCAGATCTAAAATCTCATTATATATGAATAATTTATAATACACATCCCATAGTGCAACCATAGATAATGAAGACAGCACTGACACCCTGTAAAACTCACCACCACAGTTGACCAGGAATTCTTATCACCTGGCTCCCTTTTTGCCTGCAGGAGCTGATCTCACCCCTACATAATAAAAATGATGGAAACCTTCTGGGGTGAGTTCCTTCGTATATCTTCAACTTTTCTCAACAGTTCCCTGCATCGGTATCTTCATGCTTTTCTTTTTCCGAAAGACTTTTCTTCCCTCTAAATCTTTCTCACTCACTATATTTGGCATCCCCTTCCCTACTTCCTTCTTCTAGGAACTCACTCCCATAGTTACCCCTCTTTTGTTTTTAGCTTCTTTAATTACAGGCTCTTTGTATTATTTCTTCCAAGTTGTTCAAGTTTCTTCTCTCTAGAAAACATTTTTATGTGAGACCTATAACTATTCTCTCCCATTCCTTATTTTCTCATTGATTTTCTTTCTAAACTCCCTTCCACATGTACTCTGCCCATTACATGCTCTCATGATTTCAAGTCCTGTCTTTAGGCTAATAACACCCCTGGATGTATCTCTACCCTTCATCTCTCTCTGTGTTTTAGAACTGATTTCTTCTCCTTTATACTCAATCAGATCCTGCCCAGCTGTGTTCCCATCATATCCAGGATGACTCCTGAAGTCACATTGATCCCTCTTTCCTCTATTATGATTGCAGATTCAAAGTTACTAGACCTAAAATTATGGACAAATGTGTGTTGATTTTTATTTTCCCAATAACATTTTAAGCTTCTTGACCTTATCTCTTTTGCTTCCCTCCGTTGTATCTACTTCCAACCAGATCTGGAGAAATAGCAAGAATTAAATAGCTATTAATATTATAAGTCAATAAATGTATTCTTTTAGAAAGAAAACCTCAACTAAGTGACAGCTGAGTGGTAGCATTTCAGAATTATTGACCTACAAAATTATGGCTATTACTTTCTTCAATAAGTGCTCATTTAACCTTTTCATGTTACACAGCATTTTATTAGGTTATAGAGTGTCTATAATTAAGTTTTAGAATATTTAGACACCTCCAGAAACTGATAATCTGTTTATAAATTTAGCTATGATCCAGATACACAAATAGATCAAACAAGCCAGGCATAGGTGCATAAATAATAAGTAACCTCTATAGTAAAACACAGGTGAAGGTTGGATGGTATAATGATAAGATGTCAAGTGGAGGATGATGTTTAGTTAAACAGAATGATTTCCCTGAGGGAGATGGATTTCAAGTTTATTCTGATTTAAGATGATAAAAACAGAAGACTGTCCCAGTAAGAACAGCTTGAATTAAGGATCAAAGACAGAAGGAGTCAACACAAAAAGGCAGAATGGAGATAAATCCAGAGATGTAGGCTTAAACTAGAAAACAGGCTCAATCCAAAATTTTGTTCCTTCCTCATCAAACTGAATTATTGTCATATCTATAAATATATCATTTGCTCATATAATAGCTAGCATTGATATAATGGTTGCACTTCTCATTTTGCATTTTAAACTGTAAAGTAAATCCATTGCATATGCAAAACATTACTTTCTTCTTACCTCTTGAATTTTTCTGCCTCACCTCTACTCCAGCATTTCTGCTACCTCTTCTTTTCACCTGTACACACTGCTGACATCTGCCCCAGCCATCTGCCATGACAGCTGTTGCCCACTAACACTTCAGCCATAGCCAGATTCCTTGATACAGTCTGGTGTCCCTGCTAAGTGGTAGCACTCACTGATCAAATACATGCATTCCTTTCTTTTCCCATAGAAGTCATAGAGTACAGTGGGAAGAGCCTGAGATTGGGAGTTAGATGGATCTGGGTTGAATTCTGATTTTTCTGATCACTCATCATGTGAATTTGCAATTTCCTTATCATCTTGGAATATTTCTCCTTGTGTAAAGAAAA
This sequence comes from Cheirogaleus medius, assembly GCA_008086735.1. Lineage (NCBI taxonomy): Eukaryota > Metazoa > Chordata > Mammalia > Primates > Cheirogaleidae > Cheirogaleus > Cheirogaleus medius. The sequence continues at coordinate 24,931,953 of VBSM01001562.1, read as the reverse complement.
GGGCATTAATTTTAACCTTTAAGGTTATTGAGGGAGTTTATGAGAGAATATATTCTATTAATATTAATAGATACATAGTCCAGTTTCTGCCAGAATGGGTGCTGCTTCTCAATGTTTCTCAACATGTAGTCCCTAGAAAACCTATGTCAGAGTCATCTAAAATGAAGATTCTGGGTGTTACTCTAGGCCTGTTTAATTCAAAGCTGCAGATATCTGCCTGAGAATCTACATTTTAAGCCAATTTACCAGATGAGTCTTATGCAAACTGAATTTGAAAATTTCTGGGATATGTATTCATGTTCTTCTTCCCTTCCTCCCTTCATCCTTCCTCTCTCTCTTTCCTTCCTTTCTTTTTTCTTCCCTTTACCTCATTCAATAAGACAGTATACATGAGGCTTCAGAGTTTTAAGGTACTGGTTTATGTCCTTTGTAAAGTTATTTTCACCTTTCAGAGTTTCATTTCTCTTTTAAGTAAAAAGAAAATTGTCTATTTCTCCAGTCGCTGCTTGGAATAAATTATTAAAATGGTATCAGCCACTCAGAAAAAGCATAACACAAATGATAATTATACCAAAATAATTGGAGTTGTTGTGAGGGGTCCCTCTTTATTAAGAATAAGATACATTAATGTTCATGTGTGGCTTATAATAGAATGTGGAGTTGTCCCAGGGCTGGGACAAAGGTGAGGTGAAAAAGGTACTTATCTTAGGTGCAAACTTTAGGGGATGTCAAAAATTCAGCAATCAAGATAAATAATATTTTATTTCAATATTTTTAGAAAATAAAATTAATGGAAAAACCCACAATGAATAAAATATCAAAATTTTAAATAAAGACAGGCTCAGTATTATGATTTTTCCTTTTTGTCTCAGGTTCCAATATGGCTTGCCACAGCACTGTTACTGTCTAAAATATTGCATTAAAATATTACTTATCTTGATTACTGAGATTTTTGGTGCCTCCTTAAATTTCACACCTGAGACAAGTACATTACCTGCCTTACTGTAATCCCGGCCTTGGCTTATCTCCATGCTGAATCATTTCAGCATGTTTAATTAGCTAAAACAGAATGGTCCATTTCTGTGCACTTTCTGCCAGAATCTCCACTTACACTTTTAAGTGACACTTGTGCAAATAAATACTCTATTTTTGATATAGATGTTGGAAAATAACCACATTTTGAGGATGTCAGTACAGATATCAGGGATTCAGATAAATCTCAGAAAGAAACATGATTTTGCAAATGATAGTGTCACCTAAAGATTGCATTAAGTAGAAAGAAGTAGCAAGACTGTACATACAGTGTTTGGGGCTCATTTCTGATTGTTCTCATAAGAACCGGAAAACCAGGAGTCAACAAAAAAGGAAAAATGTTCATGTAGATCAGAATCAGCCTGGCAAGAGAAGTGATCACGGAAGGAGATTTTTGTATAATTAAATGTCAGTTTGCGTTTTGAAATATTGCCTGCTGCCTCCCACTCAATCACTAAGTAAGATGAGAGGGAATATTCTCTATGCAAACCCAAAACTGACAGCAGCACTTGTTCGGTTCTCTGTGAAGGAAGAGGTATAGATCAGAAGGATCAGGGCAGCTCATTTTCCCAAGGCAATAAAATGTTGCAGATAAACTACAGCATAAATAGGGGGACATTATAATTTCCCTCTATAAGAAAAGCGAATAAAAACCAAACAAAGCTGTATACACCTTTGGAATTTTAGAACAGGGAGGAATTTTAGAGGTCATCTAGTTCATTCTCCTCCCTTTACAAAGGAGGAATTTGATGCCCAGACAGATGACTGATCTCTCAAGATCGCTCAACTATCGAGTGACTGTCAGATCTGTCACTCTCTTCCACATGATGGTGGGAGCATTTGCTAGGTGGTGCAGCAGGTGAGTGGTGCCATAGGAAGTAGTACTGGTCCCCTGTTCCTTGTAGGCGAATGGCTTACAAGTCTTTAGAGCTGTAGTGGGACTTCGAAGTGGGAAGACACTATTGGATAAATGCTTAGAACTGCTGAACACCTAAGTTTCTTGACATTCCAAGAAACACTTCTATTTCTTTCTGCCCTATTCTACCAATCACACAAATGCCAAATTTACTGAATCAGAGACCACAGACCTGGGCATATGGATTTTGGTAAAAGCTCTCTGGGTGTTTCTGATGTGCACCTACATTAAACACAGCTGTGTTGGCCCTTTCTTTCTTTGTGACAAATGTATCTTTATCAGTCAATAACAACAACATGAATTAATTCAAGGGTAGGCTTGAGTGAGAGATGCAGGATGAAACATCAGAGGCTTAGAAAAGAAATGTATGAAAAAGCAAAGGAGGAGAAATCTTTAAAAGCAAATATTTCCTCTTTTTAATTTTGTTCTATCAGTGTAAGAATGGGAGGAGCTGAGATCCATAGTTAGCAACCCTACAGGGTGTTTTCTTCCCTTTTTTGCTCATAACCAGACTGAGCTCTTGAATGCCCTACTTGGAGCTACTTGAGAATTACATGGGCCAGTTGTCATGGAACATATTACAATAATATTCATCATCGTGGAATGGTTTCAAAAGAAAAATTGTTTTTGATCTTTTTCCTAACCTCAGATGTAGAGAACTGAGTTAATCATGCTCCTCAAATAGTGGCATGTTCATACTCATCACCGGTTCATGAGAGGCTTCTTTCCTGTATTTGTTTATTTCCTCATATTCCCATTTCTCCCCTCCCCATCCCCAAATAGGCAAAATTCTCTTGTATTTGGTATGAATCCTTTTACAGTTATCCCAACACACTATCAATGTGTTTATTATTCTAGTATATTTTGAGCTCCTCATCTGGGTCATTGAGGTGAGAGGAGAGAGAAAGAAGAAAGATTGTAATGGTTGCTTCAGTGTGCTTTCAACAGACATTCAGATATTCCACTTCAAAATGCTTTGCAGTCTTCTCTTAATTTTTCTGGGTGGTGCAATATCAATTTCACTTGTTGATGTGAACATGGTGTCCCAAGAATTCAAAATAGCAAATGCCGTCTAGCCCAGTCTTGCCGGTCATCTTCTTCACAGTCCCTACTGTGGCGGATGGTTGATTGCTAGCTGCCTATAAATTGAAAGTACTCTGTACCCATTTATGTATTTGAAAATCATTAAATTGGTCTGCAGTCTCATGTAGTCACCAGTGGATATTAAGATTTATTTGAGTGACTGAACAAATTTTATGCAAGTACTCTCAAAGTTTTTTCTAAGTGTAAATCAGAGTGATTTTAATGACTTCATAACTTTGAAATTAAGAACCTATCTTAAAAGAGTTGGGGAATGTACTTCATGAACGTTTGATAGAGTAAATTTAGCAATTATACTTAAAGACAACAAATAAGTTTGTTTTTTGTTATTTTTCCAGTTTTTTCCCCCCTATAATAAAGTCAAAGTCAGCCATTGCTTTCATCGGGAAAGTGAGAATATAAAGACTTTAAATGTCATCAAATGTAACATTAGAAGCAGTGGAGATATTTGGCAAAGAAACCTTTTTTTAAGATCAATTTTAAAAAGGCAAAAGACCATTTAAAAGAAGATCAATGTGGAGAGAACAGGTAGTCAGGAGTGGCAATAAAAAGTTCAAGCAAAATCAACTTGTCATCAGACTCTTGTTCCACACATCCTCCTTCTCGAGCGTCTTTACCTGCCTTCTCTAATTTTACATCAACTCCACTAGCAGTGGGGTGATGATATATGGACAGTTCACAGGGACATTCTCTTTTGTTTGCAACCTGGAGAACTGATCTTGCCCCAGGACCATCAGGACACTGATATTCAACAAGGCATTTTTTCCATTTCTTTTCTTAACAGTTTCTGATTTTGATTCTTACAATCAAATGTCTGACAATCTCAATTGCTCTGATATTGAGTCTTTGTGGCCTGTTCTCATCATTGTCTTTTATATACCTGACCTTTTTCTCAGTAATTGGGTCATCTTCTGACTGCAGTACTTTTGGGATTAATTTCTCCAACAGGGCTTCCAGGGTCATTTCCTGACAGTCATATCACACCTACTGAAGCTGCCAGCTTTGTATCTTGACCTGGTGTTCTAAACTCTCAAGGGAGCCTTAGCAATTGCTATTTTCTTCTCATGTTACTATTGAGCATGTTACATTTGCTGTGTGCTTTGACCCAACAGGACAAAAATCCCTTGTCTAAGTCTATTTTTGTTCCCTATTAGTGGCAGTAGCTTGTAATAAGCAGTAGCTTGTAACTATAAGAACCTTCTGAAGGACCAGATAAAATTGTTCACAGAAGGTACTGACTTCAAACTCACTGATGTTTCCATATTAACTGTTACCTAAAATATGTACATGTGTGTATGTACATAAATTGCATTTTCAGTTCTTCCAGACCAAGTTTTAAAATATTATAACAAAGGAAGCTGTGCATGGTAGCTCCTGCCTGTAATCCTAGCTTCTTTGGGAGACCAAGGTAGGAGTATCGCTTGAGGCCAGGAGAGACCTGACTCTACAAAAAAAAAAAAAATTGTCTGGTCGTGGTGGTACATCCCTATACTCCTAGCTACTTGAGAGGCTGAGTCAGGAGGATCTCTTGATCCCAGAAGTTAGAGGTTGCAGTGAACTATGATGATACCACTGTACTCCAGCCCAGGTGACAGAGCGAGACCTTGTCTCAAAATATATATATATATTTATATATAACAAAGGAAAAGAATGAAAATCACATTATTGTCAAAAGTTACACTTTCTGATCTGAAGAAGCTTATAGAAAAGCTAATATTCTCTCTGTATTTGAATAACCACAGATAAAATTTTGCACCTGCTGCACAATTAGTACAACTTCTGTGACTTTTAAAAGAACAAATGATAAATGATACCCTAAGATTTGTTTCAGTGAATTAATTATAGAGCTATTATTCCTTTGTCTGACAGTTGCTCAGGGTTTCACAACAATTTATCTTTTAGCTTTCAGAATGGCAAAATAGACAAACCCCTAATATCCAAAAATGTAGGTACAGTAAAGAGAGGTTTATTGAACAAGCCGGGCAGATGTTATTTACTGGACATGTGTGTTCAGCTCCTCTGGAATCAGAGCCCTGGCAGGGAAGCTGGGCAGCCCTATCCTTCTGCCTCCGATCATATTACACTGCAGCTGTCACCAAGATACAGCCCAGTCCTTTCCAACCATTTAAAGCGGAGGATGGTTTATCACCATAGTCTTTAGGAAGGAATATTTCACCAGTGTCTAACAAGAACCTTTCTTACTGGTATCTTATCCCCTCCTGATTGACTTTCAGTGTAACACCCAGCAGTGGCCACAGCCACTTACACAATTGTCCCATGTGTCTTTAACAACATTAAGAGTTATCACATTGGTTTTTAGGATTCTATACTTCCATACATTTTCTAACATGTATCACGTTTAAAACTATAATGGCCAATACAAAATTATTTTTGAAAATTAAGGATTTTTATAACATATGGCAGGGAATGATTTTTCTAAGCTAAAAGGCAGAGGTCATAAATGAAAAGGTAGACAGATTTGAATATATCAAAAATAAAAACTTAAATATATCGCCAAATTATCATGAACAAAATGGAGAGGCAAACTAAATGGGGAAGTATTTGCAATATTTGAGGGACAGAGTAAATGTGCTTAATATATAAAAAATATCCCTCAAAATCACTGAGAGACATGCTTCAATTCAAAAAAGAAAAAATAAGTGAAGGTCATGAATAGGAAATTCACAAATAAAAGCTATAATATATGGTCAATATGCATATGAAAAACTGCCCAATTATACTGGCAAGTAAGTACATTTGAAAACATACTGGGCTTGTCAGATTGACTAAGAGTTCTCTAAACAGTTTTCTCAGTGTTGTGAGAGTGAGAAATAAACATTCTCATACATTGTTGATAGAAATGTAAATTGGCCCTGACTTCACTGCTATGCAATTCATCCATGTTTCAAAAAACTACTTATACATTCTAAATCTATTTAAATAAAGAAAAAATAAAAATAAAAAAGAAGTATAAATTGGTATAGGTTATTTAGAGGTCAAATTGCCAATATGTATTAAGAGTGGACCTACGAAGTCTAATTCCAAAAATTTATTCTCAGGGAGTGACCATGGATATGCATAAAGACACAAATACAAAAAAAAATCCTTCCTTCATAAAAATATTTAAAATAGTCAAGAAGTGAAAAAACCTGTCACACCACCATCTCCAGCTTCTAGGGAAAACAAATGGTCTTAGGTGGTCCTTGAACCCCTCCCATCACAAGGTGTTTGGTACAAATGACTACCAATGCCTTAGGACTTCCCTAAGATCCCCTGGTCTTGCCCATGTCCTGTCCTCCTGGAATCTCTGTATACCAGGAATGAGACCCCAATTTGACTAAATTATATAGTGGATATTTTGCTGTTATTAGGACTGATATTGAAGATGAGTATTTAATGCATGGAAAGATGTTCATGATAAGTGAAAAAGCAGGACACAAAATTGTATATAGAGTCATCAGACTTTTATAAATGTATAATTACATTTTTAAAACCCTAGAAAAATATATTCTAAAATAAAATGCACGCATACCTCAGAGATATGGGTTCAGTTGCATATCACCACAATAGAGCGAATATCCTAATAAAGCAAGTCACACAAATTTTTTGGCTTTTCAGTGCATATAAAAGTTATGTTTATACTATATTGTAGCCTCATAAGCGTGTAATAGCATTATGTCTAAAAAACAATCTATATACCTTGATTGATCAAAACATACCTTATTGCTAAAAAATACTAACAATCATCTGAGCCTTCAGCAAATCATAATCTTTTTTTCCGGTGGAGGGTCTTGCTTCAGTGTTGGTGGCTGCTGACTGATGGGGATGGTGGTTGTTGAAGCTTGAGGTGGCTGTGGCAATTTCTTAAAATAAGACAGTGAAGTTTGCCACATATACTTACTCTTCCTTTCTTGAAGATTTCTCGGTAGCAAGTGTTGCTGTTTGACAGCATTTTACCCAAAGTAGAGCTTCTTTCAAAATTGAAGACAATGCTCCCATACCCTGCTGCTGCTTTATCAACTAAGTTTTTATAACATTCTAAATTCTTTGTTGTTGTTTCAACAGTGTTCACAGAGCTTTACCAAGAGTGGATTCCATCTCAAGAAACCACTTTCTTTACTCATCCATAAGAAGCAACTCCTCATCCATTTAAGTTTTATCATGAGATTGCAGCAATTCAGTCACCTCTTCAGGCTACTGATTCTACTTGCTAAATTTCCACATCTATAGTTACTTCTTCCACTGAAGTCTTGAACCCCTGAAAATCATCCAAACCATCCATGAGGTTTAGAATCAACTTTTTCCAAACTCCTGTTAATATTCATATTTTGACCTCTTGTCATGAATTACACATGTTCTTAATGAAATCTAAAATAGTAAATCCTTTCTAGAAGGTTTTCAATTTACTTTGCTCAGATTCACCAGAGGAATAGCACTATGTATGGCAGCTGTAATCTTAGGAAATGTATTTCTTAAATAAGAAGATTTGAAAGTTGAAAATACTCCCTGATTCATGGGCTGCAGAATGGGCGTTGTATTAACAGGCATGAGAACAATGTGAATCTCCTCATATGTCTCCATCAGTGCTTTTGAGTGACCAGGTACATTGCCGGTGAGCAGTAATATTTTGAAAAGAATTTTTTTTCCCCTAAGGAATGGTTCTCAAAAGTGGGTTTAAAATATTCAGTAAATCATGCTGTAAACAGATGTGCTGTCATCCAAGCTTTGTTGTTCCATTTTTAAGGCACAGGCTGAATAGATTTAGCCTAATTCTTAGGGAAACATCCTGGGATGTTTGGAATGGTAACTGCACTTTGGCTTCAACGTAAAGTCACCAGCCGCATTAGCCTCTAACAAGAGTCAGCCTGTCCTTTCAAGCTTTGAAGCTAGACATTGATCTCTCTGCTTTAGCTATGAAAGTCCTGGATAGCATCTTCATCCAAAATAAGGCCGTTTGCCTACATTGAAAATTTGTTATTTAGTGAGTTGCTTTCATCAATGATCTTAGCTAGATCTGGATAACTTGCTGCAGCTTCTACATCAGCACTTGCTGCCTCACCTACCTTAGACTTTTATGTTATGGAGACGATTTCTTTGCATAAACCTCATGAACCAACCTCTGCTAGCTTCCAGCTTTTCTTTTGTAGCTTCCTCATCTCTCTCATACTAAAAAGAAGTAGGGATTTACTGTGGATTAGGCTTTGGCTTAAGGAAATGTTGTGGCTGCTTTGATTTTTTATCTAGAACACTAAAACTTTCTCCATGTTAGCAATAAGCTTGTTTCACTTTCTTATCATTCATGTGTTCACCAGAGTAGCACTTTTAATTTTCTTCAAGAACTTTTCCTTTGTATTCACAACTTGTCTAACTGTTTGGTGCAAGAGACCTACCTTTTGGTTTGTCTCAGCTTTTGACATACCTTCCTCACTAAGCTTAATCGTTTCTACCTTTTGATTTAAAGTGATAGACTTGCGATTGTAGGGTTATTAATTGGCCTAATTTCAATGTTGTTGTGTCTCAGGGTATAGGGGGGCCTGTGGAGTGAGAGAGAGAAGGGGGAATGGTGAGTCAGTCGAGCAATTAGAAAGTCCACAATATTTATCAATTAAGTTTGCCACTTTATATGGGTATAGTTTGTGGAGCCCCAAAACAATTACAATAGTAGTATCAAAGATAACTGGTCATAGATCACCAGAGCAGATATAATAATAATGAAAAAGTGTGAAATATTTTGAGAATTACCAAAATGTGGCATAGAGACATGAAGTGAGCGCATGCTGTTGGAAAAACGGCACCAATAGACTCGCTTTCGCTTGATGCAGAGTTGCCACAAACTTTGAATTTGTAAAAAATACGGTATCTACAAAGTGCAGTAAAGTGAAGTGTAATAAAATGAGGTATGCCTGTACATAACTTTTGTGGTTGATTTGAGGGGGCATTCATTTGCTTCCTTTTAAACCAAATTTTCTAGGTTGAACACATAACTTTAAAAAATTTTGTTGAAATATAATATACATCCAGAAAAGTATACCTATGGTAATCAATTAATTTTGACAAATGGAGCACACCTGTGTAACCAGCACCCAGCTCGACTGAGAACAGTTATCATCAGTCCATTTTGTGCTCACTTCAAGTCATCGCCCACCCCTCTCCACTTTCACTTCCTCCATGCTGATGACTAGCCTGCCTTCTAACAGCATTGATTAGTTTTACCTGTTTTCATACTTTATATAAATAGATGAAATCATATAATTTGTAACCTTTTGGTCCAGCTTCTTTTGCTCAATATTATTCTTGAGATTAATCCATATTATTGCATGTAGTTGTAAATCATTCATTCTTTTCACTGCATGTTATTCCCTTGTGAGGATTAATATAATATATTTACCTATTCTACTATTGACAGACATTTGAAACTATTATAAGTAGTGCTTCTATGAGCATTTTAGTGAATATGCGTTCATTTGGTGAACACATCTACATATTTCTGTTGGGTTACAGAATAAAATTGCTGGGCCTTAGACAATACACATGCTCAGCTTAGTAATGTTGCTAGTTTGTATCAATTTGTACTTGTGGCTGTATCAATTTCTACTTCCACCAGTATGTACAAGTTTAGGTTGCTCTACATCTTCATCAAATACTTTGTATTTTCTGTCATTTTCATTTTAACCATTCTGTGAGGGTAGTGGTATCATATTGTGGTTTTAATTTGTATTTCCCTAATGTCTAATGAGATTGAGTGCCTTTCCATATGTTTATTTGCCAGTTGGGTATTTTCTTTTCTGAATTCAAGATTTTTGTTCATTTTTATATTGCATTATCTGCCTTGTTGATTTCAAGAAATCATTTGAAAGTCATATAGGAGTCATTTGTTTGAAATATGTATTGCAAATATTTTTTCCCGCTCTGTGAGTTGCCTTTTAAATAGCCTAATGGTGTTTTTAGATGAAGAAACAGTTTTAATTTTAATATATTCCAATTTATATTTTTCTCTCCTAGTTAATACTTTTTATGTCTTTGCCTACTCCAAAGTCAGGAAAATATTCTTTTATCTTTTACTTTAGGAGTTTTATCATTTTTCCTTTAATATTTAGGTTTACAATCTTCTGGAATTGATATATAGCGTGAAGTAGGGATCAAGATACTTTTTTCCAGTACGGGTATCTAATCAACCTATTCCATTTATTGCAATGACTATCCTTTCACCACTAC
>VBSM01001562.1:24865984-24916842 GCA_008086735.1 Cheirogaleus medius | reverse complement strand
GAGAAAAGGGAACTCATACACTGTTGGTGGAAATGTAAATTAATACAAACTCAAAGGAAAACAGTATGAAGAATAAAGCCTATACTTAAAAATAACTTCATATAAGAAAATAGAAAAGCAGTTGGAGGGGGGGTGGAGGTTAAAAAAATATAGAAAAGCATAACATATTATGCATTTATGTATTATTTATCTCCTTCAGGTAATAATGTGAGGTAGCAAAGTTGATCTTTTGCTTTTAATTCATCTTCAAAAGATGAGAACAATTCCTAAATAGGATTTTTTTCCTAGAAAGTTTCATGCCCTAATGAAATTAAATATAGTGTTTAAAAGTTATTTATTTATTTATTTTATTTTATTTTTTATTTCAGCATATTATGGGGGTACAAATGTTTAGGTTACATATATTGTCTTTGCCCCACCTGAGTCAGAGCTTCAAGCATGTCCATCCCTAGATGGTGAACACCACACCCATTAGGTGTGAATATACCCATCCCCTCCTCCCACTTCTATCTGCCTGACATTCGATGAATGTTATTACTATATGTGCACATAAGTGTTGATCAGTTAATACCAATTTGATGGTGAGTATAGGTGTTGCTTGTTTTTCCATTCTTGTGATACTTCGCTTAGTAGAATGGACTCCAGCTCTATCCAGGATAATACAAGAGGTGCTAGATCATCATTGTTTTTTGTGGCTGAGTAAAAGACGTCTACACTAGAATGTTTATAGCAGCACAATTCACAATTGCAAAGATGTGGAAACAACCCAAGTGCCCATCAATATATGAGTGGATTAAGAAAAGTTATTTACTTAATATGATGAAAGCTAGTATACCATGTAATCCTACAAAGATTAGAATTATGGTATAATCTAATTTCTATCTATCATTATTTAACTGTTCATAAATATTTGTAGCTTAAAATAAATATATATTATTTAGCTAGTGCTATATTTACCTGTCAATCTATTTTTCTATTTAACTGATTGAAAATTTTTGGTAATTGTTTTTTACATGAAATTAACAGCTTTTATAATTAACATTAATTATTGCAATGTTTTATTCTTGTAATAATAAATGTACATTTTTCCTTCTACTGGTATAATCTCAATTTAGTAAGCATATAAGAATATTTTCACTCCTAGTTTTATCTGAAATGCATATATACAGTTGATATTCTGACATTAAGAACAAAATACATTCCTGTTCTCATTGTTGACATTGGTATGCTATTTATATATGATTGTAACTTGGAGTACTTTGAAGATCAAGAGTGCCAGAAAAGACATTGATCTGCATAGACATTTAACTATCGAGTCTTCTGAAGGACAAGGCCAAATTGACTAGCAGTTTTTGGCTGAAGCTGAACTGCAGCTGAATTAATTATAGCATTTATTTCATTTTGTCAAAGATTTATGGAGCACTTTCTAAATACTACACATCTGGTTGGCTTTGAATCTACGGTAATAAATGAGAATAAAATAACCTTATTTTCTTTACATTTAGGTTACTCAAATGTCCCAGCCTATTTACCCATTATATATCATATTAATTAATTTTTAAAAAATAGTTCAGATCTCTATTTGATGTAAGAATTCCAATATTTTATCAGTTTGCCCTTCCTGAGCATTTTTTGAGTCCCTGAGATATCCCAAGCCCGTTGTTGTTTGACATCTTGACCAACTGCCTGGTTCTAGAACACTGCCTTCCTCTTTTGTTGGTCACCAGCATCCTTCAGCCCATCACTGCTACTCTCCCATATGTGACTCTCATCCCAGGTGCCATCCCAGACTGTTGCAAAATTCCCCACAGTAATAGGAAGATTGACTGTGATGTTCACATGCCTTACTGATGGCTTGGAGATTTATAAAGGGGGAGGAAGGGAGTATACACGAGGAGAACTCAGCAATTGTAACTAGATCTAGAGGTTCCCTGAGTTCACAGATGAAAAGCCCTTCTCAGGTGCTCCTATTGTGCAAAGTCTTCTCTGCCCAGTCTCTGCCCAGAGACTCTTCTCTGACAGTCTCAGGCCTGTCACCACATTCAGGGGTCAGCTTACCTTCCCACCACAGGAATGCCTGGAACAAGTCTCTGACATCTGGATCATTCGCCTCCTGTCTCCCCCAGGCCCAGGGCCAGTCTCACAGGCTCATACCTCTGAGTGTCTATCTCCTGGTAAGACTGACAGATGAAACATCTCTTCCTTCCTACACCCATCCACAGAGGTGTAGCCTTTCCCTTTAGTCTTAGGATAATTCAGAACAACATCACTATTTCCCCCAAAATTGGGTTTATTCAATCTGGAATTAACTCAGGTGTGGGGCTTATATAGTATAGTCCAGTGTGAGCTTCAGCAACCCCAGGCTGTTCTTTCTGAGGTAGGATGTGTTGACATTCTTCCTATAACTTCCAGCCCCCGCTGATCTCCTGTGGTTAACTGCTTGAACAAGGAAACACGCTCATCTCCCAGTATCTAACAAAAACTTTCAGGGATAATGCAATCTAAATCCACTTACAGGAAAGAAATAGTTTGTGAAAGAAAACATAATTTGCAGAGAGGCAGCTGTGCCACAGTGAAGACAACTTTTTATATGATTATGGAAAGCAGATGAAGTTCCTTGGAGCCATATTATCTCCGGAGTCTCCATTACAGAACAGAGTGTATGCTTTACCTTCATGTAATAGAAAGATCCTCTATGGTGTTTTCTCTAAAACAAAGAAGTGTGTCCCCAAAGATGAGTTCAAAACTCTTCCTCAAGGGAAACAAACTACAAGAAGCATTTAAAATGTCAGTTTTTCATGTTCAGCCATCTGAGTAAGGTGTTAAAGTCTCTTGGGACTCACACTAGACCAGGGGACACCATTAAAATCTGTTTCACCAGTACTAGACGAAGTGCCAGTAGGTGATTGGGGGAAAAATAAGACAGATGAATAGTCTAGTGACATACTAAGTAGTGATTTCATTCCAATGTAATAAAGCTATTACATTGGAATATATTTAATAGCTATATTAAAATGCTGTAGAAGTGTGCTCAAAGTACTTTGGGGACTATTATACAAAGAATTCTCCACAGTCACTCTCCTGAACAATGGGTAGCAGAATGATTGGCTCTTCTAGTTTATTATAGGCTTTTTATTTTTCAAAGTTCTTTGTTTTATACATTTCCTTAGCTACCATAGGGCCAAGGATAGGGTGTTGTAAATAGTCAGTGTTTAATAAATGATTGTCTAGTTGACTTGAATCACATATGGCCTCCCATATCTGGATCCTATTATGAAATGAATACTGATACATACAACAAAATGAACAAGCTCTATTGACCTCTTAATTTTCTCCAAAACCCTATTTTAAGGAAAGCAGTTGTCTGTAGCCTGATCCTCAAGAACTCAACTTTTTCCACTCCTTTGAAGTTGAAGTTTAAGAGTCAGTATCAGGCATTTTCACCATAGTTAAGTGAGCAAGAATCAGTGTCAGAGTCCTGAATGTTCTCCGTCTATGTGTTTTTGTCTTCACAAAGTATTGTCCAAACCTTCCCACCATACCCAGTGCTCCATTCCCTGTGCAAGTTGATTGCAGGAAAGAGCTAATGTCACATGGGTGTTGGCACATGTTAGTGTGTGACTTACCCTAATAGAATTTGAACTTTGAGCTTTATTTTTAATCAAAGGATGAATGACTTTGTCCTAAACAGTTGGGGATTTAGTTTGCAAATGAGTGCTGGTATTTTTTCCTTGGGGAGTACACTGTTATTATTGTTCCTAATCTCAAGATGCAAACAGTTGTGTGCTGAGCCCACATGTAAGCTAAAATAATTAGAAAACATTGACCTTGGTTACTGTGTTCACAACCAGTGCTACACACACCACACACACATATACTACACACATCCCACACATACCCCACATATACCACACACACCATACACCTCACACCCCCCACAATCCACACACTACATACACCAAACATACCATACATACATACCCTATATACACACCTCACACACACCACACACACATACATACCACTCACCCCATATACCACAAACGCAGGATACACACCTCACATACACCACACATACCACACCACACACACACACCACACCACATACATATACCACACAAAAACCACACATCACATACACCAAACACACCATACATTCGTACCCTCCACACGCTACACACTACTCACTAAATATACCCCCACACACCACTATACATACTATACACATGCACACCACACACACACAAATACAATGCATTCATTTATTCAGCCAATATTTATTAAGTGCCTATTTCATACTAAATGCAATCTTAGATGCTGAAAATACAAAGATGAATAAAGCATAGTTTTTGTACTCGAGGAGATTGAAATCTAGCAAGAGAGGCAAATGTAGATTTTTCCAAAGTATTTATTGTACCATGTTGTAATTTCTTGTTTTCTCCTGTGCATTTCTCATGGGACCATAGGGTCCCGTCCTCCCTGTTCACTGTTGCCTTCCTGGCATCCAGGACCCTGCCGACATAGTCAATAAACATTTACTGAAGTGAGTGAGTAAATAGGTAAACTATATAAATGTAATAAAACTATATAAATAATTAAAACAATAACGCAAGGGTGTGTGTCACGCGGCTATATGGACACGCTGCTTCAGGAGCGCAGGTGCGGGGAGAGGCCCTGGCAAGGGAGCATCCACAGTGTTGGAGCCAGGAGGGGCCGTCTGGGTTTGGCACTTAGGGAATGTTTGGAGAGACTCTTCAAACGCAAGCACTGCATCTGGAGAGGAGTTGGGAGCTGGGTTGTTCCTGGTAGGGAATGAATGAGAAGGGGATAAAACTGACTGACTTGAGTTGAGGAATGAGATAATAAATCTCTGTTACGTGTGTAACAGAGATGTCTTTATGTCTGAGTCAGTTTCCTGTTATTTTCAAATTATTATTTTTAAAACTTGGACAACTGTGTGGGTCAGGGACAGTCCTAGGGAAAGTGGTTATATTAGAAAACTTTCCTGATGAATCACCTCCTGGTTATTTAAAATCATTTCCTCAGATATTCACTAACTGTCCAGTTTGGATCCATCAGCTCTTTTCCCCAAAAGCAGCAACTCAAGGACCAACTTTTCCTCATTCCTTCACCTGCACCAAAATATCTTTTTCTTTCATAATGTTAAGTCATTGGCCACCTAATCTGATAAAATAATACAAAAAAGTATAGAATATTGGTCTAATTATCCCAACTTTTCTTACCCTCATTCTTGGTGGTCCAAAGTAGAATGCTGCCCACTACTCTGTTTAAAATCATACACCCCCCTAGATCCTTCTGCCTCATGCAAGTGAAACATATAATTTAAGATAGTCTGAAAAAGAATTTTAAATTAGAAAGTGAGATTTTTCTCTCTTCTTCCATTTAAACTCACTGCTACTTTCCCCTTAGCCAGAAAGTTGACATTATAAATGTTATCACATTTACACATATTATAAGCCTAGAAATTGTATCATCTCAGGCCAAAAGTGGATATTGAGACTCTAATATCTTGCCTTTCTACCTCTTGGTCCTTTTCCCAAGACCTCTTGAACTAAATATACTCTGGTTGCAAGTGCCCATTAACGGGAGCTGATCTTTTTCTTCCCCTGATTGAGAAGGAAGGACGAAGCCAGAATTAAGACTAATGAGTTGGGATTTGGTGGACAGAATGCATACCCCACCCCTAGGCATTGCACCCTCACTACAGTGGGCCATAAGTGTGGTGTGGAGGCTTGGGAGGTCATCTGTAACTGAGAATAACTCTGGGAGAAGGTAAAATAAGGATGACAGATTATGGAAGGTGTCGGTACTCTGAAGAGGTTACAGGAGAATTCTAGAAGAGACATTCATTTTATTTTAAAGGTTTCTTCCTACTTAAAATATGTATACTTAAATAAATTTATCTAAAGTATAATTTTTAAAGGACAAATGGCAATCAGAAAAGCACAGGTAAGCTGGTTTTATCTTTAATAAGACATTGCAAACAAAAGAGTCATTTTTTAGATTTCAAGCTTAAAATGGAACATTATGATGTATGTCCTGTTTCTGTGAAATACCATGCGTTCATTCACAGCATGGGCAAGGCCAAATGCCTCCAAGAGGTTCAATTTTCACATGAAAGTGTCAACAGTTCTCCGCTGAGTCAAGGATGTTAGTGGCTTGAGTCAAAATATAAACTTAGGTTTCAGTGATTAAATAAGCTTTGCAAGGTTAAAAGTTATTGGCTTTTCTTATATTAATATTTCACTGTAGATTAGTTTTCTACACAGGGCAAAGTATATTAATGATGAGCTCATTTTAAAAATTGTTTACCTCTTTATCAATTATTTCAGTTAATTCTTATGTTATATTTTAATATTTTATGAGAAGATGCAGAGTAATATGTCTGAATATAACTTTGATATGACACTGATATTTTCTAAAGTTTTATGAGAAAAATGGCTGTGTGCATTGTAGAGGGGAAGGGCATGCCTCTAATCCTTGCTTGGGTGAGGCAAAGACATAAAATGTAACCAAAATGTTTGTACCTTCATAATATCCTGAAATAAAAATAAAAAAAGAAGAAACAATACCAGAATTTTGGTATCACTCTCAATAGTAATTTAAAAACAAACAAAAAATAGGCTTTGTGATACTATAATATTTTGGATTTAAGGAATAAGAGCAAAACTATATATAAATCATATATATATAAAATTTTATATATATTATTTTTACTTTATATTTATATAAATATATATAAATGTGCAAATCACATTTCAATTATAACTGAATTATTTTCTGTAGCTTAGCTATAGGAATATCTTAAACCTGATTTATGTACAGTGAGAGTAGATTTTAAGGAAGAGAACTGCCTTTGTGGATAGTTGGAAGAAATAGATTCACTTGGACAATTGTGTACAGTAGAGTCCCTTTTAAAGTGGTGGCATCAGAGTAAAGTAATATATGGGACAAATGGGTTTTATATATCAAAATGAGCAATATTAAAACAACCTTCACAATTGGGCGTGTAAGTGTAAATAAGATATTTTATTTTTTGGAATGCTGTGCATAGAATCTGTCTTTATGGTCATACCTTTTCTGAATTTTACACATGTAATTTGTGAACACTCCAAATACGGACTTGTCTCTCATTGTTCCTTCCTTTCTATAGAGCTCCCAGCCAAGTTGGAAAAAAAGAGCTGTTCAAAGCCAGTATTTTTCAGCTCCCTGAGTTTGTCCCCTAGGTGGAAATCCTTCACAAGCCACCACCCTCCCTTCATATAAATTGTTCAGTCCTCAGCGCACAGCATCGTTCGCCTCAGCCTGTTCTTTCCTATATATACCCTTTTTCCTTGATTTTCAACAAATTGCTCCCCCCTTCTTCTTTGAGAATATCTTTCTCTTTATTCATATTGCAAACCAAAACATTGTCATAATCACAATGATAAGTATGAAAATGCTGGTAATCCTGGTATTAACTAAAATAAAAAATTACATATTTTAAAGTGGCACTGAACAAAATAAAAAAGCCAAGGCAATCTTCATCATCCAAGGATCTCAAGGTACTCAGAAATCCCTTTGAAATCCTCCCGTAGGTTATAATCTATCAATATGTCCTTACCTAAATAAATTAAGAAAAACATCAGCACTTAAACAAAATTATATCTTATTCTGTTTTGCTCTTTTTCAATGATGAGTTTATCATAATATTCTATTTCTATAATTTTGTATTTCAGATGTTCTGCAGTTCGACTTCATCCAAGATTAAATTGATGTCTATGGGCTAATCTGGAAACATAAAAACAAACTGTTTCACTACATCTATAAGAAAGTATGTCCAGATCCCCATTGTCTGACTTATAAAAGGGCTTTAGAACACAACCCAATGTAAGTTACAGACATACTATGTTTTGGTCTCTGTTACATCCTCCGCAATTAGGGCATGTGTCTGTTTGCATGTATACAGGTGTGTGTGGATTGTATACACATGTATGTTTACACATACACATTTTCACAATTCTGGGTTCATAACATCATTTATTCCTTCCTTCAGTGAATATTTGAAAGCCTTTTATGTAAAACTGCAGTTCTGGATATCCAGAGATGAGGTCAGTGTCCTCACAGAGCTCATACTCTAACGGGAAGACAGACATAAATTGCACAAATACCTATGGGATGCTCACTGTGCTAGGTGCTATGAAGGGAGATCATGCAGCCTATGCAAGCAGATAACCAGCTCCCACCTTGTGTCCAGGGTCAGAATGGGTTCTCTGGAGAGGGCAGTGGGCCAGTTAAGATCTCATAGGCCGGTAGGAGTTAAAGAGGCAAAGGGAGCGAGAGGTGATGAGGGAGGGGCAAGGATGGGATATAAAGTGCTCCAGACAGAGGGAACTCATGTTCAAATATTGTACCTGCTCAGTTAGGTACTTGTGTAGACTTTTTCCAGGAGTGACCACTGAGTAGCTGGGAGACTTTTAGCTTAAACCTTACCATTAAAAAGCTAATTGTCATCATACTAGAAAATAAGAAGCCACAAATAATTTCACAAGCACATGTGCTTTTTTTGTATTTCAGGTATGAAGTACTCCTTAATCCCTGACCACCACCTTGAAGATGGAATTATGAATATGGCAACTTTTCTACGGGGCTTTGAAGAAAAGGGGATAAAGAACGACAGGCCTGAGGACCAGCTGAGCAAAGAGAAAAAGAAAATTCTGTTCTCCTTCTGTGAGGTCTGCAACATCCAGCTGAACTCGGCAGCCCAAGCCCAAGTCCATTCCAACGGCAAATCCCACCGCAAACGGGTGAAGCAGCTGAGTGATGGGCAGCCCCCGCCGCCTGCTCAGGCCAGCCCCAGCGCCAACACCGGTGCAGGTAGGAGGCAGCGCCCCGGCTCCTGCGCCGCGGAGAGTGATGGTTCTGGTCTCGAAAATGAAATATTTAGAGCAAGACTTAACTTTTACCTTAAACCTACCACCACGATAATATGTTCTCTTTTCCCTGCAGGTACAATCTGTGAGTTGTTTGTCTCTTCTCAGAATATTTTTTTATGCACTCAGATATACCCGCAGGCCCCCCACGCATACACAATTTGTATATTCCTATATCCCCATAGTGTGCGAACATTTCCAAATGTATTTTGAAATGTATTTAAAATGGATCAATGATGTCATTTTCCCCCCCTCTCTCAAAATTAGGCTTTCTTGGGTTTCCTTTATCTGCCTTCTATGGGGTGGCATACCGCTTGACAGTATATAAAAAGCTACAGCTTTATTTATAACATCCCATGATGCAGGAAGGAGCATTAATCTTGCATGTTAGATTTGTCATATTCTTTTTGCGAGTTGCTAGCAGTGTGCTGGGGTGTTCTAACAATAGGAAAAGGCATTGCCAAAAACAACAAGGCTTAACCTCTGAACTCCCGAACCATCATCACTTTCACCTGCCTCTCACCCTTTCCTTGTGAGCTGGGTAGAGGCAGAAGCTCAGGAATTTTTACAGTCCTGCCTCTGCCCTGAATTCTAAACAATTTTTCAAATCCTTTATCTTATCCTCAGGCAGCCTTTCCTCCTCCACACTGCTGGTCATTAGGTGGCCTCATTGTGTCGGAACTAAAGAAAAAATGTGAAATTTACTGTTATCCGTGGTGAAGATTTCTGCAAAAGGTGGGCCTCCTACCCAGGTTTTAGGTGGGAGGCCAAGATAAACCTCCTCCCGAGTGTGGTGGCAAAGTTCCACATTCCACTCTGGCAAGTGTTTGCTCTGTAATGAGGCCTCAATGTGGAGTGGGAAGAAGCAGAGAAGCCCATTTGTTGGAATTTCACTCAGTGCTGTGACATGGTTCTTGATTTTGCATGTGTGCTGTAAATAAATAATTTCTACATATTAAGCTAAACCTAACTACATCTTATTAGAGTATATGGTTTAATTTTATTTAACTACTTTTTCTAACCAATACTTAACATGCTATAAAAGAACCTACAGGATATAAGATACATACTTAACAATAATGAAAAAAATCACTTTTCTATTTTCTATTTATTTGTTATTATGATAATTATAATTATCCACAGATGCATTAATGTACCTGAATGTACATATTAAAACATAGTTAGTGTTAGGTTAAAAACGGATTGCTAAATCAGAGAGCAAATAACAGCCTGAGTAAAGATTTGAGTTACATCTGTTAAAGGGCAAATGTCTATAGACACTACTGTCATTAAAAATTATATTTCTGAGGAATATCTAATGGCAGGGGAAATTGTCTATGGCATAATACTAAGTGAAGCAGCAGGAACTGAAGTGGAATATACCTCCGTGCTGTTATGTGTGCATGTGCACATTATCTACTCTTTAGAGTCTCAGCTCAATGAGGAGCAAGCCTGACATCGTTTTATTTTTTCCCGTCCCTTTCCTCAGTTTTGATCTATCAAACTTCTGTTTCCTGCTGGGTAGAGGCTCCCTTAACACCCTCTCAGCCCATAATTTCTCACTTTTGTATATTCAGAAAGACTCTTTGATTTAGAAGAGTCAGTTCTATTTATAAAAACATCCTTTCATTGCCAGATTAAGATTTGGCTAGACAGACCCTGGAACTCAGAGTGGAGGGCTCCCACTCTGCCCTTCCTCAGCCTGCTTTCCAGTCAGGGGTGGGAAACCATGGAGGGTTGCAGGGGCGGAGGTTACCTTATAGCCTTGGCAAGGTTGAAATACTATTCATAGTTGGTGATTGCTGTTCTGGCAGTCTCTGTGGGTCACAGGTGCCCCTAACAGACCCTGTGGATGAAGAGCTCCCCCAGGCAGTCCCTTAGGCATTGGGGTCCCTTAGGTATTGGGGGTCCCTTGTGAGATAGCTGCATCTTCTGGCTTACCCCCAGCTGGTAGCAAAAGGCTCCATTCCTCCCCCATGTGTGCCTCTTTCAAGATTGCATCCTCTATTTTCATTCATACCAACTCCTGGGGCTTGAGGGCACATACAGAATCCATCTGAGAATTAACATTCCTCTTGAAAGCCTAGAGCTGCTGGGGCCCAGGCAGGTAGAGGTGGAGGGGGCCTTGGGGGCTTTTCTTTCTTGCTCAGATAGCATAGGGGAGGCTAGCAAGCCCACTGACAAAGCAGGCACCTAATCAGAGAACAAAATATCAGTCTTCTCTTTTTTGCCCATCACTTGGCTTCAGAGAATATTATGAACTGAATTGTGGTCCTCTACCAAAAATAAAAAATCCAAAAAAACAACAAAAAAAGATGTGTTTGAGTCCTGACCCCCAGTCCTTCAGAATGTGACCAAATAAGGTCACTCCAAATAAGGAGTTAGAGTTTTTACAGAGATAATTAAGTTAAAGCCAAGTCATTGGCATGTGCTCTAATCCTATATGACTGATATTCTTATGAAAATGGGAAATTTGGACACAGAAACAGACATATGTGGAAAGAAGAGGATGTGAAGAGAGACACAGGGAAAAAGCTACCATCTACAAGCCTAGGAGAGAGGCCTGGAACAGACCCTTCCCTCACAGCCCTCATAAGGAACCAGCCTAACCGATACATTGATTTTTGACTTCAAGGCTCCAGAACTGTCAGAGGATAAATTTCTGTTGTTTAAGCCACCCAGTTTGTGGTACTTTGTTACAACAGCCCTAGAAAACTAATACAGGGAGGGAATATTGTAGCTCATTTCTCCCTCATGGGGAAAAACGTGGTAGTAGAGATATTCTTATCAAGAACTGTAAAGTTAAGAGGTGGCTTCCCCTTTTTTCAGCCAGCTTTATAGTGTTGGGGTTGGCATGGATGGGAGTAGGGTCCACAGGGTAATGGTTGAGATGCGAGCCATTTCTCTGAATAAAAGGTGACTGATCCCTAACCACTGTAAGTTCTTCCACCAAACTGAGAATTCAGGGTGTTTACAGAACTTTTACATCTCAAATTTTCGAACAACAGGAGGGTTCTTAGTGTGTACCTAAAACCATTCTGCTATTAGTGTGTGTGTGTATGTGTGTGTGTGTGCATCAATGTGCCAATGTAATTTTTTTCCTAAGTGAGGAACTTATGATAAGTAGCAGAAAAATCCCTTCTCAGAACTATTGTGTGAATACACTGGGCTACAGAAGGGAGAATCAGAGGGGAAGCAACGAGAGCTTAGGTAACTTAGTCTGTATGTACGAGATCCCTACTTCCTTCCCCATCTACTTTCATGGGGTAAGTAGAAATAACAGAAACCACAGATGGGTCTTGGCTTCTGGACAAAGTAGCTGCATGCTTCCATCCCTCACAGGGCCCACAAAGACAGTAAGATCCTGTGTTCTTGGCCTCTAGCAAGGGTGGGCAGATGGACCTGAGGCAGTCTCATGATTTCCTGTGGGCTTAGTGAGTGCAGAGGTGCTGCATAAGCTTGAGAACCACAGAGGGGCATCTGAGAAGAACAGAGAAAAATCCTTTCCTGTTGGATTGGGGCAGTGGCAGGAGAAGGTTTCCCATGTGCCATGAC
The DNA here is from genome assembly GCA_008086735.1 of Cheirogaleus medius. Classification (NCBI taxonomy): domain Eukaryota; kingdom Metazoa; phylum Chordata; class Mammalia; order Primates; family Cheirogaleidae; genus Cheirogaleus; species Cheirogaleus medius. Next base: position 24,904,354 of record VBSM01001562.1, on the reverse strand, counting down.
AAAGAAACACCTCATAGTACCTGCATACACTAATGACCAAACTCTAGACAGGCATAATAATGCCTCAGCAGATGCCTGTGTGCAGAAGTGACAGTAGGCCATAAAGCATCCTACCTGAGCCTTGGTACCATGTAAGCCCACAAGCACCCTCTGTATCCCACCCTAAATCTACATGCAGCTTCAGGGAAAGATTCACTCTACATTGCATGAAACTAAGTTTCTATCATCACATGGTATGGGGTTTGTACTAGGCAAAGGATATGATGAAAAAATGAATCTTGAAGCTTTAGTCATGAAGGAAGAAAGAATAATGGAAAGAGTAGAAATGTGGTAAGTAATAAACTATCTGTATTAGTTAGGGTTCTCCAGAGAAACAGAACCATAGGAGAAAGGAATTGGCTCACACAATTATGGAGGCAGCCAAGTCTCAAGATCTGCAATCAGCAAGCTGGAGACCAGAATTGCTGATGGTATAGTTCTAGTCCAAGTCTAAAGGCCCATAAACCAAAAGAATTGATGGGATAGTTCCAGTCTGAAGGCTAGCTGGCTCAAGACCCACAAAGGGCTGATATTTCAGTTTGAATCTGAAGATAGGGAAAATCTGATGTCAGGGCTGGAAGGCAGTCAGGCAGAAATAATTCCTTTTTAATCAGGGAGGATCAGTTTTTTATTCTACTCAGGCCTTCAAGTGATGAGGCCCACCTACATAAGGGAGAGCAATCTCCTTTATTTAGCCTTTCAATTGAAATGTTAAACTCATCCAAAAATATCCTCATAGAAATACTCAGAATAATGTTTAACCAAATATCTGAACATCCAGTGACCTAGTCAAGCTGACACATAAAATTAACCCAATAATCACATAATCATTTTCCTCATGAGTTTTATAAATCATATTTGATGGCTGAAACAAAAATTATAACCATCTGATGCTAAAGACAATTATATTTACAAGGGGAGAAGTTAAAGGAATCTAAATGGAAATAAGGTGTTTGTATTTCACTTCAAGTAGCTAAATGATGATATCAATAGATTATCATAAGTCACATATGTATAGCATTGTAATACTCATAGCAACCACTATGAAAACTATAGAGAATATATAATCAAAAATAATATAAATAAATCATGATGGAGTCCTACAAAATGTTCAAGTAAGCCACAGGATGGCAAGAAAAGAGAAATGGAGGAACAAGAGCCAAAAGAAACAAATAGAAGACAAATAATGAAATGTCAAACTTAAGTACAAACATGCCAATATTTATTTTAAATGTAAATGGCCTGAATACACCAACTAAAAGACAGATATTTTCAGAGTAGATTTTAAAAATGACCCAAATATATGCTGCTTATAAAAACTCACTTCAAAATCAATGACATAGGTAGATTGAAAGTAAAAAGATAGAAAAGAATATATCATGCAAACAGCAATTAAAAAATAAGAGCAAAAGTAGCTGTATTGTAACCTGATAAAGTAGACTTCAGAACAAAGAAAATTACTTCAGAGGGGTACATTCGATAATGGTAAAAAGCTCAATCCACGAGGAAGACATAATGATCCTATATGTTCATGCACCAAAAACAGAGCCTCAAAATACATGAAGCAAAAACACACAGAGCAGAAAAAAGACATAAATAATTCACAATTACAGTTGATCATTTATGGTCATTTATTTATGGTTCAACATGCCTCTCTCAGCAACCAATAGAATTACTAGACAGAAAATCAGTAAAAACATAGAAGCTCTGAACAACACAATCAACAAACAGAATCTAATTAATTTATATAGAACTTTATTCAATAACAGAACACATATTTTTTCAAATGTCTATGCAACATTCACCAAGATAGACCATATTTTGGACCATAAAACAAACCTTAATGAATTTAAAAGAATTGTAATCATATGCAATACGTTCTCTGACCATAATGAAATCAAACTAGAAATTAATAATAGAAAACAACATGAAAATTAAACAAAACATCTCTTAATCCACGAATCAAAGAGGAAGTCTCAAGGGAAATAAAAAATACATAGAACTAGATGAAAATGAAAGCACAACATATTAAAGTATGTAGGATGTAAATAAAGCAGTGTTGGGAGGGAAATTTACAGTCCTAAATGCCTATATTATAAATGAGAAATGATTTCAAATAAGTAAGTTTTCACCCAAGAAGCTAGAAAAGGAAGAGAAAAGTAAACCAAAAGCAAGCAGAAGGAAGGAAATGATAGAGACTAAGAGCAAAAATCCATGAAGTTGAAAATAGGAAAGTAATAGAGAAAAATCAATAAAACAAAAAGATGAGAAAAATCAATAAAATGAAAAGATGGTTCTTTGAAAAAAATCAATGAAATGTATAAGCTTCTAGCAAGACTGACAAAGATAAGAAAGAAGATACAAATGAAATAGGTGATATTACTATAGAACTTTCACAAATAAAAATATAATAAGCAAATACTATAACTTTATGTTCATAAATTTGACAACTTAGAAGAATGAACCAGTCTTTCAGAAACCACAAATGACCAAAACTCAATCAAGATAAAGACATAATCCGAACAGGCCTATAACCTTCAAATAAGTTGAATTCATAATTGTAAAGCTCTTGAAAAGGAAATTTCTAAATATTTTCGGTTTCACTGGAGAATTCTACCAAGCACTTAAAGAAGAATTAACACCCATTTTACACAATTGCTTCCAGAAAATAGAAGAGGAGAAAACTCTTCCCAACTTATTTTATGAGGCCAGTATTACCCTGATACCAAAACCAGACAAAGACAATATTAGAAAACAAACTACGGAATAGTATCTTTCGTGAACTTAGACTAAAAATTTCTCAACAAAACATAAGCAAACTGAATCCAGCAATGTGTAAAAATAATTATACATCATAACTAAGTGGGATTTATTCCTGGTATGCAAGGCTAGTTCAACATTTAACCACCTCGGTATGGCGCTCACCGGCCGTGAAACTTTGCTCACAGCCGGCACTCACAGTCCACACGATAGTTTGTGCTGTGCATTGACGACGAGTCCGTTTTGCTCTTGTGTGATGAGGAAAGCTTTAAAGCCCTGGAAGCTTGTTTTACTTTACAGGCAGCTTTACTTGTAATGTAAATCAGAATAGGTAACATATACATATATGTTTTCATTATGTTATTTTTAAATGTTCACAATTTTATTTTGATAAATGAAAAATTAGAAAAGTCATATCACGGGTGTCGGCTAAAGTTGATGTTCGGCTGTGCGCCTTCATATCACGGCTGTTGGCTAAAGTTGCTGTGCGCGTTCATCTGTGGTTGTTGACTATAGTCGACGCTGGTACCGAAGTGGTTAAACATCAATAAATATAATCTACCATATCATCAAGTTAAAGAAGAAAAAAATCATATGATCCTATCAATTGATGCAATAAAAGCATTTGAAAAAACCCAACACTCATTTATGATAAGAACACTCAGCACGCTAGAAATAGAGGAGAATTATCTCAATTTAACAAAAGCCTCTAGGAATAGCCTACACTTAACATCATACTTAATGGTGAAAGACTGAACTTTTCTCTAAGATCAAGAGCAAGGGAAGGATGCCCACTCTCACTTCTCCTCTTCAATATGGTACTGGAAGTTCTAGCCACTATATTAATGTGACAAGAAAAATAAAGTTATACAAATTAGGAAATGAAAAATAAAACCATCTCTCTTTGCAGGTGACATGATAGTCAATGTAAAAATGCCAAAGAGTCCACAAAATAACAGCTAGAACTAATAAGTGACTTTTAGGAAGGTGGCAGGATAGAGGATCAACACACAAAAATCGATTACATATCTAAATACTAAAAATGAACATGTGGAAATCAAAACTTAACAGTGTATCATTTACAAAAACTCTCCCTAAAATGAAATATATAGACATACACTTCCAAAAATATGCACAGAAACTGTATGCTAAAAATTGCAATATGCTAAGAGTAGAAATAAAAGAAGACCTAAATAAATGGAGAGACATACCATGTGCATGGATTGGAAAACTCAACAAGATTCAGATGTCAGTTCTCCTTAAAATCATCTATAGTTTTCATGCACTTACTGTCAAAATCCCAGCAAGGTTTTTTGTAGACATAGACAAACTTATTCTAAAATTTATATGGAAAAGCACGACCCTAGTAGCTAAAACAACCTTGACAAAGAATAAAACAGGAGGAATCTCTCTACCTAATATTGAGGTTTACTATGTCGATAAAGTAATCAGGACAGTGTGGTTTTATTGGAAGTGTAGACATATAAATTAATGAAAAAGACTATGTCCCAGACATAGACCCACTCACATATGCTCAATTGATTTTTGACAAAAGTGCAATAGTAATTCAATGGAGGAAGGATCGCTTTTTCGACAAACGGTGCTGGAGTAATTGAACCTCTATAGGCCAAACAAACAAACAACAATAAACCAAAAGAAAAAAAAACCAAACCAAAACAAAACAAAAAACAAACCTGTAGCTCTAAATCTCACATCATATACAAAAATTAACTCAAAATGAATCATATTTAAATGTAAAACCTAAAAAATATAAGACTTTTAGGAAAAAATAGAAGAAAATCTCTGGAACCTCAGGCTAGGGAAAGAGTTCTGACTTGACATCAAAAGCAAGATCTGTAAAAGGAAAAATCGATCAATTGGACTTACTTCAAAATTTAAAACTTTCACTTTGTGAAATGCTATGTGAAGAGGGTGAATATACAAGTTACAAATGGGAGAAAATATTTGCAAACCACATGTTCCACAAAGAACTATTATCTAGAATTTATAAAGAACTCTCAAAACTTAATAGTAAAAAAAAAAAAAAAAAAAAAAAAAAAAAAAAAAAAAACCCAAACTATCCAATTAGAAAATGGGCAAAATGTAAGAGGAGTTAGCTCACTGAAGAGGGCACACAGATGACAAATAGGTACATGAAAGATATTCAATATTATTACCCTTCAGGGAAATGTAAAATAAAATCACAATGAGATTTCACTATACACCTATCTGAATGGTTAAAATAAAAAATAGTGACAGCACCAAATGCTGGCCAGGATGCACAGAAAATGCATCACCAATATGTTGCTGATGGAAACGTAAAATGTTATAGCCACTCTAGAAAATAGTTTAACAATTTTTTATATAGCTAAACCTGCAGATGCCATTTGATCAGCAGTTGTACTTTTGGGAATTTATTCCAGAAAAATGAAAACACATGTTCCCATAATACCTGCATGTGAATGTTCATAGCAGTATTATTTATAATAGCCCCAAATTGTAAACAACTCTGTGTTAGTTTCCTGAGGCTGCTATAACAAATCACCATAAACTTGGTGCCCTAAAACAACAGAAATTTATTCTCTCAATGTTCTGAGCCTCTAGGCAGAATCGATTCCTTGCCTTTTCCACCTTCTGGTAGCTGCCTGGCATTCCTGGGCTTATGGCTGCGCCATTCCAATCTCTGCCTTCGTCTTCACATCACTTTCTCCTCTGTATGTTGGTGTCTTTTCTTCTGCCTCAAATCTCCCTTCTCCTTATCTCATAAAGATGTTTGCCATTGAATTTAGGGTCCACCAGAATTATTTTTTTCATCTCAATATTCCTAACTTAATCACATCTGCAAAGGTCCCAAGGATTTGACATGAATTTCTTTTGGGGATGACTTGTTAAACAAAATGTGTACATCTGTACCAAGGAGTACCACTCAACAATAGAAAGGAATGAACTATTGATACATGCAACATTTTGGATGGATCTCCAGGGAATTATATTGAGTGAAAAAAGCCAATCCTCAAAAGTTACATAATGCATGATTCCATTTATTTAACATTTTTGAAACGACACAAATTTAGAAATACAGGACAAATTCATGGTTGCTAGGGGTTAGGGATGGAGGTGGATGTCAGGAGGGAAGTAGGTGTGGATACAGAAGAGCAGCATGAAAGGTCCTGTGGAGGTGGATACACGAACCTACACAGGTCTCTCTCTCTCTCTCTCTTTCTCTCTCTCTCTCACACACACACACACACACACACACACGGATAAAAGTGATACCGGGGGAATCTGAACAAGATTTGTAAATCAAATCAAAGTCAATATCATGATTGCTGTGTCATTCTTTAGTTTTATAAAATGTTACCATTGGCGGAAGCTGGGCAAAGTGTTCAAGGGAACTCTTTCCTTACAATACCATGTGGTTCACCAATTATCTTAATAAAAAATTCGGTTAAGAAATAAACTGCCAGTCTTCTAGTAGCATTACCAGAGTGAACACAAATTTTGGTTTTTTTTCTTATTTTTAAATGTTATCAAGTTTCCACTTTATGGAGATTATGAAACAATCTCTTAAGAGAAGTGTCAAGAGAAGATAAATATTTAAGCTAATGGCAATATGATATGCTAAGCATAATGATAGATCTACATATACAGTAGATGTGGCACAGAGAAAGGAATGGTTAACTTTAAGGAGGTCAGGGACGGCTTCCCAGAGGTGATATTTGAGGTGAGTATTCAAGGATGAGTTTCAAGTTATTCAAGAAAAAACAACAATCCAGGCAGAGGAAACGACAATGCAAATGCATGTAGGAACAAACTAGAAACAGTTTGTTATTACTAGAGTGAAATATGATTTGGGGAAAAAGGAGGAAGATCCCTTTGCAAAGGTAGACAGGAGCCAGAACAGGAAGAAGGATCTTCCTCGTCCTGTGGGAACAGAGGTATAGAAAAAACACAGCTGCAAAGACACATATATTAAAAGCAGTCAGACATCCCATCCTTGGGTATTGTTTCCAAGGATACCACCCAATTGCAGAGATCATTTTCCATGGCCCACCTACAGCCTCCCAAGTCCAGATAAAATTGACCATATTCATTCTCCATGTAGGATGGCCAGTGACCAACATCCTGCCCTCTACATTTAAGGTTTAAATTTTAAGACTAAAAAGGAGTTAGTCATACAAAGAGAATGAAGAAAAGTGATCCAAAGGGAGTGAAGAGAATGTTCAAAATCTCAAGTTGAGAAAACACTTGGAATGTCTAAAATGCTGATATTGAGTGAGAGAATTAGAAAGAAACACAAGAAAAGTTTGGAAAGGTAGGCAGAAACCTTCAGAAACTTTTGAAAAATAATATTTTATTTTAATCATGATAGTATGATGCTTAAAATATGGGTGTGTGGGCTTTTAAATGCATAGGACAAATTTCTCACATTGCATCTCATGAATATTTAAAATGTTAAATCTTCCATTAGGCCACAAGGTGAAATCCTTAAATGTATTTTCCCAGACGTTTTTGGTGAACTTTAGAGATTAAAGTTGACTATGCAATACTAGAGAATCGCCACGAGATGGTGCCATGAGCATAGTGAAAGAATGATGTTTCCCTCCTTCCCATTCCTACATCTACGTTTCAGTGGAATTGATTAATGAGTATGGAAAGAAAAGAAATGCCACACAAAGGGGTGAGAGTGTGTAGACATGCACATGTGGGTAGGAGCATGCTCATTTGATAGACTTTTTGAGCATCTTTTATGCATCAGGTAGAATATCTAGGGTAGATATAGAGGCGGGTAAAGGAGAATAGGAGAAATTGTTCTCCAGTTTTCAGGAAAAAAAATTACTAACTAAATATATTAATACTTTTCCATATCTGGAAAAAAACTGTAGTCCATTTAAAGAGATATTAAGTATAAACATAAATATTAAATTATGTAAACTTAGGTTTGTGTGATAGATTTAGAGATAGAGCTAGAATCTATCAATATGATAATGTCTTTTACTATTCCAGTAGAAACACATAGTTTTATTTATTCATTTTTGATAAATCAATTTTCCATTTGTCATTCAACCAAGAAATCTAACTTTTGAGAAATATAAGTACCATGGTAAAAGTATAACAAATCATTGATGAAGTATCATTGAGTTTCTACCAGTAAGTACATTTAGGTAAGTCAGTCATCTCAGTGAGAGCAGGTGGGTTAAATTGTTTACAATGTACTTATTTCCTTAAATCTCTTAATTATAAGTCCAGAAAACTCCTTTCACAGAATAATTACTAAATAGTCCATTTATTAGACAGAGCATGTATGATTTCTTACAGTTTTTCATGAAGGGACATACTTAGAAGGGGAAAAGACCTTGATCAAAATATACCAGATTGGACCTGTGAGAAGAGGAAATCTGCTTTTCTTAGCATAAATCCCAGGTCCTTATAAGAGAGCCCAGGAATTGTCTCTTACTTGGAATAATTCAGACCCGGTGATGATATCAACAGAAGGACTATTGATATACTTTTCTGATTCTTTGTATTACCCAGAGTTGATTGCTGTTTAGTTTCCAAGTATTTTACAAATCCTGACTCTATTCTTCCCAGCAAGGATAGAGTTGGTGCCCCACATCTGTTCTCCAAGATCAATTTAATTGAGATTTATGTTGTAGGGATAATTAAGATTGAGGTTCTTTAGAAATGAAAGTAGAGCAATTTGGAAATAGGATGAAATCTCAGTTATAACTCCAACACCTCCAAAATGCTTTGACTTTCAGACAGAGCCTCAGCCATTTTTGATGGCATCAGAAATCTAAAACTACGCCTAACACAGACCTGAAAAATTCTTCATAGAACAACTCCATATTCTGTACAGGTGGTTAAAAACTATTAAACAAGTGTGTTGATTATATAGTACAGAACTCTAAGGAGTTTGAATGGAACTTTTTTAAAAAAGAATTAAAAGTGGTGGTTGGCCCTTTTTTGGTGAAGATCAAATAGAATTTTGCTATAAGAATGCTTTGGACTATGAACTTTTACATATATCATCAATTTATTAAAAGATAAGAGTTGTTTAACAACATCAAGTCTTGATTTTTTGATTTTGAAAACCAAACACGGACATTTTTCAATGTGGAAACTGAGTCTTATACAATCATGGCAAGTGTCTGGGTAGCCGAGTGATTTAAATCATCAAAGGCACACTTAAAATCTTGGTGTCTTCGTGAAATAGGAGTGTTACCCATTTTAAACTGATCTAGGGAGAAAGGTTTTCAGTAGCCGGCTCAATGGCAATATAAATTAGTGAGGTCAGTTTCCACTGGGGGATGAATGTGTTGTCACCATGACTGACGGACTTTCTTCACATAGACATTCTACTTTTATATTTTAACAGCATCACAGCCAAGGAGGCTGTTGGACATTGTCCCTAGTTAGGCATCCCTGTGGAATATTACACCTGATCATGGGGTTGGTATTCATCCATAGCACTTATGCTTTTTCTGGAGCTGGTTGTTGGACTGCTGTGAAACATGTCTGCTCTTCTTCTGATTACATGAAGAGTTTGGTGGAGGTGGGAGGGCTGGATATTTTACATTTCATGGGCTGAGTGTGATGGCATTCACATCATGTTGACCCACTTCATTTCAAGAGCTTGCCCTCTGGTGAGCCTGCATTGCAATCCAGAGACTCTGGCCCTGTAGATACTGGATGTTTATCTATTATTATATGGACGTGATGTAAGAGTTATAGTGAGATTTTTATTTATTTTAACCCTGAAGTGGTACCCATCTTATGGTATAGTCAGTTACTTTTAGAAGCTGCCATAACTCCATCAAATCATCAGGGTACCATTCTGGTTGCTTAAAGAAAGAATTCACCAAATTATGTTGTATTGTCAAAAGAATAAATTCAGTTTCCTTCTTCACATGGAAAATGACTTTGTGATCGTATCCTAGATGTTAAGATTAGAGCCGCACGTTCCACTTTGCTTTGTCCAGTGAGTAGGAAGACTACCGTTCACATAAACGCCTCCAGGACTCCTCCCCAGTGCAGGTCTGGGCCTCACAAAGCACCCAGGAAATGCTCTTGAAGATGGTGAATGTTCTGCAGGCCCACAGTCTTAAGTCCAGCGTCAATGCTTTGTGATGTTACAGTTCTTTAACATACTTGCTTAAAAAAGTATTTCTTTGGGAAATACTCTCATAAAAAAAACTCCAAGCAAATGCAACACATTATTCATGTTTTTTGCAATATCCTTTTTAAAAATGAATTTTAAAATTAAATAGTTGAATATCGATGGTAGAGAATATTGCTATTTTTTTCTACGAGTGATTTTGAAGGAGCGCTATACCAAGCAGGATATAGCACATGCAAATAAAACAGGCGTGTTTACTTTGTAAAGCAAAGCTCATTTTTTTTGTTGTTGTTGTTTCTGACAGTGGCACATGTGATACTTAACATTATGGTTATTTTGCTTTTGGGTACAGTGAGAAGAGGGTGAGATAACCCAGTGTTTTATGCCTCTCTCTGAAAATACATTCTTCCTTTTAAAATTTCCCCTTGAAAATTAAGGTAAGTTGCTAAGAGAATATTTACATCAAGTGCCTTTCACATTAGTGAGCCTAAAGTTTAGATAATCAGTGAGTGGTTGATACTGTTATTATTATGTTTTGCTTATTTTTTTTGATTCAGTAATTCTGAATGGCTCCCTCTTGCCTTCCGCTTCCATGCCCTAGTTTTGTCATTTTTCATTATTGCCACATTTCTGCTCGGCTTTCTGTCTCAGTCTTAATATCACCTTCTGTCATATTTTTTGCCCATCTTGTTAAAGCAATGCTACCCTCCAAATCTCTGGCCCAAGCAAGAGAACACCTGCTTAGATACCATTTCCCAATCTATAACTTTATAACAGTTTAGATGAGCATTCCTACAGGTCCACAGTTTCTTACCTGCAGTTCCTGAAATCCAAGACCTGAAAACCAGAAGGTTTTTAATTCATATTAATGGAAAAACTTGACTTGAACTGATACGAGGTTAATTACAGTCTTTATTTATCGCATCTAATATGAATATACTCATGTTTTGCTATGGAAATGTTAATGTGTCTGATTATAGAGTTGTGCCCCAGACCCCACTGGGAAACTATATAATGCCTACCACTGGAGACGTTATATAATGTATGGCATATGCACCTTTCTGAAATCTGAAAAGGCTTGAATTCTGAAATGCATCAGGCACTAAGGGTTTTAGATAGGGATTGAGGATCTATTAATATAATCAAATATCATGGTTTCATTTTAAACTTTCATTACTGGGGAGTTCCATGTGTTGTAATAATAAAAAGACTTTTAGGTACACAATCTCTCATGAACTATTTTCTAAGAGGAGTAAAGTTGTGAATGTGTGTGAGAGAGAGAGAGGAGAAAGAGAGGACACCGAGCAATTGCTGAATCAGTGATGCCCGATGCTATTTCTCATAATACATTCAATGCTGCCCTGGGGCTTCGTGAGACACAAAACCACTGGAATTTGAGTAGCAAAAGTGACTTCATGTTCTATGACATAAGTGTGCATGTGCACACACATGCTTGTGTGCGTATCCACTCGTGGATGTTTATGTCTGTCTCCAAGGAAGGGCATCTAACCAGCAGCCTATAGGGAGTCAACACTACATATAGGGACATAAAGAGGATACCCACGGGAGTGCCGTACTCCAAAATGCTGTTACATAAATGCATGTTGTGGCGTATTGTTTATTTTTACACGGATGTTTTACATTGTAGACACTACTAAATGTGTCACCTAAGACCTAGTAGTATTACTAGAACTGAACCCCATCATTTATAGAAGATCTTCAAATTAGGAATAGCCTTTATTGGAATTATTGGATTTGCTCTGCCTTTTCGCTTCTCAATGAGAACTTAAAACCCTTAAAAATTTTTTGAATAGAATCTTAAATGTATTCTTGTCAATGATGCCTACTGGGAATTTCTTCGTTATTTTTGTGACTTGTGATAAATGTTTTATGGCCTTTTTGCTTTGTGCTTTGCATGGATACGTCAGAGCTCTGTATTTTGTGATCTCAAATCATTGCTAGTGCTTTCTGGGATATAGTTACCTTGTGCCTTTTTAAGACTGTGTCAATTGGCTCTTGTATCTTATATTTTAGTAACAAAAGAGGAAGGATGGTAAAAAGCAAAGGTATAAATTTGGAGGTGGCTGGGATAGGGATATATTGATTTAATAAGCTATAGATTTTTTTAATAATGAGCAAATATGGTATTAAAATATTTTCTATTTTGCATGTTTATTTTATTATTATATAATACATTTAAACCTTTGTTGTTTAAGAAATTGTCTTAGACTTAAATTGATAGTACTTTCCCCTCGTGTTAGCATAGCCCTGCACGTTTTTACTATCATCATTATTTTAATTTAGAGACAGACACTTAGGAGTTAAAGGATATTTAACTTGCTCTTTAGTGGACATCTGTGTCAAATATATGAAATTATTTTTGTTACAATTGTAATAGCCTCTAATGATTTCATTTGTCTATAGAGAAGTCCCAGGAATCTACAGCTATTTTGGGTTTTGCAGCCTTTATAAGTCCTTATAATATAGACTACTGATTTCTTCTCTGTATCCTGCTCATTGTTGAAAAGCCAGAGCTATTTTTAACATTTACACAATTTCGATAGATGATTCTTCATTCCACAAGGTTTGGTGCTAAATCTGTGGAGCCTTTCATAATCATATCCTTTTTGTGGTTTGCTTGAATTTGATCACAGTGGCTGATTTCATGCATTGATAATGAAGGCTTAGGTTGCCTGTTTCTCGGCATAAATCCACCTCCGACTTGTACGTTGACAGTGCTTCTGGTTTCAGCACGCATGGAGATATAGAATTGAAATTGCTCTGCTTTCTTTACAAATGACTCAGAGTGTGCTTGTCCTTCCCTAAAATGTTGCCAGCGTGTAGAGGATTTTCAATGAGCAGTGCAATAAGCCAGCTACTGGGAAGGTTTGGAGCGGCTCTGATATAACGTGGTGCTGTCACACAGATGATCAGGGCTGGAGCCAAGTCTCGGTAGCACTGTGCATTACCCTGGTCACATACTGGAAGTTTTGTTTATCCAACTTGATTGCTCTCGGAGCTGGTGAAAGCCCTGCCAGGATGTGGAGTGGACTTCCTAGCAGAGGTGAGCATTTTTATTCTAAAACTTGGATGCTGGGGTCTGGGATGTCAGTGACAGATTCTTTCCGACGTTGTGCTAAATCCTGTGGAGTCATCAGTTGTGTTTATCACATCGTGCTGACACATCTGAAGGGGCAAGAACGAAGAGCAAAATATATGATTCTTTAATTTTATTGGGAAGTAACTCCTTAAATGGGTGTGATCAGCATCCTTTTCTTTCTGTGCTAGCTGTTTGCCGAGGACATCTTACCAGTAGGTGACTTCCTTTGCATTTTAAACATTCAGAACAAGTCAGTGATATTATGCGATTTGCTATCATTACTAAAAGTAGGTAATTAGCAGTGTTATTATGTGCTTCAGGTATATTTAAAAGGCTATAAACTAAATGTGCTTTCTAGAATCTTTGACATGAAAAACATAGGAGGAAACAAGTCATGTTTACAAGATACCTAAGAAAGTAAGTGAAATGGATTACATTACTGGAGTTGACACCTTGTTAAGCTTGACATTATTAATAATTAAAAGTTATGACCTGTCGTGCACTGGACCACCAACAGTAATTGATTTCTAGTGATGGTATGCTGAATGAGAGGAGGAAGAAATTAACAGCATTTCTTCATAAAGCCTGTTTTAATTAAATGTGATGTTTTAAATGTAGCAGATTTTATAATTTAAATGTAAATAATGTACTAGCCCTCACCTGAGGAAGTTCAATTACTAAATCATCATGCTCGGGAAGGTCTGATGTAGCATTGTGAGTATAGGGTATTTGAAAGCCAACTAGATAAGGGCAAGCTCAAAGTTAACCTCCAAGTGGATGGAATCCCATTGCTTAGGCTCAGCTAAACTCCAATTCCTATGAGAAGCTGTTTCTAAACAAGAAAGGAGTGGGAGGGTTATGATCTATTCAAATAACATTGTGCTTATTAAGTGTGTTTAGTATGTTAGGTCTGCAGAGAAATCTGTTTTTATTGATTGGAAGCAGCTAACAAGGCACATGGGCGTGCGTGTGTATATACACATATATATACCTATATGTGTTTTTCCTGCTAAATTCATTTGAGGCAGCTGTTTTACAGCTTTCAGCTTTAAAGTCATAGATAAGTGTGTATCTGTTTGACAGAAGACTCAAGAACCTCGTTCACCGCCAGTATGCGTAAAGCTTGGCTAAGCAGACGCATCAGAGGCAAACCATTTGTGTTCGCCAATCTGTCTCGGCAAGTCCCAGGGCCACTATCTTGCTAGAAGCCACTGTGTGCTTTTGAAAGCATGAAATTAGTTTTATACTGAGCACATGGTTTCTCATTTAGCAGCTCTTTTTATGGTAATGGTCAATTTATGGTTCACTGCCAGGATTTCGGAGTTCTGTCAAAGCTGATAGCTTTGCTAAGGTGTCTCTATAAGATTAAAAAAAGGTGCAGAGAGGGGAAGAGCCTAATTAGACTCCCAAGAAGAGACTCTTACCTTCAATCTAGTCTTCTCTCTGGATGCACTGCCATTTTTCCAAAGTTCCTTTATGTTGTTTAATACAGGACCTACAGGTTTAAAGTTGCTAACATCTACCACTTTGGACCTTCCCTAACATGTGGCATCAAAATAGCTATGTTCCGAAATTAAAGTATTTGTTTACCTTTCTGCAGTGCTTTTATAGAAAACCACTCTATTAGTGCCGACCGTATTGTGCAATTCATCATTACACTTATCTGCTTGTCTGGTAATACATCCTCTCTCCACTGCCTTGGAGAGAGTGAAAGGTTTTTGTACATTTTATATTTGATATAAACTACCCATACTTTGTTGTACATATATGTGCTATGAATAGAGTGAGTTAAGGAATAAACTTAAACCAGCCTGAAGATACATTAAAAATTTGAAAAATGTCTTCTCTCATGCAACGGCCTTATCTAGAAGAGCAAAAGCTCTCAAATGCTAAAATTATAGAAATATTAAATACAGTTTTTGTTTCCACAGAATGATAATAGGTGAAATGCATCTGTAACTGTGGTTAGAATGCTGTCCTTAGATTTTTCTTTCCATCAGAAAATAACCCTTGCTGAAGGTGGTGCTGGTCATAAGACGTTTTGGAATAGAGGTGATCAAAATTACCAGGACATTTAGTGGAGTATTTATTCTTGTGCTTGTTCTTTGCATGGTGGTAATGGATATGCAGGTGGAATAGGATACACATTGGAATGGTGCTCATATACTTTTTCTCTCATGTGGTCTTGACAGTGGAACTGAAAACACCTCCAAAATCTTGAATTTCATGATTTTTTTTCTTATTAATCCTTGGATCTTTGCCTAGGTTAAGTGATTACACATGATTAAGGATTCAAGCTAAAATGTTATTATTGAAATACAGAGTATAATATGTACGATTATAATTAGAAAAAGATTTTCTGTTTTTAGATGAAGCAAATTTTAAACAACTTATTTTTCTTCTGTTCTTTTGGGAATGTCATATCACAAGTCACCATCAGATTGTCAGGGGGGCTTTGTTTTAGATTTTGACTTACAAATAAATATCTCATATGTATCACTTTCCCAAAACCCATGAAACAAACTGAATTTGTGGGTTGAGAATTAGAAAGTTAGAGGGCATTGAAATTTCTCTGTGAAATTCTTGATGATGTAACATGTTTAGTAAAGGAAAACCTTTAAGCAAGTTTTAGAATGTCAGAATTCTCCTAGAATAGTGAAACTTGTCATACTACATAGAACACAGAAAGTTGACTCAGAAGAAATGAAGGATTAATTTGCCATATCTGCCGGAAGTCTTTATAGCAATTTCTCTTTCATAAGAAGTAGAATTTAGGAAGTCATCATGAGGATGTGAATCTCAAAAATCTCAGTGATTTATCTGCATCTTTTCACTTTTATGTCAAGGGATAGCATCTTGAATTGTTCTTCAGTAGATCTTAAAAATGATTATTTATAAAACATAAAGATATAGTAAACCTGTTTTGGTTGAGAAACACTATTGCAAAATCAAAGTCCTCTCCAAGTTCATTGGGCTTTCCCAATTGTATACATTCAATAATTAGTTTGGACGATATATAGAGTTTGTAGTTTGTTTTGAGGTATGTTGCTGAGATGATTATACCTAGTGAGAAAATGGGTTCTTGCTTCAACATTCTATTTTCTTTCAGTCTTTTCACTGACTTCCTTTTCCCACTTCCTATGAATAAAGTAGGAAAACCTAGTTTTAGGGTTGCCAGATTTAGCAAATAAAAATATCAGACTCCCAGTTAAATTTGAATTTTAGCTAAAACAATGAATAATATTTTAGTAAAAGTATGTGCCATGCAAAATTTGGGGCATACTTCTACTGAAAATTGTTCATTGTTTAGCTGAAATTCAACTTTGAGTGGGCGTCCTGTATTTCATCTGACAACTTTACCTACTTTCGAAATAAGAAGGTGAATCTGCAGTAATGGCCTAAAAGCCAAAATGGAAGCTTCACATTCCTGCAAAAGCAGTCAGTTTCTATCGTTAGGGTTTATGCCTGAAAACTACTATGGCGAGAAAGTTACCATTTGAGAAA
Source organism: Cheirogaleus medius (assembly GCA_008086735.1). Lineage (NCBI taxonomy): Eukaryota > Metazoa > Chordata > Mammalia > Primates > Cheirogaleidae > Cheirogaleus > Cheirogaleus medius. Next base: position 24,887,831 of record VBSM01001562.1, on the reverse strand, counting down.
CGTAAAACGGTGTAAAGAAAAATAGGATTGGTGGAGTTAGTATATGAAAGCCTCCTTTAATTACTGAGATAAAACAATAAAGGCAGGACATTAAAGAATAGCTGTCAGTAACACTTTAAATAAATAATAATAAGTATTATACAATTAACTTCCCATTGTTATCCCTTGCCAACTGGAACATTTTCAGGATTTTCCTTCCTCAGCAGGTTTGAGATGCTTATGAATGAATTTTGTTTTGTCGTAGTTTAGAGGCATAATAAGAGGTCCTATCCTCAGTGCCTTTCCCCTACCCCTCCATCTGCCCTTTATTCTAATGTGCATTGCCTTTTTGATTTTAGGGCTCAAATTTTGACTGCCACCCTCTAGGTTTCTCAGAGAGGCAGAGTGACTTGCAAACTTGACTTAGAAAAAAATCTGTGGGATCCTTTCATTATTCAACTCACCACATCTGAGTAAAAGAGAATAGAGATAATATTTATTATGTGCTTACTATCTGCCTCATACAGTGTGAAAATATTTATAGGTAGGTTTTTATTGAATTCTTCTAAAAATTTATAACATATTAATGTAATACCTATTGTACACATGCTAAGGCTAGTTACAAAAACCCTGTTCACAGCCCCAAGCTACCCCAGTTTTAACTACACCAGAACAGAGCAGAACGTTCTCTCATGGACCCGAATGTCACTGTCACACACTGGGCAACTTCCCTAAGAGAGAATAAACTGGTCCTGCTCTGAGACTGTCACCTAAGGCTATATTGCAAAATCATCTTTGCTCACTTAGCCTTGTGCATTACCTTTCTTCTATCTTCTTACTTCCTAATATCTCCCTCCTACTTTTTTTTGTTAATATCCTTAACAGGCATGACTAGACATAAATGTGTAATTTGATTCTCAAAATGAGAAAAAAATAAATAGAAGTGAACTACATATACTGTAACAGAATTTTGCATTAGGAGAGACCTTGTAGTTGATTAGTGAATAATATGGAGAAAATGTTTGGGATAATTTCTTTAACCTTTTTGTTTCCGGTCTAAAATGCTACCTCAGTTCTCTCTCTGTCACTTATGTAACATGTCAAAACAGGAACCTATTTTGTGCCCAAGTTGTTCAGTTGAGTGAGAGTACAATTAACCCAAGTTTTGGAAACGAATTAACTCTACCATCCCAATAAAGTACTATTCAACAAACCACTCTTTGAATTAAATGTTACCCCCCTCCACACATGTACAAATGATCTAGTTCATTCCTCAGTGTCTATTGCCCTAGAGGACAAATTCTTATTTTCTTCCATTTTTTTTTCGTGTCTATTAACAGTATTTCAGTCTGATTATTTTGAATCTGCAAAGATATTTTTTGCCTCCGCTCATCAGTGCTTCCCACTTTTTCCTAGTCATAAATGTTACTGTGTTATGCATTACTTCTAAGTGTTTAAAATGGTATCAGTGGCCTTTTCTGGCATCTAAACTCTGCTCCTTGCGAAAAGATTCCGATTCCTTTTTACCTTAAATATTCTTCTACTCCAGTCCCTATGTTGGCATCAGTGTCCTACTTACCGCAGTCCTATTTGGTTGTGTGGTGTTTGTTATGGCAAAATACCAATGTGAATCCATAATCTAAATTTCAATCACTAAATATCTTCCAACAACATTTTTTCCCTTCCAACATGTCCTCACATTTCTAGAAAAGATGCTGGTGGGTAAGTTAAAGTTGCTAATTTGAAGCAACTTCAACTAAAGTTGCTAATTTGAAGCTATTTCTCTTAATTTCTTAAAAGGTGAAATTGTTCAATAGCTTTTTTTGAACAGCTAATGGCAATTGAATAATAAATAGATGCCTCCCGCAGGGAACACCTATACTGTCAGAGGTGGGCGACCTTCTGTCTTCTTCTTCTGATTTCCTCTAGGAAGTCTGCAACACCACTGGGACATTTAGCCAAACATCTTTTTGCTGACATTTCAAGCTTGTTGTGTGAATTTCACTTAGAGATCTATGGTAATGCTAGTTCTATTTTCTCTCCCTGATTCACTCTCCATTAGTGTGGCTTTTAAAAACAGATAATGGAGGAAATGACTTTCCATGAAGAACCCTCTCCTCCTTCCAGCAAGTTAAAGGGGTATTTCTTTACTCAAGATTCTTTTTGGAGGGGGGCGGGGTGCTAGGAAAGGGCAGGCTGAACTTTGAAGAAATTTCACCATATCCAGGAGTAAGAAGATTCAGAAATGAATCTACAGGGACTTGTTTTTCTGGCATTCTTCTATACTTTTATATTTTTATTATTGTACAATGGGTAATAGTATATTTGTAATAAATTAATTAACTTATAACTGGAGCTTTTGGATTTTGTGTAATTTAGGTACACAGCCACTTTTGTGTGATTTAAGGGGAGTAAGCAGTGGATATCACTATTGCAGTAGTTAGACATCTTATAAGAGGCTGTGAATCATGCTTTAATTGGGACAAGGAAAAATTGGGGAGGACTTGGGCATGATCTCTGAAGCTTATCTCTTGCTTCAACTACAACTGACTTAACCAGCATCAGATCCCCATGAGCAAATTTTATCATCGTCTTTTTTTAATAGAGTGAACGCAGTAAATGGTATATAATGGAACTTAGTAATTACAGCAATAATATTTAACTTTCAAGCTGACCATGTGCCAGACCCTTTATATGTATAAATTCATTTAATCCTGTAACAACCCTATAGGTAAGTACTAGGAAAACTGAAGTACAGGAGATTTGGTTACCTCCCCAAAGTCCACCAGCTAGCTCACCTGAGATTTGAACCTTGCAGTCGGGCTCAGAATCCATGCTCTTAACCAATGCCCTAGACCAGCTCTCTGTAAGACATTTAACAAACTCATTGTTGATATTATTTTGTGAACAAAATAGAAAACTGTAGACATAGTGATAATATAATTTAGTGGATTTATAGCTGGTTGAATGCCTATATCCAATGTGTACCTGGCAAGTAATAACTTAAGGTAAGGCTCTAGGACTCTGCAATGGCTTGGTGAGACCATTGATGACCTGGTTATCAAATTTGTAGATGTTATCAAATTGGGATAATACATACATAGGAAGACACAATTAATTTAAATCCTGATACCCAGGTTACCACCCACTCCAAATAAATCAGAATTCGTGAGGGTACAATCCAAGAATAAATATTTTTAAAGCCCTCAAGGTAATTCCAATGTGCACCAGTTAGAATCACTGTTCTAGAAAAATGGCTCAACTCCAACATGTTCAATTTCAATGAACAGTAAATGAAGAAAGGAGGGAAAAAAAGATGTAGGAATATTGATGAAGTTTACTCATCTATGAGTCAAAAGTATGATACAGTTTCTGCCTGAAATCTAAATGTCTACCATAGATGGTATTTGTAGGCATAGAGCATCTATAAACAATGAAGGTTGGAGTCCTGCTCTTTGCTCAACTGGGCAGAGTGTGCCTGGAGTTTGGATGATATGCAGAGGGCTTTAGATGCTTTCATTTCAGAGTGACCAGCCTGGCCAAGGTATACTTTGTCAAGGGGAAGAGATTATTAAGGGATTTATTACATGTAATATTTGAATTATAGTTTTTCAGTAAAGACAGGTAAAATTAAGATCAGTAGATGGACTTTTCAGGAAGAAATATTTTTGCTTCATATAAAGAACATCCCAATAGAGCTATCTGAAGATGAAAGGCTTCCTTTGTTGAACACGGTGCACATCCCTTGTTGGTGTTATTGAAGCAAAAGGCAGAATGTGACTTAGGCATGTGATAAAGGAGGTTTAAGGCTGGATGGATGGTTAAAGTAGATGATCCTCAACCTCAGAGTCTAGATTATTTGACCATGTTAAATGAAAAGATAACGCATTAGTGACCATTTGTACATTATATTACTCTGCATTTAGGAGAAGCAGCAAAGCAGAGGGATTATGGGAACAGTTTCTGTGGCATTCAAAGCCCAGCTGCACCACAACTCGGTTGCCTGATTACTGAAAATTACTTCACTTTCTAAGTCTCAGTTTCCTCATCTGTAAAACAAGAATAATAAGTCTCCACAGCATACATTTGTTGTGAAGGTTAAGTAAGAATAATGTATATAAAGGTCTTTGCATGGGAAAGCTGAGGAAAAATGGGAGGAATATGATATAATCAGAATTTATCATAATGAAAGCTGTAGAGTTGCCAAATGATGACACTATGGTTTGGCACAGTAAGTACTCAATAAGTGCAGCTCATTATTATTTTCAAACCATTCTTTCCTTGATTACAGCTGTCTTCTAGTAAAAATTAGGATCTGGAAGATGAAACCTAAAACAGGAAGTGGGGCTGGAGTTTAGGAGACCCAAGTTGATGGCAGGGCACATGAGACCATATAAACAATGGGCCAGGGTGAGAAAGGAAGGGAGTTTATGAAAGAAGGATTGGGGAAGTTTATTGCTTCTAACTCTTCATCCATTTTCAACTGTTATTTCATTTGATCCTAACTGTAACCCTGAGAAGTAGAGAAAGTAGTATTTGTTAATTATACTGATAAAAAATCAGCATCATCAAAAAAGTTAATTATACTGATAAAAAATCAGCATCATCAAAAAAGTAAGTGACTTGCTGAGGAGAGCAGAACTGGCAGTCAAACCTAGACCTCTTGAAACCCCCCAACTCTACAGCTTCCATACATCACACCTATTTCTTCTGCCTAGTTCTGGGTTCAGCCCAGCTCGAATGTTTACATTTGAATGAGGTCTTAGCAGTAGAGACCATAATCAGTGTGATGAATTGTTGAAATAAAGGCAAGATGTGAAAAAAGAATAGGGTTAGTGAGTTGCATTTACTCCAGGGATAAAGTTTTAAAGCTTTCCTGTTGATCGGAAGACAGCATTTAAAGAAGGTTGGAATGAGGATTAAAAGCTCAAGAAGTAGCCTTACTAGTCAATGATGTTAATATTATTATCACATTTTATTGTATCTGACTACTGAAAGGGCTTTCTGTGTAATGTCATTAACTATCCTTGGCACACCTTATGCTAAAAGACAAGCTTCTTTAGCATGGCATAACAAATTCGATGGTTAACAAGAATCACCATATATTAAAAGCTTAATGGTCCAATGAGTTGGGAGACGAGGAAAGGCAGGAGACTAAAGTTTGTGCTTTTAGTTTTTAATCAAAATAAGAGCTAAAAAATCTGCAAAATTGATGAAGAAACAATATGCCATTATTTATTTTTTAGACAAAGTTGTAAGGCCCCAAAACAAGTATCAAATAAGTTGGAGAGTTTTATAAATTATTCTGCATACTCTTATTTCAATAAATATAGGTTATAAATATAGATGAGTAAGTAAAAATAATCCTTTATCTAATCAGAACCTACTATGATTTGCCATAATTGTTACAATCATGGCTCTTGCTGACCAAAGCATTGCATTTATTTTTCTTTTTCACATTTAAATATGTTTATGTAAAAAATTAATATTTAAGGAAAAAACACTTTACCCATAGTTAACTACTTCAAAACTCAGACAGTACACATATTCTATTATTGTACTTATCACACTGCATATTATTTATTTTGAAATTATCTTTATTTCCTATTAGACTGTGAATACCTTGAGGATAGCATCTGTGTCATGATTCTTTGAAATATGTTATTCTTAATATAATACCTCACATATAGTAAATAATACACTCAAAACATTAACTAAAGATAGGATATTTAAATATATAGGAATCTATGAATACTTGTGCAGAACTCAATATATTGTTTGATATTGCTGTTCATAAAAAGATCAATTTTTTAATTAAAACTACAGTGAGATACTATTTTTCTTACCTATTGGATAGGTAAGATAAAGCCATATGATAATACAATGAGTTAGCTAGTATGTGGGTATAGGGGTGCTCTCATACTTTGTTGTATGGAATGTAAATTGATTCATGTATTTGCAGGGTGATGTGGCCATAACTATCAAAACTTAAAATATGCATATCTTTTGACCTAGCAATTTCACTACCAGATTTAGTCAACATACATGCTTGCATATGTATACAAAGATACAAAGAGAATAAATTTCCTTGCATGTGTATATATACATATACAATAACAATGTTATTGTCACATTTATAGTAAAAAAATATAGGGAAAATATTCATCAATAGATAATGGTAATAATTATGATTCGTTTTGATTTATTGTGATTTTATGTAGTAATTTAAAATAATAAGATACATCTGTAAAACTTGGTATTGAATAATCTACAAGATATAAACAACTAGTAATATGCAAAACAAAGTGTTTGTGTAAAAGATATGAGTGTGTGTGTGTATGTACGTATATAAATACATACAGAAAGAGAGAAACAGAGGGAGAAGGAGGGGAAACAGAGAGAAAAAAGAATGTATGAATTTATTTCATAAGGGGACTGAATTCAAAGTAGAATTAGTTTAAACTGTATACACTTTGTACTGTTTGGAGTGGACTTACATTTAACTATTATACCCTTCTGTACTTTTGAATTTTTTAAAATACACCTGGCTTATTTTGTGAATAACAAATATACTCACATAGAAAAAAAATGAAAGATGAAAAAAGTGGAAGGAAAATAGAAGGAATGGGAGTTGATCAAAAGTTATCACAGTAAAAGCTTGTAGGGTTGCCAGATGATGACTTTATGTCTTCTAGTCACAGTTAAGGGATGAGAAAAGATGCAGAGCAGAAGCTGTCCCACCAAGTAATTGGATGGTGATCCAGCCTGTTCCCCTTTGTCCTCCCAAGTGTCTGCTTCTTACAAGTTAAGGTGAAACCCTGTGTTTGGTCAAGTCCTGAGCAGGTGTTGCACTGGCCCTCTATGACCATTTCTGGTGTCCAGCCTTAACCTGCCTGATGATACATGTTTACCTTCCAGTACTTGCTGGAAATACACTCCTCAAGTATTCATGATTATACATAGTCATTTGAGTATCCCTCCCTTAAAAACTTCTGCTTGTCTTTCTTTTGGATGTCCACCTAAAACACCAGGGCCTTAGGGAACTTCAGCTCTGTGATGGAAATGAAAACTTCCAAAGTAGCTCAGGTCAAGTCATACCACCATATAAAAAATAAAGGAAGAAAGACCGAAACCACATTAAAATAATAAGAAAGCATGCCTTAAATTTGCAAACATGACAGCATTCAGTGCCGCACTGAACTTACCCTGTTGTTTTTTAATCTCATACATTTAGTTCTCTGAGGAACTTATAACACTGTGTGATCTTACCTTTGGGGTTGTAACACAAAGGCATGATGAGATGATGGACATTTTATCATGAATTCCCTTGCTTCTATGGGCTTAATATTGAGTCTGAATGTTAATTTAACTCATTCTTTTTGTTTAATAAGCTCAAAATCTCAGATGAAACAAAATGGGAGTGATTTTATATTCAACATCAGCTTGCAGAACTATAGCATGAACAGTTTAATATTATAATCAGCTGACTATTGATTAACTAAAGTTTTCCTTTTTTCATCTAATTGTTCTAAATTGGCTGGATTGCTACTCTTTAAAATATGTTTTTATTTGCATTCAAGGATGATGTTATTGTGTTTTCAGAGCCATACAGACCCTTTCCCTGTTATAATCAGCTGTACAATTGCTGGCATTTATGCATTACCTACACAGGATTAAAGGTAAAGTGTGTGTTTGTGAATCCATAAAGAGCCACTGGATGACAGGAACACTGTGATATTAGTCTCATTTGCACCATGCTCTAAATTGGCTGAGCTGACTGGACCCAATCAGTTGACCTAACGCTAACATTCTATGTATTTCCTTCTTTCTTTGCCTCATAAAAAATGACAACAAAAACAGAGCAGGGAAAGATGCCTTACCAAACTCTCCCTGTCAGACAGTGTTAATAGGGTCAAAGAGATGTCCAAGGATTACCACAGGGAAAATAATACATAAACTACAAAGGCTGAACATTAGTACAATAAAGAGAGAGACATCCTAATCCAAATGACCATGTTTGTTTCCTTTGGTAGGCATTCTCTGTGTAGAGGTTACTGCCACAGGGTGGTCTGTTTGTGGCATGTCCGGAGGGGGCGTTGTTTGTGAGGGACTCAAGAAACAGCGTTGGCAAAGCAGGCAGGCTCATGGCAGAGGGCTTGGTATGTATGAACATCTCGGGCAGCTTCCCAGCCCTGGCCACAGATTAGAATCAGTTGCAGAGTTTTAAAATAATACAGGTACTTAGGCTCCACTCATATCTATTAAAGCAGAATCTCTGGCACAGGTGTTTTTGAGAGCTCCTCAGTTTGTTCTAAAGCTACCTCCGAGAATCACTTTGCACTCTGCAGTGCAGGTGCAGTCTTTGAAAGCAGCATCACGATGAATTGATAGTTAAGAAACTGTGAAGAGTGAGGTAAGAGAGCACAGTGGCAAAGAGTTTGTGATTTGGTGTCAGGCAGCCACAGGTTTAAACCCTGACTCTGACTCTCATTATTAAATAACTGTGTGGGAAAGTTCTCTAACCTCTCTAGGATCAGTTTTCTCATCTGCGAAACGGACCTCATTGGGTAAGTATGATGATCAAATGAAGTTACATATGTCAGAAAGCCTGGCACCATGCTTAAAAACATGGTAATTGTGGGAAAAAATAAACGCATAGCTATACCGTTCTAAGTTTGCAGGCTTGGCTACCTCTTTTGTACAAAATGGGAATAATACTACCCAGATCTGAACATACAGGCTGAAAGCTAATGTATGCATATTTTGCTTGAAGAAATAGATGCATTCCGCAGGGTAAATGCATTTCTAAAAACTTAATCCATTTTAAGTAACTTCTGTGATAAAGTCTGAGTTACATTTTTACAGTAAAAAGGAAAATGTCCCAATAGGTGGCATTTATAACTTTTGTTGCCTTAGGATGTGCTGGTCATTGTGGAAAACCAGTGCACAGCAGGGATTCTTTCAAACTTAATTACACTTTGATTTTAGGCTGTTTCTCCTCTATCTTGCTGTTATCCTATCTTTCTCTTTGTATCATGATAATTTTTCTATTACTTCACACTAAATCTTCTGTATATAATTTCTTTCCAAATCATTCATTCAATTATTCAATAACATTTATTAAGCATAGATTTTGCCGTAAATTCTTTTTGTTGTTGTTTTTAACAGCCCTAAACTAGAGACAGACTAAATTCTTTATCATCAGTATAGAAGCAGTACCCAACTTGCAAATGAACTCTGTTACAATAATTGATTTGTAATTTAATTAGTGGTTTTGAAGCATTTTCTTATAGATTTAGTATTTTAGGTTAGGCCTATGCTTCCAAGGCAACTAAGCACCAGGAGCAATATTCAGAAAAAAGTAATGCACAATTTCATAGAAAGAACCCAAATCTATACTACTAATACAAAGTAGTAAAGTAAAAGGGACAGGAGGTAGGGCCTGAGAAGTCAAGGTATGCATTGAAATGTTTTTATTATGGTGGGCTCAACATTTATCTCCTTTTCTAACATTACTTACATGAAAGAACATCTTCCTGGGTACCAGAAGAATGAAAGATGAGGCCACTTAAAGTTCTTTACTGAAGAAAATGAAGTGGTGGTCATATGATTTATCATTGAAATGGAACACTTTTTAGAGTTATCAATGATTAAGCCAGGACCCAAGCATAAACTCAGCCTTGCTTCATGCTGGAATGTGTGATCACATAAGTAGGAGTGTGATCAATCTTAGAATTTTCCCAATGCACTGTTAAATAGATTGAACAAGAATCTGGAAATATTTAGATTTAATAATTTAAAATTAACAACTAAAGCAATCCTAGCCTTAGACTTTTACAATATTTAATCTATTGCCTTCCTGAGAGCTAATATTTATGTGACCTTTAGAACATTTAATAAATTGGACAGGATGAGTATTTCTCAAAAGTACTATGCAACTTAAAAAATAACAAGACTGGGTAAGAAGCTGTACTAGTTAATATATCTTTAAACTTGAAAAATGCAAGGTACCATTTTGGTTTTTACTGATTTTTGTCACCATAGTCGTGAAAATACTGAGAGGTTTACTTCTATTTTCAAAGTCTGTTTTCTGAGACCATTTTACACTTATAAGATTGTTTCCTTGGAGTCTTAAACTAGATTGGGTCCACCTCCAGCTGTCTCAAATTGTGTTTAATCACCAGGAAAGTTCTGTTGATTGTCAATGATGTTTGCTTGATTAATTCAGCTCTGGCTGGGTTGCCTTTTTACCTGAGTCTTTCAGCATGTCCTAGAAAATTAAATGTTTCCTTTTGGGATTTTCAGGAAACTTGAACTAAAAAGAAAGTTAATTTCTCTTGTTTTTTTGAAAATAGAAGACTGTTTTCATTAGTTTCCTTTAATCCAGTTTTGACTCCAGTGTAAATATTTTATGTGAACTAAATTTTCTTTGAGTCATGTTTTTACTCCACTGTGTTACTAGAATTTAACCTATTCTTTGTCTGATAATCTAAAGCATAAACTACTGGAATCTTTTTAAAAGATATTACTTTAGGGGTTGGATTTAAAACAATTTAAAGAGTATTTATGCTATCTTAGTTTTTAATAATCTTTAATAGTTTCCTGACTTGATTTTTTATCAAAAATTCATAAATGTGCTTTAAAATTATAAATATATACATTGGCATGGCTGTTTTTGAAGAGTATTTTCTTATTTATTTCTGTCACTCATTCTTTTTTTTTCTGTCCCAAAGCATTCCTTAAGGACTATAGTTTGGTAACCAGTCTTAAGGATTTATGATGACATCAGTTCTTTGGGAAGAGAGTGTAACATATTGAGACCAAAGAGTAGTAGATTTAAAATCGAAAGTTGTTTAAAAATATTTGCACATATAATAATGCTGTTGTATTTTGAGCCATAAGAAAAGGTTAACTGTGAGAAAGATAAATTTTCAGGACCCCATATTCACAATTGTGTATCTTTTACATTCACTGCTCTCTTCCATATAAAAGTGGTCATATTGTAGTGTAAAGAATAGCAGATGAGAGCTGGGTTTTCTGGATTCTCACTTTGAGGCTGCTACCAACTGACTCTGAGACCTTGAGTAAGTCATATAATTCTCTGGGCTTTAAAGTCCTTATTTCCAAATAAGGGATTCAGACTACATATATATGTGTGTATATATATGTGTGTGTAGATATATATATATATATATATGTAGTCTCTCTCTATATATACTATGTATATGTAGTACTTTTTAAGAACCATGTAAGGCAGAAATTTCTAGGAAAATTCTCGGGATAATTTTCATGTGACTTCATTTTATAGGTGCTTTTTTATTCTTCTCATAGAATTTTGAAGTTCAACTGCATTAGTAGTTTAAAAAAAGAGAAGAAAATTTGTAATGTTATTTTTATTTTCTCCAGCATTAGCTACTCTAAGAACATGAAGGATTAAATGAGAGATTATTATTGAGATAACTATGCTTGAAGAGTTTAATGATGTGTATTTTATTCAGGCAACTTTCTCATTGATTTTTGTCTAAAAGAGTCAAACCTGACAAAAGGGCAGTTGCTCTCTGAGAATGAAGATAAGCTGCATTTGTTTTAAGATTCCGGGCATTTTCTGTGGTTGTGATACTCTTCATAAATATCTTGAAGTGCCCATATTGTTTGTTATCATCAATATTCATTCATTTTACTACTAAATATCCTTTTTATAGACTTTACAAAAATGCCCCAGTGATGTGATTTGTCACCCAGTGAAAACCTGCTGCCTACAAGCTAATCTGGGTATCTGCTCACAAGTAAGATTTTCCCCAATGTTCAAAATAAATCTTTTTAGTCACTTTATGGTAGCTTTTGATGTGCTCCATATGGCTTAAATACATAGAATTTAGGTGTGACATGATGTTTTTCCATGGTGATTATTCAAATCAGTTTTTATTTGGTCATATTCATTGGTTACATTTTTAATCATATATAATGCCCAGTTTTTTCTTGTTTTGTATATAAATCTAAATTTATAAAAATAAATATCTAAGCAGAAAGACTATGAATGACTACAGTCAACTTAAGTAGATTATAAATATTTTTCAAGTGACAAATGTTACTGTTTCTCATAGTTAATCCTTAAAAGGCCAGAGGTAGTCATTTATAACTGTAGCAATCATATACCTTCCAGATATTATTTTCCCAATTATATAGGACTTGTCAAGTGTTTCATTATAAGATAGTCCATGCTGTAAGATCCTAATATTGTTCACATAATACAACTCCCTTTAAAAATTCTGTGGATAAGAAATTAAATCAATTGTATTTTATATTGTTTGGAGATTATTTTTGGAAAGATAAAACTGATGCATTTTTAAATAGGATAATTCAAGTGAGAATTTATAATATTGATTTTAATATATCTTAAATTTATAAAAATAATAAAGTTATAAAAATTGAGGGATCATGTGAAAAAAAATCTTCCGCTTCACTCAAACTATCTTTAAAGGCAGCTGTGATCTATTTTTAATGTTAAGTATTTGTTCAACTCATTTGAACTGATCACTATAGTTCAGGTGCTCCAAGAACACACTTGGAACTCTATTAATACTTACACACCATAGGATTAATATGTCAAGACAGCATGGCATACTCATTTAAGTCACACATCGTGGAGTACTTGGGTTGAAGTAATGTAGATTCTGATCTCCATTCTGCATTAACTGGTTCAATGTCAATGTCCAGTCCACTTATTCAACATCTCTCTGTGGTTTAATTTACTCATACTGAAAATAAGGAAAATGATATCTACTCTATAAAACTACAGACATGCTATGTATATTTCATGAGACTATGTCTATAAAGATATTTATCTATAAAGATTTAAATCACAAAGGCAGTATTAATACTAATATTATCTCCTCCTCCTCCTCTTCATCATCATCACAAGTTATTTATTAAACAAACAGAAGTAGCCCACAATTTTCTGGCTACTTTTTTGTTACTAATATTGGACTTTGCCATCATGAAATGATGTAGAAAGCCTAGAATAGGAGCACTAAAGAGTGACTTGTAATAAAAACACTAAATCACCACCACAATTTATTGACATCTTACCATGTGTCAACCACATGCTAAGAGCTTTATATATAAAAATCACATTTAATGTTTTAAGAATTGCTGCAGTATAGGTACTAACACCCCATATCCTAAAGAGCAACAGAGACCAGAGAGTAACTGTCCCTAAGTCACACAGCTAGTTAGTGGAAGAGTTGGGAATGTGATCCCAGGCTTGTCTAATTGTGTTGTTAAAACAATGCCTAGAATGGGGCAGAGGGAGATGGAAGGAAACACAGAAAGGATAGAAAGAAGTGCAAGACATGTATTAAGATGAAAAGAAGCATGAAGCGGTCTTCTACCTCTGAGACGGCAAATAATGGTGATTGATTTGTTAGGGCAATGAATAAACAGGAGATTTTAATAAAGGGAAAGACACAAAAGGTGACCCTACCATACCACTCCATTTTTTAACTGATGTTTCATACTTGTAAAGGAAGTTGTGAAAGTGGAGAGAGGGTTTGAAATGACAATTATTCACAAGAATGCAAAAGTGAGAACTGCCACTTTAGGGAGATAAGCAGAAGCTATGTCTCTAAGATTTCATTCTAAGAACACTATACATTTTTTCCTATAAGATGGTAAGGTAGTATGCTATTGTCTAGAATTATCCTACTCTCATTTTTTAAACATTTGTATATATACAAAGGTTCATACATTAAGAAGAATCTGGGGTTCTTTGAAACATCTCATCAGTTGGAACATAGTCATTGCAATCAAATATTTATTTTTTTAGCCTTTCTCAAGCAATTTGCATAGTAATTTCTTGTTAAATTTCTGTGCTTCCAGTTGTCAGTTTTGCACCATTTCTTGTCAATTTCACACTGTAAAGCAGTGTGAAACTGACAGAACTGGAGAACTGGAGAACATTATGAGTACATACCAAAAATATATTGTGAAAAAGCCAACACCTTAATTTATAGCATCCAGAAAAATGTCTCAAAATGACCTTCTTACGTATGTATATCTCAAAAGAAAAGGGAAACTATGTGTATGTGTATATATGTAATATATACATATATATACACCACATACATATATACATGTACATATACATGTGATAATTTTAAGGTAACTGAATCTTGCTTTTGTTATTGACTATACAAAATATGTCATAAGGAAATACAGTTAAAGCAATATTTCATTTATAACTAACCTTTTCACTGAAAATCTATAACTCTCCTAGGTTGGAGTAATTTCACTTGACATTTCTAAATACTTAGGTGTTTAGAAATTAGATTATTTGATTGAACAGTATACACTGAACCTTTAATCACACATGCCTCTTTTTTTTTTTTTTTTACTGTACTGAGGTTTTGAAAAATGTCTGTGTGGTTCCTGATCTGATGGGTGAAATTAAATATGCATTATATTAATTTAATTATTATTGCAGTTTCCTATAGATATACAGTAGTGATATCAATTCATTATAGTGCTCATTTCTTTATATAGATTACAAAATTGTCCCCATATTATATATTTATATATGCCTACCAGTAGTGACATAGATTTAGAATTCACTTTCAAAATATGAATTAATCATTATGCTTATTTTATAGAAAAATTATTAATGATTTAAATTATAAAAATCTTATATTAAGAATTTTCTAAGGCCGGGCGCGGTGGCTCACACCTGTAATTCTAGCACTCTGGGAGGCGGGAGGATAGCTCAAGGTCAGGAGTTCAAAACCAGCCTGATCAAGAGCGAGACCCCATCTCTACTAAAAATAGAAATAAATTAATTGGCCAACTAAAAATATATAGAAAAAATTAGCCGAGCATGGTGGCGCATGCCGGTAGTCCCAGCTACTCAGGAGGCTGAGGCAGAAGGATCGCTTGAGCCCAGGAGTCTGAGGTTGCTGTGAGCTAGGCTGACGCCACGGCACTCACTCTAGCCTGGGCAACAGAGTGAGACTCTGTCTCAAAAAAAAAAAAAAAGAATTTTCTATTAAAATAACTCATTTATGTGTGCAGGCACTGTTCTATGTATCAAGAATGATAGATACATTCCCATCCTCCCTGCCTTCCCAGTTTATAGTCGAGAGAGCAGTTATTTATTCAAATTTAGCTTAAAGGGTCAAAATAATTACCAACCTTTAAAAAAGAGCTTTTATTTCAATGATATTTCTATTCTGCAAATTATTACCTTAGCCTCACCTGCTAGTCTTAAAATTAAATTATGTGTGAATAATGTTCACTAAATATGATTTCTAACATTATGAATGCTGGGCTGAATCAATCTGTATGAATGGCTTTCTATTATATGAACTCTTACAAATCATTTTCTAACATGTTTGTTAGTGTTTTTAGGGTTTATTTCTTAATGGGGTAAATTATAGAGTGATTCTACCATGGTAGACATGTCTCTGGACGCATATACATGTCTAAAATATTTCTTGAGAACCAATTCAGTTGAACCTTTAAACAATCTCTTTCAATACTATAGATTTTGTCCTTGATAATCACATGATCACAGATTCTTCATTCAGTTTCCTGATGACTTTCAATTGCTTCTTTTGATTTTCACTGAGACAAGATTATACTAATTGGTCAAGATACAATAGTTTTTGTTTGATATATGAGCACTGACATTTATAAATCCTTGATTTTACTACCTTACTGTTTTGGTCCCAATTGATATCCAAGCAAAGAAACTTAGCCTCTTAATGAGTTAAGGACATAGAGTATTTTTAATGCAAAATATATAATATGTTTAAAAGTACATAAAAACACATGTAGTTTTGAAAAAATAAGTCAAATACTCATGTATCTACCACCTTATTAAAAAATGAAATTTTACTTCAGCTGTCCCCTGCTTATTCCTTAGTGCCCAGAAGTAATTCCTGTCTGGAATTGTGTGTTAATTCCCTTGCTTTTCTTTATAATTTACCACTAAACGTGTATGTGTCTCTAAATATCTTTAGTTGTTACCTATTGTCACATAGTCATCCACAAAGATAATCTGTGAGATGCATACTTTTTGATATGTAGTTCATTCATTTTGAATGTTGTTTTATATTTTTTTGTATTCTATACTTAAATTTATTCATTCTACTGATGATACACATTTTGGTCATTCCTTTATTAATTTAATTAGAAGCAGTACTGTTACTGTTTTGAACATTCACATATGTACATATGTACAGATTTCTCTAGGTTATATATGTATACTCTGTAGGGCATGTCATCTCCAGGAAGTAGAATTTAAGGTGTAAGAGATGTGCATGTTCAACTAGAAATGGTAATTTTTGTCTGTTTTGTTCATGCTATCGCCCCAGAATAGTACCAGATGCATAGTAAATAGTCAATTAATATATATTAAATGAATGAACAAATGCCAAAGTATTTCACTAAATTGTATCAATTTACACTCTGACCAGCAGCAGATGAGCATTCTATTGTGTCACATCCTGTGCAATGCTTGAGACTGACTTTTAAAAATTGTTGACAATCTGGTAGTTGTGAAATGCTATTTCATTGGGGATTTAATTTGCATTATCCCTGATAACTAATGAGGCTGAGCTTTTTTTCATATTTATTGGTCATTTGTGTTTCCTCTTCTGTGAAATTCCTATTCATATTCAAGTATCATTTTAAAAGAACTATTAATTTAAAAAAATATTTGTAGTGCTTTATATAGTAGAGCTAACTAATTCTTTTTTAGTTTTCTGTGTTGCAGATATATTCTCACAGTGTGTGACTTGAGTATTTATTTTTTTTAGAATATCTTGATAAAAATTAATCCTTAATTTTTGTTTAATCAAATTTCTTATTGCTTTTATGATTTGTGTTTTTTGTATTCTGTTTAAGTCTTTCCCTACCCAAGGTCATACAGATCCCAAATATATTAGTTTTCTACAAATGTTATAATTTAGCTTTAAATCTTTAAGCTACCTGCAATTATTATTATACAATTTTACACACTTTTTCTGATAACCATTTATTCCAGAGTCAATACTCATTGTGCTAAAAATCAAGGTCCTGTGTATGTACGGGTCTGTTTCTGCACTGTCTGTTCTGTTCCATTTGTTTATTTGTCTCTACACCAATGCCATACTGTCTTAATATCTATACATTTTAAAAAGTCTTCATAGATGGTTGGGCAAAGCACTCCACCTTGTTTTTCTTACACATCTTAGGAATGATATATGTGTTGCCCATTTGCTTTTCTATATAAATATTGAGTCATTTTATCTAAGTTCATGGTTATTGAACAGACTGTCCTATCCCCACTGAATGTTGTTGGCACCTTTGTCCAAGATAAGTTCACTGTAAATGTGTGATTTTATTTCTGGTTTCTCTATTCTGTTCATTGGTCTATGTGTCTGTTTTTATGCTAGTTCCATGTTGTTTTGGTTACTACAGTTCTGTAGTATAATTTGAAGGCAGATAATATGATTCCTCCAGTTGTGTTCTTTTTGCTCAGGATGACTTTGGCAACTGTGGGTCTTTTGTGGTTCTATATAAATTTTAGCATTATTTTTTCTATTTCTGTGAAAAATGTCATTGGTATTTTGATGGGGATTGCATTGAATCTGTAGATTGCTTTGGGTAGTATGGACATTTTAATAATATTGATTCATCTAATCCACAAACATGAAATATCTTTCCATATTTTTGTGTCCTATTCAATTTCTTTCATCAATGTTTTATGGTTTTCATCATAGGTATCTTTTAATTCTTTGGTTAAGTTTATTCCTAGGTATTTTATTTTATATGTAACTATTGTAAATGGGATTACTTTTTTGGTTCTTTTTCGGATTGTCTACTGTTGGCATTCAGAAATGTTGCTGATTTTTGTTTGTTGACTTTGTATCCTGAAAATTTACTGAATTTATCAGTTATAATAGCTTTTTTGTGGAATCTTTAGGTTTCTCTAGGTATAAGGTCATATCATCTACAAAGAAGGATAATTTGACTTCTTCCTTTCCAGTTTGGATGCCCTTTCTTTTTCTCTCTTGTCTGATTGCTCTAGCTAGAACTTCCAGTACTATGTTGAATAACAGTGGTGAAAGCGGGTATGTTCCTTCTCTTGTTCCAGGTCTTAGAGGAAAGGCTTTCAGTTTTTCACCATTCAGTATGACACTTGCAGTAGGTCTGTCACATATGGCTTTTATCATGTTGAGATAAATTCCTTATATACCCAACTTTTTGAGAGTTTTTATTATGAAGGTGTGTTTAGTTTTATCAAATGCTTTTTTGGCATCAGGTGAAATAGTCTTATGGTTCTTATCCTTCATTCTGTTGATATGATGTATCACATTGACTGATTTGTGTATGTTGAACCATCCTTGCATCCCTGGGATGAATCTCACTGGGTCATGATGAATAATCTTTTTAATGTGTTGTTGAATTTGGTTTGCTAGTATTTTGTTGAGAATTTTTTTCATCTATATTGATCAGAAATATTGGCCTATAATTTTCTTTTGTTGTTGTTGTTGTTGTTATGTCTCTGTCAGGTTTTTGTATCACGGTGATATAGGCCTTATAGAATGGGTTTGGGTGTATTCCCTCCTCCTCAATTTTTTGAAATAGTTTAAGTTGGATTGGTATTAATTCTTTGAATGTTTGGTATAATTCAGCAGTGAAGCCATAGGATCCTGGGCTTTCCTTTGATTGGAGATTTTTATTATTGTTTCTATCTTGTTACTTGTTATTGTTTTATTCAGTTTTTGGATTTCTTCCTGGTTCAATCTTGGTAGATTGTATGTGTCTAGAAATTTATCCACTTCTTCTAGGTTTTTCAATTTATTGGCCTATACTTGCTCACAGTAATCTCTAACAATCCTTTGGATTTCTGCAGTATCAGAATGTAATGTCTAATTTTTCATCTCTTATTTTATTTATTTGAGAATTCTGTCTTTTTTTTTCTTAGCTAGTCTGTATAAAGGTATGTCAATATTGTTTATCTTTTCAAAAAACCATCTTTTTGTTTCATTGGTCTTCTGTATTTTTTATTTCAATTTCATTTATTTCTACTCTGATTTTTATTATTTCTTTTCTTCTAATAATTTTGGGTTTGGTTTGCTTTTGTTTTTCTGGTTCTTTGAGCTATATCATTAGGTTCTTTATTTGAAGCTTTTCTACTTTTTCAATGTAGGCATTTAACTGCTGTAAACTTTCCTCTTATTACTGCTTTCTCTTTATCCCATAGGTTTTGATATGTTGTGTTTTAATTTTTAATTATTTTAAGAAATTTTTAAATTTTCTTCTTAATCTCTTAATTAACGCACTGGTTATTCAGGAGCATATTGATTAATTTCCATGTGTTTGTATAGTTTCCAATGTTCCTCTTCTTACTGATTTCTAGTTTTATTCCATTATGGTCAGAGAAAATATTTGGTATGATTTCAATTTTTGCAGACTTGTTTTGTAGCCTAACCCATGGTCTGTCTCTGAGAATGAGAATGAGAGTGAGCTGAGGAGAAGAATGGGTATTTTGCAGATATTAGATAAAACATTTTGTAACTATCCACTAGGTCCATCTGGTCTATAGTGCAGGTTAAGTTCAATGTTTCACTATTGATTTTCTGTCTGGATATTCTCTCCAATACTGAAAGTGGAGTTTTGAGGTCGCCAATGATTATTGCTTTGGGGTTTATCTCTCTTTTTAGCTCTGAGAATATTTGCTTTATATATCTGGGCACATAGGTGTTGGGTACATATATACTTAGAATTGTTATATCTTATTGCTGAATCATTATGATTATACAATGACCTTCTTTGTCTCTTTTTAGAGTTTTTTCTTGAGATCTATTTTATCTGATAGAAGTATAGCTACTCTTTTCTGTTTCCATTTGCATAGAATATCTGCTCATTTTTGGTTTCTATTTGCATAGAATATCTTTTTCCAATCCTTTATTTTCAGTTCATGTGTAAATTTATAGGTAAAGTGTGTCTCTTACAGACAGCATATGGTTAGCTCTCAGTTTTTTTTATCCATTCAGGCACTTCTATGTCTTTTGATTGGAGAGTTTAGTCCATTCACATTCAGTGTTATTATTGACAGGTAAGGACTTAATACTGCCATGTTGTTATTTGATTTCTGGTTGTTTTGTAGTCGCCTCTTTCTTTCTTCTTGTCTTCCTTTGTTAAAAGTGATTTTCTCTGTTAGTGTTTTTTAATTTCTTGCTTTTTATTTTTTGTGTATCTGTTGTGGGTTTTTTGATTTGAGGTTACCATGAGGCTTGTAGAAAACATTTTATAACCAATTATTTTAAGCATATGACAACTCTGCTTACAAACTAACTAACAAATAAATAAGCAAAGAGAAATCTAACAGAAATCCTAGCCTTTAACTCCATACCCTACCACCACCACTTTTAAACTTTTTGTTGTTTCTATCCATATTTTTTTATATTTTTTCTCAAAAGGTCGTTGTAGGTATTTTTGATAAGTGTGTATTTTAGGCTTCCTGCTCAAGATATAAGTGGTTTATACACTGCAATTAGAGCAACAGAGTGTTCTGTATTTGTGTATTTACTGTTACTAGTGAGTTGTATACCTTCAGATGATTTCTTATTGTAGGACATGTCTGGTGTTGATGAAATCTCTCAGTTTTTGTTTGTCTGGGAAAGTCTTTATTTTTCATTCATGTGTGAAGAATATTTTTGCAGGATATAATATTCTAAGATTAAGGTTTCATTCCTTCAGCACTTTGAATATGTCATGCCACTCTCTCCTGGCCTATAAGGTTTCTACTGAGACGACTGCTGCCAGACATATTGGAGCTCCTTTATATGTTATTTTTTTCTTTTGTCTTGCTTCCTTAGGAGCTTTTCTTTATTTGTGACCTTTAGGAGCTTGATTAGTAAATGCCTTGAGGTAGTCTTGTTTGGGTTAAATCTATTTTGGCGTTTTGTGACCTTCTTGTACCTGAATATTATTATCTTTCTCTAGATTTGGAAAGTTGTCTATTATTATTTATCTGAATAAACTTTCTACTCCAATCTCTCTTTCTACCTCCTCTTTAAAGCCCAAAACTCTTAGATTTGCCCTTTTGAGGCTATTTTCTAGATCTTGTAAGCATGCTTCATTCTTTTTTATTCTTTATTCTCCTCTGACTGTTTATTTTCAAATGACCTGTCTTCATGTCCACTAATTCTTTCCTAGGTGGTCTTGCTGAGCACTGCAAGAAAAAGGTAAAGTTAGAGGAGGTGAGAGGTTCATGAATATCATGACTTCCCCACTCCATCTTGGTTGATTCATGGAGCATGAATGGTAGGTTAATGGGAAGGCCAGAAAACAAAGGACATTCATCCCTGATTCCCTTTGAAGCCTGGGGTGGGCTTGTGGGTGGAGGCAGGAAGGGGAGACCTACTAGACTAGTTGTCCACTGGCAACATGTAGAAACCCAGGAAAGTGGAAAGGCTGGCATGGTGTGATTAAGAGTGATAGACATGCAGGGGCTCCTGGCAGCTCATGATAAGCGGGTTTATGAGGAAGATTCCTGAGAAAGATCAGATCAATTGTAGAAAAAAAAGTTAATGTATTTTTTAACACATTGAATTGTAAAGTGTGAGTAAATTTATAATCTCCACATCATTTCTGACTTCTGTTATTATCTGAGTCTCATAGACACAGTCAGAGTGATTACCTTTAAAATAAAAGCAGCAATTTGTAAAGAAACAATATATACATAAGGAGTCATTTAAAAAGCCAGGCATTCATAATCCTCAATGTTTATTTTGATGATTTAGTGTGTAATGGAATGTAAAAGTAGTACATTTAAGTATAGCTCAAAGTACAGATATTAGAATTATTCTATAATGGAAGAAAT
>VBSM01001562.1:24781015-24865884 GCA_008086735.1 Cheirogaleus medius | reverse complement strand
GATATATTAACTGGAGGTTCTGAATATTTGTTAAAGTCATGTTTATAACTTAATCTAATCAAAGATTTCGTACTAGCTTCATTTGGACATCTCTTTCATCTGAATTAGTTTTGACTATGGTTTTGTACTAAATATTTGGGAAAAATTTGAACTTTTTTGTGATTTTTTCCCTCCATAAACATTAAATGACTAAAATCTCACAATCTACTCATTTCTATTTTGGGTATGTGAACCACTTTGAAAATGAATGGAGAATAAAAATGACTTAAAGTAAATTAGTAAATGAGCTTCTATGAAAATACTTGAGCATGTAAAAGTCTACAGAGTAATTAACTCTGTACCATCTCTTGCTGGATTAGGTTTTATAATCATGGTGGCCAAGTTCAGTTCAGTTGACCCAGTAGCTATTGAGCACTCCCATGATCAGGCACTGAGCTGGACCCTGCGCCTAAGGAGAGGAGAAAGGCACTGTTGAAGCACCGACATTTGGGAGGGGTAGGAGTAGGGGGTGACCCAGACCTGTAATTTGTCTCAACCTAATGGGCGGTAGTAAGAGAACAGTCTATACCAGAGTCCATGACACTGCAGGCTTAGGTGCATTTAATTTAATAAAACAGCTAAATTATAAATGTTTTCATGTTTAGTTTTGTTTCTAAAGTATAACATATGACAGAAACAAGTAACTAATCCCTAAGATTTCATGGAAAGTTACATCCTACTTAGGATTGGCTCTTACCTTCTCAAGTACCTTTTCCACAGAATGTTTTTTCTCTAAGGTTTTAGGTTACAAAAATATTGTTTACTTTTTCTAATTATGCTTAATATTAAAAAACACAAAACACAAAATAGCAAACAAAATTTCCATATCCAGATCTATCTACTATCAACATTTTGATGATTATCGTATATATTTTTTCTAATATTGGGGAAGAAAATCCTCTTTATCCACATATCTACCAGAGGATTTACTTTTTTCCCACTTTTTATTTGCAAGAGCTCTTTTTATATTACCTTTATTCTATCAGATATGTTAAAATATAATTTTCTAGTTTGTCATTTGTGTTTTATATTTTGTCTTTTATATTTTTCTTTTAAAATTGTATTTTCATATAAGATACATAATTTTATTTATGAAATTCACTACTCCAAGATCACACAAATATTTACTATATTTTTTGTTTTGTCATTTTTTATATTTAGCTTTAAATCATATGGAATTTAAATTCACTTCGAGTATGAATTTTACTTCTCTTTTACCCTCATTTAACCAGTGATGCCAGCACCATTGTTCAAGTAATCTTCGGCCTTCTCATTGATATTAAATGCCACCTGTATCATATGATTGTACATGGTTGATCTTATTTGGGGGGCTTCCAGTTTTTTCTTTATTGGATACTGGCATTACACATTTTTAAAATTTAAATTTTTAAATTATTATATATCACTTTGTTTGGATCAGATAATACAAATCCCCTATAAAAATGCCTCAGAGATAATGAAGTTTATATTTTAAGTCTATGGGACCTATTTTAGCATAAATTATCTTATATCTTGCCTTACTTAAAACTTATTAGTTTAACACAATGACTAATTTGTGTGTATATGTTTAACTTTTCTCCCTCTCTTGTGTGCCTGGTAATTTCATGTTGGTTGTGTTGCCAAACTTGAGACATTTTCAAAATGATGGAGATGTTTATTAATGAATTACTTTAAAATTTATATTTTTGTATAATTGCTACATAATAACTGGATTAAGACTTTCTAATGTAGTAAAAGAAAGGATATATTACTCAGGTCTATTTGGTGAATAGGTGCTAGGAATTCAACTCAAATTAGTTAAAGTAATTTAATTTTATTATCTTTAACAACAATTTATTGTTGTAATGATATTTATTGTCTGTAATGACAAGGAGGTGTTAGGAGGGCACATGGAGAACTCTAGAGGCTCAAAATAATGCTGTCAGCTTCCGTCTACAATAAAGCATTGAAACGCTGGCTTCAGTCTCAAGATCTTTTCATGTAGGAAAAAGCTGGTTACTGATAGGCCCAGACTCCTTTTCTCTTTAGCATTTCAGCAGAGATGGGATTTTTCTCCTTAAACAGCCATATTTTAATCTCAGAAAATTCTCATTGGCCTTTTCTGGATTACCTGAGCTAATTGGTAAAGTCTGGGAGCAAGTTAATCTGAGTAGCCAACCTGGATAGCATTGTGCTCTCTGCAGTGGTGGACAGGGAAAATGACAGCCCAGATGACTTAACCTGGAATGGGGAACTGCCCTAAAGGATCTGAGAACTCTCCAAAGGGGACAGAAAAATATGTAGAGACATAGCTAAGGTAGGTTTACTATGAGCCCAATGAAACCTCAACTCAAAAAGAGCCTTTTAAATGTGTGAGCCCCTCTGCAAACTCTGGGACGACCCCTCGGTGTGTTCATATAAGCGTGTGTTTGGTGGATATTTTGTTCATAATCAGTTAAGAACATTGTCTCGTTCAGCTCCAGCTTCCCTTCCCACAGTTCTTCTCGTGGCGGTGGCACTGGAGTGGCCACTGAC
This sequence comes from Cheirogaleus medius, assembly GCA_008086735.1. Classification (NCBI taxonomy): domain Eukaryota; kingdom Metazoa; phylum Chordata; class Mammalia; order Primates; family Cheirogaleidae; genus Cheirogaleus; species Cheirogaleus medius. Next base: position 24,863,331 of record VBSM01001562.1, on the reverse strand, counting down.
ATGTTTGGGAGCTAGATAAGGAGAGGTTGAATTGGGAATATTGTAGTTTCAGTTTAGGGAGATATATTTACATGGTTCATAGTCACTTCCTTGCTTAGCTAAAATATTACTAGCTATCCTGGTATAGCAATAACTTCTAGGAATATTCATGTTGCCTACTTGGCCAAATCATCCAATGGAGCCATATTACAATATGAATATATCTTACAGCAGCAACTTATGTGTAAAATAAAAGAGAAAGGTTTCACATGTATAAAGCCAGAAGCTGGTAGGTAGAAAAGTCTTTCAGTCATCTGAAGTGCAAAATTTAAGCAGAGGATTTGGTTCTCATTGTATTGTGTCTCTCTCTGTGTGTATATTCAGTCATACGGCATTTATGATTTAAACACATAATACTTTCATAAATTATTAATAATAAAAAACTAATTTCAATCAATCACGCTAGAAGAAAGACATCTTTTTGTCTATAGAAAATATTCTTTAATCATCATGAGGAAGTGAACACTATATATATGTGTATATATGTGTGTGTGTGTGTGTGTGTATAGCCAAAAAAAATGTAGTAAGAAAATATTACAGATGGGTGTCAGGCAGCTAATTAACACAATATATTTCTCCTGGATTTTATGATGTTGGTAGTATTTGTCAGTTTTTCAAAATTTGTTTATTTTATTGTGATTTATTTTCTTAGTATAAATAAATACTTATTTTCCTAGTTAATTTTGTGTTTGTAATTTAGATCCTCAAAATTTAGATCTGCCTCCAATCATAGATCATAGCTACTACACTTCACCGCAAAGGTTGTGATTTGAAATTATAAAGCATTAAAAAGTACAACAGATATAGAATGTCCCACGCTCTTTCCTTTCCTTGTCCTCATAATTATTTTTGTAAGCATAATGAGAGGTAGGAAGCAACTCAGCAAGAATTGAAGCAATCTTTTCATATCGTGGTAGCTAACACAGTTCCTTACCCCCAACCTATTGATCTATCTTGGCAGAACAGGGTAGAAGTGATGTCATTAGGCAAGGGATAATATTTAAATAAAATCTAAAGTAAGTTTGTGGTTGTCCCATCAAAAGTTTAAGCTTTGGAATGTAGAGATTTCTTTGACTTCGTTCACTTTCATGGAAGCCAAAAATATAATAGAAACTTTCTTGTTTTGAAAAACTAGATAAACAGCCACCTGGAAATAATCTTATTTCTTTTTTGAATACTCATTTTGAGGGCCTGAAACTTTAAACAGTTTGTTCCTATTACTATTGCTGCATAACAAATCACCCCACAACTTTGTAGCTTAATGTAGAACAGTCGTTTAATTATATCTCACAGTATCTGTGAGTCAGTAATGTAGGAAAAGCTCAGCTGACTCTCAGCAGTTCAAACTCAGAGGCTCTCAGGTGGTTGCAGTTAGGGAGTAGCTGGAGCTAGAACAGCAGGACACTGGCTGGGCATCTCTCTGTCCTCACATAGTCTCAAGCATCTATGTGTGGTCTCTCCATGCTGGCTACTTTGGGCTTCCTCACTGCATGGTGGCCTTAGGGGAATCTGTTTACATGATGGTTTAGGGGTCCAAACCAAAGTGTTTCAGCTTATGTCTCAGCTGCATCACCTTTAATAACCTAACCTTGGAAACATGGTCACTGCTACTTTCACAACTTTCTATTGGTTAAAAGCAAGTTCCAACGTTACCCAGAATCAAAAGGAGGGGAATTATTCTACTTTTGGGTGGAGGGGAAACGTGAAGGTTCTAGAAGAGAATGTAGGATAAAAGGTACAAGACATCTTTGGAATATACTATTTGCTACACAGTTTTCAAGTAAATCAGATACGTTATTTGTAGGCAACATTTTGATGTAGTCAACATAATCTAACTCGAAAATTTTTAGTGCTCTTAAGACATTTTCTCAAGGAAATATAGAAACTTTCTAGATAACCCTGTAATAGAACTTCAACATAAAATGGAAAAAAAGACCAAGGATCACACCTAGTTACATAAGTATATGAGATTTATTGAAGATATATTTTTTCAAAACTGAGATTTTAAAAATGAAAAAATATGACCTACTGTATTATTAAAACCATTATTTAAGCCAAAATGACAGTTTCAGGACGACTGTCCTCTTGCCTAAACCTTCTCTCTTGGTGTGTTGTCACTAGAGGGCTGACTGGTACAGTTCCTTAGATTAATTCAGTAAGGATGAAAAAAATAGTGACTGAGGACTCCAAATGCAACCCCTTAAAAGCAAGAAAATACACATATATACACAAACACAACAAAAACAAAATTATATGCTCATTAGGATTGATGGAGTGTTAGACAAAATTTTTGAAGTGGTTCTAACTATGCCTTACATTGTATTGTGTAGCTATTAAAGACCATAGAATTTAACAATATTAAAAAGCAGACAAAATATGGGCATAAGTTATTTAAATGGGCATGCCACTCCAACATTTTAATGAAAGCAATAATAAAAGTAAAACTTAATAATAATTAACTCATTATTTACCCATCATAAAGTAAAAAGGGATTTTGCACATATCAACTTAAATTAGTGTTTCGCCACACAGGGTAAGGAAATTGTTGTTCATGTGTCCTAGCTTTTATTATACATTAATTGCAATAGAATCTGAATTAGATTATTTTAAAACGTTTTAGGTGCAGGGTTTACATCAGTATACATTCTTTTCTTGTTGTTTTTAAGATACAGGATCTTGCTCTGTAGCCCAGGCTGGAGTGTAGTGACACAATCATAGCTCACTGTAACCTCAAATTCCTGAGCTCAAGAGATCCTCTTCCCTCAGCCTCCTGAAGCTGGGACTACAGGTGTATGCTGCCATGCCTGGCTAAGTTAAAAAAAAATTTTTTTTATAGAGACAGGATCTCACTATATTGTCCAGGCTAGTCTCAAACTCTGGGCTCAAGCAATCCTTCTGCCTCAGTCTCCCAAAATGCTGGAATTACAGGCTGAGCCACTGTGCCTGGCACATTAGCATACATTCTTAACTCAGAAAGCCAGCTATAAATGTTAATTTTGGTCCCCATGCTTTCTCAGTAAATCCCTTTGTCTAGAGCCATCTACAGTCCTCCTGTAAATACTCTTCTAAATCTTATGATTGTGAAAAAACCTGTAGGTTTGTGGTTGTTTACTCTGTATAGGACATCCTAAACATTTAAACTAAAGAAGAGCAAACATCTGAATGTTAGGAAGTCAGAGGTGGGGTGGAGATTCTGGGACTATGAGCAGTTAAAAGTGAGATGTGAATTTGGAAGTCATCAACTACAAAGGTGGGTCATGGCCAGTTTGGGGGTGGGGATCAAGTGGTGCACAAGGAGTGCAGAGATGTGGCATGAGATATCACACAAAAGTTATCTTTATTCTTCTGAGAGTGAGGTTATTTGTCTTAATGGCTCGCATGTATGCATATGTGTTTAATTATGGCAGCAATAATGGATGAATGTGCACATTTTGGGGCAGTAGGTATAAACAGGAAAGTTATGGCAGATGTGGGAGCTAAAGAAAACTGCCAGCATTAAACCATTTCTACATTCAGAAAACTCTGTTTTTCCAAAAGCAAGAAGATTTAAGCTTTGGTGGGATCGTAGATGTTGCCCTAAATTTTAATCTTCCTAGGAGTGATACTCCTGGCTGTTACCCTGACCCTTTAACAGCCATAGCTTTTGACCCTCACAGCCTTTTTCTTGTATAACACAACACTTGTCCTAAATCTTCTCTCCTAACCTATTTCCTTTTTTAAGGAAGCATCATTGCATAGTTGAAAATAAAGCAGACTGCTGAGTTCAAATCCCAGCTCTACCACCTACTTATTGGATATCTTTGGGTAAATAATTTAAGAACTCTTTGTCTCAGTGGCCTTGTATATAAAATGGCTTATAAAGTTTTCCTGGAATTAAGCGAGATAATGGCACTGAAGTTAACACATGTTAGCACATGTGCACAATAAAAATTCATTTATTATTATTTCACTATTATTGTTATTATTTGTATTAATAGTATTCCAGCCCCTCACTTGCTCTATGGCCCCTCCTGCCTCTCCTTTGTTGCCTTAGACTTCCTAAGGTTGGTCTGACTAGGCGTGGCTCTCTGCAGGGCGGAGTAAACTAACTTGGCATTCTGGTTGACTTTGCACATTCATGTGTATTTATTTTGCTTAAAACTTTTCTGGTATGATATATATTTTTCAAGGAATACTTTATGATGTCTATTGTGGAGGCTAGATTATGAAGAGAATTACCTGCATATAGGGCAAGTAAAATGGACTGTAATTCTAAAAGATTTCTATACTGTGAGTAGGCCAAAGTAAAGATTTGTGAGTCAAGTAAGAAAACACACAGCCCAACCTTTTACATAACCCTTAGGGGTCCTCTAGTCCCATCCCTCACCAACTAGAGGCATTCCTTTTATAACATTCATTTATTCAGCCAGACAGTCATTAATATTTATCAAAAACCTATTCTGTGCCAAGCTTTAAGTTAGGCACTGAAGATACATGATGAGTAAAGCAGATTTGGACCTTACCCTCATGGCATTTACAGAAAAATGGGTAAGACCAGTATTAACCAATCAATCACACAAGTATGTAATGAGTACTGTGAAGGAAACACCTAGGGAACAATGAGAATAAACAGCAGGAAGAATGGTTCTAGGTTGGCAGGCATGGGGAGACAACAGTTATGGTTGTCAGAGAGAAAGTTAGCTAAGATTAAAGATTAAATAGGAGTTAATTAGTTGAAGAAAGAAATGAGCACTCCAAGCAGAAAGAAAGTGTGATGATGCATTTGAAGAACTAAAAGAAGGCCATCATGACTCAAGCTAAGAGAGAAGAATGAGGTGGAAATGATGTTGGAGAGGTAGATATATCCATTTCTTCCAAGCCATTCATCCTATTCCCCTCTCTAGAAAATATACATATTCCTCAATTTATGATGGGGTTATGTCTCTATAAACCCATCATTCATTGAAAATATCCTAAGGCAAAAATACATTTAATACACCTAACCTACCAAACATCATAGCTTAGTCCAGCCTACCTTAAATGTGCTCAGAACACTTACATTAGCCTACACTTGGGCAAAATCATCTGGCAACACAGTCCACCATAGAGTATTGGTTGTTTACACTCATGATTGCATACCTAACTGGGAGCTGTGGCCCACTGTCATTGCCCAGCATTGCCAGAGAGTATCCTACTGTGTATCGCCAAACCAGGAAAAGATCAAAATTCACAATTCCAAGTACAGTCTTTACTGAATGCATATTGCTTTTGCATTATTGTAAAGTCAAAAAATTGTGAGTTGAACCATCATAAGTCAGGGACTGTCTATAAAATGGATTGGAAAGAGGGCAAGAAGAGTTTGTAGGAGACTATTAGGAGAGATCTTTTTCAAAATTTAATGTACATATGAATCATCTGAAGGTCTTGTTAAAATGCAAATTGTGGCTCAGTACATCTGGGATGGGGCCTGAGAGTCTGCATTTCTAACACATCCCCAGTGATGCTGGTGATTCTTGTCCAGAGATCTTACTCTGAGCAGCAAGGGCCTGGATGAAACTATAGTAGTGGTGGTGGAAATAGAGAGAAAGGGACAAGATTCAAGAGAGATTAGGGAAGTAAATGCAAAATGTTACAGTGAAGAATTAGATGACAGACATGATGAAGGGAGACGATATCAAGGATGGCTTGTAAGTTTCTGGCCTGTGTAACTGGTTGTGGGTAGTGTACCCACCACAGAGACATTGGAAGCCCAAGCAGGTTGGAGAGAAGATCACAAGTTCAGTTTTCACATTTTGAAGCTGAAGTGATTTTGAAACTTTGAAGTGGAGAAGTCATTTGGTAGTTGGATATATGGATCTAGAGCTCAGAGAAGAGATCTGAACTGGATATATAAACTTGAGTCATCAGAGATTAAACCCAAGCAAGGATCTCCTAGGAAGAGAATGTGGAATGAAAAAAGAAGGATCTATGGGAGTGAACCTTGAAGGACATGAATATTCACTAAGTAGTTAAATATGTTTATCTATTAGTGATTTTGGGTGTTTTTTATTAAATGCTTTAAATATGTTTAAAATAATACAGAGTAGTAAAACAACCTCCTGTGTCTACACCATACAGCTTTGTCAAACCTAAACATGTGCCGTATTGCTTCATATATTCAAGAAATGTATCATCACAGGGGAAACACTTTATAGACTTCTCCCTAGAGGCAACCACTATTTTGAATTTGTTGTTTATCATTTCTCTCTCTATTTTTACACTTGAGGTATGTGTGTGTCTCCATCCATGCATCCATATAAACATATAGTACTGTTTTATATGTTGTAAACTTTTATAAATGGTACTCTATCATAATTTTACTTCTTCCATTGTTTTAATCAATCAGGAATTTTTCTGTGGTGTTTATCCATATTTGACACTTGTAATTGTGGTTACTATCTGCTGTATAGTATTCCATATGATAAGCATATGACAATTTATATATCCATTCTTGTGTTAATGAATGTTTTGTTTATTCTCATTTTTTAATAAGAATACTACATTAGTATACTACAATAAGGATGTGGCAATGTGAATCTTGAGAGTGGACAGGTGAGGTAAAGTTGGGTCTCTGAAGGTCCTCAGCTTTTTCCTCAATAAAGGACCTGAGAGTATCAAATTGGTTGCCCATATGGCTGCTGGAACTATGTAGGATGCTGATGAGTGTAGGGTGGCAAGAAATGAGTCTTGGAAACAAACAAATAAATGTTTGGGAAGGCTTTGAAGGCCAGAAACAAGGAAGGATAGAAGGAGAGATGGCCTGTTAACATGAACTTTACACCACAGAGTAAGAATGAATGGTCTTAAGGGGGACGTGAGGAGCAAGGAAGATAGCAGTCCTCTCCTAGCCCAGAGAGGAATGGTGCTTATGGACCCAGGGGAGCAGTACCTTCAGAGATCCAGGTTTTATTCTGGGCAAGAGATAGAGGAAACATGTAGGACAGAGATGTAGGATAGGAGGGAGTTTTTTGTTTTGTTTATTTTCTATAGGATGGGAATTCTGGAATTAAAAAATAGAAAGATTTAAGAATGAGGTATATTCTGTGGGTTTAGGGGCAGGGGAGAAAAGTGGACAGCAGTACAGGAATGAGCATGCAGGAAAAAATAGATGGTAGGAAGCGCTTACCCTGGGAGTTGACCAAGGGTGAGATAGTTGCAAATACTCTAAAGCAGCCGTTCCCAGCCTTTTTGTCATGAGGGACTGGTTTTGTGGAAGACAGTTTTTCTGAGGGGTTGGGGGGCGTCGGTGTCTGGGCTCCACCTCAGATCATCAGGCCTTGGATTCTCGTGGGGAGCGCGCAACCTGGATCCCTTGCACGCGCAGTGCGGTAGGGTTCATGCTCCTACTAGTGTCTGATGCCCTGGCTGATCTGATGTGGGCGGGGAGCTCCCACGGTGATGCTAGCGATGGGAAGCAGCTGTGGGTGTTGGTGGGGTTTCAGTGCTCGCTAGCCCACTGCTTGCCTCCTGCTGCATGGCCAGGTTCCTGGCAGCCCCAGTTGGGGATTTGGTACCAAGGTTATCTGATGGACAGAGAGGAACAGGCTGCTTTTCTAAAAAATACTGTATTCAGTACTGCCTGGAGGGATTGCACCATAGGGAAATCCCAGCCAGCTGGGCAGGAAGTCCATGGTATTACTTAATGCCCAGGTTTCTAACCAGGTGTTAACAAATTGACTACAGATCCTGGTGGATAAGAAACTCTGGCTTTCTCAGAGTAGCTTTGGACCCTGGCATCTATTCATTCATTAGTCAATGACTCTACCAAGCACATGGCTGCTCAAACCAGAAACCTCACAGTCACATGTACCCCCATTCTACCTTCCGCTTCTCCCCATTCCTTCTTCACATTGCCCTTAGATTTGCTGTCATGGTATCCTAGTGGGGCTTTCTTCTCCAGTCTAATCTACCAGAGGTATTTCGTTTTTTTTACCTTCCAAAATGAAAAGCACCACTTTTTTCTTATTATAAAAAGCCATACATGCTCACTGCAAAATCAATTCAGGTAATACATAAGGCATAATAAAGAATGCAAAATTATCTCAAATCCTACAATCTAAAGGTTACTACTATTAACATTTTCCTATATGTCTTTAGAGACTTTCTCTATGAAGGGGCACATTTTTTTTTAATTTAATGGAACCATGTTATATGTGCTTATTTAAAATTTATTATTTTTTAACAATATATCATGGAACTCTTTCTATCAATACTTATCTATATCATTTTTAATGTAGACTTAGTATTCTGCAATAGGGATTTGTCATGATTTATAATCCAATTCGGTATCATTTGATATGATTTATATTTCTTTGCTACTATATATAACAATATACTGAACAACCTTATACTAATGTCTTTTATAAAACAAAAATCTGATCATGTCATGCTTTCTTGCTTGAAATTTGTCAGTGGCTCTCTTGCCTGTGACCTTTAGGATCAAATCCAGTCACTTATCCTGACAGAAGAGGTCATTTGCCACCTGGCTTTGGCCTGCTTCCCCTCCAGCCTGATTTCTCAATACAGTTCCGGCCCTGCTGCTCTGGTCAGGGACCCTGCTCAGGTCCCCCGATGATCCCTCCATCACAAGACATTGTCAATATGTGTTTATTTGTCCATCTTTCTAGCCATGCTATAAACTCCTTGAGGAACTACATGCTTTATCTCTGGGAATAGTTACATGTGGGCACTCAATTCTTGTTTGTTTGCAAGAAAGACAATGAATACACTCGTGCATGTGTAATTCTCTTCCTTATTTCTCATTCTCCTTCACTGGAAGCATTTTGATGAGTACTCTCTTTTTTGTTACAGTATGTTTTCTTATGATCTTGAATTCATTCATTCATTCTATTTAACAAAAATGAATTTAGCACCTACTGTATGCCAGGCACTGTTATAGGTGTTAGAAAGTAGTGAACAAAACCTCCTGGACCTGACATTCTAATCAGGGGACAGACAATAAATAAGGTAAATAAGTGAAATGTATTCTATGTTAAAGAGTGATGAATACTAAGGAGAAAAAAATAAAGTGGTGACTAGGATTTTGAAGTGTGTGTTTGTTGGATGTATATATTTTAGACAAGATGGGAAGCAAAGCCTCCGTAAGCAGGGAGGGGTCTGATCAAGCAGTTGCTGGCGGAAGAGCATTCTAAGCTGGGGAAAGAGAGAGCTGTACTCAAAGGACCTGAGGAAGATGCGTGCCAGACAAGGTGGAGGAAGAGCAAGGAGGCCAGTGTTCCCGCATCAGAGAGAAGTAGAGGGAGAGTAGAGGAGGTCAGAGTGGGGATACCATGCCAGATGGCTGTGGCATTGTCAGAACTTTGGCTTCTACCCTGACTGGAAAGAAAAGCCAGGGTTATGATATGATTTGTTTTAACAGAATCTTCCAGGCTACTGTGTTGAAAAGAGGCTTGAGGTGACCAGCTAGGGGGCTACTTCAATAATGCAGACAAAAAATCTCTGTTGTTTGAACCAGGATGGGGGCAGTGAGAGTGGCGGTGAATGAATGAACTGTGGATCACTTTTGAAGATGTTTGCTCACGGTCCGGATGTGATATGTGGGAATAAAAACAGAATCACAGATAATACCAAGGTTCTCCATTTCTCAAAACATAAAAACAATAAAAATTCTGTTCTATTTACCCAGAAATCACCTGTATTTTTCCCCATTGGCCTAATTTAAGACTGACATTTAACCCATCCTAACTATATTAAATTGAAATTATCTCAAAAATAACTCTCTATATTTGAACATGGTTTTTGTTTATGTGGTATCATCATAAACAATGTGTATATGTGTCTTATAGGAATCAGTCTCATTATTTAATAAGCATATCACGTACAATATCCAAATCCAGTTTTAATATCTGTCATAAAATGTCTTGGACCATGATGCTCTAGTAATAAAATTTCCCTAAATTTTGCAACTACATTTGCTTAGCACCTGGATCACTTTTCAGTAAATGAGTTCAGATGACTCTAAATGAATTAATAGATAAAGCAAGCCTGCCTTTTACTCACAAATTTTCTAGTGACTATATTAATAGCTATATAAATGAATATAAAGTACTTAGAATAATCTGACTGTTTTCTATTTTGATTAAATTATTTAAAACAGTCACAGAATTACAAGTCTCAAAACATAGGATAATATTAACAGATTTGCACTAGCATATATTTTAAGATAATTTGAATATGATTTATTAGAAATATAATGACAAAAATCCTAATTCAAGGAATGTTGCTTTTTAAAAATGAAAATGCAAAAAGTCTCTTGAAGCAACCAACTGGCCTCTTTGGGCACTGTTAGACACAATTGACATTTGTCATCTTCCACTCACATTTCTAAGTTGAAAATTCATCTCTGGGTGGCTGATGATGAAAGAAACTGTTTTTACCTGGAGGAGTGCCTGTTCCTTTCCATGGGGTGCCTTTATAGTTGGAGGAGCAAGAGATACACCTACTTTCTGTTTTTCTAGAGGATTCTCCAATTTTGGCACTAAACTCTGAGAAGTCATTTAGGTAGGACTCTGACTACCAAGTGTACAAGTTAAGTGACCCTTTTATGAAAGTCAGCATTGAATAATTTCTTGTAAAATGTGTGCAAAATATTGTTGAGATACCAGTTATTCATACCATGAATTGAAATGCCCAAGGTGCCCAGCACAGGCACCTGGGATGGCAGAAATCTCAGGCCTGACTAACAAATGCCAAGCCTTTCAGAGAAACTATATGCACTGTAATTTACTTTTTTAAAAGTCTTTTTTTAAAAAAATGGGTAAAAATAGAAAATGAAATGATGTGGAAAATAATATTGATATTTAAAATTAATGATTAAGAGTATGATCTGGCATCCCAAGTGACCTTGGATAAGATCCAGGTGACCTTGGGTAAGTTTCTTAATATCTTTTTTACTTTCTTTACATAGTATATTAAATGTGAGTAATAATCGTGCCTACCTCATAGGATTGTTGTGAAGATTAAATGAACAGTTTAACTTAAGAAACTCTTGGGACATTTCCTAGCACATTTCAAATTCTCAGTAATTGTTAGTCATTATTATTGTCTTAAGAATAAATGGAACTTTTGAGTTTACATATAAATTGCATATTAAGAATAGATTGCATTAAAGTAAAGAGAAAATAATTCCAGGGGAATCCTTACCCTGGCTATTCTTAGCATATTGTTTTAATTTCATCATTTGGTGAGCAATATTCCTGTCAGGAGCTAGGTGGGGAGGATTTCTTAACTAAGCATGTGATATTTTCAAAGTGTATGAGCTATAAAATCTTGTATCAACATTAATAACATGTTAGAAAATTAATAAGGTGGCTGGTATTGCAATTATTTTTAATTTGTTCTAAAAAGTGAAGCAAACATGATGCAGTATCAGATGATATCAATGAGCTTTATTGTAAAAATGTCATTCATGATCACTGTGAAAATTGGGCCACAATGTTTCTGCTTTATTATTCCTCCCACTCTTCAAACTGAATTCATTCAGCATCCCATAAAGACTGATCGTGTCTTCCTTTGCTTTTGCAGTGTACCCCCTGTCATCAACTCTGAGGGTCTCCAGGTTTTGTAGGCACAGATATATAATCTGAAGATCTAAAGATGGCATTGAAGAGAGCAGAATTTGCATGAGTCCAGGGAGTCCACGGCTCATGGCATATTAATGTGGTAGTCTAGATTTGAGAATATGGATAAACAAGCTACAGTGAATGAATATGGTATACTCAGGCACAGGAAAAGTTTGGTGCAAAGTGTTCAATAGCATGCCAGGAATGGAATGTGGATTGAATGGAACAAATGTGGCCTGTGAGGATGCAGTCAGCAGTTACATGTTCATAGTACAAGGCCACGTATTGGAGTCATGGACTGCAGAACTTGAAGAGTGAGTGCAAATAGAGAAGGGTCATTTAAGGCAGACAGACGTGTGTGTGTGTGTGTGTGTGTGTGTGTGTGTGTGTGTGTTTGTGCATGTATCTCTCTCTTTCTAATCAGGTCAGGTAATTTGGATTAGGTGCTTTTTGAAAGTGTCTTTGCCTAAAATGGTAACTTTTTTTTGCAAGACCTGGTTTAATTATTCTCATGGATTTCTTCAAGCTATTCTTTCTTCCTTGGCAGTAAAATTATTTTTTACTGTTAATCATTGAATTTTCCTGTCTATGCACCATTTTGTGTATTCATCTATTCAAAAATATATGCCATCAACCTTCTGACAGAAAATATAGGATATCAAAGTATAGATGAACCCTTTTAGATGTATAGCCAGCCTTAGGGAAATTACACAAAAAACCTCCCTGATCAAGCAGATCAGGGCATCATGTGGGCATACAAATGGCCACATACTATTTTATATCTATACCCCCCATATATATTCTGAATATTTTATCAAATGCAGGAATTATTCAATCATATGAAAATATTATTCTTTAATAATTCCATGTTTAAAAATAATAGTGTAGCCAAAATCCAAAATATATAACTTCTCTGTAACATCAACAAATATGCCTACAATGGCATGTGTCATTAGCGCTAGCAATGTTTCAACCAGTGACTGTGTTCAATCATTGTTTCCAAAGTGCAAAACAGAAATACTAGAGCCCTTTAACTGAGGATTTCTCCTTAAAAGTGTAACCCCACCTTATAAGTGTATATTTTTAAAAATATGTTATTTAAGTTTTCTCCTCCCAGAGGAACATGGGGAATGGGGAGTCACTGTTTAATGAATACTAAGTTTCAGTTTGGAAAAATGAAAAAGTTCTAGAGCTGAATGGTGGCAATGGTTGTACAACAATAGGAGTGTACTTAATGCCACTGTAGTATACACTTAGAAATGGTTAAAATGGTAAATTTTTATTATGTGTATTTTACCACAATAAAAACTAAAAAACAGACAAACAAACAAACAAAAAACACCCTAAAGGGCTTTCCAGCATATTTATAACATTAGTCGATAACATCATTTTCCTTGAAATAACTCTAAATCCAATATGAATATTCAAGTAAAAAATGCATTAATATAAAACATTGGTCAAACTTTAGTCGAGTGAAAATATTTAAATAAACTGATGTTGGGATTGAAAAGAAAACACTAAAATATTAGCTAACAAGGATCAGAAGGATGATCTATTGATTTTATTCTTATCTTGATGACCTTGTAGTTTAATGTAATGGTTTCTAGCTTGACTGAAAAGTTTAGAGATGACTTTTTATTGACTTTAGTCAAAGAAGGGAAGATTATTCAATAAAGATCATAAACATTAAACTTCTGGTGTCTGGAAGTTGTATTAGATTGAAATTCAGGTATTATGTGCAGAATAAAGTGCTTTTATTATGATCACTCCTCTTTTCAACTCTATATATTTCCAGTTTAATGGCATAATAATAGTATGACTGGGATTTACCAGCCAGAGTTATAAATATGTAACATTCATTTCTAGGTAATATATTACACAGTTCTTTTATGAAGAAGTAGTTGCCCTTGATTTAAAAATGGATATTTGATTTGAATAAATGATTCTGGAATTTATGTGATACTCTAAGTTACCCTGTCCTCTCAGATGCTGACATGTTTTTGTGAGATGTCAGCATTAGGTAAATAATCATTGCCCTCACGAATCTTCAGTATATCTTATGGTTATTTTAAAACCCAATTTAAAACCTTTGTGACAAAAATACTTTAATTTTTACCATACCTATTGCCTTAGCCATGATTATTGAAAGATAGCTGTTTATTCTAATGGCAAACTACGTTTCCTTCCTCAAAGAATCACTGAAAGCTATATTCATATACACAAATGGTTACCTGGCTCTGGCTAGCATGTTCTTTTTTTTTTTTATAACTTTTTTTTCCAGCATGTTCTTTTTCTTACAGAATTGCATGCATGACTCTATTTCTTACAGAATTCGACTATCCAGTTCACACTTTTACAAATATTTTCTGTATCTACTGAAAAAGGTAAGGAGCACATAAATTCTTGGGATTAGAATCATCTTAAAACTCTAGCACAGGCAGGGATCTTACATTCTAATCTCCATTTGGAATGCAGAAAAGCAGTCATAGTTAGATGGACCTAGGTACTGGAGTGAGTAGGAATTTTACTCTGTAAAATCAGTTATGCAAAAAAAAAAAAAAAAAAAAAGAAAGAAAAGAAACATATGTTTATTTTCATAAGCAAAGTTAAATCTGGCTCCAAGGTGGTGGGACACTTAATCCTAGTTAATTGGAAATTCCCCAACCCCAAGATCTTTGGAAAGTACCATTTCCTTACACTGAAAGGAAAAGCTGGGGGATGAAAATGAAAATGCTGTTTTGGTCTTTGGTTCTCATTGGTCCTTGTTGTGACCTTCCTGTCTGTGCTTATGCCAACCTTGGGCATTGTTATTCGACTGTTGTTGTCCCTCTTTCCTTCTTCACAGGGCTGGATTAAGAACTGCAGATGGTTCCAGCCCTGAGAATATTATAATTCAAAACAAGAGTCATACTAAACTTGCAAAACCCAGTATATGGGTGTGGAGTTCCATTGGATTTCAGGTAGTATATGCATAATATGTATGCTGAGATGAAAACAGCTTCATTCTATAGTATTTTAAATGCAAAGTTCTTGAAAAGTACATTAAAGCTGAATTTATTTGAGGGGGCCCTGGCTTGATGGGTTCCCTAAGCACATGCTTAACCTGTTAGGTGGCCAGTGCTGCTGACTCATAGGCTTATGGAAAGTAGCACCAGAGGCCACTGTGCATGAGAATATCACTAAATGAGTAAAAATTCTTTCTTCTCATTTGAAGATTTTTTTCCTAGCCTCTTCATTAGGACATATATTTTTACTTTTGTTTTCAAAACAGTGCCAATATAAATATTAGAACTGATCAGGATTTCTCACTAGTCCTTCAGAAGAGTGGAAAGTGAGGCAGTCAGACTCTGGGGTGAAGTTAGAAGTCAAAATCATCAAAACTTGCCCAGGATAGCCCCAGTTTTTACCTAGTACCCCAGTATATATATCTTTTTTTCATTTTTATCAGATTTAGTGAGGTAATTTACATGGCATACAATTCAGTGTCTTTTAGTATTTTCACAGATATGTGCAACCATCACTACAGTCAATTTCAGGACATTTTCATAACCTGAAAAAGAAACCCTGTTCCCTTTAGCTACCACCCACCTATGTCCCTATCTGTTCTCCCCACACCACCTCCAGTGTTAAGGAATCATTAATCTACTTTCTTTCTCTAGAGATTTTCCTATTCTGGACTTTTATATGAATGGAATAATATCATAAGTGGTCTTTTGTGATTGATTTCTTTCACATAGAACATTTTTAAGGTTGTTCCCTGTTGTAGCACTTATCAGTACCCCATCACTTTTTATGGCTGAGTAATATTCCCTTGTATAAACATACCACATTTTGTTTATACATTCATCTATTGATCAATGCTTGGGTTGTTTCTACCTTTTGGCTATTATGAATAATGCTGCTGTAAACATTTGTGTACAAGTTTTTGTGTGGACCTGTATTTTAATTTCTCTTGGGTATATATAATAGTTGGGAGTAGAATTGCTGAGTCATATGGTAACTCTATGGTTAATTGTTCGAGAAGCTGTCAGGCTATTTTCCAAAGTGGCTGTACCATTTTACATTCACATTCAAATTCTCTACATTCTCACCAACACTTATTGTTATCTGACTTATTAATTCTGGCCATCTTAGTGGGTATGAAGTGGTATCTCATCATGGTTTTGATTTGCATTTCTCTGACAACTGATCATGTCAAGCATTTTTTCCAGTTGCTTAATGGCCTTTTATATATCTTCCTTGGAGAAACATCTACTTATATCCTTTGCCCATTATCTAATTGAGCTTTATACCTTTTTTGAGTTATAATAAATACATAGTAATATCTTTATATAGTCTAGATACAAGTTTCTTATCAGGTATATGATTTTAAAATATTTATCCCATTTATGAGTTGCCTTTTCACTTTCTTGATGGTATCCTTTGAAGCATAAAATTTTAAATTTTGATGAAGTCCAATTTATCTGTTTTTTTCTTTTGTTGCTCATGCTACTGATGCCATATATAAGAATCCTTTACCAAATCCAAAATCATGAACATTTGCCTCTATGTTTTCTTATAATAGTTTTATAGTTTAGTTCTTACATTTAGGTTTTTGATCCATTTTGAGTTAATTTTTAAATATAATTTAAACATGTATAATTATTAATATCCCTTCCTTCTATTCTCAAAAATGTCCCTGTTTGAATAATAAATTATATGGTCACCCTAATTAGAAGTGCAGTCAATGAAATAGAGTAAACTCATTGACCTATGAGAGTATCATAACTCTAGTTATGATTTCAAGCGCATCATATTCTAACAGTTAACTGACCCAAATTAGCCACATATAAAAGCAAGAGTCATATGGCATTAAGGAAATATAGAGAAAATAGTTTTATTTAAAAAGACAGAATGCATCAAAGGATCATAAGATAAACCAAAGCTCACAGATGTCTTCTTTCAAAAGCCTTCAACTATACTTTAAAGCCTTGAAGTCCAGTCTCTTTTTTCATTCCTAGAATTTTATTCAATTCCTGCTGTTGAAACAGTATGGCTATATGTCAACATGCTCCGTAAGGGGTCTATTAACTTTGAAATGTCAGTTCATGGGCAGTTTTGTATTTTCTATTAAAGAATTTATATATATATATATGTATATATATATATACATATATATATTTTACAAGTGAATTTCATAACTTGCTGGAATTATTGACTAATATTTATACAGTTACTTCAGTAATACAAATCCATGGTCCAAAAAATCAAGTGTTAATGTAGCTGAACTGAAGGCTATTCTAAATTCTCTATAGTCTGGTTGTAGACTTTTCTTCTCTCTATCACTTCCAAGGATATCAATTTAATTATCCTAATTGTATAATTCTTTTGAATGAAGTACAGTAGTGAACTTTGGACCTGATAAAATATCTATGTGGCTATTGGGTCAGCTTAGTTATGAGTTGACAATGATGTGTGGTAAACACCTGTATAGAATTTAATAATAATAATTAATTTAAATCTTTTAGAATTGTTGCCCCATTTATCTCTCCTAATAATAATTGTATATTTCTTTAAGTTTTTATCCTTGAATGCAGTACTAAAATAGATAAACTTCTATATCTGAATGTAAATGAGTTAATCATTGTGTTGGTATTTTTTGGCTTCATATATAATTGGATCACTTATACTTTTGATAATATTTCTCTGATAGTAGGAAAAAAGGCAATGTGTTTTTATTTTTGACTGCAAACTTGTGTTATTTAAGTAATCATTATATAGCAGAATTCTTTTTCTATCTTCTGATATCTTATTATCCAGAGATTAATATTACACTCAGACAAAAACCTGGTTACTTCGAATTTGCTTGGCTTTGTCCCTTGGGGCTGAAGGAGATATAGGGACCACATGTCTATTTACCAGGACAGGCAGTTATTGCTTTCTTTGTTCTGTCAATCTTTTTGTACCCATGATTATTTCATAAAAAGTATTTTGAATGATGTTACATGTTTATCAATTTCAGGAACAGCTCTGTAGAGCAGAACACAAATGCAAAAAATGTAGCCAATGAAACTCTGGATTATTTTTATTAGTTTTCAAGCTCTGAGAACTTTGAAATTGTAAAGTGCTTTTAAATTATTCATTAAGCATTTCAGTATCAGAAATAATTCATTATTGCATTATTCTATCCATTTTCAAAAGGGGTCAATTTATATGGTTATATTAGGCAGCCAGGAAGGAGTGGATGATCATAATTCATATTCCGTATTGTTCATATACTTGGGGAACAGTGTTACAGACATTGAGAACAGTGGCTCTATTCTGCCCCCTCCTCATTGCAGTCATTCAACACCCCACCTGATACTAGAAGAGTGGACTGTAAAAGGAGTGTGTGGGGTGGATGGGATGAGGATGGTGAAAAGAGGTGAGCCTCGCTTCTCCAAAGGAGTATGTGTTATCCTGCAGGTGGCTGTTTGTAGAAACAAAGTTAGGAGCCAATGCTCTTGGGATGTTCTAATAAATATGGACAAAATTGTCCACTTCCGATCTCCTAGAAAAATATGGAAACACTGTGACTAACTAGAGGTGTTCTAAATCAGTTCTTCTCAAAATTAAAAGGCAAGTTCTTATTTAACAGCTCTTGGTTAGAGTCCAAGACTGTATTTTCTAACAAGCTCCCAGGAGCTAGATGCTGCTGGTACAAGGATCACAGTGAGTAGCCAGGGTCTATGTGGTCCAGGTTTGCAGTGGGCCCCATGGGGTACTGGAGTTGGAAGGTGAAAGAACAGGGCCTGTCATGGGAGGAGGCAAGTACTTCCTCCTGTGAACAGAAGGGATGAAGAGGAAGCTCCATCAAGGACAGAGAGAGGCACTAACAGTGGATGATTGATAAGAGACAGGATCCCTGGAAAATCTTCACAGACAGAGAGCAGATGTGGCCACTCATAAGGGTGCTAATGTTTGGAGAGGTAGGTGAGAAACAATATTTGCATAATGGCATGAAAGACAGCTTCAGAAACAAGTTTTTGAAAGAAAGGTAGGAGAGAAATTGACATATCAAAATGCAGAGATGTATGTGAAAGCACTTTGTGAAATATAAAGTGCTACTCAAATATGGAGCATTTAGCATTAATCTGGTAGCCTTGGGGGAGTCAACCAACATTGGACTGGGGGTCAGATCAAGATTATCACCAAATGATATGAAGGAAAGAAGAAATTGAAGCGGTAACAGACAGCCAGTTTTAAAGTCCATGCTGGGAATAGAGAAGAGGCACAGGATGCATGTGGTGACAAGATCTCTTGCTTGGGGAAGAACTAGAACCAGAGAGCTATAACGGACCTTAAATGTCCCTGGAACTAGATCACTTATTTTATGTATGAGAAAACTGAGCTCTAGAAAAACTGAATTATATGTGCAAAATCACTTAGCAAGCGTGGAACAGAGCAGTGACCCCCTGATCACTACCCCCTGATCACTAGCTAATGAAAAGAAGGGGTCCCCAAGTCAAATATGAGTTTCAGATAAACAAAAGTAATTTTTAGTATAAATATGTCCAGTGAACACCTCTAGTCAAGCACAATATATGTGACATACTTATTCTAAAAAAGAATTTGTTGTTGATCTGAAATTCACATTTAATTGAACATCTTAACATTTTATCTGGCAACATTAGACTCATTGAAAAGTCAGTGCTTTTTAGTAAGTAGAGATATAGGAGACATAAGGAAAATACATTTCTTGAGTTGCTATTAACCTTGTATTTAGACTGCAAACTCCATCAGCATGTGAATTTCTGTGTGTTTTTGTTTTCTGGAGTTTCCCCAGAATCTAGATCAGTGTATAGCACTCAGTAAATATTCACTGAATGAGTGAATGAAGGTATGGGGACATTAAATATATTGTGGCATGGAGGATGCTTAACATACTAAACAGCAGAACTGACATTTAGATATTTGTTCATAAAAATATTCTCTGTGGCTGATACTTCATTTTTTTTCAGTGGAGCAAATCTTGAGCAAACATCCCAAGAATGTTCAGTATGGCAAAAATGGTACAAAGAATAGATAAGATTTTTGAAAGTGAATTTTTGAGTCATATGAGAGTATGAGAGTCCTGTGTCACTAGCTTATTAGAATATCAAGAGTAATTCTTAGGACTTTAACTGATTAAAAGCTTGAGGATTCAAAGTGTGACATGTAGTACAGATTGATGTGATTTGGAATATATTTCTGAAAAAAATAAACACTTCCGAGCTTATTATTCACCAAAGGGAAATATGGCAGAAGTACTGATTGCTGGAGTCTCAACATAGCCTCCCTGCCAAGAAGGTGAGTGCAGGTATACACAGCCTCCCTGCTAACAAGGTGGGTGCAGGTGGAGTTGATCAGAGTTATCTTCATCTTTATCTAGATCTGAATCAGTGCTGAGGGAATTGATTGGCTTCACCCATATGTAAGCACATTTGATAAAACCACAATCTTGTCAGAATTCTTAAACTGAGACTTGTGGCAGAAAGGGACTTGAGGAAGTGCAAGAATAACTAGTACCACTGCCATTTGTTAAGAATTCACTGTAAGCAAGCATGCATCCAGCAGGATTTCATTTAATCTCATGGGAATCCTGTGAAGAATGTGTTGTGACCCCCATTTTCCAGATGAGAAAATTGAGGCATCGAAAATGAAGTGACTTGACACACTAAGTGTGAAAATGAGATTTGAACCTAAGTTTCTTTCTATTGTGCAACACTACATATCAACTCATTCTTAGAATAACAGGATACTGCAAAATATAATATTGCCTTGTTTTACACATAAAAAAATCATCATTGAGCATAATTACAGTTGACCTTTGAACAACACAGGTTTGAACTGCACGGGTCCACTTATGGCTTTTTTCAACCAAATGTGGATAAAAAATATGGTATTCATGGGATGAAAAACCCACATATAGGGAGGGATGACTTTTCTTCTAAGCAGTTCCATGGGGCCAAATACAAGACTTGAGTATGCCAGGATTTGGGTGCATGCAGGTGTTCCTAGAACCAGTTCCCATGTAGACCAAGGGACGATTGTACAAATAGATCTTACTACCATGAATCTAGCTTTGCATTTGCATGAAGATATTAAACATCTTCTAACCCAAGGTTGTCAGTCCAGTGTCTCAGTTCTCATATATTTTTTTCCTCCTCTGTCTTCTTCAGGAAGGTGACATACTTCCTCTGCAGTTTCTCACTGTGCAGTTATCATCTTATGTGGGTCTATCAGTTGGTGTCTGGGCAAGTAACAGATGTTATACTCAAGTAGAGTAAACAAAGAGAGTTTAATGAAGGGAATATTTTCAAAGGTATGGGAAGGGTTAAGAGAAACAGTGGGAGAGAGTGAAGGACCAGAAACAAGCAACAGCTAGAATCTGCAGTTGTCCATAGACTCTGAAGGCACAAGAGAAAGGAGCAGTTTCTAGAAGACAAAGAAAGCTGTAGCTATAGGAGAGGGACGACCAATAGGTACGGAGCTGCTGTCTTCCATAAAGGGTACAGCCAATTCGTTGCCATCAGGATGGTATAAAACCAAAGTCTGGGGTAAAAGCAAAGAAGCAAATACACATACGCCTTCACACTCTTCTTGCAGTCCAGTCTTTTGCTAGTGGCCAACATTAAACTCAACCAGAAGCCAGAGTGCAAGGGATCCCCTGATTTAGTCCACAAAGGTCAGTCTCCCAGGCACAGAGCAGGGTGGAGAATGGGGATATTGGATCTAGAAGGGCAAATGGAAAATACCCGTTGTATAGGGCTTCACTGCCATGGTTATGTAGCCCAGTAAGCTTACTTTCCCTTCTCCTGCACTCTTGTTTTCCATGGTCCCTTCCTTTTCTCCCCCAAGTTCTCCCTCCTGCAGTTGTCCCTGCATGCCCTGCTCTGCACGGGGACTGTTAGTGCTCCTGCCTTCGCTGAGGTGTCTTTACCCTGGTGCTGGGCTCAGTTTCTGCAGAGTTCTTGGTGCTTCCCAGCTCTGTTTCCGGGGCTGTAGAGGGATGCATACTGTGGGGCAGGTCTCACCAAGAGGCCCCTCCCCGATCACCTGATTCTTTGATTCTTGGATTACCCCTGTGAAGACTTTCTTCCCTGTCACACCGTGGACAGATCGTTTATCTGTCTCAAGATACTCCAGAGTGTTAGGGTCCTAAAGGTGTTTCCCTCCAATGGCCACCCGTTGTCTCCACGGAATTACTGATTTCCTATGACATTTCTTTTGTTTATTAATTTTATTTATTTTATTTTGCACTGAAGTATAATTATTGACATATCATCTTGCAGAGGCAATAATATATGCATCTTTTCATCACTCAAAAGCCCAGGAACAGTTCCTTTCACACACTAATATTCAACATATCTTTGTAGCTTAATTATTAGAATAAATGCAAGAATTTGGAACTATTAAATAATATGTTATAAAACCCAATCTTTTTTTAAGTGAAAGATAAAATTGTATATATTTATCGTGGTTACCAGGGGCTGGAGCAATAGGTGAGAGGGTGGGGAAATGTTGATCAAAGGATACAAAATTTTAGTTAGAGAGTAGGAAGAAGTCCAAGAGATCTATTATACAAAATAGTGACTATAGTTAATAACAATGTATTATCTTCTTGAAAAATTCTGAGAGAATGGATGTTAAGTGTCCTATGGCATTTCTGTCCTTGGGTCAGTGGATGTCCCTCAGCCCCCAGTATTTATTACCCAGTAGTATCCAGGACATTCAGTAGTATCCTTACTCAGTTAAGTATCCAGGACAGATTTGACACAGCCTCAGAGCACTGGCACTCAAAGAACATAGTTCAACAATGAGAGGCTTTTCTTTTCTCTTTTAAATAAAAGTTTTAGCATACTTTTCTTGAATGTTCTGAAAAGGATATATAAAATAAAGCAATATTTCAGGAAGTTCCTTTCCCCTTCTATGTACTTCTCTCAATTCCTCAGGTATCTTCTCTCTTATCTTCCCTAAACCCCTCCCCTACCTCTAACCTATATATCTCCCTTCTTTGTACTCTTCTTCTTTTCTTCCATTTCTAGACCACAAAAGTCCCAGAGAACTTTCCAGGCAACAAAACCCTTGGGAGGTCAGAGAAGAGAAAGAAACTGAGCTGGTAGAGTCAGAGCCCTTGTTAGTAAATAGAGGATGAGAAAGGCCTCCCTAATGTTCATATCAAATCTGTAAGGTAGGTGGTACCAGCCCCACTTTATAAATGAAGTTGAAATACAGAGCCCCTTTGCATTAATAATAGCAATATTACTATATTAATAATAGGCATTAATATAGCAGTGCCTAGTAGTTGAACAGGTACTTTCACCAGTCCTTGTGCTAGCTATCATGCATGTCTCATTTTAAATTTTTGTGTAAACCCAATGAGGTAGTAGTATTGTTACAACCACTCTATGGATGAGGACACTGAGATTCAGAGAGATTTTGACACGTAATTGGCCACACAGCTAGTATGTCTCACAGCCACAACTTGAACTCGGTTCCAACTGCAGATCTGTTCTCTAAATCACTGTTCAGTACTCCCATGATGCCTGCTTTATAGTACTATATGCTAGGAAATAGTGGTAATATTAATATAGTAGCTTCTTATTTATCAACTGGATAATTCAGTAGGGGGGTTATTTGTAAGAAGTGAGTGAGAATCAACATGGCAGGACCTACTGAGATACCGCTTGAAGTAAAGGAGGTCAGTTAGTGATGCTGCAGTCCACGCCCATGATTTTGAATCAGAGGAATCTGGGGTTCATAACATGAGCTAAGAGAGTAACGAATAGCAGGTAACTCTGTGAACCTGGAACCAAAAGCCAGATTTCAACATGCAGGTTCTCAAGTTGACATTTATTAGTTAGCCCATTCTCAGATTTGGATGACATTGATAGTTCACAGTATTCCTTAAAGATAATGTAGTGCTAGTCATCTTCCCCCAGGGGAGTTTCCCAATAATTTAGATTATTTCCTTCATGATTGGCTCCCATTTAGTTAGTACTGGACTCCACTCAAGCACCCATGGGTATTCTTGACAGCTCTTAATTATGCCAAATAATATCAGAGCAGAGGGTGAGGGAAGCATACTGCATCCAGTTGAAAATATGACTGTGAGATTTTTGTGGATGATGAGTCCTGATATTGAAATTAGTCTGCAAATTCTGAAATGCATAAAATATGGAGACATTTGATAAGACAATACAGATTTTGACTTGACCAGTCACTTTCCTTAAGAGAGAATTGACACGCAGAAAAAAGCTATGAAATAATTCTCTGGAGTCCACAGATTGACTGTGCCATTGGCTTCAGGTAATTTTCCAAGATGTGTATTTCTAAACAAAATTTCCTTTTTGTTAGATGAAAGCCATGCCATTTAGTTTTTACCATATGAAGATAATTTTTAATGTTAAAATATAAATAGTATATATTTTTAGGTGATTTCTGACAATATTTTGTGGAGTGTTTGGTGTATTTTTTCTTTCCTGATTTTAGGAGCAAAGAGGTTGAGGGAACCCTGGTTTGGGGATCAAGGAAAGCTATCCTAAATTGTACACACAAAGCATTGTTCTATCTGCCAGCCAGTCATTCACATTCTTTACCCTTCTGCCTCTCCCAGATCCTGATTTTAGAGGTGAAGAAGCTGAGACTCAGGGACACAAGGGTATACAAGAGCACTTGGTAGAACCCACATCTTCTTGAGCCTTCCTTTCCCCAAGCCAATTTCTAATGTAAATCTTTCCTTTTCTAGGCTAACATTTCTTTTAAGTGTCATTTTTTTTCTTTTTATTTCAGGATATTATGACAGTACAAACATTTCGGTTACATTTTATGTCTTTGCTTCACTGAATAGAGGATTAGAGGCATGCCCTTCCCTTCACAATGCTCACTGCGACCATTAGTTGTGAGTTTACCCCCCAACCCCTAATCCCTGGAGAATATTACTACCATGTGAGCACCATAGTGTGGATCAGTCAGTGCCAATTTGATGGCTATCAGTGTCATTTTCATTGAAGTTTTACAATATGTGAGCCACTATACCAAGCCCTCAGAATATAGAGACCACGAAGTACTCTACAAGCTCACAATATGGGGCATGTCTTTCTTTTTCTTTCTTTCTCTCTTTCTTGTTTGCTTTCTTGCTTTTTTTGTTTTATTTTTGGATAGTAGCCCAAATGGCTGCTTGTGGAGGCCTGTGGAATCTGTACCTCCACAAGGTGGGAGGAGAGGCTGAGTCTTAACAAAGCTGTGCAGAGGAACATCAATTTGAACATAATTGATAGTAACATAATGAGGTTAGTGCTCAAGTAAAGGGAGGTAAACACGTTTACGTAAATGAGCTTGTAAACTCTCCCTACCTGTTAGCTAAAGGTTTGTTATGACCCTTGATTCAAGTAAGCAAGTGAAAGAAAGTGTGTGTCTCTGAAAGGAACACTGGTGCCTAAAGAAAAGAAAAGAGAATGTAAAGAAGAGGTGGCCTCTGCCCTTTCTGAGTCATAGAAACCAGCTAGGTGGGAGTCTTCTACTGAGCTTTACTACACTGGGTCTTGTTGGCCTTTGATGGCAGCTAACATAAAACATACATGTGTTGGAGTGTGTGGTCCATCCTGGTTATTGACATTTTGTTCTGAATCCACCAGATCTAATTTTTGCTAAATATGACTTGTTCTTCAAAACCGTATAATGTTTACTGTCAGGGGGTAGATTAAGTTTTAGCGACACAGGCTAAGCCTAGCAAAGGAGAAGAAAGAACTGATATTTTTTGAGCATCTGCTGTGTGTCAAGCCCTGTACTAGGCCCTTTAAATATAGTATGAGTCGATTATTAAAATTTGGTATATGTATACAATGGAATATTACTCAATTATAAAAAACAACAGTGAACTAGCACCGCTTATATTATCCTGGATTGAGCTTGAGCCCATTATCTGAAGCGAGGTGACACATTGGAAAAATGGGCTCCACATGTACTCGCCATCAAATTGGTACTGACTGATTAACACTATGGTGCTCAAATGGTGGTGGTGTTCACCAGGGATTTGGGGGTTTGGGTGGGTAGACCCACATATGAGGGATATGGTGAGCGTTGTGGAGGGGAGGGGCATACCTCTAACCCTTGCTAGGGAGAGGCAAAGATATAAAATGTAACCAAAATGTTTGTACTCTCATATTTTCCTGAAATAAAAAAATAAATAAAATAAAAAATATATTCAATGATAATATCATGCAAAAAAAATTGTCTGCCAATCTTTGTCTTATATTAGAGAATCTATTCTGCTTACATTAAATATAGTACTAAAAAAAATTGTGCTGTCCATATAGTCAACATGATTGCAGTTACTATACCTGTAGTCCATGAATGGGTATCGTCTTCCATTTCTCCTTCTGCAAGATTATATAACTATTGTACTTTTAATTAGGAGGGCAATGATGCTGATACCAAGAAATTCAATGCAGTGAACTTTTTATTATTAGAGATAAAAATTAATCCTCAATTCCTTTGGCCTTTTAATTGTTAACTGTGGAATCAGTCAAATGTGGAGGCTGAAGAAGCATCAAGGGATAATGTAATTGCAACTCTTCAAACAATTGTATCTGTCTGGAGAATGAAGATTGATGATCTGGAAAATAGATCTCATTGTTTCAGTAGTAGAATTGTGTGCTTTGCCAGTAGCTATTAAGAAAGCTTCTGTAAGAAACTTTTTACCAAAAGGAAAAAAAAAGTGATACTTGTTAGATGAAGAAAATTTAATTCAGCCACTTTTCATTATGCAAGGCCAGAAACTCTAATTCCCAAGTTCATAGTTGAAGAAAGGCCCTAGAGTAGTAATTATCCATTTTTCAAGTTTCCTGATAGAAAGCTCTTCAATTAGATATAGACAAGGGGAAAATTACGGTATAAGGAAGGATATTTTGTCCTTTCTAAAGAGTACTAGGAAAATACAGACTATATAACAATGTTAAGAGATAATTATATTAAATGAGTTAAGCACTTTGAATTATCTTTAAAATGTTAAATTACTTTCAGTATTGCTGTTTCGCTTAAAGTCCTTAACATTTTAATTCAGAAAAATAAACTTGCATTCAATATTCGTTTAGGTTTCCTAAATCCTCAGGAAGGGTAGATTACCTTGGGCATCTTTGAATATCTTTTATGAAAATAGGTTATTCTGTGGATGAACTAGGTAGAGTTTTCTCTTTAAAGTGCCAGTTAATGTTGGAAATGTGATTCAGTGTATTTGTTATGTTGTCAGGAAGATTGATTAGTTGTCTCACTTGTGGGTTCTAATGTTATTTGACAAGCATCATTTGCACAACCTTTATTTTGTCTGTCTCTCTCATTCATAAATAAGGTAGTTGTGAGTATAAATTATTGACTTGGTTTGAGACAATGGACAATCATGGATTAATATAAGCAAGAGGAAATGCCCTCCTCTTTGTTAAACCACATAATGGTAGTGCATGAATATTTTATTTTGCCTTTTAAAGTGGAACAAGCTTAGAAGGTGAGTTTAAGTAACCTAAGGCTTTCCTGTTTTGTTTATAAGGTAGTGTTTCTTGTTCTTTGCTGCTGCTGAGCAGAGATTGAAGATATAACTGTTTACCTGAACAGGGTAAAATGGAAGCCACTCTGTACATATGGTCCACCAACAAGCTAAACTCTGAGTACAAATGTATCCAGGAATTATTTCCAATCTAAGCATAAAGGTTATTCAGAACACACATTTAGAGTGGTTAGAAATAGTCACTGACATCTTACATGATTTTGATTTGCTGAAGAAGACTCTTCCTAGCACATTGTGAGTGTAAATGGGAGTTTTCAAACCCAAGTCTTTAAAAATAGATTATATGTGCTCATTATTATTATTATGAGAAGGTTCTAATGTCCATATTCCAGACATGTGAAAAAACTATTCTTCCTTAAATCTATAAGATTTCTTATTTTAAAGTAAAAAATAAGGGAATGTCATATGAGAATGGTACCAAAAGATGATGAAATTGGGGAATCAGGGAAAATCAAAAACAGAAAAAAACAAATTTATGCCCTTAACATGGTTTGTTCGAGGTGTTCAAGATAAAGCAGCCAATTTCATGTTTAGAAAAAGAAATGAACATTAATGTTCTCTAATGATAAAAGTAACACAAGTTTGTTGTTGTAAAACCTTTCAAAGATATAGACATGAAAATATAAGAGTAATTAAACCCCAACAATCACCACACTGTGCACCTTCCACCACTCAGAGATGGCTACCATTAGCCACCAGTGTGTCTCATCTTAATTCCATGTGTGGCTGTTGGGGACATTGTTCTTTAAACACAAAGAAATGGTATTGTACCTACTATTTGGTAGGTACTTTTTGTCCCACTTGATTATTTGCCACTATTTCTTTGTATTATGCCATTAAAAGGCATTCAAATAGACACAGAGAGAAGGAAGCTGGGATGCTGCATAACTGGGCCGTTCCTCTACCAGCCAGCTGTTCCCCACAGCTTTAGGGATGACTGTACTTCCTGACCAGGGACGTTTAGCTTATAGTACATGAGTTCTGATCTCAGCTATAAACTTCAGAAACTGAAAGTACTGATTCAACCTCATAGGGAAATAGAGTTAATTTTTTTTTTTAAGATAGCATATGAGATCTCAATTAGGTCAGGGGTGGAGGTAAGCGGTACATTTTCTTCATGAATTCAGGAGGAATAAAAACTCGGTGAAATGATCACAAACCCAAGGACTAAGAAAAAGATTATACAGGCCTGTGCCATCATCAGTCTAAACTCTAGTACATAAGCTTGTTTAGAGACAGCGTTAAACCACAGTGAGAAGGCAAAAAGGCTTCAGAATGCGGTTAATGAACAAGGAAACTATTGCTAGGATTTTGGAATTAGAACATAAGAGATCAGAAAGAAGAAATAAAATAGATCAGTTTTGAAAATGAAAAGGTATTTACTTCATAGTTATAGCAAGAACAGTAGGAAATGGAAAGAAGTTGGGAGGACATAGACCCAGCAAATCCTGTTTTCCCTGAATGTGGAAATACCGTGTTTCCTCGAAAATAAGACCTACCCATAAAATAAGCCCTAGCAGGATTTCTAAGCATTTGTGCAATATAAGCCCTACCCGGAAAATAAGACCTAGTGATGGGCGTGGCTATGCAGCATATCTGCACAATGCATTTCGTCAGAGCAGTAAAGAAGAGGAGCAGCCCTTCTTATCTGCCCCATGAGAGCTCTATTGCTTGACGTGAGAAATTGGGGCCAATGGTTCTAAAGGAAATAGAGTCGCAAGAAATTCAGGATGGAATTCGGGGTTTGGAGAGTTATGATGATCTTCCAGAAGAAGATGACTTAACTATATTTGAATAAATGTAGATTGTTGTACCATACTTAAAAAAAATTACACATCCCCTGAAAATATGCCCTAGGGTGTCTTCTTGAGGAAAAATAAATATAAGACCCTGTCTTATTTTCGGGGAAACACGGTAGAGGGAAAGACCATCAAATAAAGCAGAACAGAAATTCAAAAATTGCATTCTGGACCTGCTGGAAGGGGGTAGGGTCACAAAAAGTACTAGGGTGGAGAAGTGGAAAACTACAATAAGGAAAAGCAGATTCCACTGATGCAGGGAAAATGTATCAGCAAGAACAATTTCTGCTGTCATGTGTTGAAAGTTACAGGAGCCTCAGCATAATGTATTTCTTTGCTTGACCCTGTCACATGTGTGACCTTCGATAGCATTACAGGTGAAAAGTGACTGGTCGAGGACGGGATTTGAATATGATTGATTTGCCCAGCCAAGTACTATCTCATAACAATTCCCTACTTACAGTATTATTTTTAATGACTGTAAAGTATCTCCTTTTATGAATGTGCCAAAGGTAATATAATTTTTGTTATTTGGCATTTATGCTACAGTAAGTTTTTTACTATTATAAATAATCCTATAGCAAATATCCTCATAGGTAAATCTTACAAGATTGTAGGTGGGTCATTAGTTGTTTTCTTTGGATAATTCCCATAAATTGAGTTACAAGACCATAGGGAATGCCCATCGTAGACTGTTGATACTTCTTGCCAAGCTTTCGACATAAAGTTTCCACCAACACACACTACTATCACCAGTGGAACTGCAACCAATTCCCACAGATGAGACTGCTACCACATTATCAGTTTTGCAAACCTCTGAATTATTTTCTTCTAATAGTGTAGAAGATGTCAATTAAGGTACATGAAGCCATTTTCCTGGCACCCATTGTGATCAAAGGTATGCAATTTTAAAACACTTGGTAGAAGTTAGAGCTATATTCTATTGTGATCAAACAGTATTCAAGCTATACAGAGTGATCATAGTCATAAAATTATTTTATTACCAAAGTATTCTAACCTATTTCTCTAACCATAATCTAAAATATTTCTTTTTCTTTCATAGTTCTTATTGTATAGCCACTAGGAAGGAAACTGACAATTCTTTCTTTTCCTAAGACTAGAAAAATCAACTAAAGAACTTCAGAACATAAGGTTCCTAAACAGTTTAGTTATGTTACTATAGTTCAGGTTTAAAAGAGCACCCAAAACAGAATCCTACCCACATTTGAAATTTATTGCTATATTTAAAAAGTTATGAAACATTTTCATGCATATATTTAATGTGAAGAAAATAAAAATAAATGGAAAATGTCGTCCTTCTGTTATTGACCTGCATAAATACATTTAGTTTTATAAACAAAGAGGCTTAGGAGAAAAATCGCAGTGCCAGTTTGGAAGACTCACAATGAGTCTAGTCAGAATTAAATTAAAAAAAAACCCAGTTATTCAAATCATAGATTTATTCTGGTTATATATTATTTTAAATGGCTACATGTATAGGAGAAAGTGCAACAATCTAGGGATAAAGAATTGAAGTGTTAGATTTAACTCTGCCACTTTCTAAATGTGTTACCTTGGGGAACTAAACCTGACCACCTGTGAGTCTCAATTTATATATCTATATTTAAAACATGACTTTCAGTGCTGCTTATCTCTCACAGGGTTATTATGGGTATTGAGATAAAGGAAATGAAAATTTGTGAACTGCTATATACTTGTAACATGATTTACTACTTTTAATAATTATAGTAATATGTTTTTTCTCACAGCCTCAAGATCTTAGGTTTTAATATTTAACACTCTAAAGTGAAAAACAGAAAAGGTGGGAGGAAATAGGATAAAAGTCATAAAGAAGAATATTTCAAATGAACTTTATATTGAAGTATAAAATAGCTCAGAAAAGTTTATAAGTCATAGTGTTTACCTTAACAAATTATAACAAAGTTAATACACTTAAGAACTAAAACCCAGGTCAAGAAATAAAATATTATCAGCAACCAAAAGGCCTGTTTTGCTCTGTTGTAAACCAATAACCACAACCGTCTTTCCCAAAAATAATCATTATCCTGACTTCTAACATTATAGTGTAGTGTTGCCTGTTTTTGAATTTTATATAAATGGAATCATAGAATATGTATTTTTATATCCTTCTTTAGAAATGTTGTATATAGCTATAGTTGAGTCATCTTTATTACTGAATAGTATTCAGTACACCATAATTTATCTATTGAGAAACACTTTTTCAAATTAAGGAATTTTCATTTTACTTATAGTTTACTAAGATTTTTTGTCAAGAATGGCTATTTCATTTTTTAAAATGCCTTTTCTACATTTATTGAGATGGTTGCATGATTTTTCTTCTTTATTCTGTTGAAATGGTAAGAATTAGATTGATTTTAGAATGTTTAACCAATTTTGCATTCCTGAAATAAGCATAACTTTACTATCAAAAGTAAATGAGATAAATCTAAAATTTTTCCAAAGTAAAAAGGTTATTTTTAAAAATAAAGGAAATGAAAAAGAAGGTGGAGCCATTTCTTATCGTCCAGATCTAGTTGTAGTCAAAACTACAGTCGCTTTGAAGTCATGGGTTTCAAACAAAATTGAGACAAAATGGAGAGAAATCAGTAATCAGGCTTAGACTGATAGGGTAGTCAAAAGTACAAATAAGAAATATACACATTCAATTTATTTAAGACTGTCAAGACTCAGGAGTTCAAAATCAATTGATAAACCATGAGCAGCACTTGGGAAGGCCTAATTGGGTAGAAATCTTTGGGGCTGGGAGGTGACTCAGCCTGACATTGTAACTCCCATGGGCCTACAGGATAAGAATCTCTTCAAACAACTGCTGTTGTTCTTTGCTAAAATAATAGTAATAATAATAACTGTCAATAAGAAATGAAATTGAAGAGTACTTAGAATTTTAATAGAAGCACAGAATGATTGCCATCTGAGACTGTTTCCTGGGTCTGAGGAACGCAAGAAACCAGATCCGAGGATACATCTATGAGCCAGGGTTGATTTAGGACAGTTTCTCACAAGTGCTGACAGAGATTAAGGAACTCAGTCTTCTTGCTGATTTTGCCAGACTATAAGTATCTTCTACTTGCTTGAAACAAAGTTACAGTCATACATTGCTTAGAAATGAGTTTTTAGGTGATTTTGTCCTGCAAACATCATAGAGTGTAGTTGCACAAACCTAGATGGTATAGCTAGCATCTAGGTTGCTGGTGTTATACAGCAACAGGTATAGCCTATAGCTCCTAGGCTACAAACCTGTACTACATACTATAGACAATTTGTGTATTTTGCCATATCTAAACATGGAAAACATGGAAAAACGTACAGTAAAAATATGTTATGATAATCTTATGGGACCACAATTGTATATGTGATCCATCATTGACTGAAATGTCATTATGTGGCACCTGACTACAGTTCCTTCTATATATTAAACTACTGACAGATATGCAAGCATCTAACATTTACAAAGCATTGAGATTGCAAGAGGTAGAAAACACAATTTCACCTGAAGGAATTATAATCTCGTTGTGGGGACGTAGGGTAAATTCAAATTAATAAATTTTTATATATGATATTGTTAAAGCTCAAAATCATGTGGGAATGTGTAGATAGCAAGTCCTAGTTCAATGTAGAGATAAATTTCTGTACGAATGGGAAGTTGAGAGAGTTCCCAAAAAACACATAACCTGAACTCCATTAATACCGCTTAGAAATTGGATTAAGGTCACCTGTAGTGACGGAAAGTCCAAAATAACAATTGCTTAAGCAAAATAGAAATGTATTTCTTCTTTACCTAAACCTATTTTGTCAGTCATCCATGCCTGATATGATATTCCATGGTGTCAGGGAAACAGGTTTGTATTTTCTTTTGCTCTGGCATCCTCTGGCACACAGCTCTCACCTCAATGTCCCACGTGGCTTCTCGGGCACCAGTTGTTATATCTACATCCCAGG
The DNA here is from genome assembly GCA_008086735.1 of Cheirogaleus medius. NCBI lineage: Eukaryota > Metazoa > Chordata > Mammalia > Primates > Cheirogaleidae > Cheirogaleus > Cheirogaleus medius. Next base: position 24,830,350 of record VBSM01001562.1, on the reverse strand, counting down.
CAACAAGAAAGAAACACGGGCACTTCCTCTCCTTTTAGGAAATATAGTACCTGGAAATCCTGCATGGCCCGAACTTTGTCATATGGCCACTCCTGGCTGCAAGAGAGGCTGGGAAATGTAGCCTTTATTCCAGGTAGCCATGTACCAAGCTAAAGAGTAGTGATCTATTTATAAAGAAGGGATGAAAATATATCGAGACACTGTGAGTGCTCTGCCAAAGTCATAGGCACAGACATGTAGGCATGAGGAGTGTAGGACAAGTGTGAGGAGACAGATTAACTGGAGCAGATACTTTTTGTATCTCATAAATCTTAACACAGGAAAATAACCTGATCCTGAGTGGAAGGAATCACAAATATTTCTGTTAAAGGAAAATCCAACGTTATTCAATATGACTTTATGAGGTCACTAATTTTTTTTTCTTTTTGGTTTGTGGCCCCTTGATAGAAAAAAAAAATTCATCATCCTTGCTTGAAGGAGATTAATTCTGAACTCTTCCTAAATTCATTCTTCCATTGTTATGTATCTGTTAGATGATTGCAGAATGCAACAATTGCAAGTATTGAGAACACTTGAGGGAATACATCTTGAACTAAAATTTCAGAAAGTAAAGCAATTCTTTTTTAAATCTCCAACTGTGTTTTAGAAGAAAGATCTTGTGAAATGAGGGGAAAATAATGAATCTCTTCAGGTTAGTCTGTCTGATTTTTGTTTGTTTGAATAGAAGAGAGATTAAACAGAGAAATGAAGGCATCGAGGCGCGATCTTAATCTTTTCCCATTTTCAGTCATGGGCTTGGTTCTTCCCTTTCCCATTTCAACTTTTACCCAAGTCACATTATAGGCAATTAGTAGATTTTCTTTTCAAATAAAAATCTTTATTTGCTTTTCTAATTTACCATTGAACACTGGAACTCTGAGAGAAAGCATTTTAACTTTTATAGTAAACAATAAAGAAGCCTCATAAAGCTTCTCACAAAACTTTCTTCTTACAAGTTAAGATATATTCCTTATGAATACCAACATTGTGACATTTGCATTGCCAATTATTTTCTCTAGAATCATTCCTTTAATTCCACTTCCTGTTTCTTGAGAAGACTTTGCAGAGGACATTTTTTTTTTAATAGGCTATAATCACACGGGCAACAGAGATCTTGGCAAGTAGCTATTACCAGTATAGACAGAAACTTGGAGTGCGATGGTTTTAGACTTCCTGAGCTTCCTGATGCTATTTTAATGCACTAAGACTATAAACTAAATTTAGATCCTGCTGACTGTTGCTGGAGCGAGTGCATGTCTCTTTTGCAGACAATGCTAGATTTAGTTGCTGTGTATTTCTGTCAAGCTGGGAATGCAGTTTGCAGCTCCCATCCCTTCTAAGCATTTTCATAACTATGCATATGTATTTAATGACTGCTTTGATTTGCAACTGGTCACTAAAATTTTCTTGTGGTTCCTAAAGTAGTTCCTGACACTTGTAATGTTTTTCTTGCGTGCATTGCATTTTATATTAATAAATCTGGCATTATACTAAAAGTTAATTGCTGGCATTAAGCCCATGTTACTCCCTAAGTATTTCTCTATTCCATGGTTTTTCAACTTCAGCACTATTGGCATCTTGGGTGTCATAATTCTCTGTTATTGGGGTACTGTTCTGTACTTTGTGGAATGTTTATCAGCATCCCTGGCCTCTACTCTTTAGATGCCAGTCACTTCTTACCTGGTTGTGACAACATAAAAATGTCTTCAGGCATTGCCAGATGGCCCCTGAGGGACAAAATCACCCCCAGTTGAGAACCACTGTCCACTCTAATCTGTCTACTGCTCCATCTCCTTCACTCTTGCCCTGGTCTAGGCTACTGTGTTCTCTCAGTAATTGCAATAGCTTCCTGCGGGCTTGTCCTGCCTATACCTCAGCTGTTCTCCGGTTCATTCTCCATATTATAGCCAGAATGATCTTTTCAAAACCCAAATCTCAACATGTTACTCCCTTTAAAAACACTGGCAGTACTCTCCAATGATGTAGTGCAAAGATAAAATTTTCAAAGTAGCCTACAGTATTCATCCTAGTTGGACCCAAGTACTCCTTGGCTTCACCTTGACATACTTTCTCTTGGCAGTTATACCTGCCCTTCTCCCTCCTGCTCTTGCCTTGCTCCACCCATCTCTGCTCACCTGTTCAACTCACATTCACCCTTTAGATCTGGCTCCAGCCCCAAGCTGCTAAGGTATTCTTATCTGATGATGTAGGAATAAATCAGATTGACACATTACAGGTAATTCTAGGTCAATTGGATAAAAGCCAGTTATCTAAAAACTACTTTATCAAGGGACCAAATTATCGAACTAAGTCACCAAAATAGTTGACCCTTGAACAACATGGGTTTAAACTGCACAAGTCCACTTATATGTGAATTTTTTTCTGCCTCTGCCACCCCTGAGACGGCAAGTCCAGTCCCTCTTCTTCCTCCTTGTGCTTAGCCTACTCAATATGAAGATGATGAGGATGAAGACCTTTATGATGATCTACTTCCACTTAATAAATATATTTTCTCTTCCTTGTGATTTTCTTAATAACATTTTCTTTTCTTTACCTTATTTTATTGTAAGAATACAGTATATAATACATATAACATACAAAACGTGTGCTAACTGTTTATGTTTCAGTAAGGCTTCCAGTCAATGGTAGGCTATTAGTTAAGTGCTGGGGGAGTCGAAAGTTATCCAAAGATTTTCGAGTGCATGGGGGATTGGTGCCCTAACCCGTGCATTGTTCAAGGATCAACTACTATATACAGATTTTTTTTAAAATCTTGATTTTATTTTTACTATTTATAGAGTTGCCTACAATTAGTTTTGCATGGGTTGGCTAGGGCTTTAGGGAGCTATGAGAGCTATTAGGAGTCAGTACTTGGGATACCTGGACTCTGGAATTAACAGGCTCTCTCCCTACCTGTGAGCCCTGTCTGTCCGTTCAGTTTTTCCTCTCTGGGACTAGCCCACCCACGCGCTGACCTCTGTCTCCATCTAGCAGGCAGTTGGAATCAGAATCAAGTTTAAAATTTCTTAAAATGTAGTTATAATAACACAATGAAAAGCAGAAATCTTAAAAATCTATTAAAACGTTCCATACAGTATGTATTGCTTCAAAATTTATAAGTAGTTAAAAAAAACCAAAATTTGGTAAATTTGTTGAAATTAATAAATTTAGCAATTTGTCATTTGGGATGACAATGAAAGAATCCTAGAAATTCTAAAATATTGGCAAAATTGATAATGACTTTAAAAGCATTCAGTAGAAATCAGTATCAAGTGAAGATTTCCCATGTGAAATTTGGGTTATATTTATAAGAGGAATGAATTCACAATAAGACTAAATCACCCATTGCCCTTTGACTTTTGACAAATTAAATATTCTTTAAAAGAGTCTTAAAACTAATGTTGTATTTGTTGATTACAGTCAAGAAAAATGTCATAGTTGCTCAATTGCAATACATTTATTTGGTTATTACTCTAGTAATAATATGTTTCCTTCACTATGGCAGAAGCTCCATGAGAGTAGGACCTATGACCTTCTGGACACAATGGAGTAAAGGTTGTACCCCCAACATTCCAGGCAGCCCTGTCCCCACTGTTTTGCTGGCACAGACCACATTGCAGCTCTCACAAGTTCACATTGGATGTTTGCGGCTCTCTCATGCTGGACTCTCACTCCATGTCTCTGGTGTCTCTACCAACCTAAGGTCTCAGGAACAGCCCTGTGCCCCCAGCTCTGCTGGCCATTGCCCTAGTTGGGGCTGTCTGCAGTGGCCCTGCCCTGGTGGCTCTTCTCTGCCTGGTCCCTACAGCTTTCCAGGGCATCCTTTGAAATTCAGGTAGAGGCAGCCACACCCCCACTTCCTTTCGGGTTACAGTGTATGCTATACTGGGGTAGCCAAAGCCACACCTGGGGTAGCTGAGGAGTCCAGGATGCGGTGCGGAGAGCAGAGTGTAGGCTGGAGAGCCTTGAGACAGGGTGAGGCAGCTCACTATGAAGTTTCATGGATGCCAATAGCTTCTTCTTTGAAATTGTTCTGTCTGATACACCCTCCCACTGCCCTTCCACTCTAGGCCTATATGGGGGTAGCAGCCCTGATGACTTCTAAGTTGTGGTTTCTGTTGTGATGGCTGACAAATCTCCCTATCAGATAGTCATTTGGCCATACCCTTTGTTTCCCTCTTGACCACACTTTCTCAAGTGTGGATAGGCTGAGAGTTATCCAAATGTTTAAGTTCTGCTTCTGTTTTATTAATAACTCTGTTTTTAAGTTAGTTCTCTCTTCTCACATTTTACTATAAGCCCTCAAGAGAGGCAGACTACATCCATGATGCAGGCCAGTCAGAGAAAGAGAAGTAATATTCTTGAACTGAGCTTACAAAGACATGCGGCAGTCCATCATTTCAGTCACAGAGCAGAGCATGAGAAAAGGCAAGTGCATTTGAAAGCTCTTGGAGTGTTCACAGAACTTTAAGTAGGTGACAGTGGCCAAAACTACCTTAAATAAAGAAGGCTTATGTACTTGTAGGCGCTTTCATATGTTAGTGTTAGGTAATATTCACTGAGAATTGGCTACGTACCAGGCACTACTCTCAGTGATTCCCATGTAATAACTCATTTAATTCTGTCAACAGTTCTAGGAGGTGGGAACCATTATTGTCCCATTTTACAGATGGAGAAACTGTGGTTAAGTAACTTTCTCAAGGTCATAGAGTGGGCAAGCCAGAACTCAAGTCCAGGCATTCTGACCCCTGAGTCCACTCTTAGCCTTTCTCCTTCATTGCTTACAATGAAAACTGGATTTGCTCTGGAGGATATAATCAAAAGTTATCATTTTTGAAGAAGCTAAATTAATGAAGAAAGTTTATCTGCTCTTTAGATTGTATGTACCACAAAAATTGACCCATTCTTGTTCAAGTTATTTAATCAAATATTGCCCTACTCCAAGAAAAAAATGTGTGATCGAACGGATGCATCTTCAGTGGTGTGTTGAACCAATCATTACATTTTCAGAAATTTTGCCAGTTATTAAATATAGCCATTGTTAAAATTAAATTATATGAACTTATATTAAATGAATTGCATTTAAAATAAAAGTAATAAATATTCAAAACCCATTATGTTCTAATTATTTTACTATATATTACTATTATCCATCCTCTTGAGGTTTTTTTATGGCTGTTGTATCTGTGTCATGGAAATACTATGCAATGGTATGCTGCTGCACATTTTTTCCCAACTCCACATTCAATAATGGCACATCGGTAGCTTGGAATTGGCAATGGTGAAGGTATTTACACCGTGACTTTGTAAACACTACTAATAAGGGTTCCCCCCACCCCCTGGGAGAGAGCTGGTCATTCAACATTTACCACCACACCACCACCATCATCCCTTCTTTAGAACATTTTGTCTTCAGTTGCTTCTCAGAAGGGTTTTGTATTATATAGAGTTTAAATGATATAGCAGAGACCTCTGGTGTCTAATTATATTAGTGCTACAGTATTTACAAGGAGTTTAGAAATGTTCATCAGTTTCTCATTAACACAACTTTTTCAGAAAATAGAGAATCCATCTTAGCTTTATTAACCTCCAAAGAAGCTTCATCCTTGTGTTTCATGACTCCCAGTGGATTAAGGCTTTCTGGTTTAGGAAACTCAAATTTATCACTCTAGAGTGAAAATTTGTGTTTTCATTTTCTTCCTCAATTTGTTGATGTAGGGAGCCACTGTAATATAGAACAAAAAGTCAAGATACCTGGATCCTGCTTCTCAGTGGGCCACTAAATACCCCTGTGACTTGGGCCCAGTGGTTTTATTTACACTTCAGAATCATCTAGGGACTTTTTGCATATATTGATGACAGGCCCCACCTAAACCCATTAACTCAGAGTTTCTAGAGGTAGAGCCTAGGTGTTGGTATGTTTTGAAGTGCTTCTGAGATGGTTCTAATGTGCAGCCAATTTGAGAACTACTGTTCAAGTTATTTACAGAGAGGACAAACAGTCTATGATCAAGGGTCCCAGCTGTAGGGCCAGAATTTCTGTTTTCAAATCCCTACTTCTCAACTTCCTAGCTGTATAACCTCAGGTAAGTTACTGACAGTCTCTGTGCTTTTAGTTTCCTCATGTGAAAAATTAGAATAATAATAATATATTATTATAGTTAATAAAGATAGACCATTTAGAGCAGGACCTGGCACTCAGGCGTTTGTTGTTAATATTGTTATTACTAAGCACGGTCTCTTCGTAGTTCTATGTTGTCTCCATGCTTTGTAACATCCAGCCATTTACATATTTGAATGCACCTTGACATTCTTTTTACTATACTTTTTATCTCTCCTTCTGCTTTCTAGCTTTTTAATTATATCAATATTTCCTCTTTTAACTGTCCAAAATTATTTATTTGCCTTTTAGCTGGACAACCCCAGACAGGGTAAAGTGATTCAGATGGCTCAAAGCCATTGCTGAACAATATCTATTCTATTATTTTAATAAATCTTTAGAATTAAAACTTTGCATTGGCAGAAAATGATGTTTCCTTTACATTACAAAGAATTAAACTCTTCTTATTTTTTCCCCTGGCATATGAGGTAGAAGCAATAAATTTTTGTAGACCCTGCTATCAGCAGGAGAAAAACAAGTACAGAAAGAAAGAAAAAGTATTTGCTGGAACTGTGAAGCCAGATGAACAAGTGGAGCAAAATGCTTTGACCAAATCCTTTGCCCAAAACAAAAACAAGATTCATTCAACTTGAATAGGATCAATGATTAATTAGATGGAAATAAAGGAGAAACCCCTCATGAATATACTATTTTGTGAGCAAAATTCATTGGAAGAAGTGGCCAAATAGTACTTTGAGAAAGGAGAATGTCAGGTCATGGCAAATCAAAAGTGCAGACTACTATTTACTGTAGTTTCCTTGGATGCTTGTTTTCCAATACCTTGGTTAGAGTAAAGGGAAGAATTAAAGTCATTATATGAGCATCACTAACAACTATTTGGAGGTTGAAAACTGGAAAAGATTAATTCAGTACTATGGTCTTATGTGACCCTCATATAATTTTATATTTAGAAGGCTGTATAAATTAACTTATTAAATACTACCATTTCATTAATATTAATGGCATAGTAATTAGTGCCCCAAATTGACTTATGGGTATGGTGATACTTCAGAAACCTAAGAGGAATTGAATACTGTCACTTATGATTAACTTTTATTCTTTTCTTGTGGTGAAAACTAGGTCTAGATATATGAAAGGCCATTTCTCTTGACCAGGATTTGCTTGGTTGCAACAAATAGTCTCAGGCTAACTTAAGAAGGAAGAGGTTTGTTGTGAGTGAATTACAGGAAATCCAAGGTCGGTAATTGCAGCTGGCTGGGACTTGCATAAACTGGTGTCAGTTACCTGGAAAACCATAGGGAACCACCTTTTTTCTCACAGTCAGTCTCTACCTTTCATGGTGTCTTGCTCTCTCAGCACTTTATGCTCTGTTCTTCTCGCTCTAGTGACCTTTCCTTCTTCCCCATCATGGCCTCCAGTGAACCTGGTCAGAGCTTGGCACTCTCCACCATTTACTCCACTGGTTTCACATGTTCACAGTTCCTGAGGCATTGATTGGCACATTGTTTCGAAGCAGGCCACCAGTCATATGTCTCTGATGATGAGCTACTCCTAAATCAGTCATCGCCACCTGATCCAATCAGCCATGGCTGGAAGGGGATAGAGTCAGGTGGTACAAAAAGGGGTCACATTAGGCAAAAGAGGCTGGGAGCTGGCAAACAGTGGAGAGATGCCTTGTATTCTGCCTTAATTACAAAATGGGCGGGGAGGGGAGAGCTAAGGCTTTTCCAGCTAAAAGTTATGGCCTATGTGTAGTACATGATTTCTATAGAATACTAGTGAACTAAACCATAAATTAGAAGTCTTTCTGATTTACTGCTGTAGTTGCAGACTGTTTCAAGCTCACTTGGTATTAAATAGATATTTCTCTAAATTTCATTTGCTTGAATCATAATATAATGACTGCTGAGCATTAATGGGGGTACCTAGATTAGGCTGGGGAAAAGATAGCAAATCAGTGTCTCTGAATCTCAAACTCTTTCCATGGGGGGCAGTGCACAGAGATGAAAAATTGAAATCTTTTCAATTCTGTTATGCCACTATACCCAAATATGTTGATTAATATAAGCAACATAATACAGACTTTATTATGCAAGTTGTTCATGAAAGACACATATCATAAAGTTTGTTTCCTTCTTCATCAGCTGGGAATTCTCTTCCTAATATGGATAAATTTGATAATCTTTAAGAAAATAACCATGATAAATTAATCTAGGTAAAATAACAACAATAAAACCACAGGCTTTTTTATCAAATATTGGAGCCTGATCATAAATTGTACAGATTAGCCCTTTTGTAGAGAGAAATATGTGAGCAAATAAACAGAGCTCTGTGATCAGAATCAGGAAACATTAGTCTAACATAAGTTCCATGAGACCAGGGACTGTTGTAGCCTTAGCACTTATAACAGTGCCTGGTGCAGAAGGGGAACTCAATAAAAATTTAGAGAATGAATAAATAGTCTTATGATTTTTCACCTAACCATTTAGGTGACAATATAAACAAGGTAATTTCCCCTTCTGGGTCTCCGTTTCTTCATTAATAAAATGAGATGGTTTTGAAGTCATTTTATGTATTGAGATTCTATGATTATATGACATGTTTTCAAAATATCTATTTGTTAAATCTTTTCTTAAAACGACATTCTCCATTTGAAAGTAAATAGTGATTTCCCCAGACAAAACAATCCTTTATCTTTTCCTTAGTAAGATGGTTTAAAATTTGTATCTGTGAATTACCTTGGAAAACAATGTATTACTGATAAAAATACTTTTAAAGTGAATTTAACAGTACAAAATCAGATGAGGGGAAGCTGTAGCCATGTGCCCCTCAGACTATATTTCAGCAGTTTTTACTTGAGTGAATTAAACTATTCTAAAATATTTTACATGGTATTCAGTCTCATAGTCAAACACCTATAGTAATCAGCTCTTAAAGGAAAACAAAGCCCACGGTGATTTTCTTAATGAAATTTTTCTTCTTAGATTTTATGTTAATAGAGAGCAAATCTTAAAATCCCTTTGGGTTTCATCTCCTAAAGTTAGATGCATCTTAATACTTTTGTTTGCAGAATATCATCTCACTACAAAATTGTCCAACTTGTCCAAAGTTTTATGGGCTCCTCCATTTCTCTCTGAATATATGCCTTAGGCAAACTAGTAAAAGCACATTCCTCCCAGCTGGCGATCACTCACACAGGATAAACAGTCACAGAGCATTTTGCTGCCCTAGGCAAACTCTGCCCAAGAGGACCAGCTGGCTTTGCATAAAAATAAGCAAGGTAGAGTGGGTGCACACTAAGCAGGTAGAGATTTTTTAAAAATGAAAAGAAATGATAGCACTTCTAATTTAACCCTTTTGAAAAACTTGATACATCTTGAGCTTCTATCTTAAGAAAACCCACATTGCATTATTTGAATATCTGCTACTCAGTCTAGGAGGGGAGCCGGTGCTCTGTCTGGTGGCATCACTAATGACATAATATAATTCTTTCAATGTGTCCAGTTGTGCAGAGATCTGACATGTCAGAACCATGTTAATTATACAACACGATGTTTATGACATGACAGAAAATAAATAGTTTAATGAGGGCAGTATTTAAAGGTTTTTGGAGAGCCACATTTTCCCAGCATATAAATTATTGCCTTTGTACAAGCTAAATGCTTGGGTAGAAATGGCAGTGCTACCATAGTGGTTAAAAAGATTTAATGCTTTGGAAAAAAATTCCTGCATTAAGCCAATCCCTGAGCTGGATTCCTGCCATCACCTCTCTGCAGGCTCCTGATGCTCATCTGTATGGATGCAGAGATGCAGGTACTACAGGTGAAGAGATTAAGTCACTGAGCAGTTGTGGGAATTGGTGGCTGAGGCTTGCTATAAATATTGTATTACCATTATCCTCATTCCCTTTTATCTTGTTGATTTCATACCACTTACTGTACATTAGCATGTGACAGTGATCAATGTGAGCCTCCTGTGTGTCTTTAGTCCACATGCTTGCTCAGGCCTATAACCTTACTCCAGTCCAATCAGAGCATCACTAGGGCCCAAGAGAAACTTGGCTAGGTCTCAATATTTACTTACTATAAGATTTTAAGTGAGATTATTTAAATTAGCTGGTTCTACATGCATGTTTTCATGAACTAATTTTTCTTTTAAATAGCCAAACTCCTCCTACTACAATTGTTGAAATGAGTTTTACTTTTCAGTTTAATACAAAAAAGTAAAAACACAGAAAAGAGTAAAGAATAAAGTAAAATTTTCATAATACTGCAATTTTAACATATTTTGGAATACTTTCTTCCAAACATGTCTCTGTAGATATGCACATATACAAACATTCACATCGACATATAATATATATTTTTACATGTTTGACCTATATTGTATACTCAGTTCTACATGATGTCCCCCACTTACTAGTGTACATTCTTATGCCATGAAATATATTTCACATTTCATTATATAGACATACCCAGTCCTCTGCTGTTCAGTGTTTAGAATGTTTCCATATATTTGTGATTATACATAATGTAGTGAACATCTTCACTCATACAACAATTTTAATTTTTTCTTTTTATCCTTTATTTTTTTTCTGAGACCATTCTGGATTCTCAAACTCAGAACTTATATAATTCCTTAAATGTTCACTCTATTCACATAAGTAGCAGCCTAGTTAATAACAATTATCTTTCATCTACAGAGAGCTATACTTGTGAAAAATTGAAAAGCTATGATTAGGCTACCATTTTTCCTCAGTTAAGCATAATCTCACCAGAAATAATAGTAGTTAATGCCTTTAGGTGGTCTGAAGTAAAACCTAAGCACTAAGTATTGAAAATGAGTGCTCCTGAACAATTTTATATGTATTTTAGACACTTAGTATGAGGACTGTTGAATTAATGGATAAGATGTGCTAGAACTTAATATTAAACATGATAGAAAAATCTGAAATAATGGTATAGTTCAACATAAAATGATACACTCTCAGATACTTTCATTCTACACCGAAGGGAACAAGAAAAGGAAAAAACAAAAATTTCCCCCGAAGGAAAAAAGAAATCAAAGAGAAACAAAAGGACTGTTTGCTTTAAAAAAAAGAAAAAAAGTCCTTTTACTTAAAATTATTTATATTTTCAATTACCCCCAAATATGAAATTTTACATTCTCTGGAAATAATTACAAGAAAACTTTAATTCAAACCTGCTACTTCAATTCTCTGTGTTTTATAAGGAAGGAGCTTGTAAGGAACACTGGATTTGAAGATTTGTGACCTTGGGCAATTCGCTTATGCTGTCTTGGTCTCAGTGTCTTCATCTGTACGATGGCTGTCATGAGAATTGAATGTAAAACCCTCAGAAGAGTTCCTGATGCATCACTGGCTCTCAGTCAATGCTAGTTCCTTCTGTACCTGCTTTTAAATGATAATTACAGATTATTTCAAGAGATAAATTTTTAAAATAATTCCTCTTCTTGAATGAAAGTCATCAGTCATCGACTAAAACTATGCTAGTAGGAGAATGGTTACCATTTTTCCATAAAATCCTAAATATGTAGACAACTTTAGGGACAATTCATAAAAAAAAGAAGTGAAGAGTTCAAACTGTAAAGTTAAGCAATTTTGGTGTCCCCTGCTTTCTTTACATATAGCTAATTGATCAAAAAATTCAAATAATAACTTACTTATGTATATTAATTTTATGGCTTCAAATACCATACTTAGTTGGTTTGATCCTCACACAGCCAACATCACAGAGGCTTGTAGAAGGTGAGTGATCAGCCTTAGACAAAACAGCTAATTAATACTTAAGACAGAACTAAAAGATGACTTATTTCTCTCTCTCAGTTAGGTCTTTTAACCATCAAGTAAGGAGAGAAGAGAAAAATCAAAACTAAAATGATAGATTATCTAAAAGTTAATGGAAGGGAAAACTTCCAATCAAAAACTATGTTCCTAATGATTTTTAATATTAAAAAACAAAAATTGCAAAGAAATGAGCCATGTCTACATCTTAAAAACTAGAAAAAGTGTATCAAAATTAAAAGAAGTTAGGAAGCAGACATTAAAGCAATCATTAGTGTAATAGAAAGCACACAAGAAAAAAATGAATCAAATATTTTAAAAAGCAGCTGGTCCTTTGGTGGGGATGGGAGAACTACTTAAATAGACTTCCATGGCCAACCTGATGAAGGAAAAATTAGACAAAGTACAAATAGAAAACATCTGAATTCTCCCTAACCTTCCAAAAATAGACAATCATGTTATGATTCAAACTTTTTAGAGGAAGAGAGAGTGGTGGTCAGTTCTTCAATTCCTTTTAAGAAATTAGCATATACTTAATGTCAAGTACCTGGTAAAGATGGTATATGAGTTTGCTAAAGCCATGGTGACAAAGTATCACAGACTGGATGGCTTACACAACAGAAATGTATTGTTTCACAGTTCTTGAGGCAAGAAGTACCCCCTTCAAAAAAACAAAAGATAAAATGCTTTCAATAAACTATGACACAAGCCTTAAAGAAAGTCCCTCTGGATCTGGATCTGTGAATTATTCACACCAACAACTCATCATTCTGAAATTTCTGTTCAGAGGAATTGGCAATTTCTTCTGCCTTCAGTTAGTTGCATTGCTTGGCCTGTGATAGGCAAAAGTTCTGCATGTGCCACAGCTTCTGCCACTTGTGATTACCTTTCTTCTATCCTTTAAAACAACCGATTGCTATTTGCAAGACAATCTGAAATTGCTGTCATTCCTCCAATAATGAACATCTGCTTCACTAAAATAACAAATATATACCCCAGATTTATTGATATGCCATCTTTGTATGTAATAACTTTTATTTTTAAAGCCAAAGGTTTTTGAAACATGGCTTTCATGCCAGATCACAGTATGATTTTTTTTTTTAAAAAATGCAAGTTCGAAAAACTATTTCTAAATGCCAGTTAAACTCAATATATGATACGACTCAAAAATATCACTCAACTGAGGAGACAATAGGAACTGCTATGACCAAGTTCATGCACACACTGACATGGGCCACTGCAGTCGTGAATGACGCCTCGTGCATAGTTATTGTAAGATGCAATTAATTATGGATGCACACTGATTCAGAGCTGTGAAAATGTTTTAAAAAGTTTTAGATTCTATGTAGAAGATAGAGATAAATAGATATAGAAAGATAAAGATTCAGATAGATATAGATAGATATATGAGAAAGGATTTATTAAGGGAATTGGCTCATGTGAATGAGGAAGCTGAGAAATTCTATAACAGGCTGTCTGCAAGCTGGAGACCTGGGATGCTGGTGCCATGACTAAGTCCAAGCCCAAAGGCCTCAGAACCAGGGAAGCCAATGGTATGATTCTCAGTTCAAAGCTACAGGCCTGAGAACCTAAGAGGCTGCTGGTGTAAGCCCCATAGTCCAAAGGCCAGAGAACCTGGAATTCTGATATCCAAGGGTGTCCCAGCTGGAGCTGGGGGAGAGACAGAGAGAGTGCATGCAAGAGCATGCACTAATAATATACCTTTCCTCTGCCTTTTTGTTCTATCTAGTCCCCAAGCCAATTGGATGGTGCCTACCTACACTGAGGATAGATCTTTCTCATTCAGTCACAGACATACACACCAATCTCCTTCAGAAACTCTCCCACTGACGCCCCCAGACAAAATGTTTTATCTAGATATCCCTTAATCTAGTTAAGTTGACATAAAATTAACTGTCACACTTCAGGACTTATAAATGCAAATTCTCAGGCCACACTGCAGACAGACTGAATTGGAAATTCTGGGGATAGGGCACAATAACTTCTTTTTAACAAGTCCTCAGGGATACTGATGCACACTCAAGTGTGAGAATCACTGGGTTGAAGTGAATGGGACATCGTGGGCAGGAAAAGGCTTCTTTCCACATTTTTAGAGAAATACTTGTTAATATAAACACACACACACACACATCTCTCTACTTGGTCATTGGCTCATGCAATATAAGAATGCATGTTTTCCTTTAGAGTGCTACATTCAAATATATATATATGTATTTGATGTATATATTTGATACATATATATTTTTGATATACAAGAGGCCTGCATTTTATAATGGCATTAACAGACTTTGGTCTGTTGTATCATTATTGTCCTTAGCCATCTCTCTTCCTTTGTTCCCTATGTTCCAAATTATCCTGTCTTCATAGTCTTTCCTCATTTTCCCTTTACCACCTAGATTCATTTCCCTTTTGTACTTTTCTCAGATTCTCTGTCCCTTACTTTTCCTATATTTAACTTTTTAACCTTGTTTTAACCAAAATAAAAGTAGCTAGTCATGTAAAAGTTGAATCCCCAAATTAAGGAATAGAGAAAGATAGAAACATAAACAAATACCTATAAAACTTCACTGTTTGGATTCCGGGATGGTAGATTTTAACTGCTGTCCTCTGTTATTATAATGTGTAAAAGGTAGTATCTGTTAGGGGATAGTTTTAAAACAATTGCTAAAATATATAATATTTGGACATGTTTCATACAAATTAAAATGTTATTTTCTGTTTTAGAAAACATAGTCTCAGAAATCACATTCCTATCATTGGCTTCAGTGCTGGCTAGCATGCTGTGTATTCTTCCTTGGGCCCAGATATATTTTCTTTTTTTAAATTGTTAATATGCATCCAGTAGAAAAATAAAAAGAGACGAGATGTTCCTTTGTTAAATGTTCACTGTAATATCCTTATTTGCTTTAAAACTGTAAGGCTTGTTCTTCTCTCAGGAGAAACCTATTTCAGAAGTAATCATCTTAGTATTGGAACCAAACAAACAATCCATTGTGAAAGTAAAATCTCATTGGAGGTTCAAGATCCTAACACCAAATAATAAATATATTTGCATTTTCTGATCCTTGATGAGTGATATAATTTTAATATTCAATCTTCCTTAAAAACATGCATAGTATACTGAGTTTCTCTTGTAGCAGAATTTCTTTTTAGTTTAGAGTGAAAAGTATTTTTAAATTCTTAGAGAAAGAACACTGGGGAAAAAAGAGGGTAGTTACATTATTAAAATATGATTTTATAAACTTACTTGCATAAGTTTAAAATTTTTTCTTTGTGAGTTGAGGAAAATATATTACTTGGAATTTTAAAGGAACAGCATGATCAATTCAGAATACATCTCAAACTCCAGTGAAGTAACCTACTTTTCCATAATTTTTTTTGGCTCCGTAGGCTGAGGAGGCAACATCTACTGACAGTCACTGTATTGTTTGTTAGTTTCAAATGAGGTACACAGTAAGCGAGTGGGGTTGGGCCAGTACTCCAGCAGGCTTAGCATACAAGGAAGAGTTTGTGAAGGCTCACACTCCATCTGTAATAAAACTTGTGGCAGGTTAATGTACTTCTCAGCTCTTGATACATTTGTTATACAGAAATCACAGGCTGGCTGAATTGACCATTGCTAAGAAACATGCTTCTAGGTAAGTAACATAGCTTACAAACGGTAGATTTGGTCTAAAGTGATAGAAAATATATATGTAGGTATACTTGGCTTCAGTTGTAATTTTCCAGAGTTGTACATATTTCACACAGTGCTGGGCAATGCTATGATTAGTATTATTTTTGACCGGCTAGATTTTTAGGTGACAAGGTTTGGCAATTTAGAACAATCTTGGAAATGTGTGTATAAGTTAAAGAAACGGTCATGATTAGCATTTCACCTGTAATTTTTTTCTTGCCATTAAAATCAGCATAAAATTTGGGGATTTAATCAGTAGTTGTTATAGAGTCTTCATGATCTAAATGTTAACTTGACTTCCTGTGTAAAAATATGTTGGACTTCTTTATGTTGTTGAAATGCTCAGATATGTCTTCTAGAAAGGACTGATTTATATGATTATTTTATTAATATTTAAAATAAATGGAAATGCCTAGATTGACAGCTTTAAATTAGTTTCAAGTAGTAGAACATTGAAAAGGTAAAATACCAATATGCTGCATATTTTAGTAATATTCACAATTATACAATATAAACTATTTTAAACATAACATTTGTATGCATTAGTCTTAATAGAAATGTCACAAAACATTTCAAAGAAGATGATATAGGAAGCTTTCTCATTTTATAAAGGAACATAATTAAATAAGAATTTCATTGGAAGCTACATAAAAATTTTTAAAAATACTTCTTTTACTGTCATGTTCATATTGTAAAACATTGGCTGAATTTTATGGCTTGGATTATTTATTTGGAAAGCAAACATTTTCCTAATAGAATATGTTAGTAAGTGCACAATGAGTTGAGGAATTTTCCAGTTACCAAAGGCTAAGCAAACATCTGAAAGCTCTAGGAAATTAGGTGAAAACATCTTTTATTGCAATGGTTATACTTTGACCAGTTATACACATTACCTCACATGACAGAACAATTTCAGTCTTTATTTTGGAGTTATTAAAAATGTCACTATTTAAGGACGTTTGATAACCTATTTGAGATAAAGCAAACATAACTATGTTAGTAGTTTATATGTTTACTTTGTTGTCAATGTGTTTAACTCAAATATTAGGTAAATCTGCACTGAGAAAGCAGATTGATGGTGTGTTTTGGGGTCAATTTTTGCTGTAATTTCAAGCCTTTTATTCTACTCAGTAACAATGTACTATAAGTGAAGAAAAGTACTGGCCTAGGAATTAGGAGACCCAGGTTTTTGTCCTGGCTTCTTAACACCTTCCCTAACCATTAGGTTACCTCCTCTATAAAATAATTTCTTAAAGTTTTACTCTATTTTTGCTATTCCACTTCTGCCTTCTTAGATTCTATTGTCTTGTCATGTTAGAGACACTATACATGTGTATAAAGTACACTGGAAATTTTAAACAAGGGCCATCCTTTCAGATCGGAGTTCCCTTCAGGTCATAGAGTTCAATGCCATTGGCGGGAAGTAAATGATGGAGGTGATTTACGAGAATGGTCGCAGCCTCTGGAAAGTGTGACTACACTTGTGTGAAGTAGCCACAAGTTTGTTAATTATTTACCAAGGTACTGACACATGCATGTTTCACAATTCCCAGAGTCAGAAAATTCTGACTTGAAGATATTTATTTTTTTTAAAGTGATCCTGCAGTTGAAATTATCTATACAATATCTTCTCATAAGCAACATCTTAGAATATTTTCACAACATTTCATGACCTCTCCTTTCCCAAGATTTCCTCCATTTGATTGAAAAAGTTTGCAGACTTGAGTTTTCCATCCTTTCTCTGTGACCAAGGTGGCAAGGCATGAGCTTGAGATGCCAGGAGTTTGAACCCTGCTGTACTTCCAAGTGGTTTCAGGAAAATCACTTGTCCTTTCTGCACTCATTTCCTTTGTAAATGAGGGTACAAATATTACAGATTGCTGTAAAGGATGAAATAGATAATGTTTATAAAGTGTCAGGTATAGCACTTTAGCCTTTAAGTCGGTAAACAATAAATGCTAGATAATTATTGTTGTCTTATTAAATTATCAACTGTTGATTTCTTTTTTGGGATTGTTGAAACTGTATGGGTTTTATGAAGTTATATACTTCACTGTTCCAATAAGATGAGTGAATTATTTTCCTGTGTGAATTTAGAGTCAACCAGAACTAACTCTAAATTATAGTTGCGCGCTATAATTACATCAATGGTTAAGGCCATTTTGGCCTGGAGGAGTAAAAAGTTATATTTCACAGTGCATGTGAAAGAAGTATTTGTGAATTCATCTCTGTCTTCTATTCATACCTCACTTAAAATGAGCCATGGTGTTGAGCAGTTTCTTTGGAACATTACATAAACTTACTTATTCTTGGCCACGTAGTGGTTGGGAATATGCAAACAGGCCTGAAAGGCACCAAACAGCAAATTCTTTACGGGCAGGAAACCTAATATTTACACAATAATCAATAGGGTGATGGCCACTAAGGTGGCTTATGACTAAGTCTTCTTGTTCATCATGAATGGGAGCTGGCATCTTTTCTTAAAGAACTTGTGTTAAAATCTTCAACAGGACTAGACTGAAGCTCAACTGTGATGTGGGCATTTCAACACCAGAGGCTCTGTTCTTCCCCATTCCCCTGCTCCAGTGTAGAGTGCGCCCACACTCTCCTTCTTTCCACTATCAGACTGGCTTTCCAATCTTCTATTCACACTAAGATATAGATGGCTTATAGTGGTTCATTAACATTTTGTATGTATTTGCATTTTAACACACTGAAAAACTTTAAGCTAAAAATCTAAAAGCCCTAGGGAGGTTATGGATAAACAAAGAGGTACATCTTCTAGATCATGCATTCCCATTGCCCCCAAGGGGCAGAAATTTATTCTAGGAAGCAAAAAATCCCTTACTTCTCTTATATATAAAGCACAGATATACATACGGTACATAAGCAAATATATGGTATATCTGTAGTATTAGGATTTCATGGCAGCTGATTAAGAAAAATATGTCTCAGAAGGCCGCTTAGAAGGAGTGAGAGTAAAAAAAAGGGTCGAGCAACACTGCTCTAGATGACAGTATCAAAGGACTTTATAAGCCTGCAGAGTATGAATTTTTACTGAGTCGTTTCTAAATGCTTTTAGTATGAGGTAACTTATGCCTGAGTTAGTACTTATATTTGAAATCAGTATTTATGTTCTAATAAATCAAATATGATCATCTGTTGTGCCATTAATCTTTTTAGTTATGAGAAGAAATAAAGAGGAAAGACTTGAGAACAAGATATACTTGGATTTGAATCCCAGCTCCACCTCTTTTTTGCTTTGTGACCCTTGGCAAATTGCTTACTCTCTGTAAGCCTCAGTCTTTTTGTCTTTAGGTTACTTAGGGATCATTGTCTCCACCTGGGGGAATTCCAGTATCATAAGAATTAATCAAAATAGCGTACATAAAGCTTTCTGCAAGTTGCCTGGTATATGATAAATGAATACCAGTTAGTAGCTATAATTTTATTTGTTGTGCCTTTTTATATCAATTACTGGATTTAAAACTTTTTATAGAAAAAGAAATTTAGATTTGGGAGATTAAAGTATTACTGTCCATGAAGGACAGAGGTCCCTCTAAGACAAATGTTAATACTATCTATAAAAAGAAAGATAAACTTCTAGTACTCCTTGGAACCAGTAACCAAACCTATTAACATAAATCAGTAACAGGGTAAAATCTATATTAACATCTCTAGATCTAATGTAATCTCTGTTAAATGTAGAATGATTAATAGTCCTGACAGTTCTGTTGAAATACATTTTCTTTAAATACTACATTGCAATTAGCTATAAAGTCATTGTTTTATTTCCCCTAGTATCGTGAGAACTCAATGGCATTGGGAATTCATCTCTGTTTGTGACATCACTTTTGCCCAGAATATTATCATTCCCTTACTCTGTAGAGATATTTGCCTTTAGGTTGTCACTAACATGCATGGAATTGTAGGATAGATAAAGAAGTTAATTGAAAAGAAGTAGTGAGCATTTCAAATATGAGAATTCACATGGAGTTGGGTGAATTTCAGTACTAATGCAACTCTCTGTGGAAGATTTTGTTTCCTTAAAAGGAGTGTCCACAATTTATCCCATCTCTCTCTCTCTCCTCTCTCTCTCTCTTTCTCTTTCTTCCTTTTTTCCCCAAGTACATGTTTTGCTTTTGTGATCTGCTCTTAAAACTCTAACCTGACAAGATCATTTGCAGATTATTTTGCTTTCCTTTATTTTATAAAATTAATATTCACCTCTAAAGATGAAAATCTACAGAGAAGTGCTTCAATTGTAAGCATTGTGATGTGACAAAACAGAATAAATGAATGACTCTGATAAGCATGACATAGTATCCTCTGCCTTTTCAGCTTCTTTTTTGGTAATTTATCTCCTCAACAATATTCCCACTTTTCTGCGATAGAAGTTATTTAATAATGAATAACCATCAAGCAGTGTTACCCATGCCAGAGTGTGGCTTTGTAATTCTTGGCTTGACAGCAGAAAACATAAGGATTTGAGAAGCAGAGTTAAGATAATTTTATATGTAGACAGCATATTTATCCAGCAGAAATAGCCCACAAGTAGTAGAATTCAAAAAGTATCCATGATACAATCATTCAAGATTCTTTCTAGCTTTCCAGGCAACGGAATGAACAAAGTTTCCCAGGGTAGACAAACATCACATTTCAAAAACATATAAGAAATCAAAGAGCCTCATTTGGGATAAAACATGTTGGCTCAAATTCTGTCTCCATCTGCTTTAAAAATCATACTCCAAGATGACTTTGGAAGTTGTTTTGATTTCAAGAAGCCATTAGGCTAAAAAGTTGTGTTAAGAATATGTGCACAGTAAATGATACCCTGGAAGTTCTGGTGCACAATAGGTATTCTCTAATCCATGTAGAATTGTCTCAAGTCTACTTACTGCCATTCTAGTAAAAGAATCTGAGAATTTTCAAGGTAGTAGGAGGCAAATATTTTAGCAGAAATAGTGAGAGTTGAAATAGAGTTCCTTTGAGAACTGACTAGTGAAATAATTTCTCCAAATGTGGAAATCTTGTCATCCCCAAGAGTTTAGAATAATTTTAACATACTTAGAGTTGAAACCCCAGCATCATGAAGAATTAATATGGTATTCTTCATCCCTATTTATTTCAGTTCAGACAGGCAAAGTGACTTAATCAAGATATCTTATCTTGGAAAGTTAGAACACAACCTTCTTTCCATCCATTTACTCTTCTTCCCTCTGTTCCAGGTAGGGTGGGCAAGAGCCCTGGCCCAGGTAACAGGCTCCTATACCCTTGTGGTGGAAGATCATATAATGCCCACTACTTCATCCCTTGATTCTATTTGCATCTCTTTCACCAAATTCAAGGTCTTTCTTTTTTTATAATTTACTCAGAAATTGAGCCACATCCATGACCTTTCTCTGTTGAAGGTGCTTTTGCTTCTGCTCATGCTTGTGCATTTCTGTTTCTTTCTATGGAAATATTTCAAAATAATTTGGATAAGCATTGCCAATTATAGTTTATTCCTTTAGAAAGATTAGAGTGGTCTTGGGTAATGGGAGGAAGGCACTTGCCAGTCTAAATTTGTTCACTGGCTGGGGTATTGTTGAAATGAGAGAATACTTGCCACTGCTGGTCACCTGTTGTTTTTGTTTTTTCTTTCTTTATAGCTGTCTTAGGTCTTTTAGGGTACTTCAACATTGTAGAAGGAAATAGAGGTGGTTTGGTTTGATAATTGATTTGTTCCTGCTATGTTGGTTCTAAGTCTCATGCAAAGTAGCAGAGCATAACTCTATTTTACGTTGTATCAGTTAGAGTTCTGACAGATCACTGAAGGCCTAATCAGCTCATATTTTCAATGAAAATTTAAGAAAGGACCTATTTGCAGAGATGTGGGCAGGTTTAGGGGAGTTGACAACAGATATCAAGGTACCTATTGACCCATCATGAACTGTCCCATTTCTGAAAAGGAATGGGAGGTAATAGAGAGGTGTCTAAGTCTGTTAAGAGCTGAAACTGAAGGCTGGAAGGAAGCTACTCAACAAAGCTGTTCTCCACAGAGAGGCCACTGCCAGAATGCAGTTAAGAAGAGAAACTGAAATAAATACCCCAACTTCTCTCTTCTTCTGTCCTTTTTGCTGAGGGTGCCTCCCATTGGTTGAGCCCAACTTGAAGCCACAGTATTGCAGAGCAGAGGAGAGGCAGACCTCCTCTCTCATATCTCATACCCAAACTCACACCTCATACCCAGAATGAGCAAAGAGTAGAGAGAGGATCTGGGAGCAAAGAACAACCAGCACAAATGGTCTCCTAAACTCATCCCAAACATCATCTCCACCCAGTATTTCATTTCAACAAGAATTGATGGACAGGTCCAGGCGCGGTGGCTCTTACCTATGATCCTGGCACTCTGGAAGGCCAAGGCAGGAGGACTACTTGAGCTCAGGGGTTTGAGACCAGCCTGAGCAAGAGCGAGACCCCATCTCTACTAAAAATAGAAAAAATTAGCTAGGAGTCATGGCACTCACCTATGGTCTCAGATTCTCCGCAGGCTGAGGCAAGAGGATCACTTAAGCCCAGGAGTTTGAGGTTGCAGTGAGCTAAGATGATGCCACTGCATTCTATCCAGGATGACAGAGCAAGACTGTTTCTCAAACAAAACAAAACAAAACAAAAATCAATGGACATGCTCCTTTAGTGCATTAAATTCTTCTCTGCTTTCTTTAATGTTCTATTAATAAGATATGGTTTGGCTTTTAAACACAGTTTATTTTAACTTAGGATCCTTAATGCAAATGTTAATTGTTGTGATAGGCAGCAGTAGCGCACAGGGTCTAGTGAGAAAGATCTGTTGGCTCCTAGGAGAAATGGTCCCAATTCGTTGTGCTTTTGCATTTTGATATGCTTTTTAATGGTCTACTGGTGTTCTATGGCATTAGCTGGCAGGCGTCACAGCCGTCCATGAGCCTGTCTATAGTGGCTCTGCTCCTAGTTCTGAATTCATATATTTTCATTCTTCTATGTATTTATTTGGAAAGGAGTTAACTATTAATTTAGCCATTTGCTTAACAAATTTTTATTTTTCATTTATTATAGGCTAGACACTGTGTTAGGAAGGCCCTGAGGATATCAAAGTAAGCAAAGTAGAAAGGTTTCCTGTCCTTAAGCAATTTGTGTCTCCTTTTTTTTTTTTTTCCTAAACTAAGGCTTTGAGACCTCAGGGACTCTCTTAACAATCCTTATTTTTCTAATGCCTTTTTTTTTTGTGGGGCTGGGAGGGAGAGGATGGCATATATTCTGGCGTTTCTCTCAACTCTGAACAGTTGAAGTTACCAAACCGATGAGGTATCTTTTTACGATACTCTATTTTGTAACATTGTTGATCATTCATTAAAAAATATTTTTCTGAGCCCCTACTATAGATTAGTAGAGTATATGTAGAGATTGAGAAATTAATAAGATATCTTAGTGTTCCGGGTACTTCTCATCCACTCATCTAATTGAAAGGAGAGATATGCAAATAACTAAAATGGCAAGATGTCAAGTGCTATGGGACTAGCAAATGATTCCATTGTTTTGGATGAGGGTGACTATGAGAGTTGCTGTAATAACCATAACACCCAATTTCCTGGCTGCTCAGGTGAACAATTTAAAGACTCACTGCTAGTAACATGTGCTTTTATTTAACAGGAGTCCCGTAAGTACTCACTTGTAAAATCAGGGTTTCCCAGAATCCATTGGCACAAATTGTTCAACTCTTAAAAATGTATATAAAACAATTCCAAGCCCAGTGTTAACATTGTTTGGGATAAACTACATGACTCTGAATTAGGGAGCCCAGTAGAAGCTATGTTTTAGGGATCATCATGCATATATAATTTATACTAATACTATAGTCCTGTACTCTAGGAAGATATCCGTTAAAACTGTGAAAAATGAAACAACATAATCATGAAAAAATTGTCCTAATAGTAGTCAACATTATTAATATATCTTAATGTTTGTAACTATTGACTTTTTATAGCTACTTGGGGGGTCACAGCCCTTGTTATGTTTCCAAATCTATATCTTAAAATGCTTTGTCTAGGCCAGAGTTTTCTGATCCTCTGACATATTGAAAAGGGAGGTCAACAGTTTTTTTAAATCTAACTGAGACTAAAAATTTTCCCTGGCAGGACAGCTTTGGCAGTATAGTTTGCTCTTTCACTTTTTCTACACGATAGAAAGAAACACTCCTATGGAATGTATTTTTCATCTCTTCCTAACTCTTTTTCTTTATTTTTTTATTTTTGGAGAAAAGATATCCCTGATAAAGATAAGGGAAAAGAATATTAGCCATTTTCCATTAAGGAGGACAGTCTTCTTCAGGTTCTCCATAATCTCCATGGTAACCTTGTTCACACCTTAGCTCTGACTTTGTTAACTTCAGCTCATCACACGTGTGGTGCCAGGCCAATGGTTTACCACTTGAAGACCAAGGAAGCCTTTACAAAGCAACATTCAGATTCCCCTTTATTTTTCTCTAGATCCATAAATGGAAATTTCATAAAAAACAGTCTCAGGGACTATCTTATTAGAATTTTATTTTTGTTTTTATTTTTTATTTGTAGTGAAAGAGGGCTTTTTAAAACATTTTTCAGAATATTACAGGGGTATCTTGATTACATGAATTACTTTTAACAGTTTGATTCAAAGTTATAAGTATGCCCATCACTTAGATAGTGTGCACTGTACCCATTAAGTGTGAATTTACCCTTCCCCACCTACCCCTCCACCTGCTTGATTTCCATTGAGTTTTATTTCCATACGTGCACATAGTGTTGATAGATTAGTTCTAATTTAATAGTGAGTACATGTGGTGTTTGCTTTTCCATGTAGTGAAAGAGGTTGAGTATTTATACACCATATAATATACAGTATGTACAAGGAGCTGGTAAACACTACAAACTTTTTTTTATATATTCTGTTAGCTATATTTTAAAATATTATTCTGTGTTTTCTTTAATCTCCAGGCATCTTTTTAAGTGAAGAACCTCTAAATGTAAAGCATTATGTCCTATCATTATTCTAAAAATATTCAACAAATATCTTATTTTCCTTGTATTTTCAGATGTTTTGAACACTCTTAGTATGTTTGTTGATCAACCTCTATTTTTCAGATTAACCATTGAGTGCATTGCTTTATATTTACAGATCCTTCACCTGATAATGTAACTTAAACACTATTAAAAAATAAGTTTATCCTATGTTACCTAACTTTGAAGACAACTTGACCCTTTTGCCAGATTTACCTTAAATGGTAAAAAATCTTGGGAGAAAACCTGCACTCTGAAGACATTAAAGTCAGAATTATTTAAACAATTCTATGTCTTTCCCTTATATTATGCAGTAAAAATAATGTATGTCTTTTTATCTTAGAGTAATACCAATGGCAAAGGGGAATCAAAAGGCATTATTTCCAAATGTTTGCCATTCTGATGCTGAAGGTAACTATTATGCTGTTTTGCCTTAATCAATTCTTACATTGTATCAGGATATGGCTGCATCAATTGTCTAGTGGATTTAATGCCTCTGAGCTGTCTAGTAAGACAAGGAAAGGTTTGGCTATCAGTCAGCCAAGTCTTGTGCTGTGACACATTGATTCAAAGAAAATTCATAACATTATATAGATAACCACAAAAGACTTTTGTATCTTGGTTTCTCACTTCCCTACCTTATTGATTTGCTTTTCCTCTACTTCTGATAAAGGCAATGAAATATATATCCTGTGTGGAATAAATGCGAGTTACTGATGTAAGCAAATGATTGAAACAGGCACGGCAATGCTCTCAAAATGACAACTTGTTACAGGATTCATCTTTCAACAATAAAACCCCATAGCTTTTTCACCAAGCTCAAGCATGAAGGATATCATGTTATCCTTTCAGCAAATTTAGTCGTATCTTTTACTCGGGCTTTCATTTGTTTTCAAGTATCCCTTATCTTGAATAATGTATGTTGCTTTCTGTCATGTATACCTACTTTTGTGATTTCCTCTGAATATCTAAACCTTATTTGTCAATGAAGCATTCTCCATAGACCAGTGTTCTAAGCATGGAGCTTTGATATAATGGAGCCAAATGTGAATCAAAATTTATATCCTTTTCTCATATTTTAGACACATTCTTCCCATCCCAAAACATATGCATGTACCCAATCTTGCCAGGTGAAATCTCTCACTGTACTTCTTTAGTCTTCTAGAATCTTCTTAGAGAGGAACTAGTTTACCTCAAGTGTAGTCTACGTATTACAAACGTGATAATAAACCCAAGTTTTATATGCCTTGACAAAAAAAAAGTTGAAGTCATATATTTGTGAAATGGCTATGTATATGAGCTACTACATCATGCATTTATTCAACCATATGTGACTATTGCCTACCATGTGCCAGGCTCCTTGCTGAGCAGTGAATTTCCAGTGGTGAGATTTCTTTTCTTTTAGCCTAGCAAAGTGGACAGCAGGAAAAGGAAGGATACTAATATTAGGAGATGTAAATAGATAGTGTAATTAGAATTATGTTCTTAAATTGTATTTTGCACTGAACATTACATTTTTTCAAATTAAAGCAAAATATAACATGGTAAAACTTAAAAATACAGAAAGGTATATAACAAAAAGCAAAACTTTTCTTTCCTCTCCCCTAAATCCCCAATCCTCATTCCCCCAAATGAACTTTGCTAATGAATTTTTTCCTTTGTTTCTGAGTAAAAAGAAAAATCAAAACAAGAAACTAAAAAAAACCCTACACAGATACACAAACTATACATATATGTATATATATACACACACACACATATATATATTTACTACACACAAATAGTATATGATACATTTACACCTTAATAATTTTACTTGGTGCTATATCTGATGTATCTTGTAGCCTTTTCCATAGTAAGACTTATATTGTTCTCATTTTTAAAAGATAATCTTTAAATTTTAAAACAATATCAAATTTACAGAAAATTTACAATATAGTACCAAGAAATTTTTCTTTTCAGAGTGTTACCCAATAACTCCAGAACACTGTGGTATAGATTTTTTATGAACAATACAATCTTCTACACAATTACAATAAATCATCAAAATTGGGAAATTAACATAGATACAGTCCTGTATCTAATTCTCAGACCCCATTTAGGTTTTGGCAGTTGTCCTAATAATATGCTTTATAGTTATAGAATCTGTTTCAAAATTACTTATTACATTTTTTTACCATGTCTATTTAGAGTCTGCTAGTCTGGAATAGTTCCTCGGTATTTTCTTTTGTGTTGTTTTTTAAGATTTTCATGATCTTGACTCTTTTGAAGATTACAGGCCAATTTGTATTTCCTGATGTTTCCTCTTGATGGATGTCAGGTTGTGTATCTTTGGTAGGAATATCATGGAAATAATACTGTATTCCTCTCATTGTGTCTTATCAGATCTCAGGTAATTTAAAAAAATTACTGGTAATGTTCACTGTTAGCCTTGATGAATTTGGTGTATGCTAGACTTTTCTACCATAGAGTTACTCTCTCACCCCTTTATAATTAATAACTACTTTATGGGGAGGTACTTGAAATCATGTAAATATCCCATTCCTCATCAAACTTTCCATTTACTCCTTTATTTCTATCTGTGTGGAGGATGGCTTCCTATTTTATTAAATGAGTTATAATCCTTTG
The DNA here is from genome assembly GCA_008086735.1 of Cheirogaleus medius. Lineage (NCBI taxonomy): Eukaryota > Metazoa > Chordata > Mammalia > Primates > Cheirogaleidae > Cheirogaleus > Cheirogaleus medius. Next base: position 24,803,006 of record VBSM01001562.1, on the reverse strand, counting down.
CTATCATGAATTATTGCAATGTGCAGATTGGCCCAGATTGGGCCAGAGAGAGCTCCTTCAAGCTGACTCCTGAGTCTTTTGACTCAGAAGCCTTGTTATTTTTTGAGTATTTCCTTGCAATCTAGCAGAGTAAGACATTTCGGGCTCATTTTGTACTTTCCTTACTCCAACCCTAATGTCAGCTTTTTCTCCAAGGAGTCTTAGTTGTTTTTAATGGAAACTGGCATTTGGAAACCAAGATCTGGGCACTGGGGGTGCTGATCGTCTTTGAGGATGTTGCTGCTCTCAAGCCTTCTCAGTGGCCAGTGCTGGGAGCATAGGTATTACATGTATGTACATGCACACACAAACATGCACTTGTGTGTCTATATTTATTTCTATATGTGTCAGTGTGTCAAAAACCACGAGTTTACATTGATACCTCCGATCTAACACCACAGAGTGTACTCATATTTTCTTCCTTTCTCTGTTGTAGCTCACTTTTCCAACAGTGAGAAACTGGTTCTCATTATCTGAATATATTTATGTAATTGATCAACTCTCCTGTGTGAACCATCTCCCATTGCCGCTGCCACCTTCCCTCATGTGGATGCCTCCTCTTCCCATCTGGCTCTGACACACCACATGGGGATGCTGACACCTCTCCCCTCGCCCATGTGGAAGCCCTCCTTATCCCACCCGTGCACCAATTCCCCATCGCAAGCTGAGTCCCATGTCCAGCAGGGACAATCTCTTCACCCAGCTCGGGCTCCAGCACTTCATGCCAGGTTGCCTCCATGTGGGGACACCTGCTTTACCCTCCTGAGGCTCTGACTCCCCATGCAGGGCACCCCTCTGCCAAAGACACCCTTCTCCTTTTGTTCTGTTATAACACATGGTTCCCCCACCCCCACGCTGATATAGACTATAACTTGCTCTGCCCCCTCTAATAACTTTATAAAGGAATTACTCAAGAAAGTGAAGGAAAAAGTGAATTCTTAAAAAAAAAAACCCTCATTATTTGCCAGTATTTTAACTTAAATAACTATCAAGGAGAAATAAAAACAGGATCACTAAATGTTTGGGTTACTAAAGTAGCTTAGACCACAGTACCTCTCTTTTCTGAGTCTCTTTCTGTCCCCCAAGCTGTGATTACTGATTTTTTTTAAAATTTATTTTTTATTTTTTGCCCACCCCCTCCACTGATGTTGTTAATTCATGTTTTGGCTTTTTAATGTAGGTAGACCTTAACTTATGAGTCTTATATGAACACTCCGTATACCTGAAGATCCTCTTCTGATTTCCCTTCTTCCATCGACCTCCAGTCACAAACTTACTCTTTCCATTGTCTCTGGTATAGTGCTATTGAGGGAAATCTCTCTGCAGTACCAAAGCTACTAAACAGGACACGTGGCCCCCTTTTATCTCCTATTGCTGATTATGGCTCGGCAATCTCTTGAGTCAGGCTCAGGACACTGCTATTATGTCTTCTGCAGGCCTGAGGCTGGCTTTCAGGTTTGGGGCTCTAGACAGCTCTGAGCAGGCTGGCTTAGTTTCATTCTATGCATGTAACAAAATATCACAGGTACTACATAAATATATGCAAATATTATGTATCTGAAAAAATACATTAAAGAAACTTCACAGCTCAGGGCACTTGAGGGTTCCAGGCTAGTATGGGGACAACATTAGCCACATTAGGGTTCATTAGGCTCTTTCATGCTAACTGAAGAACCTAGGCAATTTTCTCTGGGGAATGTTCCAGACTGTGATTAGACGTTTGCAGCTGTTGAGTGTTCTATTCACATATAGATAAGATGCAGTATGGGAGGTTTGTACTGCTGGACTCTAGGGCAAGTTTGTGTCAGCCTGACCTGGAGGGCAGGCAGTCTGTTTCTATCTAAAAGTCAAAGCTATGACATCTGACACTGATAACAAAAATAATGTTTGTATGAAATTTTAATCCCTAAAAGTTTGCAGCTCATGAGTTATAACTTTACTTATATCTATGATTACATATTAAATAGCTTATAAATTTATTTATGCAATGGCCCTTTGAAATCTTTTCCCCAAAGGAGGACACTCCTTGCCATTTTAAACAAACTCAAAACCACATACCTACTAACCTGATTGTAATCTGTTTATCCATGACATTTAAACTAGGAGCACATTTTTGCAATGTACTCACTTTACAAATTGGAGACTGTGATTTTAATTTGGCACGTTAAAGTATCTTTCATTACACCTAATACGGTGCCAAGCCCATAAGCTCAGAGAGTCTTGGGTTGTCAAAGGGAACAAATCAGAGAGGTTTATTTTTGGGTACTGGGCTGAGGACTCAGGCTGTCAGCAGGAGCTCATTTATTCATTCATTTATTCAGTGGATATTTGTTGAGCATCTCCTGAATTCAACAAACTTAGGTATGTAACAGGATACAGAGTTAAATATGACATCAGGTTTAGGTTTTTAAAAAATCGCTCAGGCAGCATTTCAGGAGATGGAATAGAGGAGAGGTAGAAAAAGGCTAGAGAGATGGCCAGAAGCCGTTACAAGATTCAGAGGAAATATGCTGACATGAGGTGGGAGCAGTGGGATGAAAAGGAGGGAACAGATTAGACCCAGTGTGGTTCTTAAACTTCCCCTTAATCATCAGTTGAAAATCTTTGATCTTCTCCATAGAGAGACAAATGCACATGGGTATGTGTACAAATAGAGTTTCACAAGGCCTGTTCTTCATCGTTCTCTTCAGGAGCGTGGGGTACAGGCCTGGGCTCTGGAAGCCTCCAGAGACACCTGTCCATGAGCCCTGCCTTGTAGGACTTCCAGAAGGGAGAGCACATGTTAGGCTGGCTGATGAGGGAAGGCTCCACAGAGAAAGTGGTGCACAAACTGGGACCGTAGATCAGGGTGGGGAAGGCATTTCAGATGGCAGGCTTTTGTCATTGTGTGTCTTCATGCGCTGCATTTGGGGAACCATAAAGCTTGAATCTCAAGAATAATCTCTTCTCAGAGTCTACCTCAAAACTCTCCCTTGTTATATTATGTGCTAGTACGTGTGAAACCTCTATCATAGTGTCTGATAGGTAGACGTTAGTCAATATTAGCTCTTGTTAAGCACATCAAAATACAGAAAAAGGTGATGTTTCTCCAGAGTAATTGAGGGTTATTTGATAGTGATGGCTTAATTCTATCAGCAGTCCGGAGAGTTAGGAAGACAAACTGGTCAAAAGCAGGCCTGAAAAGTTTAGCATTTCTGGACCACACTGTCAGCGATTACAAAGTTTCTCCTTTGTAAGATTGAATGTCACAGTACATGACTCCTGGAAGTGACAGAAGTTGTTCCGACTGCCATGCTGAGCCACACTGAAGTCAGATGTTTCTCCCATTTGCATTGTAAATCTAATAAAGTGCTAATTGGAGTGTACTCATAGTAAAACAGTAAAATGGACTTTTTTTGGTTTTTGTTATTTTAAGAGTTTTAACACACATGTAAACCATGGAACTACCTCCATAATCACAATTCAAACAGTCTTATCACCTTAAAATCTTCTTTTGTGATATACCCTTGTAATCGTACTCACTCTCCATCCCTAACCCTTGGCAACCTCTGAACTGTTCTCCATCACTATAGCTTTGCTTTTCCAGAATGGTACATACATGGAGTCATACAGCATGCTACCTTTTGAAAACGGCCTCTTTCACTCAGCATAACATCTTTGAGATTCATCCTTGTTTTTGCATGTATAAATAGTTCATTCTTTTTTATTGCAAAGCAGTATTTCATTCCATTTGATGCCACACCAGAATTTGATGAGTGGTAGTTTTTTAAACCTCAGTAGCATGTGAAGTCTGAAATTATATTAGTGAATTTTCATACTGTTTTACATTAAATGCATTGGTCTGTCTGCCTTTTGAATGGATCTTTTAACTATGCATGATTCTGTTATTTCCTGCATTGGTCATGTGAAGAATATTGGTTTCCTAGAATATGCAGATTCTCTAAATGTTGATATACTTCCTTATATAATATCAAAAGAATCACATTTATTGATCTCGTCAATCTTATCAGAAAAATCTTTAAGTATTGGGAGGTTGTCAAGCTCAGAGTGGTGAATACTAGTTACCCCAAATCTTAATTTTTACTTGAAAGCTTGAATTTTATAACTGACAGAAAAATGCTGTTTCCCTCAAAGTGGTCTATTCACTTCCTTTTTTATAAAATGTCTGCCAAATCTTAATAGCTATAGTTTATCTGCCAGTCAGGTGTTTGAGTGAAAATGGTATTCCATGAAAAAAGTAGCTAGGTCAGCTCACAACTCAAACAATCAATCGGGCTTTTTTCTGGAGACAGTTACGACACTTCAGTATACGGCAGAGGGTACTTTGTGCATACTTCTCATTTTGTCACGCAGAATATGCAAAAGATGTTTACTGAATGGTTGATATTTAATGAAATTAATCACTTTTACTACTTCATCAAGGACATTCTTAAGAGAAATTTCTCTTTCTCTTTTTCTTCTTTTTTTAATTTTGAGCTTATGGTGGTAAAGACAAGAATTATAGCAGTTTGGTACCTCTGCTTTTAGGACCTCTCATCCTAACACACCAGCTGTCTTACACACTATTGCTTTTGTACTATCAGTGCAAATGTCAACACAGTGAAGAAGACAAATAAAGTCTTGGGATTATTATGAAAATAGTTTTGGCTTTGCAGGGTGTCTCAGGACCCCTAAGGGTCTACAGACTGCACTTGGAAAATTGTTAGCTAGGGCTTCATGTTGGTTCAAAAAAGAATAACTATGACCAATATGGAAAATAGGTCCTATGAAGGAAAAAAAGGAAACAGAGTTGTGTAGACAGGAGAAGACGTAGATAATAGAGTGGCTTGATTCATGTCTTCAGGTGTATGGGTTAGCTGAAGATCACTCGTTCTCCATGTTTGGGGGTGTAAATGAAACTAGGGAAAGAACATTATTGACCGTAAAGGAGGATAATTTGCCTTATGCTCTAGAGATCTTCAAACCAGAATCCTATTTACTCTCCTCAAACATTTATTATTTCAAATGTCTGAAGGTAGAAGACAAAATCAAATGATTTCTTCAAGGTTCCTCCAACTTCGAATCTTATGATTTTGCGGTCCAAATGATGTGTGGCTCATAATATCTCTAAGTATAGTTGTTTTTGTTGCAGACGTTTTTTTTCAAACCAAAATTTTCAATATTTCTAAAAACTCAATTCCATTCTAAATCAGTCTTCAGTTTTATATGGTTTCTCGGAGCCCTTTGCAAGATGTTGTTCTTATAACTTGCAAGTTAGAATTGAATTAAACTTTGATATAGACAGTGATGCTAAGGGAGCCACATGTTGTTCACACACATGGTTAGCATTAAGGGGACAGATAATCATTAACAGTTATGATGTGTTCTTCCCACCTTCATTGAAAGCATCTCAGAGCACGAGAGCCTCTGGTCCTTGTCCATTCTGCACTGTGGCTCCTGGGACGAAAGGATGCAGCCTTTATTTGGCTCACCGCCTTCAAGCGTTGAACAAGATTTGCAATGGATGATAGGATTTCCCAACAGAGACAAGTAGTCTGTAAATTGATATTTTGATTCCTCTCTACCTTTGAATTTAAGGACTATATCATAGAATTAAAAGTATCACAAATATATTCTGAATGTTTAGGGACCACAGAAGTTCAATTTCGTGGTGTGTATGTGTAACATAATGCCTTTAGGGGAGAAAATCTAAATGTTATTTTATATTTATAAAATGATCATTTCCAAGAGTCCATTTCTGCTTCAGGAAAAGTCCAAAGGTCTTGTGATTTGTCCCTTGAAGTTATAAGCTGAGGTACAGCTGCAAATAAAAGTTATATCTCATTAGAAAAGAAGTTTTCAGAATTATCAAGGTCTTGGAAATGAAACCATAAATGCACCTTAGTCTGTATAAAGAGACTTGGAGAAATGAGTTCTATTCCAGTTGTTTTGCCTCTAGAAAAATATAACTGCATGGGGAAGGTTTAAGAAGGATAATTAAAAGTGAGTGGATGACACTGAAGAGGCAATAACTGGACTGACTAAAAAGATTAGGATGTCATTCCTTCAGGCTGGAAAAACAAAGGAATGATTGAAGACTATAAAATTTTGCACCATATGGATAGGACCAAACACACCTGCTCATCAAGTCCCTAAAAAGTAACACAGAGGAAAACCTATGGAGTTCTAAAGAGGAAAATGAAATACAATAAATAAAAAGAATCATTTTTATGCAGGGGTCACATTATAGAAATAATGTAGGTGGTTCAGGCTTCTAAGAAAAAAGTCTCAAAGAGGATTTAGGAAAATTCATGTGTAATAGAGCCATAATAAACACTAAGGGAAAATATCTCCTTTGAGAGAGAAAAATGGATTCATAACTTTTGAACTGGAAATCAGAGAAGAGAATTTTGGACCAAATAATTCATGAGTTTGACATAAAGTGGTGGTTATCATACCTTTGTGTTCACAAAGAGAAAACTAAAAATTTAAATCCTAACCAGGCTAACATTAAAATGTTATTTTAAATTTTTTTCCTAGCTTTATTTTTTCTCAGTTAACCAAGTATAACACCAAACAGGACCTCCTGAGTTCATTGTCCGCTCCACTGCTCCCCTAAGCTGTTTTAGAGAGGTTGTTATATAATACTTCCTTCATTTCCTCAGCAATGTATTCTCCCTACTTAGCAATTTGCTGATCATTCTTTTCAAACTGAACCTATATATCTCACTTTGTAATTCCTCCCTTTTTATTTTGATCAATTTCAACCCATATCAAACTATAGGAAGATTTCAAGAAACACCCATAAATCCTCTCACCTAAGTTTACTAAATGTTAATTTTGCCACACTTGCATTAGTTCTCTTATTCTCTAAAATCTATAGAATGTTGATTTATGTTTCATTATTTATGTTCATATGTTTTTTTATCATTAATATGCTGAACCATTTGATAATTGTTACTGATAACAAGACACTTTACCCCTAAATTCGTCAGTATGGATATTCTAAGAACTACAACATCCTCTGCAAAATACCTGGGTGTACTGATAAAGTAATATTGACAGAGTACTATTATATAGCACACAGTCTTCTCATATTTTTCCAATTGTCCCAATAATATTATTTAAGTAATTTTCTTTTTTATTCTATCTAGGATCCAATCCAGGATTATACGTTGCATTTATGATCATAGCTCTGTAGTTTTCTTTAAACTAAACAGTTCTTGAACTTTTGTTGTTGTTACTGTTCTATTTAATATTTACAGTTTTTTAAAAGTTAAGGTTAGTTATTTTGTAGAATGGCCTTCATTTTGGATTCCTTTGATTGTTTCCTCATGAGTAGATTCAGATTAAGCATTTTTGTCAAGGTATCTGCACAGGTAGTGCTGTGTCCTTCCCAGTGTCCTTCTCAGGGACAATGTGTTTCTTACTGGTGATGCTAAGGTAAAAGTAGTGCTGCATGATCTCTTCATTGTAAAGAAACTTTTTTCCTTTTTAATTCAAACTGTATGGTAATACTGTACAGATTATGTAAATAATCTGTTTCCCCAATTTTTTACGTATTGGTTTCAGATTCCATTGATGATTATTGCCTGAATTGGTTATTGCTATGTGGTTGGTGAAATTCTAGTTTCCTATTTCTATAATTACTTTCATTTGTTAGTTGGTTTGCCTTGCTTTCCCTTCTCCCTCTACCCTTAAAAAAGATTTTATTTAGAATCATTATGTACTTATGTATACACTTTTCTCCCATTTTTAACATGATCATTTTATTTTACTTCCCCTGGGCCTTATTGAGGCATAATTGACAAATAAAGATTGTATATATTTACTGTGCACAATATGATGTTTTGTTCTCTGTATACATTGTGAAATGATTAGATAAAGCTAATTAATATGTCCATCAACTCACATACTTTTTTTGCAGTGAGAACATTTATAATCTATTCCCTCAGCAATTTTCAAGTGTACCATATATTATTATTAACTATAGTAATGATGCTGTACAATAGATCCAGAAAACTCCATCCTAACTAAAACTTGATATGCTTTGGTCATTTTTTTAATTCAATATTATTATGATCTATTCCTGTCATTATTCATTTTGATGCTCAAGTTGTACCAAATTTGATCATCAGCAGGAGCCCTTCTGAGTTGGCACATTCCTTTTTGACTTGTACTTATGAATTTGAGCACATTTTCTATGGCACATCCAGACATATATCCAGATTCTTCAGGCCTAACTTGTACTTTTCTGTCCCAGGTTCCTTTTAGTAGGCAATGGTACTCAGAAACCCAGATCTGGACACTAGGTTTGTTCATTGATACTGGAGTGTCATTGCTTCTAGGCCCTTCAGTGGATATCAGAATACACACACACACACACACACACACACACAGTAGTATTATAGCTATATGGTATAATGCTGCTATATTGCTACCATCATTTCATTTCAGCATCACTGTGTCATTCCCCTCCTGCCCCCATCCCATATTTGCATTTTCATTCTCCCAAATAAGAATCCTGGTACAACACCACAATATCAACATATTTATTTATTTCCTTGGCCCTACAACACACACAAAACAGTTTCAGCTACATGCCAATACCACTATCAACAACAAACTTACTGAGGTTCAAAAATTCTTATATTTTTTGGTCTTAGAATATATGTCTCTATATATAGTCAGAATATCTTTTAAAAAATATATAGATAGATTGATTAATTCTTTCTTTTTCTTCTCAAATCAGTTTGCTATAGTCTTAGGGGTATTTTGTCGTTTTAATTTGATTTTATTGTGATAAGAACACGTAATATGAGGTCTACCCTCAACAAATATTTCAGTGCACAATATAATATTGTTAACTATAGGCACAATGTTTTACAGCAGATCTCTTGAAATTATTCAACTTGCATAATTACAATTTTATCGTATTTGTTTTTAATATAATCTATTGAAGAATCTATTTTCCAATGTTTTTGATTTAATCTGTTTTTTAATATGCAAACAAGTGCTGCTTTTAAATGATAAGAAATCTAAGTGTTACATTGCTAACTATATGAAAAATCTTGTCCACATCCAGTGTCATCATCATATGTAAGATCTATTTAGAAACTATTTAAGGAAGGGAAAACATAAATATTTTTCCTTCTTGTACTAACAAGGATTGAAACTTTTACTACTTCTCTTGATTCAGGATCAAGAGAAGCTTTTTCAAGCATACTAATACTGCAAGGTAGTATAGAGCAGTGGTTAACAAACTGTCTCTGAAATTAGATGATCTAAGGGCAAATCCTGGTCCCAACCCACCCCATGTTTGTTAGTTACAACCGGTCAAGTCTGCCATCCTTTCACTGCCTTGTCCTCTGCATCTGTACAATCGGGACACTGCAGCTCAATGTCTGATGAATAGCAAGTTGCAAATAAATATTACCTGTGATTTTGGGAGTGATGATGTTAAATTTTGAAACTGTATTCTGGATATCCAGGGTTCCTAATACTAAATTTAAAGGCTTTTGTACTTCTTGATGACTGGACTTTTTGTGGGTTGGAGGTTGGTTTTTGTTCTCTCTCTCTCTCTCTGTCTCTCTGTCAGTACTTTTGGTGGACAAGGAAAAGTTATAGCTTAGCTGGAAGTTCTGGCACTGGGAATGACCTTGTCCTTGTTCTGAAGTATCTGAAAAATAAAAATAAAAATTCCTCCTGCAAAATCTCAGCCAGTTGCTTCTGGTCCCGGGGCAGGCTGTCTATGTCAGGATGCCGAGCATTACTGCCTCTATAATCACAGAGGCATCTGCCAGAGATCTCATGGCTGAAAACTAGGTAGGAAAGTCTGTATTATATCTAATAATAGCTCTGGAAATTTTCCTGAAATGCTTGCCGGCAACTCTCAGGCTTGACAAGCACAGCTTACTACAACTAAAGCAAGTACATCATTCCTACTCATTCTAGTGAGTGTGCTATAGCACTAACCAGACTAATAGCGAGAAACCATTTGCTATGACTTCTTTATGCTCTTACTTGTAGTGCTCTTGGGTTACAGCCAAGAGTAGCTAGATATATTTACACAGATGCTGTGTTTTCAATCCCAAACCAGCTTTTTGTAAACCATAGATTCACATAAACTGTCCATCCCACCAATGCAATAAAAGAAAAATTATATTGACACTATGACTCTTTTATTTCACATGAAGAATATTTTCAAGACAGTGCAAAATTATGGTACGTTTGCATTTGTGTGGAGTGTTTGGTAAAGAATATGTAATAGGCATGGAGAGCACTGGCTTTTGTGTGTGTGTACTGGAGACCCCTAGGGATGGGACCAGAAAGTTACAGAATTACACTATAAATGCTCAAGGAAATGCAAAAAGGTTCTAGAGAGAAAGGTTAAAATGTTTTGATTAACAGTTGGAAAAGACAGAGCAGTGAGGTGATGATTCTCTTAAGACAGAAAATTACTGTGAAGCCAATAAAGCTTAAACGTCAGGGCCCCTCACTTGTGTTGTCCCTTCCAAGGCCCTGGGAGGGCCTGAGAAGTGTGTTCACGTGGTCATATGTTTTTGTAATATTTGCTTAAGTAAGTCACTTTAACCACAATTGGTAAAGGCCAGTGTTTTCTTCCACTCCAACTTCCCTTTCATCTCACTTTTTCTCATGTTGGCTGGTACTGGAGATAGCTTTGGGCATAGGAGACCAATGATTGGAGATATATTTACTCTGAGTTTAGTGCAATATATAAAAACATAAGATCTGCAATCACTTCTGATTAAGCTCTTGCCAGCCATCACAGGGAAGGAATGGCTTCTAGATCCTACCACTCGGTTAACACTCCTAGCAGGGCCAGAGGCTGTGTTGTGTTATTAACATGTCCTACAGTCCCCAGTCCTGGAGGTATACAGTCAGTAGAAGAGAAATAATGATTGAAATGTGTAGAACCAGAAGCTATTCTGTGGAAAATTCTTTCTAATCACCAGACATGTGAACTTGTAACTGGATGATTTCATTTTAATTGATCCTTAATCAAAATGTAAGTTCTCACCTATCAAAAATATACTAGATAATATACTGGTGTATACAAGTATAAATACATTATACATTTTTTCTTTTCGGAGAAAATTGCTTAAGACAGAATTTATAAATTTTATACTATTTTATAGAATTTTAAAAATTTTATATGATAAATTTCCCAAGGAAGACACATACCATAGTAGTCCTACAGATAAGAATATGTTTGTGTAAGTCACAAGTTTTAATGCATTCCAACTATCAAAAATTTAAGTTTGATCAACCACACTAGAGAAAAGATTGAATTATCTTTCTGGTTTCTCTATAGAGTAGTATCATGTAATTATTATTATATGAGAAGAGGATCAACAAGTAGGCAACCAAAAAATATAGGAGTAACACAGAAGTGTGTCAGGGAGTAAATATATAAAATATAAGATTTTTCATATTTTGTGATTTTTTATGGCTTTCTTTTTAAGCTTTTTTTATATTTATAATTTTCTACAAATAATTTTTTTCTTCAACCTAAATATTCATTTTCTTGCTTAACTTTGTGTTTGTAATTTCATATTAATTTTCTAAAAGAGGGCACCCCACAAATTTAGACCTCAGGTCTCACAAAAATATGAATTTGCCCAAACCTCTACTCATATTAAAAGTGTGCATACAGTGTAGTCTTACAGGCAGTCATTCATATACTTAAGGTTATCAGTAATGAGTTAGGTTATGAGTAAAGATTATACTGTATACATTTAACATGACAGATCCTGTAATAAATTTGGCAACTTTTGCTCTAAGAAATAAAACTTTAGATGCTGGCTGCCAGTACTGTGTACCCAATCTGTATTCCGTGAGAACTCTGAGTGTTCTGGTTGAGAATCTCTCCTGAGTAAGACACAATCAGCTTAAATGGTGGGCAGAACCATTTTCCATTACAAGAAATCAGACTCCTCAGAAAAATGTCTGTTTCTAGGACTGGGTCAGGAAATATATTATAAAAGCCTGGAATATACCAGAAAGAAAGAAAGCTATCAAAAACAACTGAGGCCATGTCAAAAAGGCACTTGAAATAATTTGAAAGAATCATAAAGAATACTGACTGCAATTTATTGAAACACATCAAATATATTAAAATCCATAGGTGCATAATGATAGCAAAAAGAAAAAAAGTGCTTTTTGATCATCTTTGAAAGATTTGAGGGCATAAACTCATTCTGTAAACTGGTTGATAAAGGGAAAGAAAACATTTCTCCTGTCTTTCCTTTACAAACTGTAATTCAGGCTAACCAAATAGTTGATAAGAAAAATGTATGCTCTATAGAAGAATTCCAGCCAACATATGCAGAAGGAATAAAATAATTAAACCATCACTGTTTTGTAACCCTTTTTGAAATAATATATCTAGAAAATGATCATCAATTGTTGCCAAAACAATTTGGTGAAAGGTTGATGGGGAATTTTTATGAGATGGGTTAGGCTGGGAACACTAAAACCTACTAATTACAAAAAGAAATACAGCAGATATTATGCATCTTCTGATGTGATGTAGTAGCAAGTGCAATCCCACCTATGAAATATACTTGTCAAAAATATATTTAAGTATCTGATGGAACCTCCAAGTCTAACTACCAATTTTCGAGAAATACAGAAGAAAGAGGAACATGTCACATACCATGGAAACCAATCAGCAAAATCCAAAATATAAGACATTTTATAGGATGAATGAATCAATTTCTTCTACAAATAAATGACAAGAGGGGGGTAATCAAAAATTAATTGACAGATTAAAATAAATTAATATTTGAGAGATATTTCATCCAGATGCTGTGGATCATGATTTGAACAAAGAAATTTTTAAAAAGACAGCTTTGAGGAAAGCAAAGAAGGTTAAATGTGGACAAGTTATTAGAAGATATTAAGGAATTACTGATAATTTAACATGTGATAATAGTATTGTTATTGTTACAATATTTAAAAATGAGCTTATGTTGTAGAATTTCAAATTGATGTGCTTACAAATAAATGGTAATAACATTTGAGATTTGCTTGACAATAATCTACCTGGGGAGAAAAAAGTGAGGAGTATACTGAAATAAGATTGGCTATATGTTGATAATTATTAAATCTGGATAATGGAGGCATGGGGATTTATGTTATTCTAACTACTTTGAGATAACTCTGAAAACTCTACGTTTGTTTCATGGATGGCAAATGTACACAGCAAATAAATGTGAGATACACATGCTGAGAGATACTATACTTATACTTTCTTGTTATTGTTTTTGAAAATAAAAAAAAACTAGATCAATAGAAACATCCAATCATGACATTTACCGAACATTAAATACAATGTAAGAGACAGTGGTGTGCTGGTAAATAGTTCTCTGAAAAAGAAAGCCATGATTTGTAGTGTTTGCCAGATTGCATGGTGTGAATACACCCACCATGGCTGATTTCAAGCTATCGGAGGGACTTCGCTGAATGTGGAGTTCAGAAGAGATGTGCACAATCAGTTCTTGTGAGCCTGCACAACCAGCTCCAGCCCACCACTGGCGGAGATAACAAAGTTTCCAGATTGAGACTTGGGATCTTGGGTCCTATGCCAACTCTAATATGCACCCTCTGTTTTCCCTTGAGCAACTTCATTTTTTCTGAACCTTAGTTTCCCCTTTGTAAAATGTGGATGATAATTCCTATTACATTAAGATGTAAGGATTAAATCAGCTCACAAATGCGAGCTGTAAACCAAACCTAGTATGGTTCTGTTGCACTGTGAGTGATCCTTCAATCTAATATCTTTTCTTCTCTTCAAGTTAAAATAGAAGAGAGAACTCTTGGTCTGTGGTGGTTTCAATGTTTCAAATGAAGGGAATGAAGCTGATCTCTTTTCAGAAGGCTTCCTGCCCAGAATTTTTATAATTAGTTAAAATTGCAGGTTTCAGACACGGTGTCACAATCTGCCAGAAACTCCCCAAGCTGTAATTTGGTTGGATATTAATTGGTAGGCTAGGAAGTGGCTGTGATATGATTGTGGCTAGAATAGAACTATTTATTAAAGGTAGCGGTTTCTGTCCAATATGATCTAGAATTGCAAATACACAGTAAGAATTAAGTATTATCTTAGAGTTGACATGGTAAAAGCTTATAACTTTCTTAATCTTCTCCTAGGGAATGTTGAGACCCAGCTGAGATATTTCTGGAATGAATAAGCCTAAAGGTTATGTTGGAAAATTGGAAATGTTTCCATTCACAAGTTTAATTATGTTTGAGCAGAGTTATTAATAATAGTAGCATTTTACTGCCAAATTCTTTAAGTTGGGTAATTAACCATGGTCTCGGTTAATGAAAAAGAGGTTTTATATTTTGCTTTGTTTGCTGAATAACTTATTTTTTCTGTGAAGAAATCTAAGATTAAGGTAATCACTGATTCATCAGTAATAATGTAGTTTTCCAAATTACTCAATTATATACATATATAAATGTTTTTCAGTTTATTATAACTAAGACTAGCAAGAAGCTGAATTATAAGTCCAGCCCATTTTTAGAATCTGCAGACACTAATACTAAAGGCCTTTGAAATTCGATTTACATATGTGGGTTAATGTGTGCCTACTGAGAATACAACTTGGGGATGTATTTTCTCCTCTAAGGGAGAGTTGCATGAATCATAAATCTACATATTCTGGATTTTTGAGCAAATACTTAGGAAATAAGAAGCAGTATGCTGCATCATCCATCTGAAGCAATATGCTATATCATCTATGCCAATCTTCTTTGATCTTAAAAGAATAATTTTCCTTCAGAAAATTAAAACATTTGCCCCTTGGAAATTTGAATTTCCTGTTTTCTTAAAACAGTGCTATTTATACTAAATTGAATTTAGTGGGCCATAATAAGTATGTTTTAAGAAAGGAAATGGGACAAAGTAAAGTGGAAGATATTAGTGTGTCACACATAGAAAGGATAAATAGGGTTTTATGAAACACTAGTTTTTATTTCAGGTGTGTGTGTGCATACATTCTCAGTTGTGAAGTAAAATTTATTTCTGAGTCATGGAAAAAAATTTGATGCTTTACAATGTCCAAAAATAGTTACTGAAAATAAAATAACAACTGTCTGTTTTGTGGTCCATATCTTCTTGAAAAAAATTTTTTAAATATAATCATCCTAGATTCAGAGGCCGGCAAGGATGCCTAGCCTCCTGGGGAAAGTAGAGACCGGCACAGAGAAGCGAGTTGCACTCTTGGGGACCATGGTTGTGGAGATGTACCTTCTGTCTGTTTTAGTTGTATCCTCTCTCAAGCAGGAAGGATACACTATGTGATCTGTCTGTCCATCCATTTTACATATACATAAATGGATGTATTTATGTATTTAGTATAATATAGTATAGTATATTTATTGTATCATATTCTTTGTACAAGCCCTATCATCTCAACTAGATTTCAAAACTTTTGATATGAGGGACTTTGCCTTTGGGTTCTGGTATCTTCTCACCCATCACGTTCCTCACTCACAGTAGCATGTACTTACTAAGTAATTATTGTTAATAGTGAAAACAGCTTATGTTCACCTACCATACTATTTAGCCACCTTTATTTATCTGTTTTTATATATATACGTGTATTCTACCTTCCACAAAGGATTTGCAGCAGCTAATGGCATGAATAAATAAGAAAATAATGGCTGAATTATAAATAAAAATGAAGAACCGTAATATATAAAAATATATACATTTGTAAATAATTATTTATTTATTTACAGATCATAAAATAAGTTGGGCTAGAGGAAACTTCCCAGTAGGCAAAGTGAACAGAAACATGTATCAGTTTAATAAACTTATTAAAGAAAAAGAGACACCCTCAGGGGAAACAAAGATTTTCCTTATACACATGATGAAGGACACGTCTCACATGAAGTTTCGTGTGGGAGGTAATGAGTATCTGGACTAGAAAATATTCATACCACCACTCCAGAAGAAACTTGGATAATGGATTTTATTTCTGTGTTACTTCTGCTCCTCCATAAATGCTAAAGGCTTTATAATAAAACCCAGAAAAGTAAATCTGTAAGAAGATAGGAAATTATGTTCCAATAAGGTAATTTTTTGCTGTTCTAAACATATCACTTAGAACATTTAGAGGAAATTGTTCAAATAATTGTCCCCAAATGCCACTTATATTAACCAGATTTTTAGCTAAACTGGGTGCTAGAGAGTGTAAGATTACTTTCCTTGGCAAAGGTCTAGATGATGGGCATTTAGGAATGTTGGTTGGAAGCAAATTCTGCTTTAGAAAAAATTATGATGAGGGCATCAGGTCAATATCCTTTTGTGGAAATTAGCAACTTTCTCTATCTCTAT
Source organism: Cheirogaleus medius (assembly GCA_008086735.1). NCBI lineage: Eukaryota > Metazoa > Chordata > Mammalia > Primates > Cheirogaleidae > Cheirogaleus > Cheirogaleus medius. Next base: position 24,786,619 of record VBSM01001562.1, on the reverse strand, counting down.
TTTTTACTATCTTAGTGATAGGATGAGCCATTCTACCTCCACACAAAGATGGGCTGTTCTTCAACAAATGTTTTGAATTCTTGAATCTGCAGAATCATTTCAGAACACTTTCAAAGTACATGGGAATACTTTTTGCTTATGCTTTTCTCTGTTTCTTCTCTGTATTGCAGCTAATCGCCAACTTTTACTCAATCTAGTAGTACTATTCTTATTTTATCAAGCTTCGTGTATGTCAGGAGGTCCTATTAGCTTTCATACAAATATCCACAATTGATCTGGGAGTGAACTAGAAAGACAGAAGACTTAGTGTTTGGAACCTCACACAGAATCATTAGAATGGTCAGGTATTTATGAAATGTCTACTTTCTGCAGAGGTGGAAGAATCACTTCTACAACTTGAAAGTTCATAGTAAAAAACACCTGAGTAAAGATGAGCCACAAAAATAGGGGGCCTAGACCCCTTGAGAGGAATCCCTGTAAGAAGCCAGTGATTAAGCACAGGTGATAGTGTACAGGGTGTTGGACTTGGGGCAGTGGAAGAATGGCAAATACCTAGAGAAAAGGGATAAAGACTATCTATAGGAATGACCAGGAAAATTTACTTCTAATTTACTTGAATGAAGGTTCTTAAAAATGAGAGGTGGAAGAGTAAAGAAGAGATGATGAAATATCCTTGGGCTGGCTCTATTAAACCTAAGGAGAGACGATCTTTAGGAAAGCATAGAAATAACTACTAGGTTGTCATTTTAAGAATATGGTTGCAGGTGAAAGCCTCTTTAGAAAGAAACATGTTATTTGTCTAGTTTTTGTTTTTGTTTTATTTTTTAGAGGTCTAACAACTTTTGAGAAATAAATTGTTGGGCTGTAATTTATTTGTGTAATAATCAGAGGGTTTAGTTGCTAGCCAAGAAACTGACTAGCTGTTTGCCCTAGAAAAGAAATTTATTAAGAAGGCATTGGGGAGCTCACAGAATCACCAGGAAGTCTGCAGAACCAGGTTTAGGACATTGGGGGAAATAAAGGGGAACAAGGAAGCTAGAACCAGAGCTGAGATTTATGCCATGGAATCCATCTGGTAAGAGCAGGGCTGCTTGCTGCTGCCACTAAGCACTGCCCACCACAGCTGTATCCTGCCACTGGCCGGCACTGCGGGACTCCCACCCATCCTTGGAGATTGGATGCAGCTGCTGTCTCTAAAATGGCTTCTCCCCAGTTCCTGACTCTTTGATATCACTAGTTCAAGATTTATTGGGGTGGAATGCCAGGGAAGGGAGGCAAGATATGTCTGATCGGCTGAGTCTAAGTTATGTACTTATGTCTTTGCCTCAAGGAACGCTGAGAAGATGTGAGTCTAGCCATTTGGGCTCTTATAGTGAGAATTGAACTTTGCCTTCCATCAAAACTAATAAGGTGCAGAATCCCTCAGAGAGACATAAGGGTTAGATATTCTAGGCATCCATAAAAAGAAAAAAACGATAAATGTCCACTAAAATTTCCTTTTAGGCCTTCATATCTTCTTGAGTTGTTGAATGATTTTTGGAGCTAAATTCTCAGGGCATCCTAGAAAAGTCAATCCAATGAGTCAATTTTCTCTTCCAGTTTAAGTGATGTAATTCGAAGCTACTTAGAGCCATTGTTTGCAGATCCAGTTAAGCCTCAAGGGCATCACAACTTCTTAATTCTGAGTGCCAACATTTTAACTTTTGATATAAAATTTATTCTGTTGTCGGTGCTTATATTTTATGTGGAATAATTGAAAATGAATCCACATGTTTGGGATTTTATCATGTGTATGCCCTCCGAGGGCTCCCAGGAAAGCGTCAATAATAGTGGTAGTGCACGAACTGGCTCTTGCAGGTGCTAGCAGTATAGGCATGTCTCTCTCTTCACTAGACACCCTGCCAGCTGCCCTAGTCCTTTCTACAGCTGCTGCAGGCCAGTCTCCTTTCTGTCTCCTGTTAGTTGACAATGCCAGTTATGGAGAATCATGCCAGACCACACACTTCAGTGTGGCAGCTGTACAAGTGGGGACATGGTAAAATTATTCAACTAGTTGTGATTAAAAATTCTTATTCTTACATATGTAGCTTAAAAAGACACTAGGTTCTGAAAATGCAGAGTAAGAACCTAAATAACTCCCCTAAGTTTCTAAAATATGTAGTTGGAACCAAAATAACTTCTATAACCCTTCCTGGGAGGATGCCCTCCCAAGACATTCTAGCCTAAACTTAGAAAATAAGGTTTATTTTTAACTTTGGTACCTCTCTGAGTTATTCCGGGAAGGATTTCTTAGGGATTTTCCAGTGTCATTAAATGCTACAGACAGACTATGTGCTTCACAAAGCTGGATTTTGTCTGCATAATCCTTGAAGATAAATCCAAGAAACTCCATGGGTTTATTGTTTACACTAGCCCAAGCTAGGCTGAAAAATGTCAGGGTGATGATGCATCTGATAGTGACAACCCTGACCCTGAATGAATTCCGGGGCTGGGCTATTATATTACATTTTTATTAATAGTTGCACTTCTTGAGATCTGATTCATTCCGAGCCATAGGCCATTGAGCCCTTACTAATTTGCATAAGTGCTCAGAACTGTGCTAATTTTTTCTTTTTATTTCAGTACATTTTGTGTTAAGAGAAAACAAGCAAATAGATATTTGAAAAGCAAATGGTGGCTCAGCTGAAGAGCGATAACTTATAGCTAAAAAGTTACAGGTTGGTATACAGTGGAGGAGAAAAAGATCCTGGTAAATTGGTGGCTTCAGATTTTCCTGTGTATACTTCTAAAGTTTCTGCAAGATTCAGAGATGCTAAACTCTCATCATGTTGTCAAATTGATGCTAACATTTATCATGAAGCAAATCTTCCTAACATTTTCATCAATGGCCTAAAAAAAGATAGTAGGTTTTCATTTTATTTCCAACATGATTCTTGAATTTTCAGGTTGCACTGAAAAGTGAGATTGAAGGTGTGATGTGGAGGTGATTCACTGTCCCCAAAACACAATCCTAAAGGGGACACTGAGGAGCAAAATTCCATGTGAAACCCTGTTCCTTGTCTTCCCTTCCCCTAGACCTGCTATAATAGGAAGGGAGTAAAAAAAGGAAGGTTAAGGAGACAGGAAACTGGCAAGAATATGATGGAATCATCTCTGACTGGCTTGGGAGAGCCAGCTGGGTGCATTTCTTTCCAAACTTACATTAGGTGACACATTGAGAGTTTAAAATCAGCCACAGTGGGAATATTTACACCATAGACATTATTAACGTTTATTAGCATTCCACTGGTGACCTGCTGTTGTAAGGAACCTCATGTATCACAACCTTACCATTATTACCACTTCCTGATTCTGAGTTGTCAGAGTATATATAAGTACTAAAGACCTAGGCCAGGGGTGGGGTACCTGTGGACTTCTAGGTCCTTAAGTGTGGCCTTTGGCCTGAATTCAAATTTTACGGAACAAATTCTTTTATTTTTATCAGTACATTTTTGTTTGTCTTTTATATTTTTATTTCATTTTTAAAATGAACGTATTTAAAATACCAAAGAATAAAATAACTTTCAATGAAATAATCCTCCCAGATTGACAGGCACAATCAGAACATTAGTGAGCCATGAGGGCTAAATTGATGACTGTTATGTTCATGACTTAGTTCTAACTTCCCTCACCTAACTGGCACCACTACCAGCCTGAGGCTGGTTGGCGAGAGTTTATGGGGTTGGGTATGCCAGTCTGTTATCAACTTTTGACAACGGTGCCCTGTGTTTCTGTTTGAAGTGGAATTTGTGAATAGTTGCACAGCTCAACAGTATTTTTTAATTATCTGCTTAACAACCCATCATGTCAAAGAAGACCAAGAGAATACTGAAGGAAGAAAACAGATTTTTTAATGAGGACTGGCAATTGCAATATTATCTTGTTTCTGCTAAAGATAAGATGATTTGCTTGCTTTGTGATACTGCAGTAGCAACATTAAAGGAATTCAATGCTCATCAGCATTATAACACTCATGAGGACCACAAATGTTTTAAATTAGAGGGAGAGTCATGAAAAGTTGTATTGCAGAAATTAAAAGATGGAAAGCAAATGCAAAGACATTTATTTGAAGCAGCAATAAGACCTGGAAATAATGCTACTGAAGCAACTTATAAATAGCTTATGTACTTGGGGAAAAAGGGAAGCCATTCAGTGATGCAGAAATTGTGAAAGAATGCACTGTCGAAGTTGTAGCATGTTTAGACCCTGATAACGTTTCAAAATACAAACAACTGCCTCTTTCAAGGAGAACTATAACTGATCGGCAGCATGAAATAGCCTTCAACTTAACAGAACAGCTTCATGCAGTACTTCAAAAGGAAATTATATTATTCAATTACTGTGAATGAATCAACTGATGCTAACTCAGTGCAGGTTTTATACTTCATTCAGGCCATCACAGGAGATTTTCTTTGCTATGAAGAGTTACTCGCTTTGGGCACTCTTGCAGACAGAACACAGGGAATAGATATATTCAACAACTTTCAAGATAAATGTCATGAAGTTGGGTTGAATTTGGTAAATTTAGTGAGTGTATGTATAGAAAGCATACCTTCCATGGTAGGAAAATATGAAGGGTTTATTGCAAAGATTTAAAAAAATATTAACAGATCCAGATGCTCTCATTTCTTTTCATCATATCTTGCATCAGCAAAATCTCTGTGCTGAAGCTACTATTTTAAATGACACTTTGCAACAAGTTATAAGTATAGTTAAGTGTATTTGTGCAAATGCAACACAGCATTGTCAGTTTCGTAACATGCTAAAGTTGAATGATGAGGTATTCAGTGTGGGTTTGCTATATCATTCTGAAGTGCATTGGCTTTCACAGGGATGGTATTAGCCAAAATTTTATCTCTATGAGAATAGATAGTTAAATTTTATGAAGAACATAATCAGCAATGTGAATTATTGAAAGAAGATTTCTATAGGAATGCAGCATTTCTGTGTGATATCATGTCAAATCAAAACAACTTGAATATTTCTTTGCAGGGTAAAACTAAGTCTATATATGATATGTAGCAAAAAATCTGAGCATTTTGAACAAAGCTATTTTTTTTCAAAACACTTCTTCAAAAGGAAGTTTCAGATGAACATTTCCCCAAGTTAGCAAAGGTTACTGATGAGCAAGATGATACATGTGAATCATTTGAAGAATAAACAGCTGTTATAGACCTATTAATTGGAGAATACAATGAAATGTTCACTGACTTTGAGAATCATGACATCACACTCAAATTAGCATTTCAGCCTCATCTAGTTGATATCACCAAGGCATCTAAGGAACTATATCCAGATGGGATTGATTGAGCTATCAATAGATGACATTTTAAAGTCATTGTCTGATGCTAAGGAAGATCCAATTGAAATATGGAAAAATGCAGAATGCCCACATCTTCGGCAACATGCCTGAAAAATATTTTCTTGCTTTTCAACCACTTATTGCTGCAAATCCACATTTTCCTACCTAACCCAAATCAAGATGCCTGTAAGGTCAGAAATGACTGATACCCATCTAGAGGATCAACTGAAACTGTGGCCCTCCATGCTGCAACCAAATATTCA
>VBSM01001562.1:24617983-24780915 GCA_008086735.1 Cheirogaleus medius | reverse complement strand
TGATTATAGCTAAATTAATGCAGCCTTCCAACATGAAAAGGTTCCCCACCCCTGACCTAGACTACAGTCTGCATATTTAAACCTTTGTGTACTAAAAGTATTCAGGATTTAAATAATAAGTTCTCTATTTAAAAGTTATCCAGTATACATGTTTCCTGTGCAATTTTAACTTGCTAGATCTCTCAATGTATAGTTAGTGATCTTTTCGCCCACTCTTCTTTTTTTTAACCCCATTCTCTGTTCTCTTCTCTTGATTAATTGGTTTCTAAGTGTAGACCTTGATATTTTCTGAAGTATTTATATGCACATTGCCTGGTTAGTATGATCTAAGGTATTAAATAGTATTATAGACTCTTTCAATTTAGCAGACACTAATGGAATATCTCCTTTGGCTAAGACACCATGCCAGAGAAAATAAGACATAATATCTGGGCTCAAGAAAAATGAAATCGACCAGACACAGTGGCTCATGCCTGTAATCCTAGCACTTTGTGAGGTCAAGGTGGGAGAATTGCTTGAGGCCAGGAGTTTGACTTTATGATTGCATCATTGCAGTCTAGCCCTGGCAACAAAGCAAGACCCTGTCTCAAAAAAAAAAAAAAACAAAAGGAAAGAAAGAAAGAAAGAAACATGAAATCTAGGGAGAAAATCAGGCACGTATACAACTAAGACTAATGCAAAGCATAATGTAAAAGATTATTAGAAAAAGGACAAAGAAAATGCAAGCTGTAGTCCAGAGAATAGAGATTATTTTTTACTGCAAAAATTAGAGAAGGCTTCATGAAGACAGAGCCATCTCAATTAAGTCTTAAAGAATTTGTCTGCATATTGAAGCTGAACCTTTTAGTTTTTATGAATACATGCCTATAAGATTCAAATTAAAATAGTTTTTGTATTAATTCATGTTGTTTACTGATCTGCCAGAATTAGCTTATCATCATGGGAGTCAGGAAAGCTTAACAAAAAATAAGATTTTCAGGTCATAAATATATGGAACTGTACTAGATTCAGAAGATGCTGATGCAAAAATTGCATTTTGATTATCTCTGTGCTCTCTACAGGTTATACTCAGAGCACTGTTTCTAGAAGGACTGTAATAAAAGTTTGCAATTACTGATGACTAATTATAATGTCAAGCACATTTACATGTATGATATTGTCAAAAACTATAATCAGAAAAGTGAGGAGATTAATTTTATTCAGGCCATTGTGAAAAGGAGAGCACCCAAGATCCAAAGATCAGAGGGTCTCTGTAGAGTGGTGTTACATTAGACTTTTATAGGCAGGAGTTGACAATTTACAGGTGGGAGCATTTGTAGTTGGAATTTTGCAGTCAGGGTAAGTCTCAGTTCGCTGAACAGGACCTGCTTATTTATCTCTGTGTCTAGCTAGTTTCAGAGGAAAAACAGTTCTAATATTAGCTAATCACTCATGAGACAAAGAACAGGAAGTTGACTAAGGGCAAAATGAAAAGGGTTTGTGTCTAGCCTTGTCAGCAGGTTCAGGCAAAAAGGGAAAGGTGTGTGTTTGACTCTGTCAATATCTAAACCTCACAGTTACTCTGAAGTCTATTATCATCACCAAAAATCAGAAACTGACATTCAGAGAGGTTGGAAGTCTTGCGGAGATCACATCGCTAATAAACCACAGAATTAGAATTGCAACCCATGTCTTTTTGGCTCTCTTTTTTTATTATGCCACATTACTTACATTGTGTTGAATGAATGCTTTAGCCATAATTTTTAAGGATAAGTTATTTTCTACATATATTTTTACACACTACCTAGTTTGGACAGAATGTCCTCCGAAAAACCAGGTCTAAATGTTTAGACTTGACAGACATCTGTTCACAAGCTGCTTTATAAACACTCAAATAAATCTAACTTTCAAGTGAATGAATAGAGAGAAATATGGGATTGTATCCTAGTGTCTTTATATTTAGAGTGAATATTCACAGTGATTGCTCTTGCTAGAAATCAATGAGGTATATTCTAATAGAAAGTATCATTGTTTCTTTTTCAACTCTGGTCTGTGAAGCCCTAGAGGTTTGCAGGAGGTGCTTCAAGATCCTCACAGACGTTTTTGGCTGGATGGGAGGAGAGAACAGGAATGAAGCAGGGCTTGGTTACCTAGCTTCTGCCTGAGCTGTTGGGTGTATATGTTGGACATGAAACTTTAAAAAGGATCACTAAAGAAAGTAGTGAAAATGTGAAAACCACTGATCTGATAGAATAAATTATTTTAGTAAAACACATGCTGAATATATATTTCTCCTGGAAGCCTTGAGTTCCTAAGTTTATTGGCTATTGCCAGCTCCATGGGGACTCTTGCTGTGCTTTTGATATTCACAGAAATGCAATGTTAAGATGCATCTGAAACATTCATTGGCACAGCAGGGAATCTAACCTGGCTGGCCTGAATCATTTGGCATCTATATATATTACATGCTCAAATTATTGTGGTAATTATGAGTGTGATGTGATAATTTGTGGTTGAGTTTTGTCCTGGGGCCCAGTCATCCAATTGTTTTTTTAAATCATGTTTTATAATATCATGTTAGTAAACAGACCAGGTGTTGTATCATAGTACCTACATTATATTCTCTGAACACTGAAACAAAAATTGAAGCAAAACAAAAGCCACTACACCTCTGGCTGTGCTATCTTCCTAAGCATAGTGATTGTGTCTATTCTAAGTGGAAGAAAAGAATGAGCAGTTTAAGCTTAGGATCTAGGGGCTGGTGGAGCCAAGAAATGTAGGGGCATCTTGTCACTGCTGGCAGTGGGAGTGTGGGCTTTTTAACATAGAGGCAAGCAAGCAAAGTCTGGTGCTTTCCTTCTTCCTCTTGTTCTCCCATTCAGGGATAACTCGGCTGCCCCCTACTCTAGCCATCATTTGCTGAGAAGCTCAGGCAATGACCAGAGATGCTATTGTTAGCTTCAATTCCCTCCATCATCTCCTGGTTTGGGGGAGGCGTGCTATGGTCAAAGGAAGATAGAAAAATGAGAACTAAAAAGACAAATTGGCCCAAAGATACTAGGAAATAGAAGAAAATGAAATAAAGGAACTATGAACTGTGTTTACTCATTGGAAAGCAAAACAAGGGAATTATTTGTGTGAGTCAAAGTTTCTAGACATTTTGGAGGAATGGAATCTTAGGAAGCTGTGTTTTAAAAGAAAGTATGGACATAGATAGACAGGAAATGAGTGACATTCGAGGCAAGGAAGACTGCAAGTGCAAGAACTTATACTGGGAATGAACCATGGACATTGACCATGAAAAGATACGTAGGGGTGAAAAATAAGTAGGTAGGAATACAGAGGTTGGCATCAGTAGAGCTAAAGTTTTCATTTTGCTGCTAAAATTATAATTATTGGTAAACTGGTAATCAATCTGTCTTAGATAAGGGTTAGAAATTTTTTTTATTCTTCTTTGATAAGGTCTGGAAATTTACTGAGTATGGGAGGAGTTACTTTTTTGGTCCCCTGAATGGTGAAGAAAGTTAGTATTAGCTATCCTAGGAGCCCTCTAATCACATATTTCTTTTGCTTTCTCTTTCTCAGGCTGGAATTGGCAAATCTGAGTAATAATAAGCAGGAGGAAGGAAAGAGAGAGCACAAGAGAAATGTGTGATTAGAGCACTCCTGACATAGTTAATACTAACTTTCTTTCCTAGTTAGGGGAACCAAATTCTCAAGATGCTTATGGATAGATTCTTTAAAAGAGTAGTTCTCAAGGTGAGGGCTCTGAACTACCTCACCTGGGAAATTGTAAGAAATAACAATGTTCAGCCCTCATCCTAGGCCTACTAAATCAGAAACCCTGAGGTACGACCCAGCAATCTGTGTTCTTAATAAACTTTCCAGGTGATTCTCATGCACATTAAAATCTGAAAACCACTGCCTTACATTTTTTTCTTTTTTCAATATAAAAGTGCTCCAGAAAGCAGAAAGTTGATGAATTTCTCTCTTAAACTCCTTTTCTGTATGCTTTACAATTTTCTGATCAAATCTGGGAGGAAAACACACACACACACAACAGTGAGGTGGTGCTAGGCCTCTGGCACATACTAATCTCCCTTTAACAAAGAAAAGTGTAGCTGGGCTCCACACCTACAAACAGCAGCTGCAGGAGCACCCAGCTAGGGTGCAGCAGGCACAGCATCCGTCCCTGCCATGGTCGGATAAGCCCAGGAATAATATTTTTTAAATCAATTCTTAACCTGAGACTCAGAAGTGTTTTATTTGACAGAGCTTCAGAAACCCAATCATTGTGTCCCAGACAAAAATATAGCTGGGGATAATTGGACTTTAAATCTAAGAGAATTTAGCAACCCTTTATTAAATGCAAAGAGATAATTTGTAGCTACAACTTTGGGAGGTCAAATAAAATTGGCAAAGGTAACAGACACCACACTAAAAGGGAGACAAGTGGAAATATGAAGGCATTGGGCACTAAGAAGAGCTGAAATACAACTTTTTGACATGAGGAAGGAGAGTGAGAGTCATGGGACAGACAAGAGGCAGATAAGATGGGCAGGAGTCCCAAGTGAAAAGGTGAGGTTCAGCGTTACTATCCAGGAAGCAGAGGGACACCATCCACTTAGAGTCTTGGCCAGTCTGTTTTTTTTTTAAGCATTACAATAAAAATTAATTGATTGATCGATTAAACTATGACTTTTACAGAAAGCAGAGCTAAGACTAGCCATAAAACATACTGTCATAAATAATCATAAAACATAGATATCCTTATATCACTAGTAAATAATATTTTGAGTTCTCATTATGTGCCAAGCACTATACTAAGTACTCTTATTTGATTCTTAGAACAACCCTATGAAATAGACACTGATTACTATCTCCACTTAAGAGATGAGGAAGCTAAGGCTTTTAGAAGGAAAGTTAAACAGCTCATAAGTTCAAATCCTAGAGGATTTGAACCCAGGCATTCCTACTCCAGAATCTCAGCGCCTCACCACTCTGCTATAAGTATTACAAAGAAAATACATAAATCTCTCAAGTTCTCAGGTCTCCAAGGTGATTTGATACTATTCTATATGCTATCATCCTTTTTAAACAATTACTATTTTCTTATTATAAAGCAATATATGATCCTTGCATCTAACTCAGAAAATTCAAAAAGTATGAAGAATATAAAGATTGTTCTTGGTCCTATCATCCAGAGATTACTGACGTTAACATAAAATACATTTTATTCTTGCACCTGTTGCCACATAAGTGTCTAGTGTGTCTTTTAACAGGCAATGAACTCTGGCCCAGGCACTCAGATTCACTAGGTCTGGGTGGGATCAAGACTTGTATATTTTAATAAGTATATCTATAGTACTATATAGTTCAAGCTCAGTTCTAAAAACACTATTCTATACCTTATATTTTCAAATATTCCTGTGTATAAAATCCTGTATTCAGTTTCTCTCTGGATTCTAGAACACCTTAATTTTTCTCATCAAAGCTATCTTTTAAAGTCAGAAAGATATCTAATAGAGAAGTTGTTCCCAAACTTTAACACTCATCAGAATCACCTAGAGGACTTGTTAAAACACAGACTACAGAGTTTTTGATTCATTCAGCCTGGGATGGAGCCCAGGAATGTGCATTTCTAACAAGTTCTTAGGGTAGTGCTACTGCTGCAGGTACAGGGACCACACTGTAAGAACCACTGTAATAGAGAGCACTTCGAAACTAGAGTTCTTGGTAGAAGCTCTTCTTGTGATCTTTGAAAGTACCTTTAAAATTCAATTGCAAGAGCCTGACCTTCATGCCATTGTTTAAAAACAAATTTAGTGACATATGATAGCATGGTTCGTATCATCCCTTCCTCAGGAACTCCATATGTGAAAACTCTATTCATCTGTTTCCATGTCTCTATGACAACATAAAAGTGTAACAAAGAAAGAATAGCTGCTGACTTTGTCAGCTAAAAAATCTTAAATGTCCAGATGATTGTTGGTAGTGATGGAAGGGACAGTAGGACAAGGTCAGTTGCATCCAGTAACAGGCATAACATCTATCATAGAAGTCTAATATGTGACATTTCTTAAGTAGGACAAATACCAGAGGAGGATGTTGATGCTACTGGCAGTTTTTATGAATTATACATGATGCATTATTTTAAAATTCAGCAGAAAACTGCCATTTACCCTATATAATAAAAGGTGTTATATGAAAAATGAAGTGCTAGGAGAGTAAATAGGAGCTGCTACCAACATTTCTTTTTGCTCTCTAGTACCTGATGGAAGACCAAGTTTTTAAAAGTAGGGTTGACCTTTGGAAACCTAGCAGAAGTTTTCTTGAACTAGATACCTTAGGACAGTTGCTATGTGCTTCCAAACTGGCAACCAATTTCTCAACTGTAACTCTACTATTTTATTGGCTTTTGGCTTTAACTCTTTGATGCTGAGGTAATATAAATTTGTAGCTCTATTTTGCGTTCAACATTCACCTGTCAATCACCAGTAGCAGAAAATCCACTGCCAGACAATGTAATTCATCCTAGAATTTTAAATGTTAAAATTAGAAATTTTCATTATGACTAGAAATTGCTGAAGTCATCTAAGAAAATTCATTCATTATTCAGTCAACAAATAACTATTGAGCACTTCCTATGTTCCAAACATTATTATAGATTCAAGGAATAGAACAGTGAAACAAAATACACACACATAGTCTTGACCCTTAAGAAGCTTACACTGTAGTGGTGATGAGGTCTGTCTTATTCCGAGTCTTTGAGAACCTTGCTATGTAAGGAAGCAACAGTGAGGTATCACTTAGGGGATTGTTAGAAATGCAGAATCTCAGGACCCATGCCAGATGTTCTGAAACAGAATCTGTATTTTATTTTCCAAGATTCCCAAGTGAGTTGTATCCACATTAAAATCTGAAAATCACTGCTCTAGAAAACAGAGCCTGAGGTAAAAGATTAAAGTTCTGATTTTATTTGGGAGTGCAGGCCCAAGAGAGTAAGAACAAGGAGAAAAGAGAAGGAAAAGGAAGCTGCAAAGCAATGAGATAACGCGACTTCAAAATGAGTCTGGAAGGGCCACAACAGGTCATTCAGCAAGTGGGTTTGCTTTGCACGTGGAACCTCTGCAGACAGTTGGCGAGGAAGAGTCCCACTTAGGTATCCTTCCTGCTTTCTGCTGCTTGGGGTTAACACCACGGGAAGGTTTCTGCACCCTTGCCCTTCTGGGCTACAATATCCAAGTCTAAAAATGGAGCAGTGAGTACATACCAAGAACTAGAAAAATAAGGTCAGGCGTGGTGACTCCCGTCCATAATCTCAACAGTTTGGGAGGCTGAGGCAGGAGGATCGCTTGAGCCTAGGAGTTTAAGATCAGCCTGGGCAAATAGTGAGACTTTATTTCTACAAAAAAAATTTTAAAAAGAAAGAGAAAAATAAGAGAGCAGTTAAGGATTTCTGAGAAGATATACAAAGTTTGTGTCTCAATATAGCATATATGGAAACTTCCATCTCGATAAGTTAGTAGACGTGAATAGAAATAGTATTTACTTGTCAGTCAGCAGAAACACAGAAAACCCTCTGCCAGACAAGATCATTTGCATAGGATTTTGGATGTTATATTAGAAATTGTCATCAAGACTAGGAGTTACTGAAGTCTTTCTTAACATTTGCTAGTACTCCCTGACTCCCTGATTATGACCTCCTGTTCCTTCGAGATCACTCAGGATGTGCATATATCTACAATTTTATTAGCTCATCCCTATCCCCAGGTTTCTAGCCCCAGTTTCCCACATTTATTGATGCCTGTAGTGCATTTATTACCTTCTGAGTCTCAAATGTTGAGACTCATTCTTATTCACCCAGTATACTGGCTCAAACCGTACTGTGCACATGTCTATTTTGATACCATCATGCTCACACCTGCATCCTTGGACAAGAAATCAGGTCCAGATATAATCAAATAATCTGAGTCAGTAAATCTAGATAAGTAGGAGGAGGTACCAAAGCATAATCCACAGACTCAGGAGATACCATGGCGTACACTCTGTCAGGAGTGTGACTGCCCAGAATGCTCCTACTATCAAAAACCCTCATTCAGATAATCCAGATTTCACTTGGTCTGAAATCTGTGGAAATTACGAAAATGCAGCCAATATCCAAATGTCATGAATCGCTATCCCTAGCAGTGGGAATATAGATTTTCCTTTTCATTTTTGTCATTTTCTGTGCTTTTCAAAATTTGTGTGATAAAGCTGTAATGCCTTTATAATTGGAAATTCTCCAATTACTTTCCTGAAATAATATACTTTGGCAAGGAAACTCTGTTAAACACAGAGTAAGGAAAAACCATAATGGCATGTAGCTATTAAGTTTTAAATTATTTGCATACCTTATAGATACTCAGTAAATCTTCCTAAACTCTAGAGTGTAGAAAACTCTGGATTTCCACATCTCCCGAAACATAAAGGAGAAAATCTTTTTCTCAGAGCAAAAGAGGAAAAATATGTGAAGAGTTAAAGTAGAAATTATGCTTTCTGAAGGCAATACTGTACTTCCAAATGTTTAATGAGGCATTTCAAGAATGTCTGTGACTTCCTTGTGCTGGTGAGACACAGCGACTCTGCTGTCAGCCCTGTAGTAATGAGAAGGGCCTTTAGAAATGTCAGTGTGTGATGCTGGTCAGCCCTAACCTATAGACACCTTTTAAGGAAGTGCTCAATGCCATACGACACTTTTAATCTTTCTGTTTTTTTTCTCTTAACAAGGAGGGTCCTTTTCAAATTTTATTTCAAATTCCAGTCTCAACGTATATACCGCACATCTAGCAGAAACATGTTGTCCACTAGTTGATCATTTGATCAACTCCAATGAGCATGTCAGAGGTAATTTTGTATAAATGTTAACAGATATGGTTAGTTTATTCTACAAATTTGTTGACTGCCAGCTACTACTTATACTTCATATTCTATTACCAAAATAATAATAGCCTCTGCTCAAATTTACAAGACAATAGATCTTCTAAAGGTGATTTTTATATCAGTTCAGAATTTGTTGGTACTAAAAAGCCCTCCTCACCTAGATATTAAATGTTCTCTTTAGATTTCATAAGTCTCAAGTTAAAATTTCTGTGACTAAGAGGGAAAATTGGCCTTCTCACTGTGTCTGCTGCCTTGATTTGGGACAATAGAGGTTTCCATCCTCTAATAACATTAATGTTTGATAGCTAGAACTGGTTAATTCACTTGAGAATACCATACTTAAGGACATGAATTAGTAATGGCCATTTGGTTACCCTGTAATTATTTAGCTCATTTGATAAATTATGAAAATAAATGCATCGTCTTAAGAGAGATAATGATTTCTGACCATTCGCTTTTCACATTTCACCAAACTGCTAAGTATAGCTATTCATACATATGCTTGCCCCTGCACACATATTACAAGCGCTGGGACTTGCTATCCTTTTTGTTTGTTAAACAGTGAGATATGGTATTCACTTTGATGATCCAATGTGAATAACTGCTTTTAGGTCCCATCCTCATAACTGACTCTGCATAAATACTCTTCAAATCCCATGTCTTGGTCTCTTTCATTTACAAAAAACAAAAAAAAAAACCCTACTTATTAACAATTGATGATGCTAATAAAATTTTTATATTTTTCATATTTAGAAAGTGACTCTTCAAGTTAGTAGATAATTTGGGTTGTTTTATAAGCCAGAATGTATGATGTAGATGTAATGGCACAGGAAGCATTATGTCTTGATGTCCTATTTTAATCAGAAAGTAAATCTCACTGAAACAAAAATCATAAAATCTTTCTTGACAGCCTAAGAGTGGTAAATAAAATGGCATGTGGTAAAATTATAATATTTCTATAAAAGATCTGTTATTAACATTTAACACGTCAAAATACATTGCTGTGCATTTAAAAAAAATCATACTGTGTGTT
Organism: Cheirogaleus medius; assembly: GCA_008086735.1. Lineage (NCBI taxonomy): Eukaryota > Metazoa > Chordata > Mammalia > Primates > Cheirogaleidae > Cheirogaleus > Cheirogaleus medius. The sequence continues at coordinate 24,770,981 of VBSM01001562.1, read as the reverse complement.
TTAGACATACCTCCATTAAGCATCCAAAATCCTTGAGATGGGGGAGAGGGACTTTATTATATTAAAAATGTAGGATATACTGTTCCAATAGAAATGCAGCCAGAAACAAAATAAAGTCATATGAGTACTTCTTAAAATATGTAATGTGGGAAATAAATTACTCCACAATTATGTACCTTGCTTGAAAAGAAAATACTTGCAATTCCCTTGTTGCTACTGAATATAAAGTGTTTTTAAATTCAGTTAAAAAGTACGTGTAGGCACGTGACATTTTACAATTTTCACTGCTATAGTACTCTTTGGAAATATAGTTTGAGACATTCCCTCCAGAAACCACTTTGACAAAGATCATATTTATAAGAAGACAAGAAAATTTCCTCAAAAAGTCTTGCTGCTTTACTTTGCAATATAGATATATAGATAGATAGATATATCTATATATAGATATATCTATCTATATATAGATAGATATATAGATATATATATAGATAAATTGATATCTATATAAGTCCTATAATATAGTTTATGAACATTTGCGGTATACAAAAATATTTACTTTGGAAAATCTCTTTGGATAGTAAGAACTACTGGTATATTATTTGCATTTAAGTGTATATAATGAACAAGATTCAAAAGAGATTATCAACATAAATATTTTTCTATTGCAGAAAGGATTGGTACAAGAGCTGGGTTCCAACTACAGTTGTCTCTTGTCAGTTAATTCCAAAGTTCTAGATAATAGAACAATTCTTTAATTGGGACAAAATTATTTTTATTAATTTTTTCAGTTCCCCCTCCTTGAAATTGCTCCTTTTTCCTAGTCATCATTAGCCCTCTCTCAAGAATCCACTTTTTAAAAGCATTTACTTTTTTTTAGTTTGCCCTATATTTTAAGAGGTTTTTTTGTTTCTATTTTTGTTTGTTTGTTTTTGCTTTGGGGGAGTTTTTCCAGTTGACTTTTCAACTTACTGAGAACAGAGTCTCTGCAAGCATGCTTTGATAATTCTCACAGGATCAAGTACAAGGCCAGTCCTTAGAGAAGGCTTTCAATAAAAGTGTTCTGAACGGATTTGGCTTTAAGACTGCTTGCAAATGACCACAGAGGCACTTTCTGGATGGAGACTTGCATTTAGCTTCTAGTAAATTAACTATGATAGCATAAATATTGGTGAATAATGTAGAACTTTTTTTTTTACCCCCCCATAAATAGGGAATTATTGTATTTCATTCAGGGAGGGATCATATAGAGGAAGTGCCAGACTAAGAAGAGCTGAATTTAGTCCTGTCTTCATCAGTGACCATCCCTGTGAGATTTAAGTAACCAAACATTGTCAACCTGTCTATCACGGGTCAATTGGAGATACTCACTATCTGCTTTGCCTGCCTCATCAAATTGTTGCTACAATCACAAGAAGTAATGTGTGAGTTAGCACCCTCAGTACTATATAGTACCATAAAAATGTGCATTATAATTATGCTATGATACATTGAAAGTTATAAAATAAAATTGTTTTTCTAAATCCTAGGCCATTGCCTTGGTATTAGGATGGAAAATAAGTTCTTTTGAAAACCGAGATCCTGTAAACTATTTTAAAAGACCAAAGCTTTACCAATGCTTATACTCAGAAAAAGACTCCAATACAAACAAACTAATCTTCTGAGCTGCCTTAGAAGATCACACTAACACCGGCTAACATACATGAGTGTGTGCACTCTGCTAAGCCCTGCGTGGAGGGCTTAAGGCACACTGTCCCATTTAATCCTCAATACAGCCCTATAAAGATGGACAATAATATCATCCTTACTTTGTAGGTGAAGAAATGGTGGCTTAGATAGACTGATGAGTCTAAGGCTGCCCAGATCAAAAGGCACAAAGTTGGATCCACATTTGTCTTACTTCAGCACCAATTTGCTTCTCCTCTTTTCTGTCCTGGCAATACTGTTAGCCAAGGCCCAGTCAATTTTAGAGCAATCCAAATCCATTAGGAAGAAAATTAAATAGTAAGTATCACATTGTTTTATTTCAAATTAGTTTGAAAATATCTATAGGATTACATTGATCTTTAGAGGTATTTAAAGAAAATTTTAGCATCTTTGCACATAAAGAGTTTTTAAAATACTAATCAATGATGAAAAATAAACACCAAGGTACACATCTTTAATGAGTCATTGCTTGATTAAGACATGCCTGTTGCAATGCATGAACTTTCCAAATATGTAATTTGTGTTCTAATGTCAAGATTTTTTTTCTCTAATGTAACATTTAAATTATCATAACTTCTATTAAAAAATAACATTACTCCATTGGAAAATCATTCTAGTTTCCCAGACTTTCATTAGTTGGCGATATATATGATATTTTCTCTTGAAAAATTACAGGATAGTTACTGTGGTAGAAGGCAAAAAAAATTGAGTCATTTATAACTAGATGGGCTAAGAGAAAAACAAATGCTGACATATTCAAAAATATAATTTTAATTTGGCAGTTTTAGGTGATTTGCTGGGTAGAATGTTCATAATTATTGTAACCTTTCTTTAAAAAGAAAAGAAAGCATGAATGTTGTATTTTGTTTAATGAGACTCTGAACCTGTAATTGTACAGTGTATTAAAAAGATTCTGATCCTAATTGTGCTTTTCTGTGTATTGCATAAATATCTTCGAAAATCCTGACATATCATTCTATTCTCATGATCTTTCTTTCTGGTAGAATCTACTAAAAAGAGGCTTTTCCTTTTATTTGATGCTATAGACTTTACATCTCCCATCAATGTGATGAGAATTTAGGTTAGTCACTAAGTAGTAAAAATGGAATCATTTTGAACCTGCCCCTGAAATATCTTCCTTGTTGACTCTTTAGATCTTATCATAGTAAAATGCACAGCAGATCATAGCTTCAATAGGAGAAACTTAAATTGTCCTAATGGTACGTATGGGGGAAAAGATGTTTAAAACCAAAACTTTTTCTTTTGATCATGACATTTTGGTGTAATAATAATGTTAGCTCTGTTTATTCTTTTAAGGGGATTTGTAGCTATTGACCCCAGGGAATATTTGTAATGAATGTATAGCAATTAATGTAAATGTCAAATAACTCAGATATATACATATTGTCATAACTGCACCCCAAATTCAAGTGATGAATATAAGTTGCAAGTGGAAGATTCTTCAAATCATTTGAACACAAGCAAGATTGGCATTTATATCAGGTTCTATTTTATACATAATGCCAGAGCTATTAAAAAAATAGAATCAGCAACACAAAACTACAAAACCATTACCATACTTAGATTTAGAAACTTTACATCCTACTTGCTAGAATGTTAAAAGTCAGAAAAATTGCTTATTCTATACCTGTTATCCAATTTCATAAGGCATAAAAATGACAATCCTAGATTATAAGCAAGAAGTTTATACATAAAATGGATATTTTATTATTGCTTTGAGATATTTTCAGAATTTGTTTAGTGAACTGCAGAATCTCTTATTCTTACTTTTCCCAGCCCCAAACCTTTACTCCTCCCCCAGCATAAAGCTGTCAAATGAGCTGGCAGCATCCCAAACCCTAAATGCAGCTTCTAGATGTTGCTGAAGAAATATATTTAGGATCTAGCATGCATTTCAAAGGTTTGTAAGAATATGTGTTTTTGTCTTTTATTTTTAAGAAAATGATGCTGACTCTGATGCCCAAATGGGTTATATGCCTTCATTCATCCAATAATGAAATAACCTGTGTTTACAATGTCACTTTCACCTTGTATTTTTTTTCTATCCACATATGTTCATAAAACTTTTTGAGAAACTCAACTGCACTTCACCATTTCCTTCAGTGGGAGTCTAAATGCTGCTATTATGTAGGAAAGTGGGAGTTGGAAGTGTTTCTTCTAAATGTAATGTGGGTCTTTCTACTAGAGTGATATAATTCTGGGAACTTTTGTTAGGCCCTCTTTAATAGAGGAGGAAAAATAAATAATAAGGGATTGGTTATTGACTTCAAGGAGCTCACAATGTAGTAGTTAAAACTGATGTGCAAACAAACAGAATCAGACAAAATAAGAATTGCAATTACTTTCGTTCTGTTAAGCAACTTAAATGTCCATTCCCCTATGTAGAACCAACAATAGGGATTACATTAATTATTTTTTCAGCATAAAGGAGTCTACCTGTGCAGAGAGTTGAGGGATAAATCATTTGACCCAAAAGATATAGAAATGGATACATGATAACTTACCCAGGCTTACATATTAGATAAGTATTTTCTCATTTATAGCAGCCATCTTAGGAAACTATGTAATATTCCTTTGATTAGAGTATTAGTAGATCTCCTCTGGTTGACTGGCCTACAGAAGTAATTTGTTGTATTGTCAAACTTGTCCACATCCAATTTATATTTGTATCTTTCAGTCAAGATGCTAAACCTCCTTCTTGAATTGCATGTTGAAACAATATTTTAAAAAATGTCTCATTGTTTTTGAGTGGTATTTTTAGTTGCCAGTTTGCTGAAATTAGTTTCTTTATTGAACCCATTGTTACAATTTAGATTATATCTGTTATTATACAGCTCTTATGCCTGTGGACATTCTCTAAGCAATGATGGTTGGCCTTACACTAAGCTAGACAACCTAAATCTGGTCCTTGCTGTAAAATTGGCACAAATGAAGACCTCATTTAGAGCTGTTTTCACTTAGGTTTACTAATGAACCAACAAACAGGTAGCATACCAAATGGGAGATCAAAGTACAGGTTAGTGGACACAATTCTTGATGACTCCCTTGTTCCTTATATTCATAGTGGCATATTCCTTATGCCATAAGGAATCCAGCTGGACAATGCAACCCAGAACCAGAAGCTTTGCTGCATAGCCCAATAGGCTGGGGAATGGTGTTTACCCATCTCCATGTACGGAATTTCTTCCTGAATTACTATTATATGCTCCCATGTTCTATAGTATTTTTTACTGAGTCATGAAACCTGGCTACCATCAGTCTTCAGAATGGTATTTGAATTTCCAAGAGACTGTTTCACTCTCTCATATCTCTTCTACACAATCCCTTGTTTGATCTAGTCACTACTAGTATACTAGTTTGTGCTTAAAGATATGCCCAGGATCTGCTTTTGTCATTCAAAGTATTTATTGGATGCCCACTTTAGGAAAAACAGTGTACTGACATGTAACACCATAACATTTAAATAGCTTAATGGAGATATTTTAACAGACAAAATCTTTAGGGAGAAAATAGCTCCACATAAAACTATAAGAGATATTCCCATTTTTAAATTGTTTTGAGTAAATATTAAGTAAGGGAGATTTAAAACTTTCTCTAAGTTTTCTCCCACTAATTCAGCTGCGACTGAAATTTTTGACAATTAGTCGAAACAAAATATTTGTTTAGTTCTTTCTTTGATATGACAGTATGTAGTGTAAGTTTATCAAAAATTCTCATTCTGTTTCCATTAATTTTCATTATTTTAAATACTTTCTACCTACATTAACTTGACACTAAGTTATAAAATAGTAAGTTGTATAAACCCATGGTTCTCGGAATCAGAAGTTCTGAATCTGATATTCTAATTCTGAAATCCAGCATAATTTTGAGCAAGTACCTTAGCTGTCCTGGAACTCAGTTTTTAAATCCAGAAAGTGGGTATTTTTTGAACCACAAATATGTGTACCAGTTATTAGGTCACTCAAGATACTCTCTAGAAGATACAAGCATAATAAACAGCAAGGCAGTCTGTTGAAAAATTCACATGCCATCTGTTACTTAGAAAAGTCTAAATACTTAGCCATTCCTTCAGAGGTGTTCTGTAATCTGTTAGAATACATACACACATGCACACTCCGTTTAATAATACATTATTTAAATATTCTTTTACTTATTTACTTTCTACCTTATGTCAAATAATGTACTTCCCCTATACAGCATGCAATGCTTAAAAATAGGGATGCATTCTGAGAAATGCATCTTTGGGTGATTTTATCATTGTGCAAACATTATAGAGCATACTTACATAAGCCTAGATGGAATAGTCTACTACATACCTAGACTATATGGTACAGCCTATTGCTCCTTGACTATAAACCTGTACAGCATGTTACTGTACTGAATACTGTAGGCAATTGCAACATACTGGTAAGTATTTGTATATCTAAACATAGAAAAGGTACAGTAAAAATGTAGTATTATAATCTTATTGGACCACTATCATATTCAGGCCATTGTTGACCAAAACACTGTTGTGAAACATGACTGTATATGGATTAAATCATGATTCCTCATCTATTTTAGAATTCTTTACTAAGTGTCTTCAGTTAGGGATCATTTTCTTCTTTTCAGTATAAACACCTAAAGTATTTAATATAAAAATCTGTTGCTATAGCAAAGTGTCCCACTAATTTATTAAAAGAATAAGTACAACAAATGCTTTTTATTTTCAAAATAAAGTTTCTCAACCATAAGAATTAGTAAACTCTTGTTAGAAGGGTTAACACTAACTCTAAGGCTAATTTTTTTCAAAGTGACAAACATCTATATATTACAAGATGTCAGAATTTTGAAAGCTGTTATGCAGACAAAGCCTCAATTTCATGGAATTTATTATGGCATTTATTGCAACTTTATGGTATTTTCAGAATCTAAATTCAAAACTATGATGATGTAGAGTATATGATTCATGCTTTTGGTATATAATGTACATATTCCCACTCCCCCATACACAGAGCTTTTGTTTTTTAATAAACACATACCAGAATATTACAGATTATGTACATCATAAATAGACTTCATATTTGACATATTCAAATATATCAGATGGTTTCCTCATCTAAATAAATCTGTAACATGTTTTGGACACTTAAGATCAAAACATATTAGAAGCATGTTGTGACGGGGAGAATATAGGACAAGGACAATTCTGTAGTGAGCACCATAATATAACAATTATTAGCATCAATCATGAAAAAATTCAGTCCATACCCCACCCAACGTAATATCTCTCATCACAGTGGAGTAGAATGCAGACTACAGAGAATGTGAACTAAGGCTCCATAGACAAACATGGCAGAGGAGGCAGTTGAGCTGTCTTGGGCATATTAAGAAAACAAGCTCATTTTTAAGTTTGAGCTTAGGTTGGTTATATTTTTAAGTTATCTTTCTGAAAGCATTTCACAATTTATTAACATCATTTTTCAGGTTTCAAACTTTGTATTTATTGAATATGTCTTTACCCTAATGCTGTGGTCCCCAACCCCCGGGCCACAGATCAGTACCAGTCTGTGGCTGGTTAGGAACCAGGCCACACAGCAGGAGGTGAGTGGCAGGCGAGCCAGTGAAACTTCAGACAGCCACTTCCCATTGCTCACATCACTGCATAAGCTCTGCCTCCTGTCAGATCAGCCAGCGCATTAGAGTCTCAAACGAGCACAAACGCTATTGATCATGCACCCTACTGTAAACTGCACATGCGAGGGATCTAGGTTGCGTGCTCTTTATGAGAATCCAATGCCTGATGAGCTGAGGTGGAGCTGAAGTAGTGATGCTAGTGTTAGGTAGTCTGTGGAAAATTTGTCTTCCATGAGACTGGTCCCTGATGCCAAAAAGGTTGGGGACCGCTGCCCTAAAGAATCTAATACAGGCTGGGCGCGGTGGCTCACGCCTGTAATCCTGGCACTCTGGGAGGCTGAGGTGGGCAAATCATTCAAGGTCAGGAGTTCGAAACCAGCCTGAGCAAGAGCGAGACCTCGTCTCTACTAAAATAGAAAGAAATTAATTGGCCAACTAAAAATACATAGAAAAAAAAATTAACTGGGCATGGTGGCGCATGCCTGTAGTCTCAGCTACTCGGGAGGCCGAGGCAGTAGGATTGCTTGAGTCCAAGAGTTTGAGGTTGCTGTGAGCTAGGCTGACACCATGGCACTCTAGCCCAGGCAACAAAGTGAGACTCTGTCTCAAAAAAAAGAAAAAAAAAAAGAATCAAATACAGAGGCACTTTGCTAATCATATATTAGTTTGTAACAGGATATACTGCAATTACCATGGCAACTATATAATATATATATATTTTTTGCTAACTTGGAATTTTTTTAAGATTCTTTAAACTGACATTTTCAAATCTTGAGCTCTAGTGAAGATGATTTCTACCTCTCCACATTGTTAAAAGTTGAATTAATCTTTTCAGAGAGTTTTGGGTGTGGTTAATTTTTTGTATTGGGATACTTCAACTTAGAATTTGAAATTCAAACCATCAAGAAAACAAGGCATGTAGAACAATAATATTCTCAATCTTTTTTCTGACTGTAAGACATGAATATAATATATATTTCATATCTACCTCATAAAATATTCTAACGTTCCCAAGCCACATTAAAATGAAAAATAAGATGGTATTAAGATGTAGCTTGTATCAATAGAACCCAAGAATAATTGGGACAAAGATATTTCTGCATAAGTATTATGATAAGCTCAGATGGAGTTGCCACAGGAAAGGTAGATGGTAGGAACATGAAAGACTAATGAAATCATAATTTCAAGAATAAAGCTACTGATGATGAAGGGTACAGATTAACTTTGTATATATGTAGTCATTGATAACATATCAAGCTACGCCCATATCCAAACTTAAGTGCCAGTGTAGTACATTTTATCTATAAAAACAAAGTGATACATATGTTATAGAACTTGGCTACCACTGAACTGTGTTAAAATGTTGCTGTATCTTTTAAGATAAGATTGTGCACTAAACCTACCATAAAAATATAAAAATCAGATTTGTGGCTGTTAAAAAATTAAAACCAAGGAACATAGGACATTTCTGAAGACATGGATTAGGTACCTGGAAATGGGGTGCTGCCATAACAAATAACTAAAAATGTAGGAGTGGCTTTGGAATTAGGAAGTGGGTAGAGGCTGGAAGAATTTTGAGGAACATGATAGAAAAATTCTAGATTGCTTTGAACAGCCTCTTAGTAGAAATATGGACGTTAAAGACTCTGCTGGTGGAGACTCAGTAGAATGTGAGGAGCATATTATTTGGAACTAAAAGAATGGAAATCCTTGTTACTTAGTGGCAAAAAGTTTAGTGGAATTGTCTTCTTCAGTTATATGGAAAAAAGAACCTGTAAAAGATGAACTAGCATACCTAGCTGAGGAGATTTCCAATTGAAGTGTTTAAAATGTGGCTCGTTTGTTCTTGCTGCCTAGAGCAAAATATCAAAGGAAAGAGATAGATTAAAGTAAACTATTAAACAAAAAGGAATTCAGGCTTGATGATTTGGGAAATTCTTAGCCTATCCAGATGACAAAAGGTCCTAAAATTAACAGGTTGTTTCTGAAAGTGTAGCATAGAGGAAAAAAGGGTGTGGTTGTAAAAGATTTGTAGACATGCCCTCTATCTAATGAAGAGTATCTCTGTGTCATCCACAAGAGACCCTCAAAGTTTTTGAGAAAATTATATTAGTAGAAACACTTCCAGCTTAGACTGAAAGGAACAGAGAGACAAAGCAAAAGGAGGCTGTTAGGGCCCCAGAATTTTACTTACAGGAAGCAGGTTGATGAAACTACTCAACTTCACACATATGCTACTGTTCATGAAAAAAGAAGGATGACTCAAAAGGCAGAACTAATAGTCCAGAGGGCAGGACTGATCCAGAACGTATCCAGTCTCTGCATAAGAGTGTGCTTGACTGGATTCTCTGCTTAGGGTCTCACCAGGCATTGATAGGCTAGACCAAGGGTGGAGAACCTGTGGCCTCAAGGCCACATGTGGCCCTCCAAATCCCCAAGTGCGGCCCCTTGACTGAATCCAAACTTCACAGAAGAAATCCCTGGAAATTTGTTATGCAGCAATAGGAATATAGTATAGATATTAAACTTAGGTCCACTAAAAGATTCTAAAGAATTTAGTTCACACTATTTAAAAGAAAAAACAAAGTAGTTCCTTGAGATTTTTATGTACACCCACTCCTAAACTGTTTACGAAATGCTTGCTCTGAAAACAGTTTTTTAAATGCTATATTCTCTAGATGGTTTCTGTTAAGTTATAAATGCATACATTCCTGGATGCAGGAACTTGCCAGTTATTTTCTACTTTAAAACCATCTTACTGTACACTTAGAGAAATGGATTTCAAGTCCCCTCTTCAGAGCCATACCTGTACGCAGGGCATTGTGCAATTTCCCATCTCTTACTTTTGTTAAGTAACTCTTAATATCATTCACTGAATTGTTTATCCTATGGAGAAATTCCATGTATTAACCTGAACCTGTAGTACCACTTCAAAGAAAAGGTCCATTTTTTCTCATCACATCAGAACACAATTAAATCTCCAAATGGAGGGAAATAGTGTGGCCTATATTTAAGTTTTTAAACATATATCTGGGATATGAGTTGAGGGTTGTGAGGATGGCCATGGTAACATTGAAGAACATGTTAACTCAAACCATTTTGTTTTCTTTAAGAGCTGCAAAAGAAGGTTTAGGGAAATAGGAATGGGAGTTGTATAGTGTTCTAAGAATTTGCCAAAATACTGGACAAAGAAGTGATAGGCCAAGGAGGGAAGCCTAAAGCTCTCTTAGAAGAAATTTATGCTTGCAATTTTTTTTTAAATTTTGAGTAAAGAAACTAATAATTTTATGCTCCCACTTTAAAGGATACTGCATCCGTCAGGATTCACCTGCAGAGAACAAATCCATATTAGCTAATTCAATAAGAAAGGGATTTATTAGAATGTATTAATGACGTATATAATAAGTATATAATAAATGAGTTATTAGAATAGTTGAAATGGCTGAAAAACAAACTTTGGCTTGAGTTCCTAGATATGATGTCTAAAGCCCTGTTACAGAACTGGGCGGCTAAAGGAGCTGCTGTTGCTGCCATAAGGAAGCATCAACACCCTGCACCTCTGCTACAAATGATAGCAACACAACCGCATGCCTTAGGCTCCAGGTCTCTGCCATGTTACCTAATTTAGCATTTCTAAATAGTGGAACATAAATCATATCTGGAATCTTAGCAGCAAGAGTTTTAAGGCTTTCTGGGAAAGAATATTACAAGAAAGTTGGCATAGTTGTTGGGCATAGTTGTGGCACAACCCACAGTATCTCCCAGAGGGGTCTAATGATTTAAATTAAGAAGACCTTGGAAAGCCATTTCATTTAGGAAAGCCAAATTCTTCATTTTGGAGGTAGTAAAAAAAGATCAGATACCTACAGGGTGATTTTTCCTCTGAATCTTCCTAATTTCAGATTTTATTAAGATTTTTTTAAATGATAGCTTAATTTTTTTCATTATAAGTTCCCTATTGAGTGATCAATATTAAATTAAATGAAGATAAACATCATATTATTTTCATTGTCATTTATTTTATGCTTATGTAAAATTTGCTTTATCTTATTAGCATAGGTCTGCAAAGTTTTCTAGTCATTTGTAACTTACAGTAAGAGTTCACCTATATCATGAGACAATGGTTTATATAAAATATTATTGTCCTACACCCCAAACGGTATATAAGGCCTCTCCCCCTTCAAACGGAGGCAACTTCTGGGCCCCCCTCCCTTGGGACCCCAGAACCTCATCCAGGAGTGTATAATAAAGCTACGTGGTTTGCCCCCCCCCCAAAAAATAAAATAAAATAAAATATTATTGTCCTGAGATGAGAATCCTACTTACAAGCATTTTTTGGCATCAACCCTCCTCTTTATTTGAACTAGCTTCAAAAATGCTAATGTCAAAAATAACATCAGCTTACAATGGGCTTACAGCAGTGATGGTAGTTTTAGTAACTGAGTCAACCTTAGGCCAAGTGCCATTTGCTGGCTCAAGTCATATGTTAGGGTATTATTTTCTGTGACTTACCATCTAAAGCATTAGGGCTTATATATAGGTAGTCACGAAGAAGAGTAGAAATCAGTAGTGGTGAACAGTCTCTTCCCTGCTGTAACATACGCAAAAAAAGTAGGTATATTTTATAAAGTGTATGGTGATGAGTTGACAATGACTAAATTAGCATTGCTGCCATTTGAGAGTGAGCACTGGACCCTTTGCAATAGCTTTGAGTATTGTTCATTAATGAAACCTGATGAAATTAACCACTTCTTATTCTACTGTTTATTTAGATTTATTTGTGTGACTACCAAATTCAGTTGAAGTTAGAGCTGCTTAATAACAATAACAAATTACTAATCTAAACAAACTACCAATCTATATGTACTAGCAGGCTAAGGGCTAAAAGGAAAGCCAAAGCAAGCTCAAAGCAAGTAACGGGGGAGTCGAGTGAATTTTTTTAACCTTTGCCCTCCCCTAGGAAATGATCTTGTTTTCTTTGGTCTTCCTTTTTGCCGGCTTTTCTTTTTCAGAGTTGAAATACATCTGCCTGGTTGTTTTTCCTCCCCCTTCCCCTTTCCCATCATTATTTATGTGCCCTGGAAGTGGAAATTGTAATTTGGAGTAGGTGACTACTACATGTGTGCACTTTTAACTTGACAGCTGAAAGATTATGAAGGAAGATGGCTGTAACTAAGGTGACAATTTAGCTCAGCTTGCTTAGGACCTTCCTGGTCATTGCCAAATAGCATTCCCTTTCATTCTCCAAACTGTCCTGGTTTGAATAATAAATTACATGGTCACCCTAGTTATAAGTAAGATGAATTAAAGGATTGTATAGAAAAGTGTAGCAATGTTCTCTAAAAATGTTGACAGTAGTTAACATTTTGGTAGAACCGGGTTAAGCTAGTCCCTTATTAATACCTACAAGGACAGAATTGCCTTTCCTGACATTTGGGTTTCTGTGCACACTTCAGAATGATGCTATCTTTTGGAAGTGTTTTTGAGTATTTAAGTAATTGTTCTTGTGTATATGCATGAAAGTTGAACTGACCGATATTCTTGTAAATTTATAATAAATGAGAGGATATTTTCAATTCAATGATTTAAGAAAAATAATCCTAATGAGAATTTTTATTTGAAATTGTATTTCAGAAATATAAATGGAGATTTAATCAAATATATACACCATGGCTTTTTAAAAAATAATTTTTTCAAGGATACTATTGTTGCTAATAATTTTTGGTAAAGAAAATGTATTTAAATGGAAAATGGAATATTTGAAATGCTCAGCAATCAGAATAAAAATTAATAGAGTAGTGACTTCCAGATGGTTTAATATTCTTTTCCATTTATAATTTCTGAATTTTTTGTTATGTTTCAGTGTTTATTATCGTTTAAAGAAAATTTTTCTTGCCTCAAACCAGATTTTCATTCCCATTGATAGCAAGTAATTCATTTTTATCATAATGAAAACAATCTTAATATTTTGGGAGAATTTAATTGAATCCTAGAGAAGTTATTTTCTTTGTCTTCCTTTCTAACAGTAACTTTTTATGCAAGGTTGAATAAATAAAGCTCACTGGTTTTAGGGTTCCCAAGTAGGTCATAACAGACGGTATTCCCACATGAAAATTCTCAATGTTCACTTATAATGTACTTAATATAAGGTTGTAGGGACTTTTGAGAAGCCATCAGGGCCTGGTATCAATAAAAAAAAGACACAGAGGAATAAAGCATTTGATTAAAGTTGCATAAGCAGTTTAGACATATAGCTTTCAACTGGAGCTAACATACTTTCAGTTTATTTTTTTAACCTGTTAATAATTCACATAACGCAACAACCCCCTCTGGACCATGAAACATTAGAACATAATTCCAAAGAAGTTTTTATAGTACATTATTTTCCGTAAAAATATTCTCCAAGATCTTACAGTATACTTTTCTTTAGTGTTCTTCTTCCCAATTACTAAATATTGACACTTTTCCAGGGTAGAATTTGCTGTGGGGTTCTGCTGTGGTAAGGTGACATGGGGTTAATCACAATGACATGCTTCCATTCTCAGTTTATTAATGAGGTACACTTATTGCCAAAGGAAAGTGTTCTATGAAAAAAGGAGAGCCCATGTTTTGATTGTTAGGATTGAATTGTGTGTTTTAGCCATCCAACTAAGTCTATTAAATTACAGTGGTCAGTGATTTACTTATGAGTTATAAAAATGATAGTTAAGTTATTTAAAGAAGCAGATTTTTTTCTTCAAGTAGACATTATGTTTGTCTATCTGAACAAGCAGAGGAAAAGGGTGTAGAGAGCTTTTAACTGTATCACAACTGAGAGAGATCTACATGTTTTCTAGAAGACAATGTAAAAGGGAGGAAGAGCTGGGAAAGAGCCAGTCTTGAGATTTGTGTCACTTTTAAGGGGATTCATAACTGTTTATTCTTCATAAATGGAGTATGTACAGGTTTCAGTGGTTTAAGTTTTGAAAAGATATTGTTCCTGACCAAATTGCCATCACAAGATACCTAATCACATTGCTGCTAACACCACTACATTTTTTCATTAAGGACTACAGGTCATGCTCTGGACCTGTTTTCCACTAAGGAAAAAGAAAATTAGCTGATACTTGAAGTCACTGGAGCAGAAGGAACCCTGGGGTCCAAGTGATCTTATGGAATGGATCCTGGAGGGAGATTTGAGATTCAGCTCACAGCTGACACTTGATAAATCACTGAAAGTCTCTTCCTAAGCCTCAGTTTATCTGTTAATAAGACTGACCCACACATTTCATCATATCCAATTTATAAAGAGAAAAGAGAGAATCTATGTGAACCCTCAAGGAGGACTAGGTCTTAGTGTTAAGTAGCAGAGCAAAGTATAAAAACCAAGCAGAAAGATAAGGGCCAGTGGCTTTACTCTCCACTCCAAAGCCTCACCAGGTTCTGAGGTCACCATCTGGGTAGAACAGTCTTGAGGTGCTTTTAAATTAGCCCCACTTAGAAGAGATTAAGTTAGAGTTTCATTAGCAGAGAGCAACTATCTAGGGATGAATGTTATGCAAAGTCTTTTAAGAAAAGCAGAATTAGCCAGGCCAACCTCTGGCTCCCACTGGGTTCTGTCTGCTTGGGAGTCATATCCACGAAGCTCTTTAATTGCTGTCTTTAGTTTTCTAGCCAATAAGGTATATATTCTACTCAAAGTAAAACATGTTCTAATAAAAATATTCCCATTTTCCTTAATCCAAGAACCACTGGGAAGCTGAAACAATTTCTTTTTGAAACCACACTGTACATATAATATAGAAAGGACTGAGGGAATATTTTAAATTGCATGGAACAAATACAAAATATATTAATACAATGAAAATAATTTTTAAAAACCATAAAAGAATTTCCTATGATTACAAATAAATTTTCTAAGGGTTTGAATATGTGTGTGTACATATATGTGTGTGCATGTCTCTAAAAGCTCATTAAACCTTAACTTTCTAGGACTGTTGCTACTATCAGTCATCATAAGTAAATGTGAATCAGGTAAAACATTCATCTAAAGGGAAAGTTGGAATAATCAAATAATATGTAGCATTAAACATGTAAAATTCTCAGAAGGGGAGCAGAAAGGGAATTTAAAATGGAGAAATAACCACAATTTATTGAACACTACCACATTCTGTATGGTAAAACAATGGTAAAAACAGGTGCCAGGCATTGGTCTGAAACCTCATGTATGCATTGTCTCATGTAATCCTATGAAACAAATTCTATAATAACATACTCCCCATCTTACAAATGAGATATCTGAGACACAAAGAGGTTTACTCACTTGCCTGAGGTCTCTGAAGTTGTGGAACATGAGTTCTAAGCCCAGTGGTCTGGCTGTAGGGTCTGTACCCCTCTCACTCAATCCTGATAGTCCTGGAAGGTGGGCATCATCCACTGATGTAGATAATGGTTTCCCCATTGCAGGGGGTAGCAGCAGAGAATCAGAGGGGTTAGGTGACTTCTCCAGGGTCACATACAGACAGACCCTATGCAATAGCAGGCAGGGATGTTAACCCAGGCTTTTTCAGACATGTACTTTCCACTATACCATGCTAAATTTTTCTCCATTATAAGTTTTGTTCTTGTGTTGACTGTTTCATGAATACTGAGTTGGATTTCTGACTAAAATTAGATCTGCCTCACAAAAGAAAAATCAGCAGATCAACACTAGGTTTCAGGCTGCAATATGCATTCACATCACAATAGCATCCTCTTTTCAAATTGGCCCATTGCATAGCTTTCCAGAAGACACAGTTTCACAGATCTGCTTGTAGTCCAATGACTAAACTGATAGTGTCTCATTGACATTCTTCCTTTCGATCATGGAGCTAGTATGGTAGGGTAATTATTTCTAACTCCTGGGACCCTCTAGTAAAATATTCACATATCAGGTTTGGTATCAGTGGGTATATACAAATAGGAAATAGACATGGAATTTAGGCTTTACCAGGGTGAGCGAGAACAGCCATTTCTGTCCCCTTTGGGGGACATGGAAGAGCTGTGGATTAAAGAAATGTTAATACTACTTCCCAGCTAGCCCACTTCAGAAACTAAACTCATGCTCTCCCTTTCTTTTGTTCTCTTCTTTGGTGTTCTTCTTTCCCTAAGGAATATGTGTGCCTGAGCAGCCATACCTAGTTTGGATTTGATGGGAGAATGGACAGGAAGCTGGATCATTTGGTCCCTGGCTCTCTGCTGACACAGGCAGAATCTGAGCCAGTTAGACCAGAGTTAAGCCCCCTATTCATTTCATGTATGTCATTGAGCAGCTAGAGAGTAATGATGATTTGTATTCACTTTTGGCATCATGTCTGAGAGGCAAACTGACAAGTGACAAGAAAATTCAAAATTAAAGCTGACATGCCTTCCTTAATTCTTCCCGAAGTGCTTGGATATGATTATTATTTAATGCTTCTTTGTCACTGTAAATATATGGGGTACCAATCAACACATGAAATTGTTCCAGATAGTAGAAACTTCCCTGAAAACTGAAACCAAAATGTGAAAACTACCAGAGAGACTGGAGGCTTGGGGTCAAGTGGAAGCAGATTTCTGAAATCCTCAGGTGCACAGTAATGCAGAGCTCTCTCTCTACAGAGCTGGGCGGAGTTTTGCAAGAGTTCTTGTCATTCTCTGACATTTTCCTTCTGTGTCTAGCCCTAAAGCTCAGCCGTATCATCACATTTTCCTTTTCAGATCCACCACCATTGATGGTGAGTCAGGAACATCATGCGTGTATACAAAGGACAGTGCATTGTAGCATTTGAAGAGGGAAAAGAAAAAAGTCTTCAGTCACTAGGCAGGCTGACCTCTGGGCTGTCAAGTAAATTATGCCAGTCCAGGATGTCTGCTCAGAGGAGCATTGTGGTGTGGCATGTGATGAATGAGTGGTTTTCATGGCCTCGACTCCTTCTCAGGAGAAAAACATAATGATTTCCAAGTCAGAAAATGATTTTAGCAATTGTGGTGGGTAAGTGTGACAGAACTCAAATACCACCCCCATCTTCCTGCTTGCATGAGGAATGGCAGCACTGGGTCTTGACTTGTATGATGTTCAATATGAAGATGAAAAAAATAATCTTCCCTATTCATTTCCCCTCTTTGAAATAAAAATTTGCCCAAGCAGAACAGGGTTTCTTTATATCAGAAGTTTTGCTGATCCAGAGAGAAGAGTTTGAAAAATGCTCACCTTTCCAATGGAGGTTAGAAACTGGCATTGACAAAACAGCACCCACTTCTCACCTTACCTCAGTGTAGTAAGTCTTTTCATATTCGAGCACCCTCAACTCCTAAAGCCATGTGAAGGACCACTTTACCTTTTAAGAGACTCTAAACATAGGGTAGGTTTGTTTTTGTTTTACTTCATAGATTTAAGAATGGGATTTATTATTAGAAGAAAATAGAAGTTGAATATTCATAGAACTCTTGATCCTCTTATGAGCAGTAGACTTGGAAGAAACCTGGGCTTGGAGAGAATTTTTTTTAATCTTTTCTTTTTCTTGTGCTCTTGGGAATGATGTTAAGTTCTACCATCTGTAGGACATGTGCATTTTAAACCTCTTTTACTTATAAGCTTCAGCTCTTTGGGGAAGTTGTTTTTTTTTAAAATTTATGTTACCTAAATAACAGAAATTGGCTTCCCTCTCACATAGTCTCTGCATTATTAAAATGCTGCTTGTTGTGCAGAACCTTAATGGGCTCTTCAGGGCCTTTACATATTAATCTATATACAAAGAACTATTAAACTGTCTCAAATAAAACAGATTCACCAGTTAAGTGTTCTGTTTTACTTGAATGAAAAGGACAAGCTAGTTATCTTCATGGTCATTAAAAAAAATTATAATCTACTACAAAGGTACATATAAGGCAACTTAGTCACAGAATTCCAGGAAAGTCCTAGAGTTTATTACTCTCTCTTTTTAATTCTCATCTTTAAAAATCCAAACAAACTAAAATAATTTTAATCTATTATTGATTATTTAATATAAAATACTTAGAGTAAATTCTTAATCCAAGACAGGTTTTGCTTGTCTCAGAAGGTAAGAATAAATTCAAGTAATACATCTTTTTAAATGATCTAGCCCACTTTTTCTCTTAACCAAAAAGGGTTAATAGTTCCTCATCAAATATTTACTTAAATATTTAATATTAAAACTTTGTTGAACCAAGTTAGCAACCTATAAAACTGGGCCCTGGGTGCCCTCCTTTTAAGAAGAGGGGGTGGCAGCCCAATATAGCACTAAAAGCCCTAGTTTAAAAGTCAGGTGCAACAGCTATAGCTTCTGTTCTTCACTCTGTCACTCATCACATGAGTGACCTTGGGCAAGCCATTTAACTTCTCTGGGCCCTATTTGCTCATTGGTAATAATAGTGGTTTGGACTAGATTCATTCAACAGATTTTATTGGGCTCCTGATATGTGCCATGTTTTGGTGAGACATAAAAATATTAAAAGCAGCCCCTATCTTCAAGAAGCTAAGAGTTTAACAGAAAAGACATCTATAAAAACCAATGCATACAAAAAATGGTTTTGAGACTATTATGGAAATTTGTGTACACTGGGGGCAGCAAAAGAAAAGTGGTTAGCCCTATCTGGGTTTAGGTGAAAGGGAGAGGAGATTGACAAAGACTTTACAGAGAAGATGCTTGAACTGAGTTTGAATGCCATTGTCCACATGAACAGGGGACGGAAAGTGTAAGAGCACAGACCTGTAGGAGTGAGTCAGCATAAATCCCCAGGATCTAATAGTGGTACTTTATGGCTGAAATGTAAATATAAGATGAATTATGTAAGGGATGCCTGGAAAAAGTTGAAAAGGATTTACACAACATGAGGATTCTAGATTTTGTGAGAAGCCATATGTATACGTATTCGTATATGTATTCTAGAATGATCATTATGGCAAAGTATGGCAAAGCCTTGGCAAGGGCAAAGATTAAAGGCAGGGAAATCAGTTAGAAGGCTGTTTCAGAGGCACAGGAGAGAGATGATGAAGGCGATAGCAGTAGCCATGGAATGACAGAAAAAGAACTTTAAGATGCGAGGAAAGTGATTCCTCTAAAATCACTGAATAAATGAAGGGAGAGGAAAGAGAAAGAAAGTCTCTAACATCTCTTTTAGCTTTCATCTGCCATGAGTCAAATATTCCGAGTCTGCTAGATTACATACTGAAATCTCTCAATTCAAGAGAGAATCTTCATAAACACATTTAATGGAAATATATTTTTAGAGCTTCATAAAATGTGTTATTGTTTTGAGTTCTTGCTTTTAAACTATTGGAATCATTCTGTTTTTAAAAGGAGCTCTATAATGTTGGTGCAGAATGAGTCAGGTATTAAAGTTAATCTTTTATTCAAAAGACATACCATAGACAAGTAAATAGATGCTGTGAAGTCACCCTGAATCATTTGGCATACTATGAAAAGGCAAAAACAATCCATTTGTGCTTACATTCAGAAATTCCATGAGGTAGGTTAACATAAATAGCCAGGAGACTCTGAGAAACAAGGGCAGCCTATAAGCAGCATTCACAACTGACCTGAAGTCAGAACTCATGCTAATTTTTTTTTTTTTTTACTCTGAGTACATTTGTTACTTAGCCTACCATACACACTGTCTTTACATTATTTCAGTACTTTCTGCAAAATTTCTTGGAAGTATATCTCTTTGTTTTTTTGTTTGTTTGTTTGTTTTTGAGACAGAGTCTCACTTTGTTGCCCGGGCTAGAGTGCCGTGGCGTCAGCCTAGCTCACAGCAACCTCAATCTCCTGGGTGATCCTCCTGCCTCAGCCTCCCGAGTAGCTGGGACTACAGGCATGCGCCACCATGCCCGGCTAATTTTTTCTGTGTATATTTTTAGTTGGTCAATTAATTTCTTTCTATTTTTAGTAGAGACGGGGTCTTGCTCAGGCTAGTCTCCAACTCCTGACCTTGAGCGATCCGCCCGCCTCGGCCTCCCAGAGTGCTAGGATTACAGGCGTGAGCCACCACGCCCGGCCAAGTATATCTCTTTGATCCCATCCCATTCATCCAGCCCACCCAGAACACACCAATAAGGTGGCTCTGGCCACCAATGTCTTCCTAATTTCTAACTCTAGAGGATGTGACTCGCTCCTTACCTTGCTTGACCTTTATGCTATGTTTATGAAACTCTCCTCATTTGTTCTAGGTGACGTCAGGATTGCCCTGATTTTCCCTCACCTCTGTCCACTTTGTCACTGTCAGGCCTATGGGCTCCTCTTTTAAACTCTATGCTCTCCCTGGGTCAATTCATCTACATACATGGCTTTTATATGTAGGTGGTATCCATTCTTCTGGCCTGCATCATGCCCTTATGTTTCAGAAACAAAAATCTAACTTTATATTAGACATCTACACCTGGTTGTCCCTCAGGCAAACTCAAATTCAACACATCCAAAACTGAACTCCTTCTTCCCTAAACCTTGGCCTTTTGTGATCACAGTCTCATATCCTGTCATGACTAGATCCCTCCTTTCCTCTGTAGACATATGCATCCTTTCCAACTTCCCTCTCATATATACCACCCCACTCTAAGCATGCTAAACCACCTTTAATCCTCCAGATGTGTTGTACTCATTATAAACTCTGAGCCTTTCCACATGCTCAGAGGCCTTCTTGATACACATATAAAACAGATGTATACACACAATTATTTACTTTATCTGGCTGAATTTTACTGAAATTTCAGGCCTCTGTCAAGGAGTTACCTCCTCCAGAAAACTTTCCTGACCCTAGACTCATGTTGTTCAGTGCCTATATTTTGTTCCTTATACTCTATTGCAGCAGTTCTCAACAGGGTGGTAGGAAGATGATTTTACCCCCAGGGGACATTTGACAATGTCTGGAGAGATTTTTGGTTGTATTACAAGGGGTTAGGCGCTACTGACATCTAGTGGGTAGAGGTCTGGGATGCTACCTACATCCCTGTAATATCCTATGATACATAGCCCCGCACAACACAGAAATATTTAGTTCAAAATGTCATTAATGCTGAGATTGGGTGAAGAAGATCATGTCCTCTGTCTTTGAAGGAGTCTTCCAAAAAGTATTTCTGCTGTAGTGAATATGCTCCTCTGCAAATTCTTTAAGACCTAGCATCTTAGACTACAAAGGACAGAAATGTTGTAGCATTTAAAGAATGCATTTTACTGTTCTATATCTATCTATTAATAACATCATTTTATGGCCTCTAAGTTTGTGTATGTATTCTCAAATATATTTATTATATTTTAATATAGACTTCCAGAATTGGAGCTCATTAGTTCTGATACTCAAAAATTATTTTATTTTTAAAATCACATTATTCACTGATAGGGACTGGAAACAGTAATATCCCAATAGCAACGAGCACACCTAACACCCAGACTTAGGTTTCTAAATACCATTTTTAATAAAAGAGACCAGATTAGGATTAACATCACAAGTGATAAGTCATATTGTTATCATATATCCATTTAGTATCATGTGATAAAAAGGGCACTTTATTTTTATGTCTGTGATATTCTTTTAAAAAAACTCATTATAATTCAGCTATGAGAAAAACATTAAACAAGCCCAAACTGAGGGATATTTACAAAATAACCTGACCAATAGTCATTAACTTTTCAAGGTTATGATAAAAAAGGAACAACTGAGAAATTGTCACAGACCAGAGGATACTAAGGAAACATGATGGGCAGAGAAAGGGCATTAGTGAAAAAAGCTAGTGAAATATAAAGAAATAAAGTCTGGAATTTAGTTAATAAAAATTTATCATTATTAGTCTATCTTTTTATAAATTTAGCCATTCCACAATGTATACATATATCAACATATTATGTTGTATACCAAAAATATATAAAATTTTTATTTGTCAATTAAAAAACAACATTGGTTTCTTAATATTGGCAAATTTATCATGGTAATATAAGATGTTAACATCAGAGGAAACAAGGTAAGAAGTACATGAGACCTCTATGTATTACTTTGTAATTTTTCTATTAATTTAAAATTATTCCAAATTATAGTTTATTTTAAAAATACAAATTACTGGTACATGTTGAGAACTTGTTATGTTAAATTGCATAGGGCATTATCTACAGTAGATGCATTTGAATATAATCTCCACATGTGTAGGGACATTGCCTAGTTTGCTCTCTGCTGTATCCTCAGGGTCCAAAGGAGTACCTACAGATAACACCAGGGGGGGAAATGAACATACACAAAAATCTCTTTTCTGTTTCTGAGTTATTGTGGTTTTTTTCAGTGTATTATTCTATAAATTGTTAGAGCATCCTGACTAGCCCTCCCTTTCACAGCCTAGAAGAATCTGTATACTTTTCTCCATAATTTTCCTAAATATCACATTTTATAATAAGGGGTAGGTCCTGGAAGAATTGGTATTTGACTGCCAGTTTCTTTATTTGAAAAATAAGAATTTGTAGCACTGATTCTAATCCAAGAAAATTGAAGCCTTTTAATAATCCTATGAGATTAATGTATCAGAGATTAGAAAGCTGCACAGTTCTAATTTTCTATAAATTAGTCATTTTTTATTAGTATAAAAAAGATCTAATGGAAAAGGTACTTGATTAAAATCCCAGCCTCACCACTTAACTACCTGCGTGATTATAAGGACGTTCTTTAATCTCTATAAGCCTAAATTTGCTAGTAAAACTGGGGTAGTAATACCTCACAAGGTATAGGTACAATCCTCTATTAATGAAAATACAGGGTATATTACTATAATAAGAGCTCAAGAATACAATGGCTCTCGCAAGACAGAGGCTTGTTTCTTTCTCACCTAACAAACCAGAAAATGGCATGAGAGCTTGTTGGAAGCCCTGACTACTCCATCTTATTGCTTAGGCACCTGGGGTCTGCAATCCTTTTTTGTAGGCTCAACTTACCACTACTTGCACATTCCAAGCTACAGGAAGGAAGAAATCTAGAGGAAACTCACCTTTCCTTCTAAGAGCATGACCTGGAAGTTATTAATTCCACTTGATCTCATTGGCCAGAACTTACTTAGTCATGTGATCCCTGCTAGTTGCAAAGGAAGCTGGGATATGTTTACTTTAGTAAGGAAGCAGTTTGCTGAGGTAATACGTATGGTTTCATGGAGATTGGCAAGACAGTTCCTGCTGTGGGCACCTGGAATAGTGCCTCACATGGAATAAATGTTCACCAAATGATATTTTCATTAAATCATCAGGAAGATAATTGGTGTGACAGGAAAAGGTAGGTAAAAACATTTTAACCAACATTATACTTGTTGGTTCAATTATTCAGAATTAAGGATGGTCCTTCCTAGGAGGCTATGTTTGTATTTGAAAACTTGCTTATATTTTCGTAAATTAAAACACAACTCCCAAGAAATAAGATTTATATTCATCCTAAGGAAAATAAGCTGAAGAAGTAATTTTTTAAATTGCGTTTGTTTTTATTTGTAACAACTTAAGATAGTTTCTTTTCTAGGTCAGGAAACTCTGGTAGATTAATATAGAAAGAATACTACTTTGGTGAAAAAAGATACAAAGTGAACTATGTTACCTATTTTTAATGTATAAATTCTTTTGTTTGCTCAGTTATAATTTTTTAAATCAGAATTTTCCTGCTACCTACTCTTTGCATGGATTCAGTTTCAAGCTTTTAGCAATAATTTATATTTACATATGTGGGGCTATATTTTTATAGACCTATTTTCATTTTTTTTGGTTTGGTTTGGTTTGATTGTTTTCCTGAGGATATTTATAGTAACCTGTTGAACTTTTGAACAGTTTTATTCCAGGGAAAGTAGTTTATACTGAGCCCCATTCATGCTAACCTTGCCTAGGACATTCTTATATTCCGTGGGCTACAACCCAAGGTTGTCAGCCCCTCATGTGATTTATCAGGCCACACTGCTACCCAGCTGGCAGCTAGACAGCGCTCAGTTGGCCCTGTTGTTTTAGTAACGTTGGCAACATGAGGGGTGAACATGATACTGGTTATATTAGTTTGCTTGGGCTGCCGTAACAAAATACCATAGACTTGCTTAACAGAAATTTATTTCTCACAGTTCTGAAGACTGAGATATCCAAGATTAAGGCTCCAGCCAATTAGGTTTCTGGTGAGGGCTCTCTTCCTCTATTCCTGCTTGCATATGGCCTCCCTCTCACTGTGTCCTCACATGTCAGAAAGAGAGAGGTCCGGTGTCTCTTCCTCTTCTTATAAGGGCACCAGCCCTATTGGAATAGGGCCCCACCCTTATGACCTCATTTAACCATTATCATCTCCTCACATGCCCTAATCTCCAAATACAGTCACCTTGGGGGGGTTAGGGCTTTAAAATATGAATTCTGGGGTGACACAAACACTCAGTCCATAACATTGGTCTTCTTTTCATTTACCATGATACTCACATAGGGTGAATGTTTTTTATAAATTTGCCTTATGCCATCCTGGGCAACCTGCCTAAAATTTCATATAGTAGAAGACGAAATTGTTCCAATGGCTTCCTAAACTCTTTCTCTAATGAGATCTCTGGTTTAATTTCAATGTTTGGCCCCACACAATACCCAGGGAGTCATAAAATGTTAAGATATTAAAATGTAATAAAATGATATTTGTAGTGCCCTCTATAGGTTTCTTGCTTATATTATCTCTTGAATCCTCATGGCAACTTGGTGAGAATGATTGGGATATTGCATTGGTTCTATTTTATATATTAGAAAATTGAAGTTTAGAGAAGTTCTGTGATTTCCCTAGGGTCTCAGGGCTAATAATTGATTTCCCCTGAGATTCCATTCTAGGCCTTCAAGTTTCTAAACCAAATTAGACCAAATATGAGCTGAATTTGGCTCTGGAGTCACTTGGTTTCAATCCAAGTTCTATCACTTATTAACAATAAGTGGGCAAGTTACTTAACTCACTAAAATCCCTCAATCTTCTCTGTGACATGCAAATTAAAGGGCCACCTCATAGGGTTCTAATGAAAATTAAATTATATAATGCATAGAAAATCACTTAGCAAAGTACCTGCTACATAAAAAAGCATTTTAAATTGTTGGCTATTATTTTTAAGCACGTATAAAATTCTGTTTTATGGAACTTAACTCTGAAACAGAATTTATATAGTGTATTGGACTTTAGGATAAAATATTATTCAAATTATGTAAGCTATTGACTGATCTCAAAACACTTTACAAGTTTGTGTTATAGAATTTGTAATATAAATGTTATTGAGATATTACCATCTTAATTGTCACCTCAACATCTGTCTCTGTGTGATATTTATTTATTTATTTATTTATATATTTATTCATGCTGGTCAAGCAACAGATTAAGAAGCTAATAATTAGCAGATGTTTTAAACTGCTACCAGTTATTCTGTAAGCAAGCCAGTGGGATTTTTTAATTATTGGGCTTTTGCTTGAGGTCCTTTAGTCCTCATTAATAAAAGAATCTGAATTTGAAATTCTCTTTTTTCATCTCATACCAGTAAGCCAATAACATTCAGTATATGGTAATAATTAGGATCAAACAAACATTAAAGAAGCAAAGATTGAGCTGATGAAATTTGGTATACTTAAAAGCCAAATTAATAAATTTTCAACTTTTGCCATTAGCCAGGATTTAATCTCCATCAAAATACATATTTTTCAATTAGTCTGAGTCTACAAACCCAGCATAAGAGGTCATTGTCATGTAGGCTTATATCAACTATGATGACTGGGAAGTATTCTCCTAATATGCCTGGATTTGTCAAGTAATTTAATGTGAATGTCAGGATAAATTAACAGCACATATTTTAATTTGTTTTACACATCAGTCCTGATTCTCATATGGAATAGGTAATTAGGGAATTTTATACATTTCTAGATTTAGTGTGTGTGTGTGCGTGCGTGCGTGTATAGATATATATACAAGTAAGGGAATTTGTTCTTATTCAAATAATAAGTTCCACTTAAACTTTCATGTAGGAGGTCAAACGAGCTTTCTTTGGGTAGAGGAAACTACACTAAACCAAGAGTTATCACACTTGGAGCAAAGTTTATTAGCAATGTAAATGTCATTACTTCTAATTTGTGATCAACTGAACAAACAGTGAAGGGCCAGTGTGACTTTCAAGTTAAAGGAACGAGTCTAATTTCTTCGAGGCAAAAGAACTACTTCCATCTGGGTATGGAAGTTATTCAATTCTGACCATCTTGATTGGGAATTAATAATACTAATGATTTGACTTGATTCAAAGTTATCTTGCTCATAGTATCTGGACAGGACAACTATGAATACATGCATGAGTAAAGTAGATTGTGACATAAAACAATTTTCTTCCTATGCTTCATAGATAGTCTCAGAAGGACTATACATACATGCATAGACACTACACACATCCTCTAATGGTTTTAATTTGGGACGGCAATATGAATACATCTACTACATCAGTTTGTTTTTGTGTATGATCATTACAGTTTTAAGATATGACTTAACTTGTGGTATGTACTTCAGAATGTAGAGTTACTCATCACCTTGTACATAACTCACTCATTGCCCTTGTAACGTGTTTATTTTATTTTCCAAGGAGCTTCTTAAGAGCAAGGACCATGTTTTAGGATGAACACAGGGCCAGGCTCATAGTAGATGCTTAATAAATATTTGAATGAGTGGATAAATGGATTCAAGCTTATGAACAGAAGTCTACAGCACCTAAATGTGCAACATACATAAATATAAATATTACATGAAGAATCTATCAGTGTGTATATGAATGAACACACATACATCCTACATTCAGAGTACTGTCACTAGTTAAGGAAAGTGATTAATGTCTAAGTAATAATATATAATTATGTAATTAAATAATAAGTAATTGCTGAAGCAGGGAAAAACTATTTAAAAACTTATTGATTGCTTAATGTGAAAAATGGATATATGTCAGCTTAAAAACATTACCAGTTTAATATATCAACCTAAAAAAACTTACAGAAATTCAAACACGTTTACATTTATTCATAGCCACAAGTTGTTTTTTTTAATAAAGACAGCTACATGCCACTAAATAATTATTTTATTCAGTAGTTTCCTTACTGTAGATATAATTAGTATTCATCTTAGTAATTTATTAGAAATACTGACACATAATTATCCAAACTTTTATAAAAAGCAATTACAGTTTTTTTCTGATAAGAATAAGAAGTTATACAATTTATAAAGTTTTAATAAACCCTTAAATTAACCTGCTATTTTTCCCCAAGATCAGTAATTATAAAGGAACACAGGTCTAGTTGCTACATTTTCTACTAGAAATATACTGGCATGAATGGGCAACATTTCTATTTAAAGTAGATGCTGGAGCTATGTAATTAGAGAATTACAATGATAGGTCTTACAGATGGAAAGGAACTATATTCATGTATACTTTTTGGCATATGCTATTAGAGAAACATTGTTTCACTGTGAGATTTATATATCTGATATATAGTCAACTTCATATTATCTACTCTAATTAAAATTTGAAGTAACTTAGAATGGAAAAAAAATTATTCCAAGATCTCATTTTAGGAAGTAGCTTTGGCTTATTTCTTATTAATCTTGGCCTTATAAAACAAGACCGCTTCAGTCCAGCTGGGCCTGGGTAGCCCGCTTACTGTCTCATAGAGTGTTCTGAAAGCCTCATGGGAAGTCTTAGTTTTACTGTATTAGCCCAGTAATATGGGGCTCTTCTCCATGTCATAAATATTCATTTGCAGATAACGATTACTTTCTACTACCTCAATATATTTTCATATCCAGTTTTCTCCTGAATTCCTTATATCCCATATGAGGAATATTTAAAAGCCGTTTGTTAAGAGGTTTTCCTCAAACCTTCTTCTCTAGCAAAAGAATCAGCCTTTATCACATACACTTAATTAACACCTTGATCAGGCAGGCATACATGACAGTGCAGCAGAGATTACTGGAAGAAGACAATCAGTTGGACTTACCCAATGTTCGTTGAATTGCCTGAAATTTTTAAGCCTATGGTGGATATGGAATTAGAGCTGGGATCCAAACACCTATTGACCCCTGCTCTCTTCCCTGAGTTATGACTCTGTACTATCAGTATCTCTTTGCCACCAATTTTCTCTGGAATCATTATAGAATATATTGAATTTATGAATCATGTATAAGTTTGGTAGTCATTAAATAAATGTTTGTCTAGAACTGAGTATACTTAAAATGATTGTGTTGCTATATAAAGGTACTTGCAGTATAATATAGTAGGTATGGGGGTGTGGAATATAGGTGTTGTCAAAATACAGTGACGGAATACTTCATTCAGCTTTAGTGCATCAAACAGAGACTTCACCTCTTAAAAATAGATAGAAATAAGGCAGATGAAAGTGGGTGAAGAGAGCAAAGGGTCAGTGGGAGAAAGTCACAGAGATGTGAAACAGCATAATGCATACATAGAACTATAAACAGATGTGTATTGCTGATGCAATGTTTGAGTCAGGGATGGTGAGAAATGAAACTCAGATGGTAGTCAGGGGTCTCAACATGGAGGACCATGTAGGCCATGTTAGTGTAAATGACCTGATGGAAGTGAAGCTCCATGGGCATGGAGACCCTGACTGTCTTGTTTAGGTCACATTCCCAATGTTGTGCATAGACCTGGCTCACAGGCCCTAGCCTTCAGAAAATATGTGTTGAATGGATGAATGAAGAAAAGGATCTTAAGCAAAAGAGTGATATGTTTCAATTTTGATTTTAGATATATAGTTCTGGCAGCAGCATGGGAGATCTAAGGAGAATAAAACTGGAGTGAAGGAGACTAGTAAATGGTGGGGCGAGATGAGGGTTTGAACTAGGGCAGAAGTCAGTCACAGGCATGGAATTGAGACATACTAGAGGGTTAAACACCTAAGACTGGGTGGCTGTGTGCCTGTGAGAAGAAAGGAAAGGTAGGAGAAAAGTGTTATGATAAGAGTTGCCACCATTTAGCTTAAAGAATACAAGGAGAGGAGTTGTCTAAGGTAAGGAAAGCTTTTCTGCAAACATTGTAATTTAAATGTTTCAACTTTTACTTTTAAATGAACCCATAAAGAAATTCTAGCTGAGTTTTAATGAAAATCTTGTAGCACTTCAAAATTTTTAAATATCCTGTGGGCATTACACCAGCACTGGGTCAAGAACATGAACTAAAAACATCAGCACTTCCCCTTAAAAAAAAAAATCTTTTTAATTTTAATGGCACCAAAACATTTGGGCATAATCACTTATTCTTCACACCGAAATTTTGGTAGGAAGGAAAACATGTTAATTCTTTCCTCTCTTTTGCTTTACTTTTTAAATTGATTTCTTCCCTTCAGCCTGGCTTTCTGCAGTGAAGGGGGCAGAATCAGCTACCACATAAAGCCTTGCTCCCAGGAAAGCGGCCTTTGAAAGTTCTTCAGTTTGCTTGGGAAAAGAGCAATGCTTGTGAGTGGATTAACAAAATGTGCTATATGTATACCACGGAGTACTACTCAGCCATAAAAAGAATGAATTAATTCCTTTTGCAGCTATATGAAAGGAACTGGAGACCATTATCCTAAGCAAAGTATTTCAAGAATGGAAAAACACACACCACATGTACTGTCTAATAAATTAGAACTAACCAATGGGTACACAAATGCACAGAGGGAAGTAAAAGTCATTGGAAATCAAGCAGTGGGGAGGGGGAAAGGGGAGGGGGAGGAGGCAAAACCCCACCTAACAGGTACAATGAACTCTATTCAGGGGATGGACATATTTATAACCCAGACTGAAGCCATGTATCAGAAATATTTGTACCCCTTTAATATTTTGAAATAAAATTTTTTTAAAAAGGCAATGCTTGAAGGCCAAGGATAATTCCAAATAAACAACATTTCTTCTTCTGTTTCTCAATCTGATTTTAACATTTGGTAAGGGGCAAAACAAAACCAAACAAAGGGCCATCTTCATTTGAAGCTAAAGTTCAAATAATGTTAAATTTAGTTTGTAGTCAGATCATTATAAGTATCATTAAAGTATATAATTCTGATATACTGAAGATTTATAAGAAATCTTGTTAATGTTCTTCTTACTCTTTGATACTGGTTTGCTTCCTCTTCTAAATATATGTTTTTATTGTGGTAGGATATTTCTTTAGGATGAGCAATTTCATTCTGTCACATTTCAGAGTAAAGTCTGTCAGCCCAAATGAGTTTGGCTTTAGACACGGCTTTGGGCCATCCAGTTGGCAATACCCAGCAGGCAGAGGCCTGAGCTCTGAGTAGCAGAGAGATGGTCCCCTGAGAGATCATCCAGATATAGAGGACTGCAAGCAAAAGACCAATGTCGACACCTGAGCAACATCAACATATACGGAACCAGAAAAGGAAGGGGAGTTCACAAAAGCAGAGAACTGCTTCATCTGAGAGTCCAGAGGAGGGCCTGGATAAAGAATATACTAGAAGGCAGGGTAAAGAGAAGTTCAAGAAAGAAAGAGTAAGGAGGGGGACGGAGTAAGATGACCATATAGAAATCTCCAGCGATCATCCCTCTGCATGAACACCATTTTCAACAACTATCCATGTAAACAAACACCTTCAGAAGAACCTGCACTATAGATCAAATGGACCTAATCAATATTTACAGAACGTTTCATCTAACAGCTGTAGAATACACCTTCCTCTTCTCAGCTCATGGATCATTCTCAAGGATAGACCATATGGTAGGATAGGCAACAAAACAAGTCTTAAGAAATTCAAAATAATTGAAATCAATTATTTTTCATTTGAAATTGTGGAAAACACTTCAGGGGATTGGTCTGGGCAAGGACTTCTTGAGCAATACCCCCAAAGCACAGGCAACCAAAGAAAAATTGGACAAATAGGACCGTATCATGCTAAGAAGCTTCTACGCAGCAAAGGAAACAATCAATCAAGAGAATGTGAGAATATATTTACAAACTATCCATGTGATAAAGAGTTCCAACAACTCAGTAGGGAAAAAATTAAATAATCTGATTAAAAAATGGCCAAAGCATCTGAATAGACATTTCTCAAAAGAAGACATACAAATGGTCAACAGGTACATGAAAAAATGCTCGACATCATTAGTCATCAGAGAAAAATGCAAATCAAAATTGTAATGAGATATCATCTTACCCCAGTTAAAATGGCTTTTATCAAAATGATAGGCTATAATGAATACTGGTGGGAATATGGAGAAAGGAGAACCCACATATGCTGTTGGTGAGAATGTAAATTACTACAATACTATGGAGAACAGTATGTAGGTTCCTCAAAAAACCGAAAACAGAACTACCATGTGACCCAGTAATGTCACTGCTGGGTATATGTCCAACGAAGCAAATTCAGTATATTGAAAAGATACCTGCACTCCCATGTTTATTGCAGCACTATTCACAATAGCCAAGATTTGGAATCAACCTAAGTATCCATCAATGGATGAATGAATAAAGAAACTGTGGTACATATACACAATGGAATATTATACAGCCATAAAAAGAATGGAATCCTGCCATTTGCAACAACATGGATGGAACTGGAGAACATTATGTTAAGTGAAATAAGCCAAGCACAGAAAGACAAATCTCACATGTTCTCACTCATATGTGGGTGCTAAATATTAAAAACCATTGATCTTCTAGAGACAGAGAGTAGAATGATGGTTACCAGAGGCTGGGAAAGGTAGCAGGGAGGGGGGATAAAGTGGGATGGTTAATGGGTGCAAAAATATATTTAGATAGAGTGAACAATATTTGATAGAACAACAAAGTGACTATATTCAACAATGAGTTAGGGTATACTTTAAAATAACTAAAAGAGTGGAGTTGGAATGTTTCTAATAGAAGAAATCATAAATACCTGAGATGATATATACTCTAGTTACCCTGATTTGATTAATTCACATTACATACCAGTATCAAAACATCACATGTACCCTATAAAGATACACAACTAATATGCACCCATAGTAATTAAAATTTTTAAGAAAGAATAATATCAAGAAAAAAAAGGAAAGAAGGGAGTATGAGAACAAGTGAAACAAAGAGCTCCTCTTCTCCAGTAAAACTTTTCCTCCCTCATACTCCATCCTTACCTAACTCTTCTGAACCATTCCTCCTGGGTAAAGATTTTGTTAATGGATTTTAAACAGCATTACAGTAAAGGAGTGATTTAAAAAAATCATTCCTTTTGATTCACAGGGATATGGTTCTATGGAAAGAGAAAATAAGATGAATCTAAATATAATGCTTTATTTTTTATCAAGTGAATGTCAGAGCTTATTAGAAACCTTATTTATGTGGCATTTTGGTGAATTTGTTTTTATTCTGTTTATCATATTCACAAAAGAACTAAAGTATAAAAAAATTAAGATTTTTATCCAAAGCCACACAGGCATTAGATGTGAGTAACCTTGGCATTGCTGAAATACAGCTTGCCTTTTTCCTCTGCACTTGCTTAAAATATTAATGAAGCCCTTGAAAGCTTTCTCATCTGTTTTTCATTTTTCCCTTATGTAGTATTGATTTCTATTTTCTAACTTCAAAAATTTATATAGCACAATTGTTAAAAAGTTCAAATGTAACTCTTTAAAATTTAGTATTTAACCTAAATTCTTTATTTTTAAAAAGACCTAATTGTACTGCATATAATATAGTTAATAATACACAAAATTAATCAATATTGCATAAAATGATAAACTTTACTTTTGAAAAGTTTGTTTTCAAGAAGAACTGAACCCATCCTTTAGGGATTTTTTTGTTTTGTTTTGTTTTGTTTTTCCTGGTAGCTGCTAGCTTCACAAAGGATTATTGGCATATCAGTTGATGTAATAGTCTGGCAAAATAAAAATTAAAGATTATACTATTTCTTTTATGTAAGTCTAAGTACTATTGTTTAAAATTTTCTTTCTGGAATTTCCAATGTAAAATTCTTAGAGATTGAGAAAAGTCTATAATTTGGATCTATTAATAAGGGTTAATTGCTGATACCAATGTACTATGAAATGCATATGTAAAGTTTGAGAAGATATATTAGGGAAGATATGAATTATCCATTTCTAAGTCACTTTCTTAACTTGTGAAGGATCAACATTTATTAGGTTAATATCAAATACTTCAGAGTAGAATCTTGAAATAGTGACTAGATCTCAATTCTTGTGATAATATTTGGGACACCTGAAAATCAAATATAATTGTGGAAATTCAGATGCACTGTCATTTATTGAATAATCCTGGTAACTTACTAATTAATATTTGATTTGATTTGATTTTTTAATTTTTTTAAATTTCAGAATATTATGGGGGTATAAATGCTTTGGTCACATAAATTGCCTTTGCACTACCCGAGTCAAAGCTACAAGCATGCCTATCCCCCAGACAGTGTGCATGACACCCATTAGGTGTGAATATACCCATCCCTTCTTCCTCCCTCCCACATGCCCAATGTTACTATTATATGTGCACATAAGTATTGATCAATTAGTACCAATTTAATGGTGAGTACATGTGGTATTTGTTTTTCCATTCTTGAGATACTTTACTTAGAAGAATGGGCTCCAGCTCCATCCAGGGTGATAGAAGAGGTATTATTAGCTCACCATTTTTTTTAATGGCTGAGTATACTCCATGGTATACATATACCAAATTTTATTAATCCATTCATGTATTGATGGGCACTTGAGTTGTTTCCACATCTTTGCAATTGTGAATTATGCTGCTATAAACATTTGAGTACAGATGTCTTTTATATAGAATGTCTTTTTTTCCTTTGAGTAAATACCCAGTAGTGGGATTGCTGGGTCAAATGGTTGTTCTACTTTTAGTTCTTTGAAGTATCTCCATATTACTTTCCATATTACTGGTCTTTGAAGTATCTCCATATTACTCTCTTATATTACTGGTCCAGAGGTTGTACCAGTTTGCATCCCCACCAGCAGTGTATGAGTGTTCCTATCTCTCTGCATCTAAGCTAACATTTGTTGTTTTGGGACTTTTTGATAAAAGCCATTCTCACTGGAGTTAAGTCATATCTTATTGTGGTTTTGATTTACATTTCCCTGATGTGGAGTAGAGATATTGATCATTTTTTCATATGCTTGTTGGTCATTAGTCTATCTTTAGAAAAGTTTCTGTTCATGTCCTTTGCCCACTTTTTAATGAGGTGGTTTGATTTTTTTCTTGCTGATTTTCTTGAATTCTTTATATATTCTAGTTATTAGCTCTTTATCAGATGTATAGCATGCAGATATTTTCTCCCATTCTGTAGGTTGTCTATTCACTCTGATGTTTATTTCCTTGACTATGCAGAAGCTTTTTAATTTAATCAGGTCCCATTTATTTATTTTTATTATTGCGATAATTGCCTTTGGGGTCTTCTTCATAAATTCTTTGCCTAGGCCAATGTCTATAAGATTTTTTCCAACATTTTCTTCTAGAATTCTTATGATTTCATGCCTTAGGTTTAAGTCTGTTATCCATCATGAGTTGATTTTTGTGAGAGGTGAAAGGTGCAGATCCTGTTTCAGTCTTCTACATGTGGCTATCCAATTTTCCAAGCACCATGGCCAAATATTTTAAACAAATAATTATCTTTTACAGAGGATTATAAATGAGATCCTCATTCAAGAATTTCTTTTATTCATGGCTGCTGTTTGTCTGTCTTTTCTCCTGGTGGTGTGGAAGAAACAGGACAGAGTGGGCAGGGAAGGCTCACACAGTCTAGCACATGGGTCCGGCACCCTCAGTCTTAGTGTGTAGTATTGGAAGGTGAAAACCAAAAGCCAGGGCTTCAAGGGGTTCTCAGGCCAAAGCTCAGAAATGAAATTTCCCTCTAAGCTGACCTCTCCCTTTGTGTTCTTTCTCTGTGATTGGCCCCACCATCTACGCAAGCCAAGAGCTTTGCTTTATAGTCCATTGGATAGTAGCCCCATAGCCAATCATCACTTACTGTGACCTAATGAGTCCACTTCTTTCATCTGGATTCTTTTCTCACCACAGCCTAACCCTCAGTTCATGTCTCTTGCATAGATTACTATTACTATAATGCCTCCTATTTGAACTCCTTAGGTCCATCAGCCTCTGCCCCACCCACCCCTTCCCCATGAGCTCCTCATGCACATACACATATTCCATTCTTTAACCACTGATGCTCCTAACATGAAAGTCCCATCATGTCATGCCCTTGTTTAAAATCTGTCTTTGTCATATCATAACACTCTGGATTCCTAGGCAAAATTTAAAAAAATAATAATGATAAAATAAAATCTGTCTTTGACTTCGCACTACCTTTAGGACAAGTCCAAACACATTAACAGGACTTATAAGACCTGCATTGGTCTGATCCCAGCTTATCCCTCCAGGAACATTTCTCACCTCAGAGACAACTTTAGTCAATACTGAAATTCTTTCATTTCAGGACACCATCAGCATATCCTGTATTATTCCCATCGTCACATTACCACTCTGTATTTTAAATGCCCATATATTCAAGTGGACCCTTTCCAAGTTAGTTAGCTTCTTGAGCTCAAGGACTGGGGGTTTCTGGTCCGTTGTCATAGCCTTAACACCTAGTACAGTGTGTGGCTTATAGTCAGCTATCATTAAATGTCAGTTGGATATTTGAATAGATTTATTTTTTACTATATCACCAATAAAGGTAGAGTGATAAAAACAGGAACCAAAGCAGATTTGGAGCCACAATAGAGGTATCAAAGGACCAGGAAAGCCAAGAGGGAGGTCCTGCTTTTCCCTGCCTTATGCTACCATTTGCTAGGCCTAAGGCAAGAATGCAAATTGAGGCCCACATGTGTCTAACTATTAATATTTTAAAGTTCAAAATCAAGCCAACAAGCTGTTAAGTAAAGTATATTTTATCCTGCTACTTTGACAAATATATATTCATAAAAATCTGAGGTGGCCAGGTATTATTTTAGAATTCCTAGACACCTCAAAGTTCTGTGTCAGAACATAGAAGCATAGTGTGGCTCCCATCCACTCCCATCCTGTACTGCAAAAATGTGAGCACCTCAGTCCTCACTGCTAAGCTCCATCTACATTTCCTAAGACCAGCTATCCTTAGGCCACTCCCAGGCCCTTACAGGTGTTATCTACCTCAGGGAGAGGGATCTGGAAAAGAGACCTGTGCAAGCCTTGCCAGTGGTTCCAGGCCCATTAGGGTGCAGACTTATGGAATCCTAGGTACCCAGGATGTGGTCTAGAAGGAGGGAGTGGAGAAGGCATAGACTTAATGTGGGCCAATCTCCTTGACCTATAGGCTGGGTAGGGGCATGGTCACACAGGGCTGTGTCTAAGGGTGATACTGCAAGCAGGAGGTGACCTGGATTTGTTCTGGAGATTGTACTCCTAATACAATGTCTGTGAAAGTGTAGCATTAGCAAGAACTGTCTAATATTGTATATGTAAAACCCCATCTGAATATATGAATGGGTCTTAAAGGTTGTAGATATATCTTTCCTAACTAACCTTTTAATTGTTCAGATTTCAAGGCCATGTGACTGTCTGTTCTGTTGTGTTCTGGGAAGCAGTTTCAAGTAGTGCTTAAGAGCAGTCTTTCAATCTAAACAGGGTTTAGATTGTGAGTAGGTTTGAGTTCTGAGTTGTCCCTTTACTGGCTGTGGAGCCCTGGGTAGAGTGCTTCATCTGCTGAATAGAGGTAATAAAACCTTCCTGCAGGGTTGTAGTGAAAGTACGTGAGGTTAAAGTCTTTAAAAGGCTTAGCTCAAGTAAATGCTCAATAGATCATAGTGCTGTCATCATCATCATAATCACTGTCATTATTTTTACAGCTGTTATTTCTCATTGTCCGTAACTATTGTGATGACCTTGGGCAAATCACATAACCTCTCAGAACCTCAATTTCTTCATCCATAAAATGAGATGTTTGGAGCAGAGGATAACTAAGATTCTGTCCAGTTAAGAGCAGGGATTTTCTGGAGTTCTTTCTCTTTCCATATACATTGGACTTGAACTTGACCTCCTGAGCTATGTTGTAAATTATTAATGGAAGTTAGTTACTGTGCATATAATATCATTGTGTATTCTATTTTAAGCAAACCCAATATGCAAAAACTGAAAAACTCTGGATTAAATATGCAGTTTATGAAACAAGTATTTGCTTTACAGAAAGACTCAATGTAGAGTTCCTTTTACTTACAGGCTCTTCTAATACATTAAAAATCAAATTTAATTTACAAAAAGATATTTAGTTTGCCTACAACTTTTCATAAAACATATGCAGAGATTTTTAATCTTTTCGAATCACAGAATCTTTTGAGAATTGATTAAATCTGATTTCCTCTCTGAGAAATGAGCATAGTTGCAAATATTTACATACAGTTCCTGGAGAGGGGGTGCTCTAAGGACCCTAATTTAAGAGTCCTTGGCATAAAGCCAAAACAAAGACAAAGCCAATAAAAGTGTAATATGCTAAGGATATTGAAGGCATTTCTAAATTTGGGCCTCTAAACACCTGCCTCTTTTAGGATCAGAGAAACAAAGAGAGAACATTTCTTGGATGCATACTCTGTGCCAGACACTGTACTAAACATTTTAGAAGTATTATATTGTTCTTCTCTTTCCAAATCCTAAAGACAGGTATTATTTCTGATGAGAAAACTGAGTATCAGAGAGTAAGCAGTTCTCTAAAGTCTTGTCACTAATAAATGGTCAAAGCAAAATTTGAACTGGATCTGACTCTATAGCTATTACACAATGATAAAATGCCCTAAATTCATTCACATTTCTTCCCAAACTCCTAAATCTTTATAGAAGAATAGGTCATAGCAGTGCAGATTTTTCTCTTCCTTAGTGAACTTCTCACAAAGGAACTCCTTAAACCGGCTTCGTGTTGACAGCCAATCCTTCCCTCTCCCATGTTTTGTGTCATCTCATTGGAGCTGGGAAGACTTGCAGGAGTGGTATGTGGCTGTTGGGATGGGGTGGGGCAGGCAGAGAGCTGAAGAATGATGGACTCTCTTGGCTGGATGGGATTCAAAAGTTCTGATCCCCTACGTGCCCTGGTATAGTTTTCCAGCTGACATCTGTGTTAAAGAGTTGTCAGCTGAGGAGAGGAGAAGTGGCCTGTCAGATTCAGAATGTCCCATTTGCCAAGTCTCACATGAGAAAAGTGAAGACAGGTCCCATTTGGAAAAGAAGACCTGCTTCCCCAAAGATTTATTACACAGGGGTCATGTTGCATGACATGGGATGTGGTCAGTGGACTTGACTCCTCCTTGACTCATTCACATTTTGTAAGATAGCTAGTTAATCTCACTAAAAAGAAGGGAATAAATGAAGGGCCTTATATGAGTGACAGAACAAGCTGAGTTTTATTGGAATTCTGTCTTGGTGCTATAAGCTATTATTGACCTATCTTCAAAAACAGCTCGACCCAACACTGTGCAGAAATCACTGTACTTTTCACACTTAAAGACCTTATATATTAAGGTGAGGTCTGTGTCCCCAGTGCAGTTTGTAAGACTTTATATATTAAGGTAATGTCTGTGTCAAGAATGTCAAAATAGAACATTCTTGGTGATTTGGGAATATGCTTACAAATTCATTTTTGGTTTGAAGTCATTTTAAGATATGCTATCTTATCACCTCAGACTTCACAGTGTGTCCTAGAAAATTATGCTGTTTTCACAGTGATATTAAAGGCACTGTGAGATTTGGTATTTGGTTTAGATTTTCCTCATGATTTCCCACATGATATAGAACTGCTTTATAAAGTCACTTACTACAAAGTATTTCAGAACTTTATTTGGCAGTAATGAGGAAAATTGTACTTGAGAATGTTTGGGAGTGGAATATGCGTATTTAGAAGTAACTGACATCTGATATGCAATTTTTCTTATATGCTAGGAATGGTATAAGAGATAGTCTCCTAGTGTAAAGATGGTACCTCCTTATATCAGCAAGGCAAGGCAGCATAACATAGTGTTAAAGTATGGACTCTGGAGCTCAATTATGTGTGTTTGAACCTCAGCTCTGCCAGTTGCCTGCTTTGGGATTTTGGGCAAGATATTTAATTTCTGTGTGCCCTGTTTCCTGATCTAGAGAATGCAGGTAATAGCAAGTTCTTCTCTTACTGCATGAATTTCAATATTGTGTGAATTAATATACATAACATGCTTAGAACAGTGTTGGTGCATAACAAATGTTATATGTTAGCCATTGTTATACAAATGTATAAAGATGACCAGTAAACTCTACTTTAGGTGTTAAATAGTTTAAAAAATAAACTAGTTTATCTTTAGTTTAGGATAAGGCTTTATATAGAGTTTATCCTTGTCTTTGTCTTAAGAAAGTTGTAATTAGAACCACTGCCTTTCCTTCTGTCCTCTTATATCAAATCTTTATCTGCCCTGACATCTGTGGGCTGAGTATCCTTATATACCTGTAAATGGAAGTGTTTGATAAATTTCAATTTGATAGATTGAATAAATACCATATCTCACACATATCCAACATATTTTGGCCAAACATATGTCTGCTCTACTGTGATAATGAAATACTGCTTTACTTTAAATGTTGCTGATTTCATAACTATTTTGAATATAATTGGTGAATATTAAGGGAACAAATAACACTAATAATATGTGAGAAATCTTTGTAATCATTTGATGCTAAAAAAATGTGTCTTTCACACTTGAAAAGGCTGGGAAGTGTGGTCATTCATTCATGCAAAAATGTAGTGAGTACTGGCCCCTGGCACTGTTCTGGGAGCTGAGAATGTAGTCCTCCTTGCCCTCATGGAGATTATATTCCAGTGAGAGAAGACAATGAACAAGTTAAAAAAATAAAATAATTTTAGAGACAGATAAGTGCCATGGAGTAGATAAAACAGAGCAAGGTAACAGAGGGAGGGCCTCACCAAGGAGGTGATAATTGAGCTGAGGCACAACTGAATTGGGAGAAGAGGGTTCCATGCTGAGGGAACAGCAAAAGCCAATGCCTGAGATAGGGATGAATTTGCTATGTTTGGGAAAGAGAGAACCATAGATCTTGGGTGGTGGGGAGGGGAGGGGTACTAAGTGAGGTTTTGGAAGTAGGCAGGAGTTTAAACATGTGGTAACTGTGGGCCCCGGTAAGGTGTTAGATCATAGTCAAAGTGCTGTGGGAAGCCGTTACACTGCAGTGACATGATCAGATTTGTATTTTTAAATAATTTGTTTGGCTGCTGTGTGGACAACCAAGTGTAGGAGAACATAAGTGGTCACAGGAAGATCCTTCAGGTCCCTTAAAAGCTATTAGCCATAGTCCAGACAAATGTTGATGTCTTGGCCTAGAATGTGGCATTGACGTGGAGGGAAGCTGGGAGATTTGCAATGTATGTTAGAAGTAGTAACAACAGGGCTTGCTGATAGTCTGGATGTAGATGGAGGCTAAAGGAGGAACCAAAGAATCATGTATTTCAAGGTCTTGTTCAAATCCTGCCTTCACAGTAAAACTTTCTCCAGCCATTCCAACCCACTTGAGTTTCTCCTTTTAGTGCCATGGGTTTTTTTGTTTAGCTCATAATATGTGCAAGGCACGGTCCCAGGTGCTTAGGTTACATTAATGAACAAAACAAAGATCCCTGCCCTTGCTGAGGTTATATTCTGTCCTGTACTACTTCCATATCTGCACCTGTAATCTACACTAAAATTTCTGTCTTCATATTAGTCTCTAATTGTGTCAGATATATTCTTTTTGTTTTTTAAATAGACAGAACCAGGAACAGCACTTGTCAATTTAACATAACGTCTAGCGCAGTGATAGGGAAGAAAAAATAACAGCAAAAATATGTGGGTTTTTTTGTTTTTCACAGATAACTTGTTTATACACTTGCCTGCTTTAAGTAAGTAAATTTGTGAAAATCTAAAATTGCAATTCAGATCATTGGAAAGGCCATCATTTTTCCATTGAAAAAGGATGATTTATTCACTCAAGAGATACTTTAAAATAACAGACCCATCCTAATGAATGTGATTAAAAGTTTAACAGGTCATTATGTCTTTGTCAGGGGGTTGGGCAAAAGAACTGAAGTTAAAGTGTCATAGGCCAAATTAATCTAAAATGAAGACAGGCTAAAATTTAGAATTGTAAGTAAAAAAGAAAATGATTTCTGATTTCTAAAAATTCAAATATACTTCATCAAGGACTTCCATTTTCTACATTTACAATTTATAATCAACAATTATAAATTGATTCTTGAACCAGATCATATTCATCCTGAAAATGAAAAGTAACCATTTGAATACACAAGAAAATTGGCTTCTGGTTATCTCTTTCTGAGTTATGACTTCAAATATAAAAAGGAAAACACACATCATGGTTTTATGTTTTGCAAGGAAAATTGAGCATCCTTGTAAACAATCTTAGAACATTGACTTCTTTTCAAGACCCCTTATGATAATGTTGG
Source organism: Cheirogaleus medius (assembly GCA_008086735.1). Taxonomy (NCBI): domain Eukaryota; kingdom Metazoa; phylum Chordata; class Mammalia; order Primates; family Cheirogaleidae; genus Cheirogaleus; species Cheirogaleus medius. The sequence continues at coordinate 24,729,195 of VBSM01001562.1, read as the reverse complement.
CACTGAGGTGCTATTGCTAGTATGATGGCTCTACCCAATATAATCATCCTGTGGATTAATTAAGCTTTTGAGGACTATCCCAGGAATCCAATGATCATTTATGACTTTATTTCTATGGAAAATGATTCTGAGTTCCAGAATATTGACTTTAAAACCTAGGTTAGGAACACACCTCATTTATAAGAGGTCCTCTTAAACTCATTTCTGTAATTCTCATAATCCACATACTCTCTTTGAAGATGATCCTCATTGTTAATGGATAATAAAACTTTTAATCAGGTAGTATGCAGCAGGACAATTCTTATAGTAAAAACATAGATGATGTTCCCTGTACCTCATTTATTCATTCAACATATTCATTGAGTGCCTTTTCTGGGCAGGGCTCTAGGCAAACAGCAGTAAATCAAGACTGATCTCTACCAGACGACCTTAGATCTCACTGGGGAAGAAGACATATGCACAAATAATACACAATCAAATGTCTTAAGTATTGTAATAGAGATTGTGAATGAAATGCATTGCAGTTTCAGAAAAAATCAAGATACATTCTTCAGAGGGAAGAGGGAAGTCTTCCTGGAAGAGATGGCATTTAAAATGCCACTTGAAAACGGAGAAAATTTGAAAGGGGACAGAAAGGGAAAAGCATCCTAGGAGGCACAACAGCATAAACAAAGTGATAGAACTCAGAAAGTGTGTACATACAAGAACCAGCTAGTGCTTCATGCAATGAACATGCCTAAAGTTACTACCAGGTATAAGACACTGCCTAAGGGGCCAGAGACAAAAAGAAAAGAGGTAGGTAGGCCTTATCCTTGAGGAAAACTTTGGTTTCATAAATCTTATAGAGTATAAGTGAATAAACAGTTTTCAGTTAAGTTTGAAGATGGTAGTGGATGCTAAACTGAGCATTGGAATAGGATTCCATGGTGATGGTTTTTGTGATGATGATAATGCTTGTCATTTACTAAGTCCTTCCATATTCTAGGCACTGTGATAAGAATATATTATACATGCATTATTTCCTTCAGGTCTCCTCATGAGGTATGATTACTATTTTATTCCTACTTGTTAGCTGAAAAAATTGGAGCTTAACAAGTCAATTAATTTATGTAATGTTGCCCAGCTGTTAAATAGCAGAGTAGAGATTTGAACAGGTGTGTTGGATTTCAGAGCCAGTAATTCACTAAGGACAGCCTTCGAAGACATCTGAATAGGAAAATGATTGATTTGAGCTGTTCTTAAGAATTCACTTGACCATAGTGGGGAATACAATGATTAAAGAATTGTGCTAGTGAGCTGCTAATGAGTAGCTAACTGAAGGTAATGGTAATGGGTATGAAAAGGGGAAGGAGGTGACGGATGTCATAAAGATAACAGGGGCAAGGCAGAGGGAGAAGTCAAATACAGCTTTAAGTTTTAGAGTTGGTGTAGTTGGAAGTCTTGTGGTGCCAGACAGTGAGATAAAGGACACCAGAGGAGGAATGTCATTTGGGGAATGAGGTGAGGGGGTGGAGGTCTGGAAGCTGGGATGACTAGTTTAATTTTGTACAAGTTGAATTTGAGATGCCAGTGGGCCACAGGTGAAAGGGATTTAGCACGTGGTTAGAAATACAAAAGTTGAGCTTGGAAAAGAGGCCATTTGGAAATGGAATCATATTCTATAAATGGTAGAGAGGTCCAGGGAGACTGAAAAAGGCCTTTAAAATCAGTTTTTTTAGGATGGAGAAATCATAAGTGAGATTACAGGGTTTATGAAGTGAGGGGTTTAGTAAAAGGGAAAAAAAGTGTAGGCTACTTTAAAAGAAGCTAAAAGTTAAAGGCAAGTAGTTGGTAGACTAAGAGGCTAGCAAGAATGAAGCAAGTTGTGTTTGTTTTTCTTATGAATGGAATGATGGAATGAGAAAAAAAGATGTGATCGATAGAGTAAGGTCTTATGTAGTAGATAGGGCCACTCAAGGTGATGAGTTAACTGGGTAAGAGATGCCTGGTGCCTTCTTCGGATCTATCCAAATTCTTCCCAGGTTTTAGATGACCACTTAAATGCCACCTCTCCGCTGAGCCTTTTTCTCTCCCATAGTTTCCCCCATGGAGGCTTAAATGTTTCTTATCTTATTCTTCCACTGCTCTTAGTATACATACATGGACCAGTGCTTCTCAAACATCATCATGCTTGTCATCACCTGGGGGGCTTACTAAACCATGATTTGCTAGGTCCCACCCCCAGAGTTTGTGTTTCTGCAGGTCTAGAGTAAGGCCTCAAAATTTGCCCTTCTCAAGGAACTCTGATGCTGCTGGCCCGGAGACCACGTCTTGTGTACTACTGAACTAAACTAAAAATATATGAGAAGTATAAATAAAGAGCTTGGGAGTTTGAGGATGCACTAGCATGCCATATTTGGAAATGTTCTAGAAAAATACTCCAAGAATCAGTCATTTAATGGCAGGTAAAAAAGAATGGAATACTTTGCCTAGCTCCATGAAAGAAAAATATTTTGGATGGACACACTTGAAGCTCTGACTCTGGGGGGAGAAGGGGGAGCAGGCAACATACATAACCTGAACATTTGTACCCCCATAATATGCTGAAATAAAAAAAAAAAAGAAAAAGAAAAATACTTTGAAGAAGGCATCAATCTAATCTCTCCTGAACAGAGGTTTCTTAGGAGAAGTCTACCAAATATGAAGATTAAAAAAGAAAAGAGAAAACCACAGCCATGACTATAACTTTATTTTAATCATGAAGAAGTAAATATTATGTGAGCAAGAAGTTCACAGTTGTTATTTGGGGGAAAATAAATACAGAGCTAGCATACCATGTTCCATTTAGAATAGTGTTTTGTTATTATTCATAACTGAGATCACTGGGCCTGGAGAAATACACCATATCTAAGAGTTGGTTTTATAATTACCATTTGTTTGCTGCATTTAATTATTCACTTAGGTTTACCTGTTCCTGATAGTTACTGTGAAAATGTGACATAAGCCGATACACTAAATCTCTGAATTTGGGTAGGTGTCATTTGTTCTGTACCTCACTAAAGTGTTGGCTGTGGTTGGTGAATGTGCTAAGTTGCATAACCAAATGTGCAAAATCCTTCCTGACATTTGCAAACATCAGTCATTTCAAGTTTCTTTTATTCAGTCAAATGCCCACTAAGCTAACTCATCAGTATCAATGACAATCAGCTTAGCATAAGCAAAACAAGCATTCAGTCAGAGCCACACTGTGTAACATCGATAGGTGAGAAGCCTTATTCTGATCACATAGTCAGATGCCACTAAATGGAGAGTTAAATTAGTTAGATATGAAAGTAAATTATGTATCATTCTAGTTCCAAGCCTACACAACTGCTAATTTCACTATGGTAATTGAAATTAGTTTTTTGAGTTGAGATGCATAAACATCCCTATTAATGTTATCAGATTGTCATTTGCTTTAGTCTTTTTGAGTTGTATGTTCTGAATGTTTATTTAAAACCTAAAAATCCATAGGAAAGGAAACAAATTCTTTAGACCGTTAGGTATGCAAATAAACTATTCTGGACTAACAGAATATAAATAAAATTCATTTTTAGAACAGATTTCTTTTGGGGAAAAAGAGGGAATTTTAAAATTTGCCTAGTTGCCCATGTAGGCAAAAAAAACCACAAAAAACAAAAACATTTAAAATAAAAAAAAAAACCTTGAAATCTAAGTGATACTGAAAATTCTAAATTGTTATAAAAAATAGATATTTTCAGAGAATTGAATTGCTTTGTTAGGAGGGAGATGCAAGTGTCAGATTTCTTTATTTCTTTTTTACCAAGACAGAGTGGTAGTTTCTTTTCTTTTCTGAGTGCTGGGAGATATTCAAAAAAATTGCATGAAAGAAAGTTACTTGTCAGTCTTTTAGGATATATTTGGTTTGGTGTCGTCAGAAGGTAGTCTGCCCTTTCCCTAGAATCAAGTTGCAAACACTATCCTCAATAGTAATTAGAGCTAAGCGGCAATTACAGGACATATGATTTGTTCAGACGCACTGCCTGCCGGCTGTTTCCTAGCACCACATTTCACAGGAGCGCCAGGTTGAAATGATGGAATTATTTATCTCTAAATGTAATACCTCATACAGTGCCCAAATGCAGGAGTGAACGTGGACTGTAATCTTAAAAACGAGGGTAAGTACTGCCGACTGATCAGCATTTACCTCTCAGGGAACTTTTTCATGAAGTATGTGACAAAAAATATAAAAGTTTAAATCTATTTGAGAAAAAGAGAAAAATATTAGAATTAAGAAAAATAGAATTTGCTAATTTGGTGACTTTCTTGTCCAGTATTATTTTGGTTTTCCTAGTCTGTTTGTAGGTAAATTGTACTATTGAGTCACTTTACTAAATACAATAATGATGTGACTGATTTCCCACATTTCCTTTATCTTTATGACCTACTGTTACTTTTTCATTCAAAGTAGTTATCTCAGAATAACTACTAGGTTAAAATGAGATTTGTGTTTAATCCAGGTATGGTAGAACGCTCTCTTCTTTTTCTCTTCTCTTCAGAAAGTATATTTAAGCTGATGATTGTACGTGTCTAAGAATCCACATTCAGACTGACAGAATAGTGCTGTTAGCCTGTCATCAAGTTGAGTGACGTGGGTGATTTGCACTCCTGTCACATGATTTTGTGATAGGCACCATTTCAAGTTTTAACGTTCCATCTAGTTCAAGTCGAAACTCAATGGCTTCATGTTTATTTAGACCCTTGGGCATAGAAATCTCTCTGGAAACCAGGTAAGTTTAGCTTCTCAAGAGGGAATATTGTCTAAGACTAGGTGTATTTTGTTTGTATACAGTAGAAATTTGTGAGATTCTCATTTCTATTTTTAATGTTATCACTTTGTTTTCCCCCACATAAAAAAATCTTTTTTTTTTCGATTTTGCCATTTGTAAAACATGAATAAATATTACTGTTAGGAAAGAACTTAGAAACTCTTGGCACAAGGAAGATGTTTTGATCTCGTAGCTCCCAGTGGGATTTCAGATGGTTTGGAAAATATTGAAAGAGCATCGACTTCTTTTATTCTATCTTTATTGGTGGATTAAAGATGTAAACACTGAGGATTCAGTGGACTCCTGAGAAAAATGAGTAAGTTAAAGCCAAATGTGTTAATTTTTTTTTGAGATCCTTGAGACTCTGTGATGTCTAACCTTTTAGTAGATAATATTCCTCGGTGTAGTTATTAAATAGGCTAGTATTTGAGTTTTAAGAAATTTTTTTCTAGTCCTGCATCTCTCACTGGTTCCACTTTCTATGTTTTCTTTGTCATGGAATTATTTATCCCTGAGCATCATTTTCTTTATCAGAAAAAACATGGAATGATTGTAAGCCATCTAAGAGTTTAGAACACTACTTATAGTGGTATATGTAAAATACATGTAAGAAGCTACTCAGTATGTGTAAAAGCACCTTATATGAAAAGGCATAGTATTTGTACCCAGGACACACTGATAAATTTCTGTAAAAATACACTATAAAATTCTATGGTGCATTTAAATTCCTAACTTGTCTCACTCTTTCACCTGTGTGGCAGATACCATCATGGGAGCACTTTCAAAAAACAATCTTTGCTAGCTGCAACTGACATGATTACTTGAGACATAGCCAGAGATATGGTCTAATTTAATTGTTACATCTTGTCACAGGACAAACTTGCATTATACTAGCATAATCTTGCTATTAATCTTTTGATTTATAGAAGCAAATATTAAAAACAAAATTAATACAATGTAGCTGCAAAACAAGGCAAATGAAAAATTTTATGAGTGCTTTCTAGTTCCCTGGCAGTATTATGGTGAGAGACACAGAGACAAAGAGAGACAGAGACATGAGAGAGACAGGAGAGATGAGAGGCAGAAAAGACAGATAAGTGAGAAGGAAGGAGACTTGGGAGACAGTGTTAGAGAAAGATAAAGAAAGGAGGTGTTAGAGAAAAGGAGAGATAAAAGTCAATCAGAGTTTGGAAATATGTAAGAATTGTGCAATTTTGGAACTTTGGATTCTTTTCACCTTTTCTTTAACCGGAAGCATGATTTGTCAAGTTAAATACATTGAGTACCAGGTCCATTTTTATGAATTGTTTTCTTTCCTTTGGTGTCTTTTAAAGCAAAGGGAGCTTAAAGTCTGTTTGAAGTTCAGAAGAGACCAAGAGTCAAAACAAATGTTCTAAAAGAAAATATTTCCATTCCTTTGTTGCCTTATGAAGCAAATTATTGAAAAAAAATAATGAGTACTGTGATTAAATTCTCTACTTCAATGGGACTCCTTATTAAAAAATCATTATGCTTTGACTTTTGATGTGCATTAAGGGGGTAAGAGGGAATCATTTGGGAAGCCAAAAAGAAATTCCATGTAAGGAATATTATTCAGCTTTAAAAAAGAAGATCCTACCATTGCAACAACATGGATGAAACTGAAAGACATTATGTTAAATAAAATAAACCAAAAAGCAAAATACTGCATAGTCTCTTTTATATGTGGAATCTAAGGGAAAAAACATCAAATTTATAGAAACAGAGAATAGAAAGGTAGAAAGGTGATTACCAGAATGGGTTAGGGGAGAAAGGAGCACAGGCAGATGTACGTCAAAAATAAATTGTGTAGGATGAATTTATCTAGAGATCTAAAGTACAGCATGAGAGCTATAGTTAATAATACTATACTGTATACTAGAAATTTTTTGAGAATATGCACACACAAAAGTAACTATTAAGTGAGATGATGACTATGTTCAATTGCTTTACTATAGTAACCATTTCACTATGTATACATATATCAAAACATACCTTAAATTTTATATGATATTATTTTAAAAGAAACAGTCAAATTGTAAAATAAAAACTTAGTTAACTTTGATGAATATTTTTTTTTAAAAGAAGAAGAAACTCCATGTAAAAAAGTCTGGTACAAAGTTAGTATAGTAGTACAAGAGTAAACATAATGCACAGGGACAGGGGCAATCATTTTGATAAATCCCTTCCCATGCAGCAAATTTTGGGGTAGTCACTGGAGGGCCTTATCCAATTGTGTTTTGTATTTCACTAGTATCCCAGAAGCTGCCTGCATGACTGAAGCAAGTAGCATCAATTTCAGAGTTCCAACAAGCCAGTTCAGAGATTGGCCCAGTCTGTTAAATACCCATTAAAGACCCTTTGAAATACGCATCCTCTGGATCACAGGACATTCCATGTTTCTTAGGATAACAGTGATCTGCTGTTGTCTCTCAGTTGCCCAGCTCCTGTGTTTGAAGGAGTTAGATGCCCTGCTTAACTAGATTGTTCCTATTCACAGTTTTTGCTCTGCTCTACTTCATTTTGTACAGATTTCTGCCATACAATGAAAAGGCAAAAGGGAAGAAAATCATTTTAGGACTGAGATATTAGGAAATTTAAAATATGGAATTGGTGCTAATTCTAGCACTCTGTAAAACTAAGCCAAACTCACCATTCTTCCTTCCTTCTCCAGATCCCCCTCACCATTTTTCCCGTCCTAGTCCCAGTATTACCCCATTACTCATAATCTCTTCCCACTCCATCCCTGGCGTGGCCGGATCAGGCACCCCACACCAGGTTCCATAGGGATGGAACAGTGGCCTTCATTCTGCTCGCAGCCACCCTGGCTGCCAGATGGAAGACATCTCTGCTGCTCCTGGCTGAAAATGGCTTCTTTGCTAAGGAAGGACCAGGAGTGGCCTCCTCTGTGATGGTTACCATGATTGTAATACTCCAGTGGAATTTTTTCTGAAAGTTCTATAGTTATAGCATTATAATTATGGTGGCCATGGGATATGTGTGCAAAAAAGGTTACAGCAGTTTTTACGATTTCTGTTTATTCCCAAGTGGTGCTTTCTGGAATTCTATGACTTTTGTTGTTGCTGTTGTTGTTAACATGGGCAACAGCTCTTGAATAGCTATGAAGTGTTTGGTTAATATTTAAGCTAAGGAAACCTTTTTTGTCTGCCAAGGTAGGAGTAGAAAGCACCAGCAGAGCAAATATTAACTCTGTTTTTTTTTTTTTTTTCAATTAAGCAACCTTCAGGGAGGGAATATCTTTTTAAACAAATAATTTATATCAACCACTAGTTTTCCCCCATTTTGGTTTTTAAATGCCAACAGCCTAAACATTGAATGCAAGAACTGAAATTCTCTGAAACTAAGGGAAAAAACATTTTGTGCCCTGGAGCTAGAATTTATAGCAGCAGCTGAATGCACTGACCTCCAGAATTGCTGTATCCAGGCCCTTTAGCTTGGCCCTTTGTGCGAACTGCAGAGGAGAGGCCTAAAGACAGAGTCAGAGGCCTAAACAGCCCTGCTGCTTTGATCTGCTTGAATGGAAGGTCAGTTGCCATTGCTTGGAAAAATGTGTCTTTTCAGATAGTGTTTTTGTTGCGATTCTGATAGCACTTCAGTATAAAAGCCATCAACACAAATGTCAGTGTGCCGCCGACGATGAGGCTATTTAATTTGTTGTATTGATCCAAGTTTTAATGGGCTTTGTTTTTTTCTTTTTTTCCCATTGGGAATATTAAAAGAATTATTTAAAATGAGGTGTTGTATTCATTCTTCTGCTGTTCTTTAAACTGGAAAGAAATGTTGGCTCTTGGCCACACTGGCTTTTCTTTCATTGAATTTCTTTCTTTCATTATTCATGTTGATAAAACATTAAAATTAAAATCTCATCTGAAAAATTAATGCTTTCTTTTAAATTTCAGTGAAAATAAGAAAGAAAATAGACTAAATACTAATCTAATTAAATTTTTTAAGGGGGATAATGACAACAATATATGATTTCTGTATATCTTTTATAACATAGACTTAAATATTCAAAACAATGTCCCTGGCCACTGAGGTCTAGGTTTTGTTCTACCATCAATCAGGTACCATGGTGAATTAAGCTCTCCTAATCCTATTTTTCTCAATAAAATGATGGGTAGATGTCTAAATTATGTTTGCCTCTAAAATTTTGTGAAATATAATTCCTCCAGAAATATTCAGTGACTTGAGAAACATAGTTGTTGCCTTTCCCAGGAAAGTCTGTATTTTTAGGAAGGTTAACTAAAATAAGTGATAACTCTGTGCTGTGATTAGATCCCCAGCATGCTGTAAAAGGAGAACAAATAGTTCTTCTGCCTGTAACAGAATGAGAGGCTTCAGCCTTCATGGAAGGGTCTTGATGCCATTGAGGAGAGTCACTGGGCAAATGTAGCTCAGGACCATCTCCCTGGGCCTTTTTGCCAGAAAATTTCGTCAGGCGCCTGTGACCTCCCAATCTGTTCTCGACCTCAGACAATTTTAGTAAAGCCCTGTCTGGAGATAATTTTGGCTTCTCTAAAGACTTAGTAATTTAGGAACTAAGCACATGACATTCCCCTCTGATAAGTCAGGTGTTTAAAAACTATTTCAAAAAACTAGAGAAAGCATTTGTTAGAATCCTATTTTTCCTTCTTCAAGTTTCCTTTCTTGCATGATCATGCTTAATACTATTGTATAACAAGCTGAGAAACTACAACAAAGCAAAGAAACAAAGAAACTACAAAAATATTTTAAATTCAGTTTTAACCATTTAAGTTTACTTAAATTCTGAAATTCCCAGATTTTTCATTGCTGCTTTGGAAAAGAATCGCAACTAATGAGGTATATCACACGTGTAACCAAACTATAGTTTGTACTATATAGTAAATAAATCTTATCCATTTTTTTCAACACTTAAATATAAGAAACTCAGTACATGGACAAGGCATTCAGGTAAAAATAAATTACCACTTAGCTGTGCATATTCTTTTGCCACAGCATCTGGAAAGCCATGGTTTTGTGTAAAAGCTGGCCTGTTACTACTAAACCCAAAGGACACAGTGGCTTAAAATCTCTCATGATGTGGCTTTACTGCTGTTTTTTGATGCCGTACTTCATTATTGTTTATCAACTTCAGTGTGGTGCTCAGAAGGATTGATTTTTAAATGCAACATTCTGCCAGGCTGTTGCTGTGGCAGCTGCTGTCGGACTCTTTGGAGGAAACCCTGAGCTGCCCCGTGGGAGATTTGTGCACAGAACTGCCAATTGTTAAGATTTTATGGACTCGGAGTTCTAGGTACACATTTTTCTCTTTAGCATCACTGGATTCTCTGTCAGTCTCCTCTAACTGCTTCCTAAATTCAGCAAGGAAGCATCAGCGTTAAGGGGAACTTTTAGTTGCTCATAAATTGTTTTGAACAAAATCAAGCTGCAAGTAGAAAAAAGAATTCTAAAAGCATTACATTTATTCTAAAACTGTACAAACTTGACAGTATTTGAAAATATTTTTCTTATTGAGGAATTTTGGCTATATTTGTCAAAACATTTTATTAAAATTAATAGCACTGACCACATTTTTAAAATTTTCTGTTAATGTATAACATACAGAAAAGTGCACATATCATAAGTGTGCAGTTGGATAAATGTACACAATTTAACATACCTGTGTAACTGTCCCCCAGATTAAGGAAATGACATTTCCAGCACCCTAGAAGATCCTTGCATGCTCTGGTTCACTCATTCCACCCCGCCATCCTATCCCACCCTTTCTACAAGGACAGCCACTATCTTAACAAACAGCACAAATTACTTTGCCTAGTATTGTACTTTATATAAATGGTATTATACAGCTAGTGCTCCATTATTTTAGTTCTTTTTCTCAACATTATGTTTTCAAGGTCTATTTGTTGTTGCGTGTAATTATATATCATTTGCTCTCATTGCCATATTCCATTGTGTGAATGTTTTATTGTGTGAACATAACAAAATTAGTTATTATTTCTACTGTTAGTGGGTTAATTGGCTAATTTATAGTTTGGGGCTATAATAAATAGTATTGCTATGAGCATTCTAGTACATACCATTTCTGTTAGGTATATACCTAGAAGTGGAATTGCTGGGTCATAGGGTATGTATATATTCAGCTTAAGGAGATATTGCCAAATTGTTTTCAAAGTTGCTATAACATTTACACCCCAGTATAGAGTTCTAGTTGCTCCATATCCTTGTCGACATCTAATAATCTTTGTCTTTCTTCACTGTATCGAACCATTCTTGTGGGTGTGTAATAATATCTCACTGTGGTTATAATTGGCATACCCTTAATGACTAATGAGTTTGAGCATCTTTTTGTATGTTTATTGGTCATTTTAAATACACTTTGATGAAGTGTCCATTCAAATCTTTTGCCCATTTATCTAGTATTGTCTTTTTCTTATTGATCTATTGCTCTTTATTGTAGATTCAGTTCCTTTGTCAAACTACATATATTGTGAATATCTTCTCCCAGTCTTTGAATTGCCTTTTCACTCCTTTGATGGTATCTTATTCCTATGTTCATAGTCTTAATAGAGTGTATTCAACAATTTTTAAGTTTTATGATTAGCACCTTTTGTTTCCCATTTAAGAAATCTTTACTTACTCCAAGATCACAAAGGTCCTATTTTTTCTCTTTACTGTTTTATATTCTAATCCAGAAACCCTAAGAATACCTTGAGAACCTAAAAAAGTTTTTTAAATTGTACGTTTCATTTTACTATGATTTTTTGTTTATGCAGTTCCTTCTACCATTCTCCTATATCCACCTCCCAAAACACAAACCTTTCCTCAAGGTTTGTTTTAAGAGATATCCCATCTATGAAAACATTTATGGACCCAACTCCTAATCAGATGTGATTTCTTTCTCTCTTGAACCTCCTTAGCATTTTGTTGATAATATATGACCCCTATCCTTTATGATAAGTATTAATGAATTTAACTGTGCTCTCCTGGGATATGTCATAGTGTCAGATGAGTAGGAGTAGTTAGTTACCATAGTAACTGAAGCTTATACAACACTGGCTGTGTGTCAAGCATAAGGTTAGGCTCTTTGCACAGAAAAATCTCAATTATTTCTCCTACCAGTCCTATGATTTGTCCAAAGTTGCAGAAGAAAGTGGTGAACCTAGGAGTTTTCAGCTGTTTGATTCTTGATTTAATGCTTTAACCATATCTATAATAGAACAGTGTTGCCTGAAGAACAAGCTACAATGCCATGATCATCCCAGAAGCTCCGTGGAAAAAAAATAGCCTTGATTCTATTCTCAAAAAATTGGGGGAATAAATTTATCTACCTAGATGTTCACAGTCCCAATAGCATATTAAAAGTTCTGAGATGTTGTTAAAAAGAACTACTTTAAGCTTTGTGGAAGACAACATTTTCTCAATGTATTTGATGACAGAATCTTTTTCATGTAACAAGTTTACATATAACCTACTTTAGGGAATGATGGCATGGGTTTTAAAGTAAGACACACGTAAGTTTGGACTCAGGCCCTACCACATACAGAGTGATCTTAATCTCTCTAAACCTCGCCTTTCTCATCTGTAAAATGGGAATAATAATAATAATACAAACCTCATAGAGTTGTATTGCAATTTAATGAAATAAGGGACACAAATCATTTAGCACCACACCTAGCATGTAGTAAAATCCCATTATATGGTAGTTGTTATTATTTTATCTTCTCTTAAAAAGTAAAGTGAATTCTATCTGACTCAGTTTATAATCCCTATAGCTGCCAGCACTGTGCCCTGTTGGTCCCTCTTAAGTATTTATTGAATTAAATAATACTGCTATTTGGGGAAGATTATTATTAGATAAATATATTCTAAAAGCAGGTCTTATAGAGCATTAAAAGTTTTTATTATATATTTTAGTTATTTAGTATCAGACACTAAACTAAGGTCAAATAAAAGTTTCAACTAACTCCCAACTGTAAACTTACCTGTTTGGAGGCCCAACATTTTAAATCTTTTAGTTTGAAGGTGAAATGCTATACAGCTGAAGAATGTGTCTATATAACTGAACTATTTTCAGCTGTATAATTTGGTGACCATAGCATAGGAGGAAAAAGCAAATTCAAAAGTCAAATTGCCTAGGTTTTAATCCTGGCTTCTCTGTAATGTAAACTGTATGAAGTTGGGCTTAATCTCTCTGTGCCTCAGTTTCTCATCTGTAAAATGGATCTAATAATAGTATCTTGTTTATTGGGTTATTGTGAGGATTAAATTAGCATATGTACAAATATATATGAATATTTATACACATATGAGTATTATATATATGTACACACATATGTAATATGCTTAGGGTAGTGCCTGGTACATAGTGTGCTATAAAAATGTTATCTTTGTTGTTATTATTATTGTGTAACCTTTTCAGAAGCAAAACTCGTTATCAGTCACATAACCACTTCCTAGTGATCACACTTAATGGTCTCTTGGTAAATTATTTTCCTCATATAGCATAGTGATGGAAGAATGGCAATGCTGAGAGGAGAAGTAGAGGAGTTGCTGTGTTGGTAATTGTCCTGGTAAGAGAAAAAGATACACAATACAGGGGCCACAAAGCTGGGAAAGCAATAAAAAGAGAAAACTGAGTTTGGCAGAAAATCTGAAATGCCACTCATTTTAATTTCTTTACAGAAATCTTTGGAAGTTCTATAAGTGACATTGCCTCCCCCAATAGGTTTTTATAATACATTTTTTATTTCAGTACTCACTGAAGTGGGCATACATAATAGCAGCATAAGAAAAAAATACTTTGGCAGGTTATAGAATAGACATAGATTTGATCTCATTCTGCAAATGCTTCTTCATGCATATTTCGTGACTTTGGTGTACTCTCCTTTTGAAGAATGAGGTGTTTTGTTTCTGTTATGGTACATACGGTACAGTACGCAAAGAAGAGCCACTAGGAAGCCTCAAAGCTGTAACCTAAATGGGCCTTCAAGATCATATTTCTAAAGGTCAAAGACAGAGGCAAGAATTTCACCTGTCCTCAAGTGAGGTTTTATTGTGATGTATTATAGCATAATCCACTAACATAATAAGGCACCCATTATGTTACAGAGGCAGTTGGCTGAAATAATAGTTTTCTTATGATCATAGTGGGGAGTTGTCTTTCACATATTGTTGGTTTCATAGCCATAGATGAATACAACTTGTATTTTACCATTGAAATGAAATTTATGGAAGAGAGTTAGTTGCATTCTTACAGGAAAATATATGGATATAGGAATTTCCATGGTGAGAGTGGTGACTGTTAGATCTTTAAGGTATGCTTAGTTATATGTGTGTATTTCATTTTAGTACAGGAAGTTTGCTAAAAATATATATATAAATTTATATACACACACATTCAGTGATATGAAAAGCAGTATTATCAAATAAGATGGAATCCTATTATGACTTTATTCATTATGCTGTATAGCAGATTATATCCTATGCCCTGAAACAGAGCTACAAATAGGAGGCATCTTATATAATATTGCCAAATAGTTCATAGAAAAAAGTCAAAGGCTGGTCCTGTCCCATGAAATTAGCCATGTAAGGGGTATATTATACCACCCTTTGAATTGAAATGTCTGCTCATTATATTTTCAACCTTTTTTTTCTCATCAAGTCCTTGACTTTTAGAGAAATCAAGCATTTTCTTACAGGTGCAATACATTTTGGCCAAATTTCTGCTTGTAACTCACACTGACTTTTGAGTACCCAGAGGTGAGGAGAAAGGCTTCTTAGCAGCAGCAGCAGGGGCAAAATCTAGAATAAGATGACAGAGGGATCAAAGCATGAAATAACCTGTGCCAAAAAAATGCACTTTATTCCTATTTGTTTCCCATTTGAAAAAAACTTCCTTTGAAGCAATCAGTCTTGGTGAAGAAGTATTAAAAAGCAGGTTTTAAAAGTGAAAACAGCAAGGTTGAGGTGAAGGATTGATGAAAGCATAGTTTATATTTATTCAGAAGATCTACCAGTACTTTAAAACAATCTGTGTTTAACGTGGCAAATTGTCTGTCATTAAAATGCTAATGAAATGGTAAACAGCTGCTAAGTTTTTTATGCTAATGAATGGTGGCAGCTAAGTAGTTCTCAAGCCTTGTGTTTATTAGCATAGAGATTTGATTGGGTAAGGGGGATCATTGTGCATTCCGACCTTTGTTGATGGAGCAATCTGTTTGTGAAGTTCCCTGTAGCATTCTATTTGATTTGAGTTTGTTAGTACAAAGTGACTCTCACCAGGCCCTTGGGGGGCCATGTATTACACAGTGTTATCAGAGCCACCACTGTGGGCTTAGAGAAAGAACTTTGCTTCCCTTTGGGAGACCCACAATGGCAAAATACTTACATATTTGTTCATGGTGCAGCTTTAAGTAGAATGATTCTGTATACTTACTTTTTATACTTTATATTTTTAAAAATTATAATAAATTATAAAACGTCATTGTTCTATTATAAGAAATATCTCTGTTTTTTAAATTTAGCTAAGAATTTAAAGCAAAGCTTTTAAAATAAATAGTTTAATAAGTGCCTCTACAACATTTGACATATTGATACAATACGTCATCTTGGATCTACAAGCACTGAAGTTAGCAATGTAATATTACCTAATTAGAAGACTAAGTTGTAATTAAATACAGGGTGGTTATGTGAATGATAAGCTGAGATCGGAGTATTTCCTTGGGCATCAGAGAAAAGCATTACTGCTCAATCTATACTTTTGGCTGATTCCCTGCTGAACCCTACTCTATATTCCCTAATGGATGGGGCTGACCTGACAACTTGCCATTACAGATAAATGCTTCAGGCACCCTTCCCTTTTCTTTTTCTGTTTTTAGGATCAATGTAAGTGAAGTATGACAGTCCATTAAACACTGTTGCCAATAATGTTCTGGAATGATTTGAAATATGATGCAGGGTTTATTAAGGAAATTCATTACCAAAAAACGTATCATTGAAATAGAAATTTTAATGATTCTGGGACACTGTGTAAGAGATCGGTGGAAATTTTAATAGTTGGAGCATTTTCTCATACTTTTCATTTCTCCTTGAAGTCAGTAGGGGATTTGGGGTATATAATTATTGTGAGATCTTATGTAGGCAAACCAGAGAAATTGGAATCCTCATACACTGATGGTGGTAGTGTAAAACATTTCAGACCCTTTGGAAAACAGTCTGGCAGTTCCTCAAAAGGATAACCCATATGATTACCAAATGACCCATTAATTCCCAAAATTTCACTCCTACATAAATACCTGAGAGAACTGAAAACATATGTCTACATGAAAACTTGTAAACAAATATTCATAGTAGCATTATTCATAATAGCCAAAAAAGTGCAAACAATTCAAATGCCCATCAACTGATGAATGTATAAGCAAAATGTGGGACATCCCTACCGTGGAGTGTTACTCAGCTTTAAAAAGAATGACATTTTGATACATGCTACAACATTAATAAACCTTGAAAACACTGTCAAATAAAAGAAGCCAGTCACAAAAGACTACAGATTGTATGCTTTCGTTTAAGTGAAATGTTTAGAATAGACAAATCTGTAGAGACGGAAAACAGATTAGTGGTTGCTGAGAGCTAGAGACGGAAAACAGATTAGTGGTTGCTGAGAGCTAGGGATGTTGGGTGAAAATGGAAAGTGACTGCTAAGGGGTACGGGGTTTCTTTTAGAGGTCATGAAAATGTTCTAGAATTGATTGTAAGGATGGCTGTACAACTCTGTGGATATGCTAAAAACCATTGAATTGTACACTTGAAGTAGGTAACTTGTCTGGTATGGGAATTATATCTCAATAAAGCTGCTATATTAAAAAAAAAAAAAAGGCATGCGAGAGCCTATCTCCTAGAGAGCCACCTGCACCAGCAATTACTTATCTGCACTACATGGAAGCTACAGGCTAAAGAATGCTTGCTACTGGAGAGGAGTGTTATCAATCCCCTACTCATGCGTTAAGCCAGATATTTGAAAAGGTGACAGCTAATATAACTGTTAAAAGGGATAGTTGCTAAAATAATACAAAACTCATTAGAAATAAAAGTTGGAGACAAAAAATTTGAGTTCCTATCCCAACTACTCCCTGTCCCAACTACTACCCTGTCTGCAAGCCAGACCATAATAAACCCTTTATAACATTCTCTAACTCTCTAATGTCTAGACTACCTATTTCCCTTAAAATTAGAGCAACTTTCAGTTTGTTTTTTTTAAGAGAATAAGTTGAGTCATAACTTTCTTGAGAGCAGACAGTAACTATGAGTTCAAGTACTTTTCCTTTTGTAAAAACCCTATAATTATCTCTGATTTGCATAAAACATGCCTACTAGCCATTCAGTAACTCTGAATAGTAAAGAGCATCTGGCTTCAAGAGGCGCCTCCCCTCTTCTCTCCTGCATTTTTGGCTAGTCAGAGGTAACCAGTTGGACAACAGGACGCTCTCATTCTGCTTGCCCTACCTGCCAGCAGGATCTGTGCACTAGGTGTCTTGGCCGGGTCTGAGCAGTCCTTGTCCTTTGCCATAGGGAAGCGTTCTGCATCACTGTCTTGGACCATGAGGAAGAAGATCCTTTTTAATTGTATTTACTACTCCTGTGCCA
Source organism: Cheirogaleus medius (assembly GCA_008086735.1). NCBI lineage: Eukaryota > Metazoa > Chordata > Mammalia > Primates > Cheirogaleidae > Cheirogaleus > Cheirogaleus medius. The sequence goes on along the minus strand of VBSM01001562.1, from coordinate 24,711,724 downwards.
TTTGCTTACTTCCAGCATAACTCTCTTGCTCGCAGGTTGCAGCTCAGCGGTCTTGTTTTTGCACTGTAGGTTTGGGAGGGAGATGGATGTGAGCGAGAGATTGAATTCATTTTTGTTTTGTTCTTGGCAGGCAGTACATGCCACACTACTACCCTTCCTGCTCTTGTGCGCACACCTACCCTGATGATGCAGCCTTCACTGGATATCAAACCATTTATGTCTTTTCCAGTGGACAATAGTTCTGCTGTTGGGCTCTTTCCAAATTTTAACACAGTGAGTAAATGCATTTTTGTTTTATTTGTGCCCTCCTCAGTCTCTTTCATTACATTTGTGAATAGGCAATAGATGTAGCCTTGTTTCCAAAGTGTGTAATTTTAAACCATATATTGGTTATCCTGCTCAGCTGTGCCATGGAAGATGCTGCTTCACCCATGGGAGTTAGTCCAAACAATGGCCAGCATGTTTATTTTATACATATTTCCACAGATGACTTTTCACCTGTTGCGTTGCACAATTTTGATAGACTTTTCAATGGCTTTAGAACCTATATCATTTCTGGGTTGCTGTTTACATGCTCAAGAACACAATTTAGAGATACCAAGGCACATTGATTTTTTTTCTTCTACTAGAAAGGAAAAAAAAATGACTGTAGTCTTGCTTTATCTTTCTGGGTGCATTTTTATTTGGGAGATATTTTAAATATCTCTCTTACACAACAGAATTTTTATTTAGGGGCTATTGTGCATTATGTGAATCTGACTCTATTAACAAAAAGAAAAACACACGTTTTAGTCTATATATTAGTTATCTGCATGATACTTTGATATTCCTTTTAAAACATGATAAATATTAGTAAGTTATCTATAATATAATTCAGGTCACCTGACCTCTTAATGAAAGACATTTTGTAGGTGTGTCAAGTGGAGCATGACATCTTTCAACAATAAAATTCAGCATAAAATCAGTACCCAGGTTCTAAACTTACAGTAAGAGAAAAGGTTAAACAGTTCACATAATTGCATGAATTATGTCTGCTTGGTTGATAAATATAGTCAGTTGGGGTGTGCTGGTCTACATGAATGATAGAGCATTATAAATGCTGCTGTAATAAAAAAAAAATCGTATTATCAACACCACCAGACAGTGAGCATCTGAAGTACTGCCAAATGTTTCCTTTGCAAACTTATCTTCTGTATGAAGTGAAAACTGCAAGAGGATTTTTCCTCAAGGGTTGTAAATAAAATCTGCTGACAGGCCTTCTGTCAGGGCTTAGTGTTGTAAGGTAATTAGGGGGTAGGGGATCAGCCAACTTTTTATAGAGCACTGGCCTTGTCTTACTGAGTAAACAGTTGAATGTTTTTGTCTTCTTTACGTTTTTCAGCAACAAGTCAAACAATAAAAAAATAAACAACAACAAAAAAAACAGGCATAAAAAAGTGAGCATTGTTTCTACAGCTGTGGAACAGCTCAGTGGGATAAATCACTCCTGCCTTGGTTCCATTAATACTTCAGGAGTCACCCTCCCAAGCACCACATTATGCCATCTCAGAGAGCTTGAACTCAAGCATATTTGTTGCGTACTCTATTGAAATGTGTCATTCCAAACAAAATTGAATTAAGCGATACTTCTTAGAACATTTACTAGGTATTTGTATTTTGATGAATGTACTGATTAATGTCTTTGGAAGGGAGCATTTATAGCCACTGCGGAAGTCTAGTTGCTGTCAGGAAGCAGCACTGATGATATGGGTAGGCATAAATGGCTCTTACTGTGGTTCGTCTCTCTGTATTTATTTATTTTTGACACAAATAACACATGGATACTTATTTCAAAGATTCAAATAAAACATTAGCGTTCAAGGCAAAATGAGAAAGTCACTGTTCTCTACCACTGAGCACACTCTTACTCCCTTCACTGGAGAAAAGTGCTCACAGTAGCTGGTATCCATCCTTCGAGCACCTTCTGGAAGTACGTTAGGCACATACCTAATAGGTACCTAGTAGCTACTGTTGTCATTTTACAGCTTCAGTGATATGATTAACACTATTCTTTAAGTCACTTTTTTTTATTAATAGTTACCAAAATGTCTTACATATATGTCCACTCTGTTTTTAAGAGCTGTAAAACACAAATGGAATGAATGTTTCATAAAGGTTATTTAAGATAAAAATACAGTTTCATAATGGCTTGTTAATATTGCATAGGGGTTACAGATGCACTAACATGCTTTTTTGTTTGTTTGATTAATTGCACATGGCAATTAGTCTTATGACATATTTGAGAAAACCCAAAGAATAATTCTATTATGAGAAGTTCATTTTTTTCTTCCTTTGGAAGAAAAACTTATAATTTTCAAATAAAAATACTGCAAAGAACTACATGTAATAGTTACTTTCACTCTCTATATTATATTCAGGGGGCATTTATGAGACAGAGAGCCCTTTTGGTAATATATTAAAAATCAAGTCATTCCAAGTGGGACCCTCTATCATCTATAAGAAATGAATTTACAGGATCATTGGGTGACTTATGATTTTTCACTGTGACTTGCAATATTAAGTATGCTAATCTTTTTCCTATAGGTTTTTCCATTCCAGTATTCAACTCACCCAATAGATTACCTAAGGAAATTTCATAAATGTCATTGTCCACATTTTCTTAGGAAAACACTATTATATCACTACTAATAACTACACTGGATTATTGTATATTTGTGATGTTTTATATCCTTCAAAGGACTCAGACCTCAAAACATTTTGGTGTAGGCCTTGATTATTACTCCTATTGTCCAGAGAAGGAAGGAGAGTTATTAAAGGAAGAAGTAAGACTTGAATTAGAATCTTCTGACTTCAAAACTCACGTTCTGGCTTTTTGCATCCTTGATTCCTTTGGCCCATATCACCTCCCACTGCATTCATTGTGAACAAAGCTTAATCAGAAATCTTTTGTGCTCTTTTCTGAAAACATAGTAGACAATTTGCAGTGGAATCATTAAGTAGAAAGAGGAAAGAATTTTTCTGAATGTATAAAATAGACCTCTACAAACAACTATAAAGCAGAATATATTTGAAAAACAGCTACAATTTCTTGTGGGCAAATTTTAAAAGTATGTTGCACTCAAGAGTCCACTTGTTCTTTGAAAACCAGGTGAATTCTACTAGTTTATTTTTAACCAAAGCTAATATTAGTAAATATAAGATATGAGGTCAATTTCAATCTCATAATTATTGTCAGAAGAACAAAAATCCTATGCTCTAACTGAAGGTTTTGGAAGCTTAATGTTTTACTACTTTCTTTAACTAGATTTTTAAAAACATATCAAGTGATGATATCCTCCTTTTTTAATAGTGGAGTATGATAACATTATATGAGAAACTAGCAACAATGAAATGAGATTCTGTGGTATTCCAAAATAGAATAGGGACCTGTTCTATGCTAAGTTGTACTTGATGAAGAAATAGGCTTCACAGTGTTTTTTTAATGGTTTTCTTGCCTTATATGCCACAACTGTCAATTTCTCCCTCAGTGCTTACTTAACTATGAAGAATAAGCAAATAATTTGAGACGCTGTCCAAGCAGAGTTATACAGAGACATGATAAGGAGGATGGAGTTTGGATCATTGATAATTTATGATGGGCTATATGTCAAGGATGCATGACTGGAGAATGACGATGTTAACATTGTGCTTCTGCAGTCGTACTTTACAGAAAGACTGTTTTGAGTCATTTATAGCTACAAGACTGTGCGAACCCAAACATAAATTTTTAAAGATCTTGACCTTTCTATCTAAAGCCTAATAGGCTTCTCTGCCTGACTACCCACTAATGCTCACTTCTACCACTGCTACCCACCTTCAACTATTTGTCGTTCAGGGCTCAATTTGGATATCACTTCCTTCACAGGAAGTCTTCCATGACTCTTCAAGTCTGAATTAAGTCCTATCTTTGTGTTTCCAAAGTAGCCCCGGATTATCTCAATTATAACAGTTGTCACACCGTAGGCTAATTACCTAATTATCTGACTTCTTCACTAGAATGTCAGATCTTTGAGGACAGGGGCTATATCTTATTCATCTTAATATGTTGGGTGTCTCACATAGATGCTCAATAAAACTTTTTGGAAGGAAGGAAGAGAGGAAAAGAGAAAAGGTCAGAGAAGATGGCACTAGTTCCTTGGTTTTCAATGTTCATACTACCCCATCCAGCAAAGGGAATACTAATATTTTTGAGCCCCTTCTAAGTACTAGGTGATAAACCAGGTGTTTACTTTTATTTTTATTTTCCTGAGGACTGTCATCACTTTTTAATCTAAAGGCAATAGTTAGTTACAAACTTTTCTCCAGCTGTCATTCCCTGCTTTCTCTGTATGGATGGTGTGGAAACTTCAGCCATTATTTCCTACATTCCTTGTCCTAGGCCCTACCTTTAAGAGCATTTGGTCAAAGAACAAAGTTGTTAGTTACTGAATTTTATTGAAAACATAATATATGCACTAAAAAGTACTGGGTTTGGGGAGAGGATAAACAAAATAAATAAAATAAAAATACCCTTGTGCCCAAGAAACTTATAAGAAATAGAATAAATAGACTTGAAAAAGGCAAGATAATAAAAACCAAGAAACACTGGCAAAGTGAATAGTTAGTAAACTTTATAGTATTCAAGAAACACCGGAAAGAATAAATTGTTTTGTATTCCAGTAGAGCTATTTTCATTATTTTGATATTAATTTTTCTATATATTTGCCAAATACTCCATGGTCATCTTTTAATGGTTGTGCATAATGTTTTGGGAGCTGCTAAAATATACACAATTGTTTCTTGCATTAGAATTAGAATCTCCTATTTCCTTTACTCTGGATCCAACTTTCATCTTTGTTCACAAACTACTAGGATAATACTAAGATGGATGATATTAACTTAATATGATAAAATAAATTCATTTAGAAGATCCATATATATATATATATATATATATATATATACTGTTATGAACTAAATGTTTGTATCCTCCCAAAATTCATATGTTGAAGTCTTAGCTCCCAATGTGATAGTATTTGACAGGGCCTTTGGGAAGTAAATAGGGTTAGCTGAGTTCATAAGGGTGGGGCCGTCATGATGGGATTAGTGCCCTTATAAGATGAGACAGGAGGAGAGCTCTCCCTCTGTCTTCACTATGGGAGGACACAGGGAGAAGGTGGCCATCTGCAAACCAGGAAGACAGCCATCATCAGAACCCAACCATGCTGGTACCCTGATCTAAGACTACCAGTCTTTGGAACTATGAGAAAATAGATTTCTGTCGTTTAAGTGACCCAGTCTATGGTATTTTGTTATGACATCCTGAGCAGACTGAGACACATACCCAACCTATATGATGTATGTGACGATAAGTAGGTAAAGTTTCTTTTTAACAGTCCTATTGTGTACATACACAGATGTATCTGTGTAATTCTCCAGAGCTAAATTTATAATCACGAGCTGCCTTGGGACCACAGTCACCTGTCAGCTTCTTTGCCAATTAGCAGGTGTTTTATGTACCAATTATTTGAAATGTCTTTGTGGTTTCTGCCATGTTTTTGTAACTGCTCTAGGAAAGCATAAGCGCAATGGATGTCACTGCTACTGTATTGCAAGAGGCTCAACAATCTTATTTTTGTGAAAAAGAATCTGCTTTTCACTACCTACCTTGAAATTATTTTTTCCTGAAACATGAACAAATATGTGCAACAGAATAAAGGTTATTTCTAAGTATAAAGTCCCAAATCATTGATTTTTTGAATTATCCATGACAAGCTGTGAAATAATCTATATGAATACCATTTATTTTGACATTCTAGATACTCTGAGATTCTGGGTCATTCATAGTTTGGCAATATCAATGAATATTTAAAATGTTTCTTTCTTAAAGTAGAAATAATAATATATTTATGAAAGAGATCTCAAAGAAATAAATTGGGAATCAAAATCACATTTACTTTGCTATTATTTCATGCCATGTTTCTCATGAAGTGTTATTGTGAGGAAACCTGAAGTAAGTTAGGACATTTAACTTTTTTACCTGCCTTTAATATCTTTATAAGTGCAATTGAAGTATTTGAAAACATATTTTCTTTTATTTGAATATTTTTAAGTAGAGTACTTTACTTCTTCTAATGTAATCCTGAGTCTTCTTTTTCGCTCTAATGGGGCTTGCTGTCATTAAAAGTTATGTGTTCAATATTTTTTAGGATACCAGTATGTCCAGCTGACTCTACTTGAACTATTTATTATAGTCAAATAGAAAAGACTATATGGTTGAATTTTTATTTTTCATGATATGGCTTAAATTATATTGAAGGATTATCTTCCCACCATGCTGTGTCCTCTTGCATGTCCCTTTCATTATCCTAGTCTCAACCTCACATGGCTCTGGGGCCTTGTCTTCAGTGCTACAGTTTCAAGGATTATGTGTACTTGGAGGGTACATCAGATTTTCTGGCAAGACAGGTCTTTGGTCTTGGCGCTGTCCCAGGTCAGCATTTTTCAAGAGTAGCGTCAACTTGGAAAAAGTGTTTACGTCAGGCCCTCTTCTTTAAAAATTGTATATTATTTTTCACTAATATTCTTAACAAATCCTCAGTTAATTAAATAAAAAAGGGGAAACCAACAGCCTTGTTCTTAGCTTCTCTCAGTAACCAAGCCTTAATGTGTCTGTGGTAGAGCAAGCGTGCTTAATAATTACAAAAAGTAGCAAAATATTATTGTACAAAACATCCCCTCCAGCCCAGAAAAGGTATTTCTAAATTGGTTACTCTATAAACTTTAATCAATGGTGGTGGCCCCTGAAAAACTTTTATCAAAAGCTTAAGAACCCATCCAACAGCACAGATCTTTTTTTTCCCTCTCTCTCTAGATCCTTACGTTCAGAATTAAATCACAGATCTCCTTCAGGGGTGTGGAGAATACTTTGGAATACTTCAGCCCTTTGCTTTTATAGTTGCTTTTGAGGATGCTAAAGATGAATTGGAGTGCTGTTTAGCAATCTGTGAAGTTTCAACATCTTTGCAGAGCTCAGTAGGAATCCTGGAAAAACACTTTTTCCCCCACAGATTTAGCTTTCAATTTAGGTTTTATTACCTTCCTTTTTATATTCTGATGCTTGAAATTTTAAAAAAACATAAAATATATAAATGGTACCTTTTTTCACAGAATTCTAGTATCAGAGGGCTTTAGCATATTTTAAAGACATCCTACAATTACTTCTTTTAATGCACTCACATATGAAATAGCTGCATGTGTCATTATTGTACCCTTTTTGCAGATCAGAAGATTGAAGAATATAATCTAGTCTTATTTATTTCATTAGAGAGCTTTACCACTGAAAAGGAAAAATTAAAAAAAGACTAAATATCAGACAAGCAAGAGCTGGTCTCCTCCATACCATATCTTGAATTTAAATGTGTATACTTCTCTCAGGTTATTTATGTGGGAAATATTTTTTCAAGTACCCTATAAATCCTTGCGACCTCTAAAGTAAGGCTGAAAATTCTCCTTTATTCTACTTAGGAGATAGATTTGTCTTGTCAGTCTCATACTTGTTTTCTCTTACTGTGATAATAGTTTCTAGGGCCAACTACAGATCTGAGTGGTGTTGTGGAAAATACATCTGATTTTTTTTCACAGGCTTATGATTTACAAATAATTAGAAGTGTGCAGAAAGAAATTCTCCAGCAATTAAAAATACATGTCTGGGCCTAATTTCATTGTTTTTCTTAGGTAGACTCCAAACTTCCATCATATGTAAAATGGTTCATTGTCACAACAATATAATCAAATCCACAAAATATCCATTTTCCAAAATGAGCTGAAGCTATTAGATACCAAAATGATTACTAATGGTTGCTATCACATGGTATACTAGTGAAGTACTTACCTTCCAAAGAAAGTAGTGGCATTCATTTATTTTGTCATTCATTCATCAGCTAGATCCCACCTCTTCCCAAAAGCTACATGGAGAGTTCTCTCTGTTCTCAAAGAAGTAACCCCACTTAACTTGTTCCAAAGTAAACCTCTGATAGTTATACCTGGCCTTGACTCTGCTTCATTCTTCCCAGGGAAGGAGGAGCCAGAACAAAGGGGGAAGAAGGGAGAATGCTCCACTTCATTATATAGAGAAAGAGCACTGGATTAGGAGTCAGAAGACCCATGTCTGAACCCATATTCTTTGATCTTGAGACAGTCACTTAGCACCACTTTTCTGCATTTTAGAACTGGGGATGATAATACCTTTCTATTATTACATCATGAAAATTGACTTTATTATATTTATGTGGAACTGAGGGTATGACTGAATGTTTAGAAAATTTCTGGAATATATTTAATGAGAGGCTGTGAAAAAAATCTTAAGTATATAACATATCACCATACTTTTCTTAAAAATTTAAAATACTATGAATATCAAATAAGATGATGTTTACAAAAGGACACTTAAATAGCAAAACTATTTTTATTAATATTATTAATACTTTTATGAATACTTCTATCCCTATCTCTTCCACCTAATAAACTACCTTAAATAAACCAAGTTATGTTTATCACTGGGGCTTGCTTTGTGCATTAGAGCAAACCTAACTAAGGCAGATGTTAAGGATATACATATGGCTAAGACCTTGAGTTTAAGAAACTTGCACTACAGTTGAAAATAGTCATGCCTGGTGCTTAGCAGGTGCTCAATTTATGTTAGCTGAATGAGATAATGGTAGGGCACAGTTAATGATCAGAATCACCTGACTGCCTGGAAGCAGTAAAGAGGTGCTGCAAGTGAATTTTGAGCAGGGCTGGGGATAGGGCATACTGAATGGAGGCTGGAAATAAAGCACAACCAGTTTGATTGGGTTCGGTTTTTCCCGTTTACCTTCAATGATATTTAGGTTTTAAAAGCTGCATGCAAAGATATTTTGAACTTGAGAGCTGTATACCTATGACACATTGTTGTTGAGTCCTAAGACATAATGATGGTTTCTGTTACATTTTTATAGTACTATTGACTTCCAAACATAGAATCTTTATTACCACATTATTCATTAACTAAGCTGCAACTAGGTTAAAATTGACATTCAAAAGATAATTTAAACTCAGTCATAATAATCAACATACCAAATTATCCTTCATATATTGATAATGGAAATTTATCCCCAAAATTCTTTGTACTTTTGACTGTTACATATTTCCCTGTGCCCATCCCCCGACACACCTGTTTTCTTGAATTTAAATTGCCAGTCGTGTAAGAACCCCCTTAACCTGTGCTCTGAGCAATAGCATCTAACTGTAAATTTGCTGCTTACTCAAAAAAGATTAATAGTTTTATATTCTATCCCAAAGTACTATATAGACCTTAAGGGTATGTGCATATGTATGAAGGCTATTTTTTTTTCACAAAATGCAAATAGCCTAAATAAGAATTTAGAAGTTATACAAGCTAAGATATTCATAGTTCCACAGCCATTAGGAACAACAGAGAAATGTATCAATCTTTAGACTTCTGGGGTGAGGATGGGTTAAAGTGATACATTTTAAATCAATTCCTTCAGAAAAGAACTTTCTAGAAAGACAGCCTGTAACACACAGCTCATCACTCCTTGTGCAATCAGACTCTCCTTTGTCTTCAGAGAGAGCACTGCTGCCTCACAGACCTGCCCCTTTTAATGGATGAGTAGCTTCTGAAGAAGCATTGTGACACCCAGATGCGGAGTTCTTTGAAGCTATGCGTCTGGGGAACCATCATTTTGTTACAGTGCAGGGGTAATATCAGAATTTCCTGGGAGTCGGTCATCACAGGAAATTATCAGCAATTCATAGACTTCCCTTTTTGCGTTTGCTTCGGCCTCGAGGGTAATCACAAAAGATTATAGTCTCCATTTCAGCTTTCATATCACTGAAATATTCTTCTCTACTGAGAGCATGATTGATTTCCAGAGGCCAGCTTTTAACCCCAGCTTTGGGAGGGCCAATCGAACTGCAGTGGTTTGATAACTGCCAACAATTGATGTTGCGATATTGTTCCGTTGTGATATTGTTCCCAACTAATTATACAGAATCTTTTCAATAAAGTAGTGTATCAACTTCTCGTGTTTTTAGGTACAGGCATTTGTTCAATGTTGGTAAAAGTTTGAGAGGTTGCAGGGAGGCAGAAGGGTGAATAAAAATTTCAAATGAGTGTTGTGGAGGCTTTGAAGGGCCAAGCATCCCGATAGATTGAATTTCAGAAAGCAAAGCAGAATAATTCAGAAACATTTCTGAAAATCTTTATGAGGAGTGGATAGATTATAAATACAAATGATTTTTGCCTCATAACGTTAAATCTTTTTGTGAATGTTACTGAGAGACTTGATGTGTTTCATGACAACTTGCTATATGGTTCAAATGGGCTTTTCTCCATTCTTTGATTAGGAATTCTTGGTGCCATATCCATGGCCAAAATATAAGCAAACTGTGTGCATTTTTAATTTGGTGATTTCATTTGCTGTATTCATTTTTCTCTTACATATGTGTTGCTCTATTCAGAACATATAGAGGCAGAGAGGGAGGGCTTTGTTATATTTGACATAAATTTGGTGAATAAAATAGTTTTGCCTGGAAGTGACTGCTTTTCCTTACATATTCAGAAGAAAAGAAAGGCAGTTTAGTTTAAACTACTTTTGGTTTGAACTATAGCCTCCTTGCAATCACGTTAAGAATAATTACAATAAATCAAATGGACAAATGTTGAATGTCAAGCTCTACCATTAACGGAGCCTTATTCAATAGAGTAATTATCACTGCAGAAAGCAGAGTGAGGCACTTTATTAAAGCTCTTTATTTTACTTTACAACTGTAGTATATTTTATATAATATAAAGGCAGAGACAAATTTAAACCAAAAATGTTTAGCACTAAGAGCTAATATGTGTACACATATACATTTGTATAAAAGAGCAATAGCAAGATGAACATATGACATAACATATTTTTGATATCACCTGTCCACAAAACTACTCAGGGACCACTTTCTTAATTAAAGCCCTAAAATGTTAAGTGTGAAAAGGAGAACCTATGAGAAGAAGGACTAGTAGAATCAACATTGATATAGCTGTGGCATCCTTGGAGGGGAATCAAGGATAAAATAAAGATGCCCAAACAAATAATGTTTTTAGTATTAATGTGCCAAACATTGCATGGCACATGCTTACATTAAAAATGATTTGTTGTTTATCAAAAATTCAACTTTAAATGTGCATCTTATATTTTTATTTGCTGCATCTGACACCCATAGAAGGAGATCTGGATTCCAGTCTTCCCTGGGGAGGCTCAAGCAAGTCGCTAAAATTCTGTAAATCTTTTTTCATTTTTAAGTGAGAAAGACTAAAATCTTGGGCCCAACCTACCTGCTTTAACCAGAACTCAGTTTTCAGTGTTTTATTGTATTGAATTTCCAGTTAGGATTCTATTTGCAGGTGAAGGAAAGGGGAAGTTCTGGGACTCAAACTGAAACAAATTTTGTAAAAAGTTTGAAAATGTAGATGATCCCTGACATTTGACCACTGTATAATGGGTGAGTGGCATGGGGCAATTAAGAGCCCCAAATGCTTAGAATTAGAACATTACAGATTTGTTGCTTTTCTAGAGCTTTACCAGTCCTCAACTGTCATGTTTCTTCTTAGTGCAAGGGTAAGAAATGTGTTGTCCTCCATTTGGGGGGAAAATTCCTCACATCCACTTAGCTTTGCAGAATGAAGAATATATTCAAACAGGTCCAGGTTTCTGCTTTTGTACTTTTTCTTGCCTGGTGGGGTTTTCTTTTCATCTTACACCTTTTTAATTTGTGTCATGGACCTCAGCATCAGGATATATCTGATTAGTTACTGAACAAACTTAGCTTTGACAGAATGGTTTTGAAAGGATGTCAGTTAATGCATTTGGCTGTTCAGGAGGTTTATTGATTTTTAAATCAAGAAAGCTCATTACTTCTCTCATCTCTTAGAAAGCCCTTATGACATTTTTTAGCCCATTTACCAGAAAACAAGCAAACACATCCTTACTTACTTGGATTTGGAGATTTAGCACCAATAGTTTTAAAAACTACATCTGTAAGTATCAGCAAGTAGTCTTTGGTTACTCATATGCCATTTTTTTTTCTAAAGAATAAAAATTTCTATTTTTAAAAAAATATTTCTCCGACATTTTTGGCACTGAATTTTATCTTATGGAAGTTTAGTCTTGGGGACAATTTTGAGGTTATTTTCAAGTCACTGTTAAAAAAGACTAAAAGGAAAGCCTCCAAACTGTATTATCTTCTATCTCAGATGTCTGGCCTATCTTACCAAACTTCAGAATAGATCGTTTTCTTCAAATAAGCTGTGGCATAATCACCTCTGATGACCTATCCTCTAATGAGTCTCTATTTTGTTCAGTATTATGCACATCTATTGAAAAACCATTCTGTAGTCCGTATTCTTGAAATGATGTCTTGTTTTATTTTACCCTGAGGAGACACAGTACTATTACATAAATAACATAGGAAGAACCCAGCCCATTTTATTTAGATTTTCTTGGTAAATCCAATTCCTTTTTCTAGAATAGTGTACTCTACCAGTTTTGTTGGTATCTATCTTTGTGGGATATAGTTCATTGTCAACCATATTATGTCTTGAGCTATTTGTTGTTTTTGTTTTTTAAATATGAATATATCTCACTGAGAAATAAAACATAAATACTTTGAGGACAGTAACTTTTCTACATACAAAAAATATTAATATTATTTATCATCATTTTAGTTCTTCTGAGCTATTAAAATTCATGGTAGAAGCAAATTCTTCTTAATTCCCTAAAAGATTCCAAGTAGTTTTTAAATTTTACTTAAAAAATTTGTCATTTTTCTCACATTCCTTCAAAAGGACATCTAATAATATCATACGAATTTTTCATTATGTTATCTTTGAAATATGTCACAGATCTTTAAAATCTGTATGTATATTTTGACCAAAAATTATTTTAGTTATAGTAACATCAAATCTTGAAGATAAAATGAAAACCCTTTCAAAACTTTCTTTACATCCTGATGGAAAAACACTTCTCTTTCCTAATTATTTCCAGTCACGACTAAGCATTTGTTTGTTCAAGAAGGGAAAGAAAGAAAAGCACAAGGTTTCCTTAGGAGATGTAATTCAGCTCATTACCTTAATGCTTTTTCCCTACATTGAAAACAGCAGTTGCAATTGGAGTTGAGGGTGGTTTGGGTTTCCTCAATACATCACATTAACCAATTAGATCTTTCAATATGCATTTTTTAACCTGAATATGGATACATATGTGATATAATTTCAATTCTTTAGTTTACTCATCTAAAATTTGAATGGGAACATCAACACCCAAAACACTGCTGGGTATGTGTTCGTTAATAACAACGAAGGAAGAATGAACATTCAATTAAGTCCCATACCCATTGCAGAAATAAGTTGAAAGTCTTATTTGTTAAACCAAACTTTTTGAAATGCTCTTTGATGTGGCTTCTTAAATTACCCAGCAGCATAACTGCAGATTTGCTGCATCACTCTTGATCCCTGGCGGCATGGAAAATCACCAGGCATGTGGAGCCAGCCAAGAAAATGGAACATTTTACATTTGTACTGACCATATTTGTTACATACAAGGTTCTACTGTGAGGGTTAGACATTCAGCTTCAGTAAGGTACACAGGTTTAATCTTATGGCATCTCCCATTAACAAAATAACTACTGTCTGTAAAAGAACTTAAAAAGTATTCTTTCTACTCAGAACAGTTTAAAAAGTATCTGTCAAAAGCATTACTGTGTTTCCACTAACAAGAGGGAGATGGTGATATCACCCATCCATTTGCTTTCAGCTTTTTTGCTTTTACCATTTGGCAACTCTTTAAGGTTTTAAAAGTCTAAAAGATGAAAAACATTATTTTGTTGTAATAATCTTCACAAACAACTGTTAGATCTTAGACAAAATATGTATTTATCTTAAAGTCAAAAGAAAGAATTCATGGTCATTTTGCTATTTGCTCACCATGTTCCAGGCTAATTACGCTGTACAGAAACCCACTAGGAAGGTCTACAGATGGGTAGTGCCTCGTATTTAGCAAACTCATCCTTAGAAAGCTTCTAAAATGGAAATTACTTCAGTTTCTCTTTCTTCTTGGCAATATATTGTTGGTGGTGACTATGAGATCAGTTGTTGTCTTGGTACTTGGTAGTTGAAGAAAATCCTCTGCAGACATCTCACAGACCATGTTGAAAACTGAGGAGCATGTTCTTTGTCTACAGTTTTTTACCAATTTCACAATTCTGGATTCTGTATCGACCTCTCTAAATCATGAAAAGGAATTTTTGCATATTTGCTATGGCTTTACATGTAAAAGTATCTGAATCATGGTGGGTATCAGGCAACAAAAATGTTTTTAGGAATTATCTGTGGTAAAATATTATTTCTTTCCCATTCTCCTATTTGATTTTTTTCATGGTACTTACAACACTCTGAAATTGTCTTATTTATTACTTTAGAGATTTAGGTCTTCCCAACTAGAATGTTGGATTTTTGAAGGCTTGTTCACCACTATATGTCCAGCTCCTAAAATAATATATGATAGGTACTTAATAAACTTTTTGTTAAATGAATAATTTTTTCAGAAAAATACAGTAAATATAAACAAATTGAAAATAATACACTTATAAAAATGTGATGTGTTGGAAAACAGCAAAAATTCCCAAGAACAGAACTATATATTTAAAGTCAATATGAAACCCTTAACCTCTAAAAGGTGGCATCTTTCACTATCAGAGTTATCTAGAAGAAGGACATTATTTAATGGCAGAAACACAAATCTGTTTGAATTCTATATGTTTCTTTTTATTCTTCCCAAAAATAAAACCAAGATGGAATTTCTCCAGAAAAACTACTGAAAAATGCAGACATTAGTCTTCTTTTCAAAATGGATCTTCAAAATGGATCACAGGATGTTTTTTTCCTGACTCTAGTCATCCTTTTTGTCAATGGAATATACAACTGTAGTTTGATGAATCCCAGAGCTTTTCAAAGGAGGCCTGACAATATGGAATTTGAGCAAAATATATCAAGCTCTCTAAATTCACTTTTTTAAAAGCAGAGGAAAAAAATGAAATGCTAATCTGTAGTCTACTCTGATAGCCTGCCTCATCTCTGGGGTGATTTCACTTGTATTTTCTATGGGGAATATTTACTGCCACTAGGGAGGCTCTAAAAAAGTGGGAAAAGGTAAAATCCTGGAGTCCCATTTAATTTCTGCAGCAATTAGATGCCAATTGTCAACCAGCCTCAAAATACTTAGAAATGTACAATATTTTGATAAAATAGTAATAGTAGCAACAATAATAATGATAGCTTTATTGAGTCTGGTACTTAGATATACTGGGACCTATCTACTAGTTTATGAGGTATGGGTTGTGTTATTTTAGCCTTTATGCCAGTTCTGAATGGCTGGTGAACTTTCTGCTGGGGTAACTGTATCCTGGTGAAAGAGGGCACAGTTGATGTTGTCCTTTACAAGCCATGGCCAGTGTGAGATTTCAGCAAAGCGCAGGGTATTCTAGAGCAAAGTGTTTTCCAAACATTTGACCCTTGGTTTAATCAACAGTCTGTGGAGACTGTTGGCATGCCATTTGTCTTCCTTTCAGCAGCACTGATGGCAATCAGGTGGATCCCTGTCTGGGTGCTCTGGATGGGACAGAAAGTGTCAGCATGGCAAGTCTCAGCTTTTACATATTCCAGATGCAAAAATGCAGATCTCATGGTAGCATGCACTCCTAGTAGAGTGTTCCATGTGGTTTATTTTTATTGAAATTTCTGAGTTGAAATCCAAAATAGTACAAGTTTTATGGTTGAACTAATGTTGCCAACAATATGCAATTGTTTGTATTTCTTGATCTTTAAGAGAAAAAAATTTGCCTTTGTTATATTTATATCTGTTTTGTTTCTATTCAAGTTTTCAAGGATTTTTAAAAAGTAAAACATTAACATACAAGCATGTGGTCAGAGTATTTAAGTATGAAAGGCAAAACCTTTTTTGAAGTAACTTTAGAGAAATATTGCTCTTCAGTGATACAGCTAACTTTTAAATGTGTTGTTTCATGAACATTTGAAGTCCTAATGAGACCCTATTGTCACATTCTTTTCTTAAGTCTGATATTGAAAAAAGAAGGGATGAAAAAGTTATTCTTTTTGTACTACTGTAATTCAATAACATCACAGTTAAAAAGTTGATGCCTAGCCAAACTTTCAGAAAGCCCTGCGTCTCAAAGGTTTAGTAGCTAAGGTCCTCTTTGCAGCAAATCAAGGACAGGTGCAAATGATGACTGCCACCTGCTAACATGTAATCTCTAACCCCAGAACATTTTTTTCTGTGTGCAAAACCCAACGATTATAATGGGGAAAAAGGAGGGGACAGCCCAAATTTTATTTATAGCTTTCCTGAAATTGCACAAGAAGAAATGAGCTTATCCTAAGAATATCAGAAATGGGTCAGAAAGAGAAAAACCAGACTCATTTCTTCAGGAAACTTTAACTTAAGCACCAAGGGGGCCTTATCTATAGTTTGTGTAGGCAGCTACCTTCCAGGCTATAGAAGTTCTAGGAACACTCACACATTCTTCCCAAAGCCGTATCCTGGAGCAGTGCCATGCATGACACTCATCACTGCTGCAGTGTTCTGCAGCAGGGAACAGCGTGGAGAGAGATTCCTACCTGAGTTTGAATCCTGGCTCCAACATCTACAAACTTGAGGGTGATAAATTATTGAACCTCTCAAAGCCTTGGATTCCTCGTCTGTAAAAGAATAATAATAGTACCTGCCTCAGGTGGTGAGGACTACATGAGATAATCCCTTTGTATAGATCCCGGTGCACAGTAAGAGTTCCGTAAATAAAAGCTGCTCTTACTGTGATGTTATTATTGTTATTACACAGCTAGGAAAAAGAATCAAAAAGATATCCTGGGAGGATAACACATTGATGTCACTGTTAAAGGGAGGATCCTAGTTGCTTAGAGTATGAGAAAATCCAAAAAAGGGAAAAACGCAAAGTAGTGGCAGTGCAGAGGAGACAGATCTTTTCGTGGCTCTCATACCTCATTATTTTGCTTAATGACAACTTATTTTCCCAGCCCCCAATTAAATAGTTTGTACTACTCTTTTTCACTTTTTAACTTTTAAAATTATGCCCTTTCTTGTGTTTGATTCATCTCCCTATCCAGTGTGAGACAGCATCTTTGAAACATATCAGGCCTCCAGAAATGTTTGCTTGAAATTTTGAAAGTCAAAAATCTGATTTCTACTTCTGTTTAATAGAAAAGCTAGCAGGGCCTCCTATATTGCATAAGTGATAAGTGCTTACTGAATGCTTTTTAGAACATTGGTTAAAATAGATCCTTAAGTTTAAGGTGAGATTTCCCTATCTTTTTTGCTTTTTAATGGGGCAGTGCCCAGTTTACTCCCATTCTCAGCTTTACTGGGTGGCTAGTTAAATCATTTTAAGACTCTTACAAAGATAAAACTCGAATTTCAGGCCTCTTAAAAGGTATTGGGATAGTTGACAAGTTTGTAATTCTGGTTTTTCTGCCCGAAGTCCCACCTAGCAAAATGATCTAGAGTCCAAATATAATCTAGTAATATGTCAAGTCCCTTGATCACATAGCCCCATCTTAGATTCATCCTACCTTTAGTGCAGCACTGCAGTTTGTTTTTTCTCTGTGTCTAGGTTTTATTTGCAGCTGCATATTTTTATATTATTGCTTATACTGTGCAGAAGTAAATTACTTTTTGGTATACCCAGTGAAAGTAATGATCTTTTAAAAAATTCACACCAATTTGTAGTCCCCATAATCTTGGTGAATACACCAAAGAAATCTGTTTGTTCTTATTTTGATATTGAAAATATGATAGGTGGTGTGATAAGGCCGGCTTCATTAATTCATTTTCTAAGTACTATAATATAATAGTTAATTTGTCCATACATGGCCTCCAATTACCTCCTCAATTCCTGGTAACAGCCACAATCTCATCTTTCATTTTTATTACCTACCAGTTAATTGCACTAATAGGTTTTGCTTTTCATTTCTGCATGGTTTTCATTAGAAAAAGTGGCAAGTGTTAACTCTTTTTCAGGCTTTGTACTCAGAGAAGAACAAGGAAAATAGACTTTTTAAAATTTGTATGTAATTGTGCTTGCTAGCCTCAAAATTCCAGATGACTACTTCTAACTTTTACTTTTTTAGAAAAGAAGAGGCATATTTGGGACCAATAAGTTCTGCCAGGTAAGGAGTATTGGTAGCTAGAGCTATGTAGTAGGTTTTTTTTTTTTTTTTTGCCTTAAAAAAAAGCTTCTTTAATAGTATTTCCTGATAAATCATAATTTTCTCAATCAGCAGTTCTTTGCAGTGTGAACTAACATGAACTAATTTAATATGATTATTTAATGAGAAATTTGTTCATTTAAATGTTATATATTATAAGCATTTTAATAAATATTTTTGAAAGCACTTATTCATTTTAACAATCAAATGTCTATGAAATGCCAGTTGAATCTTTAAAAATGAGGATTCACGGTGCAATTGCAATACTTCCAATAATGTACCTGAATATTCTACACATGAAATCATTATGATATAGATATATAGCTTTGACTATAATAAATTGAATCACTTGCATTTATCACATTTTAGAATTTGTGGGAATGTTTGTATTCATCCTGAATGTTTTATTCATTCTGAAAATTGGTGATTGAATAAAATAGTTACTAATGATTTAGTTATACACATTTCATTATGATTACAGAGAACTGACATTGAAACAGTGGAGGGAAAATTTTAAGTCAATATAAATTAATATCATAGTTATTTTATCTAATTTTTAGAGCACTGTAGAAATGCTAAGGAAAAATTTAGAAGAAGTCTAATGTGCTATCCATTGCACCACAGAGCCCGTCAAGAAAAAATTTAGAGTTTTACCAGTTTGTATTTTTTTAAAAAAAAGATATCTGAAAACCTTCTCTGTTGCTGTCACATCTGGATCCCACTGAAATGACTCAGGTATTTATAGTTATCGCATCAGATGGCAAACACTAACACAAAACATCAGCTTGACAGTGTTTCAAGATATCAGATAAATTGGCAAATGGAATATTCTCTTTTATATCATTTAAAGTCTTCTTTCATCTAAATCATATCCCCCCCAATGACATTTGAATATAAAAATATTAATAGAATTTTTTGGTAAACAACAGAAGAAGAGAAAAGAGATTTAGACCAGAATAAAAAGTGTATCTTTTCCCAAAACCTATAAGGAAATAGAGAATCAAGTGGAAAATAAAGAAAATCTGTTCCAAGTGAGAAACATGAGGGTAAAATTTTGATATGATCAGTGATAAGTCATTCAAAGGATGAAAGGCAGCAAGAGTTAATGTAGCAAAGAAGGGGTAAAAGGGCTGTGTGTATTTGATTTTATGAGAGAAATTAGAATTATGTATATAAACTAGAGAACCCAATTCTGGTGAGAGTTTCTGAAGGAACTTCCTTAGCTTGTTTTTCGGCGAGCAGATGGTTGGGAACTTGCATGCGTTTGTATTTGGAGTGCTCGGCTACAACTCACCTTTCAGGACAGAGAGCTCTCGGCCTCCAGAACATGATGGCATATTTTCGAGCTGATGTGATAAAATATGAGATTTGAGTAGAATAAAGCTGTTAGACAGCTAACAATTTCAAAAATTTAAAGGGAACATATATCCAAAGATCTTGTTGAAGTTGTCAATAGATATCATGGTTTACTAAAAATTTTGGACTCGATTCTTGTAGATCTATCTTTTTTCTGTGTTTCTATATTGTATGGGAACAACTAGGATATGTGCATTTATTTTAAATGATGAAAATTTTAATTTTTAATGTTAATTTTCAATATATTTTTTGAAAGGAGTAAGAGGAAAGTATACATTAAAACTATGGTTTCATGGCTATTATTGTTTATGTGTTGTAGAAGTCTATTTTAATTTAAATCAAATTTAAATTAAAGAAAAAATGTCAATGTGTGGGCATGGCAAAAATAACAAAAGTGGTATGCTGAAAACTGGTGTTTTGGAAATATTCGTATAGTTTCATCCCATGTAGTTCACACATCACCAGATGGGTAATATTTTTCAGAGCGTGTGAACAGAAATTATCTCAATAAAATGCTCTTGTTTTTAAACTTTACAAAACAGAATAGTTTTTGCATCCTGCCAACATAGTTAGGCTATTTTATTTTTAAACCTGTCCAAATTGATTTGCCATCTTTGGGAACTATCAGGAAGCATAGTTTCATATTTTGCAAATGGATGGATAGGTTTAACTGTATGTATTTGTGGGTAAAATAAGAAAATTAACTAGGATTTTATTTTCTGAGTTTTTGAGATTTTCTTTGCCCCATGCAAGATTTTTTATTATTATTATTCTCATTAAATAAAATTTAATACAATCAATTATGACCTTGAAAAAATGAATCCCCAGATTTTTCAGTAATAATACTTTATGTTTAGTAAACAATACTCTTAACATTTTTTCTTTTTTACTTATTAAATTATCATACATAAATTCACTTTTGGAGGGTGTATATAGTTCTATGAATTTTAACACCTGTATAGATTTGTATGACCAGCACTACAGCTAGGATGAATAGTTCCATCACTCTAAAAATCTCCCTCTTCACATTTTTGAGTGTCCCAAACCATTATAACTGTTCTTTATAGTAGGAATACATTGTCCTGTTATCTCAAACTTGTGGCAAAAAAATTGGCTCATTTATTATCCAATGACTCTTCAATCCACTCTCTTTGCTAATGTATTTAAGTTCTTCTAATTGCTAATTTTGCATTTTGTTGATTTATAATCATGATTAGAGATAGTATTCATTTCTCCTCTCTATCAAATATCAACTAATCCAATCTTAATCTCTAACCTCAGGAGATTTCCTAGATGATGGTCTCAGTGGATCTCTCCTCATTCATGTTACATCTGTTTATAAGTAATGCTTTTTTAATCATCTGCATTGTTTTTTGAACTGCCACTTGCCTGATGTAAATGCTGGAGATGATTATCTGAAGTGCACAAGAGAATCACTGCTGTATTTCTTTTCATAGGCTCTACAGATAGAGGTGTTTCTTTTCATGAGTGTTTTAATGACTTTGTACTGTACTTTTTCTGTTTGAGTACTTTTATCTCTGCATATTTCTCTGAATATGTATGATATATACAAGCCAAAAAGGGGAAATTCACAGACTATAAATCAAAACTTAACTTTATTAATATTTAAACAAGGGTTGCATATTAACCAATGTGTTTTAGGCACTTAAGTGTACAACTATGACATGCATTTTCAGAGAATGAATTTCGATCTATAGTACATGAAAGTTAATAAATTATTTTAAAATAAAGATCAGTGTTTTATATGCTGTGATAAGAGCCTGTCATTTATAACTTTGCCATAAATTAAAAATTAAGAAACTTAAATATGTCTGTAATAATTGTCATGAAGTCATTTGAGACCATCTCAAGTAATACTGCCTCATACAGGGACAACATTAAATTAATTTTAACCTTGACCTTTGGATCTTCAGTTTTCTTGTTTTATGATTCTTTTAAGGTTTTTCAAGGCTCCTTTTATGGCTATAAGATTTCTTGGGATGTGGTGATTCTCCTGTGGTCTCTTTTGTGTTATGAATTCAAACCAGTATTTTGTTTCTGTTTTTGTCATTTGTTTTTATTTTTAACTTCTGGAGACATATTACTATTGAGTGAGATTCTTTATTATCCTTGTTTAACTAAAAGTTAAAACCTTAGAATATTATAGCTACTTTTATTTGCTCACACTACTGTCTATCCTTTGAAGTTGTAAATTGACTATTTTATCATTTGCTCTTCAGATGGATCCTGTGCAAAAAGCAGTCATTAACCACACATTTGGAGTGTCCATTCCCCCAAAGAAGAAACAAGTTATTTCTTGTAATGTCTGTCAGCTTCGCTTTAACTCAGATGTGAGTATCACCTTTTCATTGCTCTCTGTAGTTTGTCAAGCTGAAAGTCTGATTGGTCTGAATACGTACATCTCTTCATATTTACATAATCTCTAGCAGTCACAGCTATTGGTAGCCCCACTTATTTCAATGTGTTAGTTTTCCAAGCGATTTGGGCTCAATGTTTAAAATTTAAGCAATAGAGTACAGTCAGCCCTCCATATCTATGAGTTTCACATCCACAGATTCAATCACCCTTGGATTGAAATATTTGGAAAAAAATGTAATGATACAACATTAAAATGTATACATATTTAAAAACCAGTAGAGGGTAACAGAAAGTAGTTAATATAAAAAATTAATCCCACACAGTGGCTCATGCCTGTAATCCCAGCACTTGGAGAGGCCAAGGCAGGAGGATTACTTGAGGTCAGGTGGGGCAACAAAACAAGACACCCATGTCTATAAAAACTTTTTAAAAATTAGCCAGGTGTGGTGGCACATGCCTGTAGTCCAAGCTGCTTGGAAGGCTAAGATGGGAGGATCGCTTGAGTCCAGGAGTTTGAGGCTGCAATCAGCTATGATGATGCCACTGCACTCTAGCCTGGAAGACAGAGTGAAACTCTGTCTCAAAATAAAAAAAAATTAAAAAAAAAGAATTTCTCTATGAAAGTAATCAATCTCACCTGTACCATTTTATACTTAATTTCACCAATTATATTTACTTGTCAAAAATACTTGAATAGTAGAAAATATGAAAAAAGATTTGAAAATGATATGAAAATGTTTTAAAAAATTAAAATTCAATGAATGCTGAAGAAAACCATTGTTATTACTCTTGATATCAAGTATTACATTTTATGTGGGTGCCAAATTTTGTTAAATACCTGAGAGAATAATTAATTTACTATGTGATTAATGTTTTCCCAGAACATGAACATACAGAGAAAGCTTCATAAATTATTTTATCTGGTCAGCATAAGCATCCTGCTAAAAAAAGATAACAAATAAAGGGAACAAATCAATCTCTTTTATGAAAGCACATTTTAAAATGTATAAATAAAATAACAGGAAAGCAAAATAAATTATATTAGAATATTTGCAATACTCGGTTACAAAGTAAAGCCAATGACCAATGTAAATCAGAGTCTGAAGGATATCTGATATTTCCTGAGTTGCTTGACCCCAGAAGCCATTTCTCAAGAGTATATTAAGGATTAATGTTTTTTTGAAATACTAAAATAACAAGTATTCATGTTTGCATATACCATTAGATGATGTTTTGGTAATTCTAACGTAGGAAGCATAGTAAAATTTATAGTCATTGGAAAAGAGGAGATATATTTATCATGATTTATAAAATTATATTTAATGTAATTTCATTCAAAAGTTCAGTGAAAGTTTTTTAGTACCTGATAAAACTCCATGTGTAAGAATCAAAATGTACCTAAATAAATTGAGAAATATAGTGTTAATTCAAAGTTTTAATACTGTTAAGATTTCAATCTCCCCAAATTGATCTATAGATCCAACACAATCCTAATCAAAATTCCAAGGTTTTTTTTCTGTAGAAAATGGCAAGCTCTTTCTTAAATATACATAGAAAAGAAAAGCCCTAGAATAGCCAAAACATTTTTTAAGTACAAATTTGGAAGACTTACACTTCCTGATTTCAACACTTACTATAAAACCTACAGTAAAAGAGACTGTGAGAATGGTGAAAACATAGTAGACACATTGATCAGACACATTGAACACAATAGAGAGTCCAGAAATAGACACGGACCTATATGGGCAGTTGATTTCGAACAAAGTTGCAGAGGCAATTCAATGGAGAAAGGCTTATCTTTCCAACAAATTGTGCTAGAACAATTGGATATCCATTTATGCAAAAAATTTGCATATATCCATATATCCATATGCAAATTTTTAAAAAATCTTGACTGCTACCTCATACAAAATGTAAAAGCCAATTCAAATGGATTATATATATAAGTAGAAACATAAAACTATAAAACTTCTAGAAGGAAACAGTAGCAAATCTATTTGACTTTGCATTAGACAAAGATTTCTTAGATAGGAAACAAAAAGTGTGAACCACATAAAGGCTAATATATTGGACTTCATCAAAATTCAAAACTTTCATTCTTCAAATGACACATTTACATTATTAAGAAAATGAAAATACAAGCTATAGACTGGAAGAAATATTTGTATCTGCTTAAGGACTTGTATACAAAATATATAAATAACTGACAACTCAATAATAAATGATAAATGGGGAAAAGAGTTGAATAAGCATTTTACCAGAGAAGAAATATGAATGACAAATAAACACATAAAAAGATGCTCAAGGAAATACATACTAAAACCACAATCAGATAGCACTACACCTATTAGAATGATGAAAATTAAACAAACTTATAGCATCAAGTGGCTAAGATGAAGAGCAACTGGAACTCCCACGCATTGTTAATGTGACTGTAAAATGGAGCAGCCACTTTGGAAAACACTTATACATACATTTCCCACACAACCAGCAATTCCACTTGTAAGTATTTACCTAAGATAAAGGAAAACATATATTCATACATATGTGCTTTTAAAGTAACTTTATTCATAATTACCCAAAACTGGAATCAACTCAAATGTCCATCAACTGATGGATAAACAAACTGTAGTATAGCCATACAATGGAATACCACTCAGCAATAAAAAGAAATAAGGTATGGATACATGCTACAACATGGATGAATGTCCAAGGCAGTATGCTAAATGACAGAAGTTAGACACAAAGACTATATACTGAATGATTGCACTTACATAACTTTCTGCAAAAAAACAAAATTATGGGTATAGTCAGATCAGTGGTTAATAGGGGCTGAAGGTAAAGTTAAGGAATTGACCATGAAGGGCCATGAAAGAACTCTTTTGAAAATATTCTGTATTTTCATTGTTGCAATGGTTATATGACTGCCTTTGTTTTTCAAAACTCATAGAACTGAATACCTAAAAAAGGAATTCTACTATATGTAAAGTATACTTTAGAAAACCAGACTAGAAAAAAATCAATGATTTAGTTTTGAGCCACAAAATATTTTATAAATAGAAAACTAATTTATGATAGAGATGTAACCACTAAATATATTAAACCACAATATTATTACTAGATTAAATATAAAATAAAGGACTTTTGCAAGAATGGACAGAATAACAAATACTAAAATAGATCCGAGTAAATTTAACAGTTTTGCATAGTTATTATTCAACTTTTTACAGTTATATAGGAAATTAAAGTCTATAATTTTATGAATATAAAATGAAAATGTTCACTACTTACCTGACCACTTACAAAATGAATGCCCACCTGAAGACATGCTCCATCTTTACCACTAACATTGTCACTGTGGCAAAGTGAAATTTCAAAAATTTTGCAAAAGATGCAACATTTCATGAAGTCCATGAATGTAATGCTAGAGACAGCTTGATACAAAGCCGCTGACAAATGAGGATTTGCCCATTAGAAGAGATAATTTAAGAAGAGAAAATTAACAAAGTTGATGAATCAAAACAAAAGATTTTGGGAATATCCAGTGAATAATGGGGGCTTTAGAACAATTATCAATCCTTGAATTAAAAAAACACATATAGGCCGGGCGTGGTGGCTCACGCCTGTAATCCTAGCATTCTGGAAGGCCGAGGTGGGAGGATTGCTTGAGGTCAGGAGTTCGAAACCAGCCTGAGCAAGAGCGAGACCCTATCTCTACTAAAAATAGAAAGAAATTAATTGGCCAACTAAAAATATATAGAAAAAAAATTAGCCGGGCATGATGGTACATGCCTATAGTCCCAGCTATGCGGGAGGCTGAGGCAGAAGGATTGCTTGAGCCCAGGAGTTTGAGGTTGCTGTGAGCTAGGCTGACACCACGGCACTCTAGCCCGGGCAACAGAGTGAGACTCTGTTTCAAACAAACGAACGAACAAACAAAAAAACACATATATTTACATGGTTCAAAATCATAGTAATTTTAAAAAATACATTGAAAAATCTATCCCATTCCCCTTCTTCCCACTCTCCATGTCATTCCTTATTTGTAACCACTTTTATATTTTTTGCATATCTTTCCAGGGTTTGTTTATGCAAATATAACTATGAATATATATTGATATTTCCTCTATTTTCTACATAAAATGTAGATACTATTTATACATTTCTTTGCCTTGCATTTTTTATGTAGCAATGTATCCCGGAGAATTTTCCCTGTTAGAACATAGAGAACTCCCTTATTGTTTTTTTGTTTGTTTGCTTGTTTTCTTTTGAGACTGGGTCTTGCACTGTTGCCCAGGCTAGAGTGCAGTGGTGTCATCATAGCTCACTGCAACCTCAAATTCCTTGGCCCAAGTGATCCTTCTGCCTCAGCCTCCCAAGTAGCTGGGACTAGAGGTGCATGTGTGCACCGCCATACCTGGTTAATTTTTCTATTTTTTGTGAAGACAGTGTCTCCCTATGTTGATCAGGCTGGTCTTAAACTCCTGGACTCTAGCAATCCTCTGGCCTTGGCCTCCCAAAGTGCTGGGGTTACAGGCATGAGCCTGTGCCCAGCCTCCCTTATCTTTTTACAGATGTGATAGGCAAAGATGTCCATGGCCTGATCTCAGGAACCCATTAATATACATGGCAAAGGGGAGTTAAGGTAGCAGATGAAATTAAGGATGTTCATCAGATGATCTCAAGATAAAAAGATTATCCTGGATTATCCTATGGGCCCAGTGTAATCACAGGAGTCCTTAAAAGTAGAAGAGGGAGGCAGAGGAGGCAGAGTGATGCAATGTAAGAAGGACTTTACTGGCCATTCCTGGCTTTGAGGGTGGAGGAAGGGGTCACAAACCAAGGAATGTAGGCAGCCTCTAGAAGCTGGAAAAGGCAAGGAAATTGTATTTTCCTCTACAGCCTCCAGAAGGGAACTCAATTCTGCCAACACCTCAATTTTAGCCCAGTAAGACCTGTGCTGGACTTCTGATCTCCAGAGCTATAAGATAATACATTTGTGTTGTTTTAAGCCACTAAGTTTATGATAATTTGCTATGAAAGCAATAGAAAACTAATACTGTAGTCTATGTGTAGACGTTCCATTATTTATATAATTATTTCCTTTTAGATCGACAGTTGGGTTGTTTCTAATCTTTTGGTATTTCACAAATATTCATAGTCAATAAATGACAACAGATAAATTTGGGTCTCTTGCCTTTAAATCTACAGCTCTTCCTATTATATTATGTTGCCTCACGAAACTTTACTTATTTTCTGAGCATTTATTGAGCTTCTACTGTATGATAAGCACTTTACTAGTCTCCAGAGTCCAGCAGCAACTTTTACTAGTAAATGATATGAATGAAAATATTTAAGGTTTGTCCTCATGTAGAGCCTCTCAGAACATGTTTCAGGTCTTCTACTCCATATTTTCATTATTCCATACTTAGAGAGGCAGCATGATGTAGAACACTGGATTGCCTGGGTTTAAGTCCTAATTCTGAACTTGGTTAATCACTTCATTACTGTGGGCCTCAGTTTCCTCTTCTGTAATATGACCTAAAATGGACTACATGATCATTGGGAGGATCATTCAAGCTCTATAATTAAAAATCTCTCTTAGGGCAGCAGAATATAAACACCTCCATCCTATAAGTGGTACAGCTAAGACCCAGAAAGAATGACTATGATTTTGTTTTGTATTTGTGTCATGGGTTGGGTGGGGAGGAGCATGACAATTTTCTTTCTACACCCAAGAATTGCCGTGGGAGTAGGTTTCACCCTTGACTTGAGCACCGTTCAACGTTAGCCATTTTCTTTGTATTTACTAACAGGGACATGGACAAATGTGCACACATAAGCATATGGCCACCAGCTTCCTCCTCATTGCTCAAAAACTCCGTTGATAATAAAGAAAGAAATTAAATTTCTGAGTCATTCTTAGACTCTGGGCAGTAAAGCCACAAAGTCTGGATGGCGAATTCACAGATGTGACATATACATGTTCTCAGTGTTTAGTAATGGTGCTATAATCTGCATAACTGAGCTCAGAAACTGAGCATTTTTTATTTGGGGGAGAGTTTATTATTTTATAATTACCCTATTTACATTTTAATGTAAGAATTAAGAAGATGCTCATCCTTATTTTTTTAATAACATTTCTAAATCAGCCTGAGACTGAATTGGCTTCACTCTTTCAGTATAGAAAATATGTTTATTGAAAAATCTAGAAGGCAGATTTGCACAGTAAACAGACTGCATTTTCCAGTTCTTCATTACCCATATAAAATGTACCAGGGTAGGCCTCATGCATTAAAATTCAATGTGACCTAGTTTAAGTGTTCTGTAGCCCCCTTTGTCCAGCTTTTATCATCTCAGTAGAACTCCACTGTTGAAAAGAAAAGGCTACAGCTTTATTTACACAATACAGTGTTATGTAAATGAGCAAACATTAATCACAAACATTTCCCAAATGAACCTTTACAAATTAACACCATTAACTTTGCCAGGAAGCAGGCACTGCAATCCAGGAATAATACGCTTTCCAACTGAGTCCCAGACATTTGCACAAATGTGTGCAGCACCCCAATCCCTAGTTTCTTCTTGACCACCTTTTTTTTTTTCTGACATGTTTGTATATAAGGTGAATGAAGTTGTCCTAAACCTGAATGTTTCTTTATTCCCAATGAAGAAGTACACTACAACTGCAGTATGTTCATAAATTGGTAAGCCTAAATGTGAATTTTTACCTTTTAGCTGGGAAGTGCCATTTCTGGAGTTCAGCCTTACCAGGGAAATAAGCTAAAATGCACTTTAAACAATGTTTGAGGCTAACTTTTCTCTTATGTTGGCTAGGTTGAAAGTTGGCAGATCCCAAATAATTCTAATTTACATATTAGTATCAATTCCTGGGAGAATAGTAACAGAAGAAACTGTTACTAACGAAAGTAACTGATTCCTACACCAAATCAAATCTTTACACAAATCAAATTCGTAAACAGATTCTTACACAAAAGTAGAGCAACTGGATTCTCTTAACTGTTAAAAAACAGATTATACTATTATCTCAGAATTCATTATAAATACTCTTAATATATGATGGAATTCTTTATGCTGTATAGGCAAATTGAAATAAGAGCATAATGATCTTTTTAATCAAGTTTTATATCCTCTAATTCAGGAATTGGCCCTGAAATTTTGGTACTCAGAATTAATACCACAATTGATTAAGCATGAGATACTATGCCCTAAATGCTGACTCCATAGGCTTTCATTACTCATTTGGAACTAACCCATTTGATTTTTCGAACTTACAGTACTGCCTTTTGCACAACATTATAAACTTTGAATCACTTATAGTTCGCATTTTCTTTATTTTGTCTTGCTTTGTGCTGCCTCTGGCTGTGTGATTTTCTTTGTCTTTGTTTGTTTTCTAGTTTTAGGTTATCCAATATCTCTATCTCTCATTTTACCCATCTATTCTTTTTGCTATGCTCTATTTCCTCATGTCTGAAGACATAAGGTGATGACCTCATGCCATTTTGTTGATTTATATTAGAGTGATTAAGTACAAATGGACAGGAAATTAAAGGCTTGCTTAGAAGTTAAAATGGTAGAGTGACAAACATTTGTGTGAACATTTCTGTGGGTGACCTGACTCTTCTATTCTTTACTATAAATCTCTCTCTGAAATTTCAGAAAGTGTCGTTGGACAATCACCCTCAATTCCCATATGACTGCAGTTGCCATGCAAATGATACAACCTCAGTGCAACCTCACTATGCATTTTGCATCTTTGTCATCTTAGCAGTTTTCATTTGGATAAGGTCATTTAAGTCATGCCCTCCTGGGTCTTTCTGCCCATATCTCTTTTATTGGTTTTAATTTCACTCCCACTTCCAGATTTGTTTAGCGGTTAATATAAATACAATAAAAACTCCTATTTGTCTTGCATAAACAAACTGACCAATCCACCATGTACCATTTAGGAGGCCTTAGTGCTGTCTCTGCTAGAGGTCCTGCCATTCTCTGTCATCCAGCAGAGACCTCAGCCATCAAGAGATTAGGGAGAAAGCCATAACTTTGGGTTCCCCTCGGCCACCAGGCCTTACTCCTCTTCTCCACCAGCTGCTATGAGGCAGCAAGTCCCTGCAGCAGCTATGGCTCTTTCTGAGAAATCAGATCAGCCAGGGAAACAGGAACTCCATTGGACACCATGTTTGAAGATGTTCCTTGCAGCAAAAGCAGAAGAAACACTCAGCAGCAAGAGCACCTGCTCTGGTTTTCTGAAGGATCAAACTTTTTATTTGTCGTTATATAACATTCTTATAGGGGATTCCACATTTTGCTATTGACTGCTTAGTGCTTGCTTTTAACTCTAGAAATTCTGTCTGCATGTCATCAATGTTTCGCTTCTCTTGTGCTCTCTTTTAAACTATCACATTTCACCTTCCTTTCATCTCTACTCAATCTTCTTTTCTTCTAACTCTTCTTTTTTTTTCCTTCTTCCTCTTTCTCTAGCCCAAAAGTACAACAAATACAGCTTTCCCTTTCTTTGATATTTGTATTTTCTTCATTAAGCTTTCTTTAGCTTAACAACTGGATGTATTGCTTTAAATTCATAGGTACTTCACTCTAAAAGACCTCTAGAAGGTTAAAAAAAAAACCCATATTGAGCATGTTATTTGAAATTCAAACAAATATACTGTTAAAAAAATAAATTTATCTTACATTTCCTGAATTTTCAGACACTGTATTTGATGGTACTTTACTCTAACAGGTATGTCAGAAAAAACTTTGAACATTCATCTTCCAATATTTGATCCTCCCCACATGACCATCACATATATCCAAAAAGTATCCACACATGTGTTAACTCTACAGATTAACTGTTTCTTCCTTCATACACACACACACACGTGTAAGT
Source organism: Cheirogaleus medius (assembly GCA_008086735.1). Lineage (NCBI taxonomy): Eukaryota > Metazoa > Chordata > Mammalia > Primates > Cheirogaleidae > Cheirogaleus > Cheirogaleus medius. Next base: position 24,680,720 of record VBSM01001562.1, on the reverse strand, counting down.
ATATATATGCATAATTACTGCCTGCCACTCATACACATCTGCAATATTTCTCTTGAAATCCCTTGAGATAGATAGCAGCTCCTTTAGTGTATAAATTTATACCATGTTTATATCTACATAATTGTACATTGTATGAATACAATTATGTATAAGGGTGTGTGTGTGTGTGTGTGTGTGTTTTCAAGAATACTGGTGCCTAGGCTGGGGTTAGGTTTCACATATGCTAATAGTGGCCTCACATTCAGAAACAAAATAAGCCATGAAAGTTGATCCTCACAGGAAAGGGAGTTTATGATAAGGGGGTTTGGAGAAAGTCACACTTACACTGAACTCTGCAGCATATGATTAAATAGAGAGATACCGCTGTGATAATAATCTCATTGCTGGGCTGGAAACTGAAAAGCTAGTTGCAAAGTTTCCATCTGATGTTCAGCAGTACAAGTTATTAGATAAATGAATCATATTGTAAGTTCGGAAAACCAACTGATTCTGTCAAGAAAAAAGGTACTGAAAATAGAAGGAATCAATAGCATCAAATGGAAATCAAGACAATGATAGCCTGCTTTTGTCAAACATTTTACATTTTTCCCATAAATAAGACTTTATATTGATTCTTAGGTTTGGAGGGTAGTGAAGCAGATAGGAGGTAATTAAAGGCATAAATCTCGGGAGCTTGGGAAGGTAATTCTCTGCTTTGCAGACAGAGCTGACAAAATGATGAACATTTTTTGCTTCAACATGACAGAAATATAGCATGATTACAGGGAGCAGGGACATATCGTGCTAAAAGTTTTGTTTGATAGCTGCTGCTTAACAAAGCTCTTAACAAAGTTCAGTCAGCTTTTTTGAAGCATATAGTAGTTACTTATTAAATTAAAAAACTGGCTTTCAAAGTAGCACTATAATATTACAAAAAGTCACAGTTTTTCTTAGCATTACATTATTTTAAATAATATTTGGATAATTTAGGATTGATTTTAAATTATCACCGAAAAAGGAAGACTAGGTTAAAAGTTAAGTTTAAAAAAGTGAGCATTGTGATTTATAAAGATTCATCAAATCCTGCAACTAATGGGGAAATTATATAACACACATCATTCAATATTTTTCTGGCTTTTCTTTAAATACATAGATACCTCACATGACTTGTTACTTTAGCTATTTATATGTGTTCAATAATACTTAAAAGTAGATCATCAGCCTTATAAGATGTTGTGAAGAATAAAAAACATGAATGTTACAAGGAAAGTACCAATACCCACCCTCACTCATCAGAATACATTCACAACAGAAAACCACTAAGTATCTATGAGTCATCACCAAAATTGCAAGCTTTGCAACTGGCTGATCAAACGTTCGTAACACCATTTAAAAAAATGCAATTTTTTACATAGGGTCTTTTCTCCTATGTAAAATGTCTGTGTTAGTAACTCTTAGTCAAAAGTAAAAGATTCCCAAAAGGATTTTTAAGTCATTGTGTTGATAATTGTTTTCATCTAAAAGTTGTCTTACCATTTGGGAGTTGGGGAAAAGACTGTAGAGGGCATGTGTATCTTCCTTCTTCACTTGGTATGGATTTCATTAATTAAGACTGGTTGTAGAATCCTTAACAATAAGATAATGTTTCATTTGATTTTTGTGGTTTGGGATTCTTTAGCTAAAAAGTTTATTCAACATAAAATTAAGATAGGTAGAATTTGTACGCTGAACACCTGTAGGTTGATTAGTTGCTGGTTTAAAGTTTATATTCAGGCTTTATTAAGAACATGCATGGTTTCCCATAGCTTGTCTTTTATTCTGTATGCTTGAGTAGGGGGAAATTGGCTATAATTTTCACAACCTTACAAGAAGAAAAAAAGTATTATTTATGTAAGACAAAAACAAAAAGAAGCTGGATGGAACAAAAAAATAGGCTTGTTTACTCCATTGTTTTCAAGTAAGAGGCTGATGTAATATAGTTCAGCACATTCTGCAAAAGAGGTACCTTTTAGCTACTTTCATCTCTCAAACAGCTCTTTGAATAAAGTGACAGCATTTTGCCCTGGAGGCCAGAGAACTTTAGATACGATAGGTCAGCATAAAGAGCAGTTTTTCTGGAAAGTCTAACAGGCTGTAAGGAACTTTATGATGTGTGGCTTGGGGATCAGGTGGAGGGGAGCATATGAGGAAGTATTGCTTTAGCCAATTTCTAAAATTTTAAGCTAGGAAGACTTTGGTGGCAAAATACTGTAGCTAGTTAACATGAGTTCATCAAAGAGAGTAAAGAAGCAGTGAACTTGGCCAGAGACAGGAGAAGAGAGTCAAAATAGTTCCAGTCTTAAAAGGAAGATCTGAGAAATACCCTCACAGAACTGGTTTTCTAGCTGGGGAAACAAAACTAATACACTTATTAATAGAAACAGTGGTGAACTGTATGATGTTAATCCAATAATATAAATTTAATTATAAATTTAGGAATGGAGATAGCATGCGGGCTGGAATAATCACGAAAGGAAAGCTAGCATTTGATAGATGCCTACTTTCCTGCCAGGCCCTATGCTAGGTGCTGCTCTTCACATATATTATCTCTGTTATTTCCACAAAGGTTTTTGGATGAAGTGAAGCTAAGACTTGAGAGATGGTCAGAATTTGAAGGAAAGAGAATTGAAGAATTATAAAATATTAGAACTAAAATAAATAGGGTTTGTTAAGAATATGGTCCATGGATAGGCTGCAGGTGGCCCATGGAACCCCTAAAACTATGCAAAATTTTGTGTGTCTGCATACCTGAAGTTATGTTCACTTAAGACAGGTGATCGAATGTTCACTTCTCTCAGGGTGAATGTTTCACAGTTTCCTTTGGCAATATGTTCTAGGGTTTAATCACTTTTAGTAGTATTTAGGATTTAATCACTTTTAGTAGTATTTCATCTTACCCAAATCTTAAAAACAAAAAACTAACAAACAAAAAATGAAAAGAATATAAATTTTGGTCTTTTTCCTCTTCACTTCAGTCTTACATTTTAGAGCACACTTACTAAAGTGTTGTAGTCACTATTTAGAAATCAGATCTGATAAACAAGGACTTCAGAGAATACATCACTCTGTTAAGGTTCTGACTTTTAGGACTGAGAATATGATTCATCTCATTAAGTTGTGTTTCCTTGAGATTAAATAGTATGCATTAGTTTTAATAAATAATAATTTTATTACTTTATCAGTAGTATACCTACATATTTGACACTCAATGAAGATTATTAACATTCCTTCTTCTATAGGATAAAGGCATTTTCAGAAATAGTTGTGAAATGTTAGGTCACTAAATATGAAATGTTTGATTTCGATTCAAAAGTGTAGTTTATTATATGTCAAACAAGAAGCAGTACAATTAATCAAAATATGCGCCTAAACTATAGGCACAGTTTTGTCATCTTAATGGTAGCTTGTTTATGCCAGCAGCGAAGAAGCCTGGAGAACAAGTGGTGATGAAATCCCAAAAGGCATTTTCCACAGTTTGTTGAGAATTGAATATTTTTTCCTTGCAAGAAGAGGTCCAAAGCCTGGAAGAAGTGGTAGTTAGTGCATGGTCTGGTGAATACTGTGGAAGACAGAGAGTTTCCAAGTCCAGCTTCTGTAGTTTGAGCAGCATTATTTATGTGACATGTGGTTCAGTGTTGTCTTGCAAGAGGATAGGACTGTCTCTATAGACCTGTCTCAGCTGCTTAATCACAAGCATCCTCATCATTTCATCCAATTGGTTGCAGTAGACATCCATTGTAATCAACTGACCAGGTTTCATGAAGCTATAGTGAATAATACCAGCGCTAGACCACCAAACAGACACCATTAGCTTTTATTGATTAATATTCAGTTTGGGACTGTGTTTCAGCACTTCTTCTTTATCCAACCATTGTGCCCATTGCTCACTATTGTCAAAAAGTTTTTCATCACATGTAACAATATGGTGTAGAACTAGTTTGCTTTTATGTCATGACAGCAAAGAAAGTCAAGCTTTGAGACAATTTCTCTTGAGATACTCGTTTAATTCACTTGGAACCCATCTATCCAGCTTCTTTACCTTGCCGATTTGTTTCAAGGGGTCCAATATTGTCAGAATAGTAACCTAAAATCTTGCTGCTAATTCACATGTAGTTTGAGTTGGATTTACTTCCACTATAGCTTTCAGCTCATCATTATCCACTTGGTCTCAGGTCACCCACATGGCTGATTTTCAAGATTAAAATCACCAGAACCGAACTTCTCAAACTATCAACATACTGTGCGTTCATTAGCCACATCCTTCCCAAACACTTAGTTGACATTTTGTGCTATCTACACTGTGTCAGTTCTACGAAGAAACTTATATTTGAAAATAACACGAATTTTTGACTTATCCATGGTTTCACAAAAATTGCTCTAAAAATTTTTTTGAAAGATAATCACAAGCCAAAACATGTGTTTGAAAGATTGAGGATGTACCTTCACAATAAAAATAAAACAAGAAGTGTCAAAATGAAATGTCAGAGATATCAACTGTCAAACTTAGTACTTAAGGAAATCAGACATTTCATACTTAATAACCTAAATACAATACTACACTGTCTCACTCTTAAATTTAAAAAACAAATAAAAATTCCAAGTAGTCATATAAAGTGAAAGAATTGGAATATCTCACGTTTTGTTTCTTTGTCTTTAAAATAATTGTGCTATCATTAGTTCAAATCAACTGTTGAAATGCAAGAATGTGCATGGCACAGGATTTGCAAACTTAAACTACATCTGAAATAAGCTTGAACTATTCCTAACCATTAGGAACTTACTCTTAAAATAAATAGATGTAGCTAGTGGAGTCACTTGAACTGGGAATTCAATTGTATAACTACAAGTTCTCTGTACTACAACTTCCATGTAGTTAATTAAAAGATAAGTAAGAAAAGTGTGCTAATTTTAAGTTTATATATATATTATTGAAACTCAACTATAACCACAGCAGTTGTTTAGAACTTAGACCAACAAATTTTTTTTTCAGGCAAGAATATTTTATTATTATAGTTAGAATTCCCAGCATATAATAATAGTAAAAAGCAGACTGATTTTTAGTCAGTTTTGTTATCGTTTTTAAATTATCTACAGACAGTGCAACCCCTTACTTCCTGCACCTCAAGTGGACAATCCCACAGCCCCGTCTTCAGTATACCACTAACATTTATTGTTCAATTAATAGGAATTCTAGTTCTGCTTTAAATACATGTTACATTTAACGTGGGAGATATGGAATGCTGACTTATGATCACCAAATAGTTGCCTTTTTATCTTTGATAATGCCCACTGAAGGTTCTCTGAAAAGTAGCTTTTATTATCTCTGATCTTTGAGTGTAAGGTGATTACCTGGTTTTTGCCCTGGAAAGAAATAACAGTCTGTATTATGAGAGACATCTATGGAATCCTTTTATATAATGATTTATTTTTATATGTCATGAATTTTTAATGACTTTTTCTTATATCATTTGAAAGGAATAAAAAGGCTCTTAGATTCACTAAAGCAGTAGTTAGGGTTGTTTGTTCTAGTTTTGTAATTTAAATTGTTTAAGCCGACAAAATGCCCTATATACACTTATAAACTAAAAATACTAACAATCTCTTTTTGAGATTTAATTTATACATTTGCACAGATGGTCATAGAAGGAGGTATTCATTAACATCTGTAAATGTGGGGAAAATGATGGATGTCTATATTTGTAAAATGCCAGAATAGAATGACTGAGTTTGCAGATGTAAATTTAAAAATACAAAATTTGAACGTCTGAAAAACATTCTTTTTAAGCTAGCTTTCTAGAGATTCAGACATTGAATAATTGTCTTTTGCATAAATTTCCATTTTTATAAGTTCAGTAAATTCTTATTAATTTGGACTACATTAATTAGGGATTTGTGATCATTCAGGTATAGGCAAACTGTACTTTTGTTTGACTCAAATTCTTTCTTCATAGATAATGCAAATGATTATTGCAAAGGAGGTTGAAGCATAGAGATTTAGCAGACCAGCAGAACCACTTTTTATAAGCATACTTAAAGGACTTAAGGGTCCTCATTAAAACACAAGCAATAATATAATATGAAATAATTCTTATTTATTTTAACAAATCACTTAAGAATCTCATCTCTGGTAACAGTTATCAACTAACATCATTTCTGCAAAAATGTTCTACTTTTTGGACTTTTTAAATCATATCATTATGCTTACACCCAAATTAGTCCACATTAATGAGGTTTTTCTGAAATTATAATCATTTAGTAATGTCTAATACTATTGCCTTTTTAAAATAAAATGCATATGTGTTTTACTTGATTAACATTTCTCTGAAAATCTTTCTGGTCAAGTATTTAACCCAGATAATACCTAGATCTGAATTTCAGGTCAAGCAAACATTGTTTTGAGGTCTGAATTATCCAATTTAGTTAGCTACACTAATAAATTAGCTGAATGATCAATAAATCATTGATTATGTGTTCCGAGAGTCTATCTTGGTGGACAAGTAATTGAACCATCATATATAAGAATTGCTTTTCCAATAATTGAGACATTGGTCTATTGTGAATCTGATCATTCCACACTGAGACTGGTCAAGCCACCAGACCCCAAAACTCACACCAACCAGTGACCCTTGCTTCAGTTCACTACTCCCAGTCATAGTTCTATAGCCTGTGATCAATTGGTGCATGTGGCTATTTCTTTTATTGGAGGCAGGGGGATGGCAGAAATAAGTATCAACCAGGCAGAAATAAGTCAGGAATCTGGAGGAAGAGTAGGTGCTCATTTGATTATGGCCACTCTCAGTACCAGAGTTTTCCCTCTGTTACTCTCCTAGCATCCTCAAAATTCAGGTTCCTAACCAATTATGCCCATCTCCAGTGCAGCTCTTGCCCCTTGCCCCCTTGCTTTCTGTGCTTCAGCCACAATGGCTTTCTTTTATTTCCATATATCTGCCAAGCCACTTTGCCCCTCCCACTTTTGGTCTAAGTTCATAACTCCTCTTTCAGGTCTCAAATGTTTCTTCCTCAGAGGAGATTTTGTAGACTCCAAAGTCTAAATTAGCTCCACTCCCTCCAGTAATAATTTTATAGCCCCCAGTAATCTCTATGAAATGTATCACAGTTAATAAAGGTATCTTTATTTATCTATTTTTTAAATATTTGTTATCTATACACACACACACACATTGTTGGTTCCATAAGGACACATATTGGGTCTATATTGTCCATTGCTGGTTTCGTAGTGCCTAGCACAGTGCATAAATATTTCTTGAATGAATGATTGATCCTAAAGGGGATCTTTAACTTATAATACAACATCCACTGATTGGTTGAGAATTACTGTATATATCCTCTATAGTGAAAACTATACCTTATATGACCTTAAAGGTCACATCTCCACACCTATTTTCACCTCCAGATCATCCTCTCTAAGGAAATGATCTTTTTGTTTTACCAGAGTGGCTAAGGTAAAATGGTTTATTCTGTTTTGGATCGTCCATTGTGAAGGCTGTTTGGACCTGGGCTTGGGGCTTGCTTTGGAGCCCCGTGGTGGGTGTAGTAGTTAAGAGCCCAATCATTTAATCCTGGGTTTGAATCCAGGATCTTTAATTTCTGGTAGTGTGATATTGGGAAACTACTTAACTTTTCAGAGTCTCTGTAAACTTGAGCTAATAACGCTTGCCTTATATGATTTTATGAGTATTGAGATACTACCTGTGAAATGCTTAGCACTGTGTGGTACACAACAAACAATAAATAGTAGCATTTGTCACTATTTTTATTATTGAATTCCAAGTAATTTTTGTAATTTGACATTGTGTTTGCAGCCTTTCTGACTGCTATATTCTTCCTATGGCTCTGTATCCTTCAACTCTTTGAAGTGATGGGCGAGGTGCAGTTAATTCTCCTTAGAGGAGCAGCTACATATAGGCCCTTTATTTCACACAAACATGGCTGCCACTACACTTTCTGTGTAATATCACAAATATTTTTCCAGCACATGAGAACTTCATATTATTTTCCAGTTATTTTATGAGGTTGCTTTGAAATTACGGAAAAGTATTTTAGCACGTAAGATATTACTAAACTTCAGTAAGACTGTAGTTTTCTCCTCGAAAGTTTTGTATGTATATTATTAAATTATTTTTCCTTTGAAATTTTCGCTTCCCTTGGACACTGTGTCTTACTACACTCTTATTTATCCGGCTCTTCTGGTAACCCTTTTTGTGTATCCTGTGCTGACTTCTCATCCTCATCCTACCCATTAAGTGTAGCTGTTTCTCAAGATTCTTTCCTCAAATAGATTTTTTTCTCTCTGTACTTAATTCCTTAGGAACCTCACCCATCCCCAAAGTTGTATCCATCATTTATTTTACCATGTGGTTTCCAAATAGCTATCTACAGCCTCAGCTGCTTTCCTCAACTACCACTTGTATTTCCAGTTGTTTGTTGAACCTCTCCAGTATGTAGCTCATTAGCAGCCGAAATAGAAGATGCCAAAACTGAATCTTCATTTTTCTCTGAAAAATTTCCCCATCCACCATAATTGCACCTTTTTGTTATTCATTTTACCATTTTCCCTGCCATTCGGGTCTGAAACTTTTAAAGACAATTCATTATTTTTTCTTCACCTACTCTTACTTTAATTCTATTGCCAAGTAATAAAGATTATTTTTCCATTCACTTATTCATTCATCCATCCATATAATCAGTATTTATCAAAAACTGCCTAGAATGTTTCAGGCAGTGTGCTAAGTGCAAGAAATATAATGAAGAACAAAAATCATACAGGTACAAATCTTAATGAAGGTTATTGTCTGGTGGGAGAAGATAGACATTAATCAAATAATTATATAAAGTAATAATTAACTTTAAATTGTGAGAAGTGCTATGAAAGGAAGAATCTAAGAGCTAGAGTAAGACCTAGTCTGGAGGATCATAGAAGGCTTCCTAAGGAAGGAAAGTTTGAGCTGGGTTCTGAAGGATAAATAGGAATGAACTAGGAAAAGACAGAAGGGATAGTATCCTAGGTATGTGCAAAAAGGATAGCACTATTCTTATACTACAACGACACTGTCTTTTAGTTCCTCAGAGAACAAAAGAGAGAAACCAAACAAAACTAGAGGTGGGTAGGGAGTAGGCCATACAAGTCTTGAATAATTTTAGATTTTAAACTATGAACAGTGAAAAAGGATTGCAGATTTTAAGCAGAGGAATGGCACGATCAAATTTGTGCTTTAAAAGTATCACTCTAGTCTCTACATGGAGAACAGATTATAAGAGAGCAAAAGGGGCCTTTGTGTGGTCACTAAAGTGGCTGTTGTAATCATTTAGACAAAAGATCATGGCAGTTTGGACTAAGGTGCTTGTGGTAGAGATGTAAAGAATCAGCTTGACTAGAGAAATATTTAGGAGGTAAAATCTATAGAACTTGGTGATTGAATGTCGAGGTGGATGTAAAGTGTGGCAATGAGGATGTTCCTGGATTTATTTTTTCAACAGATATGCAGCAATGCTATTGACAGAAAAGGAATGCTGGGAAAGGACTAGGTAGTTTGGGCAGGAAAGCAGAGACAAGTGATACCATGAGTTTGGTTTTAAACTTATGTTTAAGATGATTAGAGATATCCAAGTGGATATTCTGGGGCTGGAGCTCAGAAAAGAGGTTGGTGTAGAGGCACTAATGGAAGCTCTAGTGTGGGGTGACATTGAATGGAGAGTAGAGGGGAAAGTTTGGAGTGAGAAGACAAGAAGGCCTAAGACTGAGCCTTAGAATATATCAACATTTAATGACTGAGTCGGGGAGGATAAGTCTGCAAATGGTTCTGAAATGAAGATGTGGGGAACCAACCTGGGAAAGAGTGCCTGAAAATAGAAGTGAGAGGTCAGCAGCATCAGGTACTCCTGAATGGTCAAGCAAGCTGATGAATAAAAGATGTGCTTGGTTTTAGGATTTAGGGTGTTATTGTCTTGGTGAAGTCCGTTTCAGTGGATTGAGGTAGACCAGATTAGAATGAGAAAATGAGGATATGTGTATGATTATATTAACAAATTATTTTGTGAAAAGGAGCAGAGTAATAGGGTGAAAAGTTAGGGGTGAATGTGAGTTGAAGGGTGGCTTGTTTTGGGTTGGGGAGATCCGAGCATTCTATAACACTGATGCTAAGGATTTTGGGCGGGGGGATTGAATATAAATGTAAAAAAGAGAAGGGATAATAGGCACAGAGAGAGGCAAAAAGAATGACATCTCTAGTTAAAGAGACTTGCCCTCGTAAGAGGAGTAGTTTCTTTTCTATACAGCCCCCGCTCTTGGTTTACTAGTGCCCCTGAAGTCTGAAATTTGTGTCTTTAAGAACCCAATTACTCACTGCCTTGCTATAGTAAGATCCTCCTAGTTACTTTCCCATCTATTCTATTCTTTCCTTCCAGTAAGTCTTTGTCTAGCTATCAGATTGTGCTAGAACAAAAGCCCTTAGTGGCTTCTCATTATCTGTCTAATTAACTATGCTATTTGTTAACTGCCTTTCCACTACCCAGCATTAAAGGCCTAAATAATGTGGCACTTACCTTTATAATCTTTTCTTCTACTCTTACTTTGCACACACCTACATTTTGTTCAAACTGGATTATTCCTATTTCCCTAAACATACATCGGTTTTTCCAGATATCTTTTTCTTAGTATAGTTTTCTTGTTGGGAGAATCTCTGACTTTGAAATCCTTTCTATTATCAAAGGCCAATCTTTCTTTCCTTACCAAAATTTCATATCATTTTATCAAGCCTGGAAAGGAGGCACATTTTGTTGTCTGATTCCCAGAAATACACTTAAGAGATCATACAATGATAGTAGGTCCATAACCACAAATTAGGGTATGGATACTAATTAGGAAATTTTAAAGGTCTGCTTTAATTCAATTAAAGTACTTTTTAAAAAGGAAAATTATTTCTAGTTGTGAAAAAAAGAAAAATAATCATTTTAAGCAACTAATGCCTATCTTTGTATCATGGCCACCAGCACAACTTTGGAAACAACCTATATATCCATCAATAAGAGACTGTTGAAATAAATTATGGGTCATTCATACTATAGAATAAATATACACAACCACATAAAAATATGAAAACTTTAATTACTCATGGAAAATCTCTAGGATCTAAATAGAACAGGCAAAGTGCAAAACGACATATGTGATATGTAGGCATTTGTCTAAAAATAGAAGAAAGGAAAAATACACATTTATGTATATATTTGGTTGATAGGTTTGTCAACAGTCTTTGACAGGATACACAAGAAAGTGATAACAACTGATTGCTGAGTCTAAGTAGACTTCTCACTGCATACCTCCTTATACTTTTAACTATGTGATTGTATTACCTAGAAAAAAAAATACAATTTAAATTTAAAAGAAACAGAAGTAATGAGTAGCTAACTGAACACAAATGAAATTCCATGGAAATTATGGATAATTTAAATCCAAAGATTGCAGATCTGTGAAAGATTATAAATATTGCTTAAAAAAATCATGTTTTTGAAGCTTTCTGATTTGTCAGAGGGATTTGATTTTGAATACTTTTCACTCTTACCTGGATGATTGTAACAGCTTCCTCTTCTGCTTTGCCTCACCCCCAACTCCCTGCAATACACAGTGTGTGTACTGCAACCAGAGTGGTCCTTTAATAAGCAGAAGTCAAATGAAGTTGTTTCTCTGATTTGAAACATTGTTGAGATCTATTCAGAATAAAAATCAAAATCCTTACGATGGCCATTTGCCATTCCTTGAACCTGAAATACTCTTCTCCCAGATAGCTACCTAGATAACCACCTCACTTAATTCAGGTCACTATGCTAATGCCTCCTCAGCAGAAAGAGTTTCCTTAATACCTAAAATAGCACACCACACCATTATAGTGTACCTCTCACTCTTCCTTATTTTTTATAGCATTACTTAACATATTCATACATGTATCACTTATCACTTAACACTTACTAGGTAAAATATGTATAGATTTATAATTTCTTGTCTATGTCCCAATATTTGAATACAAGTTTCATTAGACCTATATCCCACAGTATGTAGAATGATGTCTGGAATATAATAAGTATGCAATAAATATTTGTTTCATGAAAGAATGAATGGACCCTCAGTGTTAAATTCTTGCTTTTACAATGTTTCTGCTACTCTGCCATATATATGTATGTGTGTGTGTGTATATATATCATAATATATATGATATATATGTCACACACATACATATACACACATATACATGCCATATACATATATATAATGTTAGCCCAGACTGCAGGAGCCACAGGGGTCCAGTGGGTCCCAGGTGATCCACCTGACTCCAGTGCCTGGACATTCTGAATGCACTGCCTCCTGGAGAGAGGGTCAGAGATGACCAGAGTGCTGGCATTCCTCCATAAGGCTCGTTTCCTCTCTCTTCCCTCCCCAACCCATGACTGCTGAGAGAGACAATTGAGCCACTACACTGAGCCTTCCACAGAGAATGGGGCTCAGGACTTTTCTCTTGGGGTCCTAAAGTAGAATGAGGGGTGCTCGGTCTGTGAGCTCCCTGTTTGCCAGTCCTCCCTAGTGCTGCTTGCTCAGCGGCTCATCAGAGCAGGGCACGCCCCAAGGTGCGTGCCCCAATCCAGCTTGGGCACCCTGTGGGTGACTCAGGACCAGCACGCTTCTCTCTGGCATGGTCAGGGATTGATCTTTAGGGACCTGGAGACAGGTCCGTAAGCCAGGCCTAGCACCCCCAGATCTCGACCGCAAGGCCAGATGAGAAGGAATCGTGAAAGAACTCCAGGAACATGAAAAATCAGAGCAAAAGGACATCCTCAAAAGAAAAAAATAACTCCTTACCAATGGATGCCAACCAAGCTGACAAGATTAAAATGACAGATTACGAATTCTGAATATAGATTATAAGGAAGCAAAAACAAAGACCATATAATCCTCTTGATAGATGCAGAAAAAACATTTGACAAAATTTAGCACCCTTTTATGATAAGAACTCTCAACAAAATAGGCACAGATGGCATATACCTCAATATTATAAAAACCATATATGACAAACCCACAGCCAACATCATACTTAACAGGGAAAAATTTAAGGCATTACTGCTTAGAACTGGAAACAGACAAGGTTGCCCACTGTCACCACTTCTGTTCAACATAATGCTGGAAGTCCTCACCAGAGCAATCGGGCAAGAGAATAAAATCAAGGGTATCCAAATGGGGAAAGAAGAAGTCAAACTATTGCTCTTTGCTTATGATATGATCTTATATCTAGGAAACCACAAAGATTCTACCAAGAGATTCTTGTAATTGATAAATAAATTCAGCAAAGCCTCAAGTTACAAAATCAGTGTACACAAATCAATAGCATTCCTATACACAAACAACAGTCAAGCTGAGAATCAAATCAAAGACTCAATACCTTTCATAATAGCAACAAAGAAAATAAAATACCTAGAAATATATTTAACCAAGGAGGGGAAAGACCTGTACAGGGAGAACTATGAAACACTGAGGAAGGAAATCCCAGAGGATGTAAATGAATGGAAAACCATGTCATGCTCATGTATCGGCAGAATCAACATTTTTACAATGTCTATACCTCCCAAAGTGATTTACAGATTCAGTGCAATCCCTATTAAAATACCAATGCCATTTTTTGGAGATCTAGAAAAAATAATTCTATGCTTTGTACAGAACTAGAAAAGACCCAATAACCAAAGCAACCTTAAGCAAAAAGAACAAATTGGGAGGCATCACTTTACCAGACTTCAAGCTATACCAAAAGACTATAGTAACCAAACAGCATTGTGCTGGCACATAACAGAGATCTAGACCAATGGATCAGAACAGAGAATCCAGATATAAAACAATCCTCATATAGCCATCTGATCTTTGACAAAGCAGACAAAAACATATACTGGAGGAAAAAATCCCTGTTCAATAAATGGTGCTAGGAAAATTGGATAGCCACATGCAGAAGACTGAAACAGGATCTGCACCTCTCACTACTCACAAAAATTAATTCACAATTGATGACACACTTAAACCTAAGACATGAAATGGTAAACATTGTAGAAGAGGAGATTGGAAAAACTCTTATAAATATCAGCCTAGGCAAAGAATTTATGAAGAAAACTGCAAAGGCAATTACAGCAACAACAAAAATAAATAAATAGGTTCTGATTAAATTAAAAAGCTTCTGCACAGCCAAGGAAACAATCCATAGAACTAATAGATAACCTACAGAGTGGGAGAAAATATTTGTATGCTATACATCTGATAAAGGCCTAATAACCAGAATCTACAAAGAGCTCAAACAAATCAGTAAGAAAACATCAAACAACCCCATTAAAAAGTGGGCAAAGACATGAACAGAAGCTTTTCAAAAGAAGACACACTAATGGCCAATAAACATATGAAAGAATGCTCAGTGTCTCTAATCATCAGGGAAATGCAAATCACAACCACAGTGAGATATCACCTAACTCCAGTGAGAATGGCTTTTATCACAAAGTCCCAAAACAACAGATGCTAGGGTGGATGCATAGAGAAAGGAACACTTATACACTGTCAGTGGAACTGCAAACTAGTACATCCTCTATGGAAAGCAGTATGGAGATACCTCAAAGAACTAAAAGTAGACCTACTATTTGATCCAGTAATTCCACTACTGGGTTCCCATGGAAAAAGAAACATTTTATAAAAAAGACACTTGCACTTGAATATTTATAGCAGCACAATTCACAATTGCAAAGACATGGAAACAACTCAAGTGCCCATCAGTATATGAATGGATTAATAAAATGTGGTATATGTAAACCATGGAGTATTATTCAGCCATTAAAAAAATGGTGAACTAATACCTTCTGTAACAACCTGGGTGAAAGCGGAGACCATTCTTTTAAGTGAAGTATCACAAGTATGGAAAAACAAAAACCATACGTACTCACCACTAAATTGGAACTGATAGATCAACACTCATGTGCATGTATGGTAGTAAAATTCACTGGAAATCAAGCAGGTGGAAGTGGGAAGGAGGGGATAGGTAAATTCACACTTAACAGGTACAGTGCACACTATCTGGGTGATGAACACACAAACTTCGAAACTGTACGAAAGCAATTCATGTAACCAAAACATTTGTACTCCCGTAATATTGTGAGATAAAAAAAATAAAAAATAAAAAAATAAACAATAAGTTGTTGAATTGAGTTGAATTAAAATAATTCACATTGATCATTGTATATTATATAAACATCATTTCTTATGACTATTATTGGTGAGCAGAACTTTTAGACAATATCACACAGAATCAGAAGGTAGAAGCCCACTAACATTTGCTGATTATATTAAAATATGTCAGATTTTACGGGTGAATGAAAGTTATAGGCATTTTCACTTTTTTTTTTTTTTTTTGCTTCCAGCGGACCAATCTCTTATATGTGAGGAAGGTTGATCAGATTAATTTTGAATGAAAACTTCTAGTTTAATCTGGTACTTTCCTGTAGAGACAGCCTTAGTATGACTTAGGTTGACTAAGCAACTACTAAAGGTATAGTTTCATTATTTTCCCTTACGTATATTTGAATGTTTTGAAGTACATGATATTAATTTTTCCATTTACATATTTCATTTAATTTTGAATTACAAAATATCTTCTGGGTTTTAATAATTTGTTTAGGGCTTTGGAGTATGAGTTTTACAAAAACCTATTTTGTGAAACAGGTTTTTAAATGCATAATGATAAATAATAAACATATATAAAATATTACTAAAGCTATTTTTCAACCAATTTTCTGAGCATTGGACTTTCAAAGTTACTTTGCCACTTTTGTCTACAATAAGGATATTATTCATCAAATATAAGGAGACACAATTCAAATTCTAATTTTAGATTTATTTTGCATCATTTATGTGAATTTCTTTAATATGGAAACCAAAGTAAGTGTAATACCTTCTGGGACTGATTACAAATTAATGTGTGGAATCCTGGGAGCCTAATTTAAAAGATTGTCAGAAGGCTTGAATTAGTTAGCTACAGAGTCACTGTTTTAATACGTAAACTTGAATTATGTTGCATTACTTATCACTGAGTAACAAAAATTGCTCTTAGGAAGCATACAATGGCAATCCATTTTCCCGCTGAAAGATAGCAGCATTCTTGAACACATTAGCAACGTGGGATGTAATTGTGAAATCACTATAAACTCTGAGGTATCTTTCTTTATATTTCAAGGTAACTGATAATTGTTAACTGAAATTTCCCAGTTTAATATAAAATGTGAAATTAATTTGAGGGATGTGAATAAATTCCACCTTTAAATACTTTTGGGAAAATCATAAAATAAATGACTCAAGAATATTAAGTAATTATTAACAAATTCTTATTCTTGATATTTTGTCATCTTATAAAAATAAAAGATAATATCCATGTGCATCATTAAAATTCTAAAATTTAGAAGTTATAAAATGTTAGAACACTATATGCATAATTCTTTGAGAAAATTAGATATTTTTATAAAATTAATTTATTTCATATTCAAATTATGTTAGTGCACAGAGCACTCATTTTCTCTGATGGAATAACAGAGATCATGGCCTATCAAGTGCATTATCTGTAGAGTTCATGATTTGCCCCTCCATCTCTTATGATTTGAGAGAGTGGTCAAGGGCATGTTTTGCCAGGATTCATTTACTTCATCTCGCCTCACTTGTACCCTAGTGCACATACTGAGAGTTTACATACACATTCATCCTTAAACTGAGTCAGATATTGGCCCCCATTCCAGAAGACATAGTAAATATACCTTCAGAACTTCTAAAATTGTAATGTAAAATGGAGAGAGTTAGTCTTATTTTCTAACGTAAGCATCTCTGGTACTTCTTGCTGAATTCTCAAGTAAATTGTAATGATGTTAAATTGTGACATTAAATAAAAATTATTTTATTACCCATTATCTATGTTGAAAAATTCATATAAGTCTCCTTTCATTAGGTTTGTGGGGGAGGGAATCTTTTTCAAAATACAATCTATATAATTTACAGTGTTCATAAATAGAATTAAGAAATTAATCATCTGAGATGAACTTTACCTTGGCATATAGGTATGATATACTTAATTTTAAAAGAAGATAATTTTTATTTATGACTTAATTTGAAATAAAATAGAAAACTGGAAGAGAGAGAGAGCAGACTTGAACAAATGAAAGAATTTGTGCTCAGATCACAGTTGATATAGCCATCCTCAAATAATTATCTCTTTTATGCCTTGCCCTACTCAACCCTAAACTGGTAACATAAAATGTAGTTGAATATCTAGGCGAAGAAGCTTAGATTCCTGGAAATCATATAAAATTAATAATCTACCTTCTAATAATTGAAAGTGAAATATAAAACTCACTGGGAAAATGAGACAAAATTTTGTTCACTTGGAACTCTATAAGAAATCATTTTTAATTTATATTTTTAAAAGCGCTTTTCTTAAAAAGGTACTTTTTTCCTATATTCTAGCTGATTTTTAATTCAAACTGCAGTGTCTTTCTAATTCATCATGTAGATTCTGTTACAGTTTTTTGTCCATTCATAGCTTCTCTATGTTTTCATGTGTAAAGTGATTCTACCAATGAATCATCCACCAGAAACATGAGCATCAAGACTCTTAGCTGACTAATAGGCTGCATTTGAAAAATTAGTTTGAATCTCATTAAAGATATTAACATTTTAAAAGTGATTAATTTGCCTACATTGAAATTTTTTGATATTGTGAAGGAATGTAATGCTCATGTATTAAATAGTGGCATTTTAAAACAGCTATAACCCAACAATTCTGCTTTTGTCTTTTGATAGAATCTAAATTGGCCCAAAGAGAATTAGCAGTCTAGAGTACACATCATCTTCTTCTTAGCCACTATTTTTCTCTTTAGTAATATAGAAATATTTGAAGTAGATGGAGGTCTTTACATGTATGCTATAAAGTCAGTAACATAAAATGTCACAGGCACAAGTCTGGCATGGCACAATCCAGAGGATACCGCTCATTTTGTACTGTATGTGAATGGGGGCCCACAGAATTATAAAATGTGATGGCCCTGGATAGGCCATAACAACAGTAGTGTTTCACTAGCTATAAATTAGAAATCAGCAATGACATTATGTCTTTTTTAGCTAAAAAGCTCATAATAGTTATAATTTTGTCTGGACTTTGTTTTTAACAGATCCCAATAGATGAGGATTGAATGAAGTGAATATCAAAGCCAGTAGTATGTCATTACTGATATTGCAGGCCTTACAATTGCAAATATCAGCAGAAAGACTTACTCGCAATCTTTGGATTAAGTAAGCCTTTCTCTTGGGTATATCTTATGTTTCCTATATTGTAGCTTTGTCTCTGAGAGTATGTGATCTTATCAATACAAATACATGCAAAAAGCATTTTAATAGTAAAAAAAGTTTTATCTTAAAGCAATAATTCAAGTAATTATTTAGCTATTATTCAGTAATATTTTGTTTGTTCCTTAATATGTTTGTTTAACTGGTATTTTAAGTGCTTTGCTTTTATCTCAAATAATTATTAAAGCCTCAATATAAATAATTTAGTTGTTTTAATATAGGATTATAGTTTGGAGCAGAGAAACTATTTGTGATGTAAAAGCAACATCTTATACTGTAATTATTTTCTATACAAGATGCCTATAAATTTGATTTTTAATTGTAAAACACTATATGTTTTCCGTTTTATAGGTGATCATCATTTTCACAGTAGCTTGATGTAGCAACCTTTCCTGTTGTCCCTTTATGTCTCTGTGTTCTAGTGAAGCTGAAAAGTGGATGTGCCCAGGGAATGCTGTATGGTACACAAGACTCAGAGCCCTGGCACATGCTGTTCCTTTTGCTCAAATACCTCCCCCTCCATTTTGCCACTTCGGAACCCTGCCCTGTAGCAGGGACCAGCTCTGATACCCCTTTTTCATGAAGCTTCCTTGATTTCTTCCAATCTGAAGAGATTTATTTCTCCTCTGACTCCCATATTTCTTTGTTTCTTTGAACCTCCCATTTTACAGTTCCACTCTCTACTTTGGATTACAGCTATTTGTATTCCTGTCTTTTCTTCCAACCTCCATTCTTGCAAGTGTAGGTCTTTGTTTTTATTCTTTCACAATGTCTAGCACATGGCAGGTACTAAATAATTCTTTGTAGAATAAATAATCAAGTTCTCCCTTGTTAGTTTAGCTTGTTTCATGGTAGTTCATTTGACATATGTTTTATTTGGCATTTTAGCGTATAGGGTTTTCCTGAAAATTAACTGACCTCTGCTATTTCCCCCATAACACTGCCTAACACATTGAATCTAAGGTCTCAAGGAAAAAAAACAAAAAAACAGATGCTAGTAGTTTTAATGATGCACTTTTCTAAATGAAGGGAACAGTTCTAATTACTTTTGAAAATGCAAAAAGATTGATTATATTGATAAATAGATAGTTAAGTACTTTCGTTAGGGACATTGCTACTTTGTGAGCTAGTGTGTTTGGAATGTTCTTTCCATAAAAAGTTAACACATTTAAATGTCAAAATTCAATATCCTAGCCACCCTTCTAAAGTCCAAATTAGAAATAAGGTAAAAACCAGAAATGAGAGCACAGTGAATTTCTCAGGAATACTTTGTTACATTTTTTCCTTTTAAAGCAATAAGTTATTTCATTCTTTATCTTTTTTGTTTGGACCAGTAAGGTCCTGCGAGTTGAGGATTTGGGAAAGTGAAGGGCTTTACTAACTAATGGTAGAAAAAATTTCAGGATGTCATTTCCTGCCAGTGGAAACTACCAGATTGGCCTTGAGAGAAGAACCTAGATACTGATGAATTCTTATGTGGAGGTCAGTGTGGTAATTTGGGCAACTCTTTCTAATTCTGGCAATTCTTGTCAAGAGGTTTCTTTGATCACCGCCAGTTTGCGGCACAGCAGCATGGTAGGAGGGGAAGCAGAAAGCAAGCCATTAGTGCTAGGCAAACATGTGTCTGCTGATTTGTCATGAGGGTATAAAGTAAGTCAGCTTGGCCAACCAAGTCTCTTAGAAGTATCACAAGAACCATTGTTGATTGAGCTTGATGTGTATTGCCCAATTCATAGGCTTTTTGGCTCTGGTCCTTGTTTCTCTGACTCCTCAATTAAAGAGATTCCTAGAAAATAAAGTCAGGTTGATCTTGTTGCTATTTAACAGTGTCTCAGTTTCACTTGAAGATTTGCCCAGGACTTAGAAGCTGTTGACACTGCCTCAGATACAGTACTGAGGATAGCAAAGTGCCACTACCAGGAATATCACAGGGGAATCGGAAAGATGCCAAATGTGAGTGAGTGGTGCTTGCCACTCTGTCTTTATTTCACAATCTTCCACTCCTTTTTCCCCAAACGACAATCAGTAGAAGCTAAGAACCCTTGCTGCACTTCTCCCCCTGCCCCAGCACTCAAAGGGAAAGTGGGTCATAGCTAGAAGGGTTCTTTCTGTCTTGGCATCCAGTGAGGTGTCACTTAGCTGGATCCCAAGTGTTAATCGATGCTGTTAACTTTCTGTAGTGAAGCCAGGAAATAGTAATGGGGGAAAGACACTTTGCTTATCTTGTACTCGCAGGTTTTATTTAGAGAACCATATGTTTCTTTAGCCAAAGAGCACTAAAGTAACACTGCACTATTTAGTGTTCTTGGAAAAGTGAGTGAGTTTTTAGAAGGTCTCCTGATATCTTGTAGAAATTGTTGTATACCTAAAAAGCAGAGCTTTCTTAGCTACTCCTCAGAAAGATCAGACCTAATGTATTATGCTACTATATTTCTCATGAACTAAGTAGATATTTCCTATTCATAGAAATTTCTGTAGTATTGTTATAATCCTTCTCTGAGTTATTAAAAGCAGTATGATTTCTTTGCGTATAATTTTTCACTTCTAATAAAATTATAATGTTAACTTAATGTAAGTATGTGTGTATTATAATGTGTGGTTATATAGTTAAATAGGAATACTTATAAACATTTCGTATCTACTATGGCTTTTACACGCACGAGTATGACTTTTGATAAGTTATTTAACTTCTCTATGCCTAGTTTCCCATTTGTAAAGTGCTGGTTATTAATACTTATCTCCTAGGATATTATGAGGATTAAATGAACTAAAACACATAACACAACACTTAGAATCATGCCTGAAACAGTGCTCAATAATAATAATTATTTTTACTTCATATTATCAAATTTTGAATTTTTATTTGCATAGTTTGTTAATTTATAACTACCCAACTATATTAGTTGGATTTACCTATTCTCAGTTGTTAAAAAATAAAGGACTTAAAATATGTTACACTTTTCTCCTCCCTTGGGATTTTTTTTTCAACTTGACAGTCAGAAAACAACATGAGAAGTCCTTGAGAAAACCAAGTAAGAGCAATGATAAGTCAATGAAGATCTAAAAAGATATTTCTGAAAAGATATTCAGGAAGTTAGGTACTATGTATAGTCAGTACAAGGCTATAGACCTTGGATGTTCTGAGTTATATACTAGAGAAATCACCAATATAGCCTTAGTTGTAATATAGAATCAAAACCTATCCCTAGATTGCACTACTACCACGGCAATATATTGTTTTCCTAACTGCCTCCCACCCCACAAGAAATAACACAGTAAAATCAAGGAACACTGAAAAACGGACTGTGACAGAAATCTATCAAAAAGCTCCAGCTTGGATGGGACAGCAAATACATGAGTATGATATTTAACTCACTGCATGACCCTTGACGCTGTGATTGCATCAGCCATAATGTTTGGCATGAACAACTTCATCAGCATAATTTATAAGCTTGGAATAAAGTGGAATCATCCCCCACCAAGATCTGGAAGTGATACTGGCCTTGAAGTGGTACCATCAGTAGTTCTGCTGAACCAGGTATGGCTGGATGTCTGAGGCCAGCAAAGCAATATGTGCCTGGTGAGCTGGAATGGAACAAGCTTGGAAGTCAGAAGAAACACTCCAACAAGGCACAAAAATCAGCCCTAGATGGCTTAGTCTGGTTGTGGCATATTGGCAAAGTGCTTCATCTCTAGTAGTTGACAGAGAAATGGTTTTATATAAGAAAAGGGCAGAAGCAGGAATGATAATAACCAAGGCTTCAGGAAATCAGTATTATTATAATTAGGACTTTTTTATTATATTCATAATCTCTACTCATGATTTTACCAAAAGAATCCCATATTCTCCCTGCTGCCTTCCTGTCTGTCTCATCCCTTTTCTCTCCTATGCAAACAAACATGTAAGAAATAGCTGTTGTAGAAATCCTCCCCATTTGGAATTTTTATCATCATGCCTCTGCTTGAGAATCTCATCTCAATGGTGGTCTACTCCACATAGCCACACATTTAGTTTCCTTGGCTTCCCGTTGAAGATCTTCTACCAAGAAGCCTAGGCGAGCCCCTGTCCAGCCATATCCCTCACTGTTGTGGCATTCCAGCCTCAGTCCTTTCTTATACCTGCATCCTTTCGCCAGAAATGTACTTTCTCTACCAATTTACATGGATCCCTTTCTTCAAATCTCAAATCAAAAGTTACCAATTTTAGGAAATCTTCATTAACATTACTCCTCTCTGGTCCTTTTTTTGGTTGTTCTGTATCTCCCGTAACATACATACTTTGCTATTTTAGCTCACCCTTGCACATGGAGCGCTCTGAATCACTCTTGTTATCTCATGTATGTGTGAAGCCTCGATGGCCCCTAAAGACAGAGAACCTGTTCCGTCCACTGTCACTTCTACCTACCTACACACACACACTCACACACACACCTATCAGGAAAATGAATGGAAAAGTTCATATAATCATCTTCAAACACATACAAGTATGTTAAAGAAAATTTATGTAAAAAAAGTTATTATTTCTTTAGAAACCCTCCAACAAAAACTCCTCATTTTATCTGAGGTTTATCATCCATTTCACTTTTATAGCTAAGCCAACATACCATATGTTTTGTTTTATTTCTGTTTATCAAATGCATGTTTATATTCTTTCAGAGTCTATTCAGGGTAAAATTCAAGTGAAGATACTTAGATTCTTTTGTTAATGTGTACATTAGTACTAGATGCCAAAAAAAGATAAAAAAAAGCCTTATTGTTTAGGCATAGGGGAATTTTCCAAATGTCAGTAAATTGACTAAATGTTTTCTAGGTTTGTTGTAATTTGTTTTGTGTTTTGTCTTGCTCTTTATTCTTCCTTTTGATCTAGTATTGTAGATATAGTTCTACATATGCTTTGTGTATAAATGAATTTAACACTAACTGCTTTGACTTCAGAATCACATCTGAGATCAGAAACAAGGATTGTCCCTAACCTTTCCTGTGGCTTACATTATCTGTTCTTGGAACTGGAGTCATCAAAATGACGCATGAAGTGCCTGTAGATGTTTCCAAAATGCAGTGTCATTTCCACTCAGTAAAATCTATTAACACATTGTTTTGTCACACCAGTTGGTCTCAGAGCAGAGTCCAGAAAAGAGACAGGGTTTTAGCTAAAGGGAAATGGTTGTGGAAGGTCATGCCCATGTGCTTTGGTAGGACACTCAAAGCCACTGATGCAAGCCAAATGTTTGAAACGTAACCCCAATGGGCACTGGTGGGAGGGCCCTAATGACAAAGCTCACCTTCATCACAATTTTCCCTGACCCTCTTGTCCACTTACTTAATGTCTGGGTTTTTTAAAGATGCAGGTCCTCTGTGTTGTATAGAAGGTTTTGACGTGCTATATAACCTCTTAAATAATGGTCTGCCACTTCATTAAATGCCAAAAACCTAGTCAAGTGCTGACTTGTAAATGTCTGTGGTGCCTATGATTGAATGTATTTTTTTCCTGCATGATCATCCATTGTGGTGTTTGTAAGTAGCAAAAAATGAGCCTGATTTGTTCTCCTTTGTAGAGCCAGGCCGAGGCCCACTACAAAGGAAGTAAACATGCCAAGAAGGTCAAAGCACTAGAGGCAACGAAAAATAAACCCAAAATGGTTTCTTCCAAGGACAGCGCAAAGGCTAATCCCAGCTGCTCCATCACTCCAATCACAGGCAACAACTCTGACAAATCAGGTCAATGACACTTTTTGTTCTTTACATTCTTTGTGTTTCTCCTGTTCCTCCCTTCGCAACCCCCTTTTCCTCCCCTCAGTTGTTGCATGTTACTTTCCATGATTTATTTTTGTAATATGAATATGTTTCCTTCACAAAAGGGATTATGTGTTTGCACGGACTTTAAGCATTTGATATGTTGCCATTCCATGTTGTTAAATATATACATCTAAGTATATATGTGTGTGTAAATATATATCTATATGAAAGTATATATGCATGGAAATAAGTAGAAGCTACTTGGTCACAATGTGTTTAGACAAAAATAAGGAAATGGATCTGAAATACTGAGTTAATTATTATTTCTTTCTATTCCTTTTATGTTTGATTTTTACTATAGACTATTTAAGAACAGGAATTCTTAAACTTGTTTACTAATAGATATTTTTATATTCTCTTACCCCAGTGAAGGGCAAAAGGGTGAAGTTTTCTGAGAGAGTGGCATTAGTAAATAAATCTGGAAGTGTGCTTAGTAATAAAAGATTTTGAATTTTGAAGATCTTCGTGGATTTCCCCTCAGAGTTACAAAGGAACTTAAAGATTTTAAGGGAACTATTTACAAAGTTATGCATTGATTAACAGAAGAACTTTATATATAAATGGAAATGGGTTACCACTGGAAGTACCTCTTAAGAAGAATCTATATTTCATAGTCCCAGTGAATCAGCAGTATTTCTGAGTAAGTTCATTCAGTGGAAAGAGAAAAAATTCATTTTTGCAGCATGGATACCATGAAATTGGATGGTTAATAGACTTTCACTCTCTCACATCTGCCCCTCAGGGCCCATGATGGATATGTCATCTTGTTTTGGTGGCTAATTAAGGAATGGTGTCTGATTAAGGAACAGTGTCTGTTGAAAGAGATTAAGAGAATATGTCCCTTTCTCTTAATGTTTGACTTTCTCTGTAGGGACCTCTCTATTGCAGGAAACACACACATTTTTAATTCTCTTTTGCTCTTCAAATCATTGTAGAATTTGAGGAGAAGGCTTAAGAATGCTTTCCCATGGCTGCCCAGGGCTTTTGGAAAAGAACAAATCCATTGCAGTAAGAGGAATGTTCAGAAAACCTGTTCAGTCAAAGAGACTATGTAAAAAGTGACCATTATTGATTAGGTCCCATAGATGCTGATTCCAAAAGCTCTGCAGCCTAGAAAGAGTGAGCTAACCCAAATTTGGTAATAACGATTTTTTGTTCTTTGTGTGATAGAATCACTAAATCATGTTCTCTGATAAACAGATACAGTAATAAATACTGGATTATTATCTAGCACTTCTCCCCTTCTAAAGAACAAAGGCTTTTTACTTCTATTATCTAATTACTCTTTAACCAATATTTATCAGATACAGTATCCATTTTACAAAATTGCAAGCTGTGGTAGGGTACGCATTGTGGCAGTTACTTGCTGGAGTTTATACAGTGTTTGGGAGAGCAGGAACTATCATCTCCTAACTTCCTGCCTGGTTTCATTTTCTACAGAACATCATTGCCTCTATAAAATTATACTCTGCCAAAGCTTTTATAACCTGAATTATGCTCTTTACCTCCAGCAGAATATATAAGTAAAATGTTGAAACAATGGAAATCAGTGTCCCTCTATTCTATCGGCTTATTTTGTTACTTGAGCCAATAGAACAATTGACAGGTACTGTAAGTGCTCCAACATTGCTACTGAGTGAGCTCAGTGCACCACTGAAGTTATATTATTATTTGGGAATTGAGTTTGCTGTAGGGATAGTAGTAAAAATAGTGAGCAGAAAAAAAGTATCAAAAACAGAAATAGAGAAGGATCAATAAGGGAAGATCCAATTTAAAAAAACAAGATAATTAAGGGAGAAGGAAAGGTGTGGAAGAAGAGAAAAGAAAGTAAGGGGGAAAAGTCAAAGATTAGGAGATAGAATCAAGGAAAGAGCAATACGGAAATAGAAAATCCAAATAAAGGATCCAGGTTATAGTCACAGCATGGCTTATACCTATGGGGTGCCCAATTTCAATGAGTATATGTTGAAATAAAATGTAACAATTCAAGGCATTTATTCAAACACTCAAATGTTAGCAGATGCTCAGTAAAACAAAAACACTTCCTAAGCAGTTGTGTTTGCCCACTGAGCATTTGGAACATGCCAGGGTCAGATATAGTAGTGATACAAACAAGGAACAAGAACTAACATCTAGAAGAATTATGACGGAGTGGAAAACAAATCACAACCACAGCATCTCTTCTTCAGTAGATATGTGGTAGTCTTTAACCCTGCATTCTCTGCCTCCTCTGCCATTTCCCTACCCACCACCACAGTACCTACTCTAACAGTATCAACCTCAGTCACCATGTGACTATACAGATTTGGAGTAGAAGTGATGGAAACCACCTATATTTGGGGATTATCTCATTTTCCATGTTTCCTTATTCAAAATCTGTATAAATTATCTGATAATTCATTGGTTGGGTCATTAAAATTACTAATTGATTCATTCACATTTTGTATAAGTATTAATACTAATGAAATATTTTATTTCTTCTATTATATTTGCAAAAGCTAATGCCAAAGTTGTTGGAAGATGGCACGATGTAAAAATAAAGTGGGTTGTATTTGCTAAATAGATATATTTTTTTTGTCTCCCTCAGCTGAATGCCAGATTGTAAGCAAGAATTCCCATATGTGTTTTATAGAATTTTCAAGTTAGACAATTAAAAGTTTTTCCCAGGTGGGAAATCTGGTCTAAAAAATGTAATATATAATGTATTGCTACCACCTATTTCTAAATCCTTGAAAAGCTCCTACAGCTTTGTCAGAGTCCTAGATTTTTGTTGATATCTGGCTTTCATTTCATTTATAATCCTGTTTTAGAAAAACAGAAGACACAAAACCAGTGCTTCATAAAAGGTCTAGGTGGACCATAGAGGGGAAAGGGAGTGAGAAGGAGAAATGGTGATTGTGACACTCGATCAACTGAAATGTTTTATTTCAGATAACATTGCCTCTAAAGGGTCAGCCAAAGATTAGAATAACAGTCACAGTAAAATTCATGGTTGCTTGGCAAATCTCATGAGACTGAAATTCCCTAGCATTTGTCTTTTTCTTCTGAATGAAGAGCTCCTGTCAAGTGGGCTTACATAGTATCTGTGTGATTCTTAGATATTTGAATGGAAAGTGAAAATGTTACTCATTTGACGTCTCAGCTGCCAGACTGCAAATATCCAGGCATTCACAGCATCCATAGGATTGACTAATTCAATTTTCATTCTCATATTTTAGCATCAATAGCTTGGCAGCAGAGTGTTGTTCAATGAGAGCAAATTTTGAGGAAGAAGAAATAACTGGGTGTTGAGGGAGGGAGTTTATGGGAGAGCAGCACCCTAGGATTCACTAAACACCAGTCAAGGCAAAGTGTGAATTCAGAGTATCTGGCAAGGAACAGGGAACCCACGGATGACCTCTTTGTGCTCCTCGAGAGCACACATTATTTATTCTGAGAAGGGATCTAACAATCTTCCAAAAGCTAGGGAAGCCTTCTTGCCTGCTATTTTGGCAGTTGGGATAACCATTTCTCACTTTTATATTATATTTGGAGACATAATTTGGCCTATGTTGCATCTGGATCTGTATAATACAAAGAGATTTGTCATAATGGAGCTATCATATGTAAAAATTTCAGGGTATTATGGAAAGCTTTCTTTTTTTCTCTCAGGTAAGTAAACAAAATAAGTTTGAACTATAACAGCAGAAATTTTATTTATTATAAGAAGTCCTAACTATATCATTTTAAAAAATTAAATATATTTTATTAAAGGTAGTTAAGCAATAATAGCTGTCCCTTTCACTTTATATGTTGAAGTAGAATTAAATGTAAAATCCAAAGAAATGGCTTTATGGTCTCCTAGGATATGTCCCAACTTTTAATGATACATCAGTGGAAGTCTGAAACATAGTGAGAGGGAGGGAAAATGTGCTTTGGGAGAATTGGGGTCAAAACACAGCAAGCATCAGGCAGCTTCAGGAAGATGTCTAGAACATATTGGCCAGACACTCTACCCAAATTTCCCCGTGGAGTTCAAGTGTCATAATGCCGTATGACAACACACTTCCCTGTGATAATACACCCTATACATCAAGCTGAAGGCTCTTTTGTGACAGCTTTTAACAACTCATAACAGGTTCAAAAATATAGAATGCTTAAAAAACTATTTTTTCTTAAAAATAATAAAATATTATGATAGTCAACCTAATAATAAAATATTGTGATAGTCAACCTAATAGTACATGTGTCTGGGTTTTAGCACTGGATTTTTAAAAAAATTAATTGCATATCAAGATGGAGAAAAATACATTTCTAGTTTAAAGTACAAAAAGCTGTTTAAACAGCCTTTAATCAGTTGCTGTCTAAACAGACAAAAGCATATGGAATGACTCAAAATGCCATAGATATAAATGCAGTTAAGAACAAAGATGATGGACCCAGCTTGTTCTGCCTAAAATATGACAATAGGAACACCTTAAATTTGTTCAGTTTTTAAGAGCTAGTCACGTATATGTTTTCATATGACCCTCTCAACCCCATGATGAGTAGGGCTGTAATTAATATCTTTCATTATTTTTATTCATTTTTTATTCATCTTTTATTCATTCATGCAACAAACTTGATATTCATTTATTTACTCAAATATTTATTATGTATACTAAATAGTATATCTGTATGTTTTGCCAGACTCTGGGCTGCAACAATGAACAGAAAGACATTTTCTTGCCCTCAAAAAACTTCCAACCTAGTGGTGTTTTTGGTTTTGTTTTACCATGTTGTCATATTAGGGATATAAAGAGAAATAATATATAGTCACCACATTCAAGCTGCTCCCTCAAATATGGTAACGATGAAGAACCTGGGTTTTGGAAATGTTGAGTGGCTTATGTGAAATTACACAACTCAAATTTCAATAGCATCAGAGTGGGAACTCAGAGTTTCTTGTTCCATGCTTATTCCATAATTCCAACTGCTTCTAAACTCTGTGACTTGGAGGAGCAAATGCAAGTATTCCAGTGGGCAAAGTCAAACACCACTAAACCACTTTTTAAAGAATTAGTGAGTAGACCATCTATTACTTTTAAATCGCTTGCTGACTGTTGATGCTTTTTGGTAGGAGCTGTGGCAGTGAAGGTGCATTAAAAAGGCTTTGTTTTGTTGATAGTCCTTAGTTCCCATGTAGTATATTCTCTGTAATGTTTAACTGTTATAGAACGAAGCTTTAGAAGTTATAAGTCTTTGCAAGGGCAAATGTGAATAAAAACACTCATTTCAGGTAAATGGCAAATGACAAAGGTCCTCAAAGTTCCAGCTTGACAATGATAGGCTTCGCATGTCTAGAGCCAAATATATTCACTAAGATAGAAGTTAACACTGGGAAAGGCCGTTGTCAAGATGGCAGAAGCCTTGCCCTGCCTCCAAAAGGGTACATTGGGTTATCTTAAACACTGTGCACATCTTCAGTAACACTTTGAATCATTTCATCAAAAAGATTTCCATTGAGGGCAGGAAGATTGCTTTTTTAATCCCATATCCATGATCTATGGAGACTGTGAGATAACAGTGTTAGGAAAGACCTGAGAAGGGGGGAAAGAGAAGAGAGCACCTCAAACCTGCTCATTTTCATTTTCAGCATGTTGTGCTTTTGCATGGTGGTAATTCAAGTATGAACCCAGAGTGGTTATCAACTAGTAGATCAGTATGATTTGCCTGGAAAGGCTACAGTTCCGCTTTTTATGGCCACCCTGTTGCCATATGAAAGTGTATTTTCAATTTTGTCAAAGAGTTTTCCTGCCAAAGATACAAATGGAGACCCTCGCCTTGTCATTTTTATAGGTTACCCTATGTGTTTCATAGTTTTTATGTGTTGTTACAAATAGAGCCCAGTTTTCCAACTGACAACTTCTCATTTCCACTTACTGACACAAGACTCCATCAATTAACCAGCAAGGTCTTCTTAACTGCCTCTCCATTCCTTTCTGTCTCTAGCAACAGGACCTTGTGATATTGAATAGAAGAAAATGATAGTTTTCTGCTTTGGCAGCATCTGTCATTTTTAGACAAGCACCATCATAAATTTGGCATACATCTATCCAAATCCAGGAGGCTGAAATTTAGTATCCCTCGTAAAATAATAGATTAACTATATTTATGACAAACATCTTAAGTCTGAAGTTCTGGGGTACAATCATGTAGAACATAGATGAGTCCCATCTGTCTAAAGAGAACAGACCATTATACTAAGGCTCATATTTTCATGAAATGTACATATATCATTAAGACTTTCGAAATCAATTTAAAAAATGGAACTGCCTCCATCTTTGCCCATGCACCTTGAATTTGACAATAGCATCTGTCCAGGCAAGGCTGAAGATTCTTAGGTAGTTAAGTATTGTCATTCTCGGGAAACTAACTTCTGAAACTTTTGAGCATTTTATATTGCTTTGAAATAATGCTGAACATTTTATTGTTAATTTCTCCACTTTTGAAAGCTGTTTCTTAGTGTTACTCTAAGAAAAATTGAACCAAAAGTTGAGACTGATTTATGATTTATTAAAGATATGTTAACTTACGATTTACTGGGCATATATTATAAACCACTCCAAAAGGAAAACCTTGGATTTCTCCTTGTTAAGGCTTATACCACTATTAAAAACTTTTCTCATCTTCAGTCATATTTATTTTAGCTAGTATTCATCTCTTTTGATTACATTTATTTACAATATTTCTGCATTAAAAAGATATTGGAATATAAAAGGACTTTGTATGTACACTGAATAATTCTGTAAATATGTAACCATACATGCCCTTGAGATTTCAACAAGGGTTATTACTTATATTTTTATGACATTCCACTTATTTGCTTCAAGAATTCTCTAACAGTGACATATTATTCTGACATGGATGGAAGATCAAATAGAGCTACCTAATTTGTAGATTCTGTGCGTATGGCTCATGTGCTAGGCATTTTGGGGGATTCTGTGTCTGATTCTGATGATGCTTATACTCACAAAGTTAGCCTTATAGTATAAAGCTTAAAGTGTTTTTCACAGAAATATTTCTAAAGTATATTCCTCTTCCCTGACTCCTTTCTCTGAGACTTAAGTTCACCATTATGAACATTAGGCATAATATTACACAGTAGTGGATTGGTGCTCTTATTTCTGTAGACCAGCACTGTCCAATAAAATATCCTGTGATCAAGAAAATGGTCTATAATCTGTGTGTCCAGTGCATGTGTGATTAGCCACATGTGGCTTTTCAGCATTTGAAACATCCCTTGTGCTACTGAGACATAGAATATTTCATTTTATTTAATTTTAATTAATTTTAAGTAGCCACACAAGGCTAGTGGCTACTGTATTGGACAGGACATCTCAATACCGTGGTACTCTTTGCTCTTTATGAGCAGCTGCTACTCCAGGGAAGGTAGTAAATTCTCTTAGCCACTCTTTTCTCATCTGTAAGTGGAAATAATGCCCTCCCTACATCACAGTAGAGTTGTACGGGTCAAATAAAATGATTATAAAAGAGCTTTACAAAATGTAAATTATAATAGAAATGCCTGTTATTGATGTCCTTACAGGACATTTTTTTTTCTTGGTCCTCCTGTGGTATCTGATTTTAGCTACCCTTCTTTCTTCTATCACTGAGAGATGACAGCTGCCTCTTACACTGGTCAGCTATCATCATCATCCATTATACTGCACCTAATATCCTATGTTCTAGAAAAACAGATCCAAGCTTGTTAGACTTATACAAAAAGCAATTTTAACATTGATACTACTAATAATTAATAATTAACATGTAATGAAATGATCATTATGTGCTTGATACTATGCTAAATATTTTATATACACTAATTTATTTAATGATTATGACAGTCTTCTGATGGATACTGGAAAGTGAGACCTAGAGAGGGGAAATAATGGCCCAGAGTCATTCAGTTAGAAGGTAGTTTCAAGGCCAGAGTCTCATCTGGACATTACCTCAAATGTACTACCATGATATGCTACCTTTGGATGAAGGTTCATGGACATTACTGCTTTTGCTTTTTGACAGCTGTTTGAGATTTTTTTTTCAGTAGATGACATTTCTAGAAGTCTGACATCTCAGAAAGTTGTGGTGTTTCCTCCCGCCACCCTATTTTACAGCTGGTTTTGTTTTTTAAAAAAATCAGGTTGTGAGAGGCTCTGTATGAGGATCTACTAACCGAGGTGATTCTTGAGTACCATTTACGTAATTTGCATCTATAGCATAGTGTTAAACAGAAAGGGCATGAGTTCAAAGCCAGACAGATTAGCTCTGCCTCTGATCTCACATTACCTTGACCAAGTGATGCTCACTGAGCTTCTATTTCCTCATCTATAAAATGGGAATGCCAATACCTACCTAATAGGGCTATTGTTGGGATTAATAAGCTAATAAATGTAAGGTGCCCAGCTCAGTGCATACCACATAACAGACACTCAATAAATGGTAGCCATAAAAAGCAACCATTTGTTCAAAAAAATTTCTAGGCCCTGTCCTTATTTTGATTGTACAATCATTTAATGCCATGTTGGCATGCAACAGTGACCTGCACTTACATTCCTTTTTATGTGTTTGTTTTATTACCACATAGTAATTATTTGCACTTGTGTTTTCATTTCAGAACAATATGGCTTCATGAGCCTGACTGTCCCAGTGAGACATTTAAAGATGTGGAAGGACCCTTTTGGTCTTCCTCACCTTTTTATGTGGTGGAGGAAATGTCTTTATACTCATCCTTCCACTGGTTAATGTGTCTTATCCATTTTGTCCCCTGAAGCTTCTGGTACTCCATCTTGCACACAGTAGTTACATAGCACATATTGAATGAATATCATTAAGTGGAATTTAATGGAGGAAGCTCTGGTGCCCTCCCTAAAATGTGAACAGAGCAAGACAACACTGTGAGGTGGATGCCTGTTCTACAGGTTGACAGGTTGCTCTATGTACAGCTACAGTATTGAAAGAAGGGACAACCCAACACATCCCCATCTGTGGAGAGAGAAAATTGGGTGCTACACGTGGAGAAGCCGGCCTGCCTGGAGCCAAGGCTGGCTACTGAGATTAAAGGATTAGGGAGGAGCATGTGATCCAAATGAGAAACACACCTCAGCCTAAAAAGTCCTTGCTGGCATTTCTATCAGTAAAAAAGGAAAAACTTGTCACCCCATATATTTTATTTCCAGTTTCTTGCAAAAAAATTTTCTTGGCATATGATTTTTGGTATTTATTTTGGCTACTAATTACTTAGCCTCTAGAAAAGACGTGCTTTGTTTTCTTTATGAAATGACATAAATATGAAATGACATAAATACTCAAAGTTTTTATCACAGTAGAGATTATTTTATTTCTTTCCTTCAAATATTTGAACTTCTATTAGTGTCTTATGATGATTTTTTCCCATTTAACTAGTAAAACGGCCATATCTAAGTTAAAATAACTTGTCTTCTCTCGCACAATATATTTGTTCTTAGTTCTCTGTTAACAAGTAAATAAATTTTACTCAATGTGGAAATTAATTCATATACTGCATTTTGAGTTTAGGAAGAGTTATTTATTATTTTCAACCAAAATTTTACCCAATCCTGTGAATAGCCCATGATATATAATGATTAATAACCAATAGGTTTCTTAAGTACTTTGAAAAATCATTGGCAGCAGTTTTGCTTGTATTACTTATAGTATTTTAAACTGAGAGAACCCTTTTGAAAGGTAACTTCATAGAATAAATTAAGAACTATAATAATGTTTATTCCATTGGGCCAGTTAATTCCTCTTCCTGTACTCTGTACCAAGGAAATAATTCTAAATACAAAGCAAGAAAAATAAAATACTGTGTAATTAAGATGTCCATTGTAGCATTTGTATTAATGCAAAATAGAAACAAGATCGTTAGTACTTGGGGAATTACTTAAATAAAATACTTATATTATACAGCTTTAAAGTCAATAAAAGTAGCAACATGGAAAAAGCAAGTAACATATTAAATTAAAAAGTTCCAAAGTATATTAAATCGAAAATTACAAAATGGTTTATTTATTCATGTATTTCCATATATTTATCGAGTCCCTACTGAATACCCAGCATCATGCCAGGCACTGGGTATATGATGGGGAATCAGACACATTGGGTCCTGTCTTCATGATAGCATATTGTCTGGAAGGATAGGTACTGAGCAAGTGATGACAAGCTTGATGACACTGACCTCGTCTGGCAAGGAGAGTAGGCATAGGCAGGGGATTTCAGTTCTCTGTGCCTGCAGGTGAGACGTTAGCCAAGCAAACAGGGGACCTGGTTTAGGGGTGGGAGAGAAGAGGATTCTCATCAGAGAGACCAGTACTTCACAGGACCGGAGATGTGAAAGCATACCTATTTATATAACTCAGGCAATGAAGGACACTTAGAGACAATGAAGGGAATTTAGGATGTTGGTAAGAGAGTGATTGAAATGATGGGTAAGGACAGAAATGAAGGCAGAATGAAATGATGGCCATAAATGCAGAAGTTCTTAATCTCTTTTCATGCCATCAATTCCTGTGACTGACTAGTGAAGCTTGGTCTCAGACCAGGTGTTTCTAAATCTATAAAATATAAAATACAAAGAAAACCAATTATATTGAAATACAATTGTCAGTTTTTTGTTATGATATAGTAATATGGCAATAATGCATTAAATAAGGTCTAGCAATGGGTCTAATATCTGTCATAATTTTGAAGTGGTGATGAGCATAAACAATATTTCAAGCATTCTATGACAACTGCAATGTCTGATGAGTATATCTGATTTGTATTCATGACAAAGTTACAGGTACTGCTAGGACTGCTATAGTTTGTTGTCTTCATTTATAATTGAAGAAAATTCTAAATTTCAATTGAGATCAATTTTTAAAAAGATATTTTTTGTCATCCAAGTTCTTGGATCCCTTGAATTCATCAGCCCCTTGGAAGTCCACAGAGCCCAGGTTAAAACTCCTGTTTAGTGTGACAGTGTTATGGGTTCTTTTCCCTATTCTCCATATGCTATGTAACATAATTTTATAACAATTTCTTATGCCTTGATGGGGTTTGTATATCATGGGGCACAGGTAGGATGAGAAAGAAACTCTTAGCCATTTATTTTGTACTACAGTTGTGATGTTCACAGTTTGCAATGCAATTTCGTGTCTATTTCTTGCTCAATGCTGTCATGGTCACAGTCACACAGTTATAAGTCTCCAGATAGCAATATTCCTAAGAAGCCTGGCTAGCATGATATGAAACCCCAGATAAACTCCTTCGAGTACCCAGGCCTCTTAAAATAATGTCACTTTTTAAAGAAGACTTTCTATGGTCAACAGTCTTTCTCCTGCAACCTATAGATCTTAAATATAAAGCTGGCTTTGACAATTTCATAATAAAGCTGCTGCAGATTGAATTTAGGAATAAATGCTAGATTAGAAATGTAAAAATATATATATATGATTGGCTTTTAGCAATATGTTTTTAAAGGATTAGTAGCTTTCTTATGCATGGACAGTCTAGCCCCTGCATGTCTGCATAGTCTCCTTAGAGTAGGCCCTTAGTTAAGTCCGTAAGAGTGAAGGCTTGGTACCTGCCTCCCTGAAGCAGCCTGAGACGAAAGGCTTCTTTCCTAACAGTAGTTTTTTTGCCCTGACTAGATGAAGAAAGACTCAGTTTCCTCACTAGCTCTCGGGCTGACCTTTCCATTGTTAGTGTGCACCTCCCCCGGCCTGAAGTATCAAAGTTAAAACCCTTTTCTGATCTCTGCATCTGGAGAGGAAGGAGGTTGGAAGGAGCTGAATTCAAATGCTTTCCTTGTACCTTGTGAATCTGTCTTTCCTCTATAACGAGCCATTCATTTAGAAGAAAAAGAACCTGTTCCTCATTTCACTTCGAAAATTAGTTTTTAATCTTATTCCTGGCTTTTGAATCTCTACTGGACCTACTCCCTGCGGGACTTGATTTGAGTGACACAAGTTACTTATTCTATTTTTCCATAATAAAACTGCCTAAGAAATAACTGTTTCACATCTCTTGCTGACACATCGCAAAAGGGGCAATTTTTCAACCCAAAGAAGTTGAAATATGATTTCTCTATTGTACAAGTCAAATGTCTGGAAAACTACGCAGAATAGGAGAAAGCTGTTCATTAGATTCAAACTCTAGCAAACAAGCCCTCTTTTATGCTCACTCAGAAAAGCTGACAGGTTCACCAATATCAGTGCCAGTTCACTGATACAGTGAGGCTAGGCTGCCAGCTTTCAACCTGGAGATATTTGGAGATGCCACTGTTTTATCTGAGTGTGTGAGACTGGCAGCTTCTGCTCCCCAACAAAGTGGCACAAGGGACAGCGGGCATTTGTCATGCGGTGCTCAGACAAGAAGGGCAATGGCTGACATTTTATTGAAGTACAAAATCGCTGCAGGCCAGAACTGATGGCCAGAACTTGATTGACAAAGGCTTTCAAATAGAAAGAGCAACAACATCCTAAGTTAGGACTGTAGCCTGGCAGATGTGATTGTGAGTACAGCACATGGCCAGTTTTGGACTTCAGAATTAGTTACGTCACTGTCATGGGTCCTAAGTTACTTAAAATGAATAAGCTTTTTTGTTTTTTAAATAAGATAAGGATATGCAGATTATGATTCAGAGAAGAGTCACTTTAATTTATAGACAATTTTCCCTGCTTTCAGGATTAGTCTAAAAGCCAAGATATGAAAATTAGACATAAACATAGTTAATTAGGAATTAGCAAGCTTCACAGTCATCAGCCATGCTTGAAGAGACAGGGTTTCTGGAATTTAGCTGGAGGCATGGTAATGTGGCGCTGGATGTTAAGGGCCCAACAGCATCGGATCGGCCCAATGTGTAATATTTTAGTGCTTGGAGAATTTCAAAAACTAGCTTTAATTTCCATGTCTGTTCTTGGCTTCTTAGTGTTTCTGGGCTCATGACTTAAGTACTCTGATTTGTTTTCCACATCTGCAAAATGGCATAAGCCATATAGAAAACTTTTTCTGTTTCCAAAGGTAGCTTAGCAGTTCACCCTTGAGTGGGGCATTGAAATCATTTTCCAACAGGAAATCCTATAACTAATAAAGCAAACCAGCTAACTAGTAGGTGTTACGAGATAAACCAGCCTAGACTATACTATTCTGGGTAACCCTTGGGGACACTTGGAATTAGACCAAGTCTAAATAAGATATCTAGTTGGAAACCTAAATGGGTGACTAAAGGACTTCTAGTATACTGAGTCAGTCTCAGGCCACCTGGTATAAAGTTAGGTGCTTTGGGGATTTAGTCAGGAGTGGTGGCATTACTAAGACATAAAGCCTTCATAATGACACTTCCAGTGAAGGCCATCTATTACTTAAAGGATAGGGAAAATCAAATAATGCCACAGGACATAGTAGTTGGAATTTCTTAAAGTGCATTATACATAAATATATCAACCATGTAATTGTTGATAACTCAAATGAATATAGCATGATGTAATTTAATGCTGACTGTATTAGAGTATTGCAGAAATGGGTTGTTGGCCTAGAAACCTCTGATGAATCTCCAAACAGAATGCTTATAGTTCTATGAGAAACCTTGCCAAAAAACAGAACACCAGTTTAATTGCAAAAAGGAATAGCTATATTTTGGTGATATTTTGTTTTCACATGTGCTTTAGATCTTCTGTTAATGGTACATGCCTTAGCTGTATCTTTATCAGATGTACATTGTTTATCTATATGTAGGTTTGTGTAGGAATCCTAATAAAGGAGAAAATGAAATCCACAAATTTGTTCATTTTATCAAACATCAAAATATTGGACCTGGCACAAAGGAATGTGTTTGTTGTTATGACTCTGTCCTAGTACATTTCAAGGAGATCCATTCTGAAGAGAACTGTTTCAGCCTCAACTCACATTAAATATTTATTGTAAATATATAGTCTTAGCAACAATGATAAGAGTAATTTACAGAATCAACAGCTAAAATGAGGCCAGAGAGCACTGCCTTCAATTGGACATTCCTTATTTCAACAAAATTATTGCACACCTATGGTTTTCTGTATACTGGGAATGAAGATAAATTAAGACATGATTCCAGAACTCAAGACTGTCTCTATCCTGGTAATCATTTTGAAGTGCAAATAAATAATTATAATTAATGTAAGATCATAATATAATTACGTGAAGAGGAGTACGAGAGCATAGAGCAGGGAAGGAGGGAGGAGGCAGGCTCAGAGTCTAGAAGTAGCAACATGAGTAAAGAAGTTTTATGGTAATCCAGAGAGAATAGATGAGGGCCTGAAATGAGGCAGTGGCACAAAGTAGATGCTGAATAAATGTCTGTTCAATGAAAGAGTGAATAAAGCTGACAGAAGAGATAGTTAGAAGATACTATCAATAAACTTTAGTAGTTACTTAAATGAAGAAGATAAACAGGGAAGAATTCAAGAATCATTGCTGACAGTTAACGTATAACTAACTGGTAATGCCATTAATTGGTGTGAGGACTACTTGGACAAACCCATGAAATGTCTAGAAATAAATATCCTATAGGCTATTGCAGGAAAAGGGGTCTTCAACTGGGGAGGAAGGTAGAGAATTCACCTATGGATTTAGGAATCTATGTCAATGTGGTAGAGACGGTCACTGAAGTGAATTAGATCATATAATGCCCAAGAGGAGGACGAGTGTGTGACCTTGAGGAATACCAACACTTAGAGGCAGACAGAAGAATAGAAGCTGAGGAAGGGGGCTTAAAATGAGCTATCATAGAGGCTGAAGGAGAATCTGGAAAGGGAAGTGTTACAGACATCAATGGGGAAAAGTGTTGTGGATATTATGGGAAAAAGATTCAAGAAGAAATTTGTGCCCAATGCAAGAGAAGACTGAGGAGAGACACTTGACTTTGGCAGGAGGATAAGGATGACCAGGAAGAGGGAGGAGAAAGGCTCGCTTCACATGCTCACTTCCTGTTCAGCACCGGAGAGAAGACAGAAGGGGGTTGGGGGTAAACTCCAAGAGTGAACCAAGTCAGGAAATGACTTTTGGAATATGGAGGTTTCAGCATTTTGTAGACAGAAAGAATCTAATAGAAAGCAAGCAGTTGAAGCTATGATAGGAAAGAGAGATTTGAAAGATAGAGAGGCCAAGTGGAAGCATATACCTTTTCCTCAGAGATATGAAAAAAATAGGTACAGATGGAAGAAACTGTAACATCAAGGGCAATCTCATTCAGCTTCCCCATTTCTCTAAGAAATAGGAGATGAGACATTTGCTAATGAGAGATTTGGAGTATTGGTAGGGAACTTAAGAAGGCTAAAGCTCCCATGGGGAAACCGACTGATATGTATATTCCCTTTATATAATCGCTTTTCCCCCATTTCTTTCATTTATTGACCTCTTCTCCAGGTATGTAACTTTTCATTTTGTATGTTCCTAATTCAAGCAAATCTAATCTATATGATTACAGAATTTTAAAATGTATGTGATTATTGCATTGCCATAAAAGCTCTACTTTCAAAAAAAAAAAAAACCTTTTAAATAGTGCATTCAAATTATTACCATATTTTCCAAGATCTTTCTGCACATAACCTTTCAGAAAAACATCTAAAAAATAAAGTGAGGCAAATCAACTACTGTATTTGATCATTATCTGCAATATTGGCCTTTTCTTCCTGCTCCTTTAGATGGGTACAGTCCTGTTATACTACAAATGAATACCCCTTTCTTTCCAATGATATAGTGATGATGCTCTGGTATCTGTACATTTCTTATAACATTTTGTTATACAAAGAACTACAAAGTGCTGAATTGATTTGTTCATCTTGCAGCTTGTACGCTGCTGCTTTTTTTATTAATTTTGTTTTTGAAATCTGTTAACTATCTTAATGGAATTCTACTTTAAACTTTAAAACATCTGTCATTGGTTGGTGATTTCTATCACTTGTACTGTATCAAATGTGTAGATAAGGAGGAGATAAACGAGGTAAAGGCTTAAGAAGTCTTCTGCAGCACACCAGTTTACATACATATAGGTTTGTAGTTTTGTTTGTTTGTTTTTCTTTTTGTCTGGTGCAGAGCCCCATGGGCTTTTCAGCTTCATTTTTCACAAGACTGCACAAGTGGAAGAAAGTAGGTCCTCTGACTGACACCCATTAATTTCTTATTATTCAGAAAGTGGGAAGATAAAGCAGAAGAAAATGATTTCAAAATTCCTTATCAAAGTGAGCTAACTTGGTTTAATGAGTGTTAAACAGTAATATGGGCATTGCTTTGTTTTTTGGAATAATAATGAGATATTGGACAAGGTGCTTGTGAATACAGAAAAGAATATGACTTTTCTTTTCACTGCATGCTTCTGTTTAGTTCTTTTTAGCGCAATATTAAGTATAAAAAGGAAAAATTAATTGCATTAATTGACAAGCAGTATTCTTCAGTAACTTCAGAAAGCAAAAAGTACAATTCTATAATATTAAAATTGTGGCCTTGGTATCCTGAGCACTTTTTTCAAGTTTTGGGGCTCCTTTTCTATTCTGGAAGTATTGTCTAGGAAAGACATCAGTAGGTATCAAAGAGCAAGTTTCATGATTTTTCAAAGACTCTTTTTGACAAATGGTAAATGACTACACAATAAGCATTGCATTTTCGTTGAAAGCAAAATACACATATTAAAACTATATTTTAAATTTTAGTCTTTTAATATAATAATGACAAAAATATGCAAATAGATAAATAATATCCTTCCCCTGCAAATTACAAATTAAAATCATTGCTTTGGGGCCTGGGGTGTTAAGCTGGGATTGTCTAGTTGTAGTGATTTGCTTGTAATGACTGGTCCACCTTTTTTTAGTCCACCGTGCTAAATGGCATGGATTTAGAAACCCATGGTCTTGAGTATAAAATAGAATTCATAACCTAAGCCTCATTGTCTGAGCTTACTCCTCACAAATACTGTTTTCAGAGCTTCTCCTATGGCTGCTATTTCTCAAAATAATCCTTGTACTAAAGAGGCATATTTAGGGGTAGCATATTCTAGTCTTCTTAATACCATTCTCTGAATGTTTTATACAACCATTAAGGAAACAGTAGTAAAGCAGACTAATTTATCCGGTTCTCAGCAAATTTTGCCCATAATGTGCTCTGCTGCCTACAGCACTATGTAACTTAGATATATTAATATAAAGATGTTACCATCTACTCACCTTTATTCAACAACACTGATACCATGTGTTAGACAGGATATGGAACAATTGAAATTTTCATACACTGCTGATAGGAATATAAATTGGTGCAACCATTTTGGAAAACTGCTTTCAGAATCTACCAAAGCTAGGTACACGAATATCTTGTGGCCCAGCCAATTCTGCTGTGTATATATACTTAACATAAATGAGTATTTATGTCTACCAAAAAACACTTATAAGAATGTCTATAGTAGCATTATTCAAAATGGCCAAGAACTGAAAACATTTCAAATGTTCAATAGCAAAATAGACAAATAAATTGAAGGATACTCATACAATGGAATACTACCCAGAAATGGGGGAGAAAAAACAACTTCTATATGTAATGGCATGGATGAATCTTATAGACATAATGTTGAGAAAAAGAAGCCAGACACAAAGGAACATATATTGTGTGATTCCTCATATATGAAGCTCAAAAACAGGTAAAACTGATCTAAGTTGATAGAGGTGGCTACCTTTGGGAGGCAGTATCAACTAGTGGGAGTTCAAGGGAGTCTTCTGGGGTGGTAGAAACATTCTATATCTTCATATGTGTTGTGTTTTCATGAGTGTATAAATATGTAAAAATTTATTAAAATTTATGTTCAGTATATATTATACTTCAATAAAAATAAATAAAAAAGAAATTAATAGGTACACATAGTAACAGTTTATCTTATTAGAGTGCGTGAAAAAAAATGAGATAAGTTCCTGACATAGTGCTTGATCTATAGTGAGTACTCAGTGTTTGCTATTGATTTGTGATTATTATTGTTGTTTTTA
The DNA here is from genome assembly GCA_008086735.1 of Cheirogaleus medius. NCBI lineage: Eukaryota > Metazoa > Chordata > Mammalia > Primates > Cheirogaleidae > Cheirogaleus > Cheirogaleus medius. Next base: position 24,638,471 of record VBSM01001562.1, on the reverse strand, counting down.
CCATTACGGTAAGATACAATTGTCTGGAGCAGCTGTTAGGCTAAGCACATTTCCCTAACAATGCCTGTGCCTCTGATTTCAGCTTTCAAGAACCATGCCCCAGCCAACTTAACAACACTAGTTTTCTATAAAAAGAAGTTTATTATTATTGTAAAGTTTTCTTATTTAGTGTAGAATTTTTAAATTCTCAAACTGCATTTAATTCAAGATTTTTGTTTCCCTTCAGACTAGATAAGAATTTTCTAATTACTTTGAAATACAAATCATCATTAATCTTATGAAAAGACATTCATCTGCTTTAGTAATAAAAGAAATGCAAATCAAATTAACAATGAGGTACCATATTTCATCTGTTGGATTGGTAAAGACAATGGGTAATTAGGTTGGTTAAGGTACAAGGAAGCCAGCAATGTCTTATGAAGCTGCTGAGAGTGTTAATTTGTATGATTATTCTGGAAGGGCAACTGGCAACGCGCATAAAAGCTCAAAAATGCACATGTTCTTTGTCCCAGCAATTCCTCTTCAAAGTTTATGCCCTCAGGAAATTATCAGACAGGTTTACAGAGATGTCTGCATACAATATTATTTATATAACTGGTTTATTAAATGTATGAAATCAGTGAGGTAAAACCATGATTGCCTATACAGTCATGCATTGCTTGACAACTGGAATAGGTACTGAGAAACGTGTTGTTAGGTGATTTTGCCATTGTGCAAATATTGTAGAGTGCACAGTACTTACACAAACCTAGATGGTAGAGCCTAATACACACCTAGGCTATGTGATATAGCCTATTGCTCCTAGGCTACAAACCTGTACAGCATGTTACTGTACTGAATACTCTAGGCAATTGTAACACAATGCTAATTATTTCTGTATCTAAACATATCTAAATATAGAAAAGTTAATAAAAATACAATATAAAAGATTTTTTAAATGGTACACTTACATAGGGCATTGTATTGCTCCATGAATGGAGCTTGCAGAACTGGAAGTTGCTCTGGGTAAGTCAGTGAGTGGTGAGTGAATGTGAAGGCCTAGAACATTACTGTATACTGCCGTAGACTTTATAAACACTGTACATTAGGTGATACTAAATTTATAAAAAATATTTTTTCTTTCTTCAATAATAAATTAACCTTAGCTTACCATAACATTTTTACTTTACAAACTTTTAAATTTTTTTAAACTTTTGACTTTTTTATAACACTTAGCTTAAAACATAAACATATTATACAACTGTACAAAAATATTTTTTCTTTATATCCTTATTCTATAAGCTTTTTTCTATTTTTAAATTTTTTTTTTTAATTTTTAATTTTTTTTAAAACAATCACACAAACACACACATTAGCATAGGCCTACACAGGATCAGGATCATTAACATCTCTGTCTTCCACCTCCGTATCTTAACTCACTGGGAGATCTTTAGGCACATAATTCCTAAGTGGAATCTATCATCTCCTATGATAATAATGCCTTCTGAAATACCTCCTTAAGGACCTGCCAAAGGCTGTTTTATAGTTTACTTCCTTTTTATAAGTGGAAGGAGTACATTCCAAAATAATGATTAAAATTATAGTATAGTAAATACATAAACCAGTAACATAGTCGTTTATTATCATTACCAAGTATTATATACTGTACATAATTGTATTTCTAGACTTTTATATGACTGGAAGCACAGGTTTGTTTACACCAGCATCAACACAAATAGTGAGTAATGCGTTGCACTATGTCATGATGACTAGAATATCACTAAGCGATAAGAATTTTTTAGCTCCATTATAATCACATGGGACCACCATCATATATGTGCTCCACTATTGACTGAAACGTCATTACGCAGCACATAATTGTATACTCTATTGAATCTCTCTTTCTCATTTCTCAAAGACATTGTCAGATATCAGAATGTGTGGCCTTATTTGAAACTTTAGGCTCTTATCCAATTCAACACTCTCTTCCTTCTGGCTCAGGCTGAATCATGGGAAGGGGCATAGTCTGCTCTTTCTTTCTTTCCTGTCCCATGCTTTCTGATTCTTGCCCTTTCTGTTGTCAGGGATAGGAGGAGGAATTAGAGGAGAAAAAATGGCCAGTGTTTTAGTACTTAATGACAATCATGGGTGTCCTCTGCATGGCAGGTGTCCAGATGCTGTCTGTCTCTCTCAGGGACCATGTGTGAAATCTTCATGAGGTTGGTTCCCCGACCTCTTCCAACCCTTCCTCAGCTCCTGCCAATGGAGGTCCACTTCTCAGCCTCTGCTACCAAGGTCCTGGTGATCAGCCTTCTTGTGCTGGGTATAACAATATGGTTCAAGTCTGGCCACCTTTCAACGTGTCCTGTTGGCACAAAGAAAACTTATCAACCTTGACATGCCAAATTGAGATTACAGATTCTTCTATTTCCAACCTTTCTTGGTCCAATCCCATCTCTCTCCAACCTTCCTTTCCCCTATTTCACTTGGTATGAGGGGTGGATCACCAAGACCTGCTGTGGTCTGACTGAGAAATGAAATGCCAGTATCCCCTTCTCATGTGCACTTCCAGCTTTACTTATTTGGCTGGATTTAGAAGTTCCCAACCAGGCCAGAAACTCATGGCTCCAGTGAGCTGTCCAATCCTCAGACTATTCTTACATAGACTGGACAGGTGGGTGATAGGGTATTAGTGGCAGTTCTACTACCTCATATAAATTTTACAGGAATGTGTCTGGGGCCTCCTGGAGGACTTTCTCTAGCATTCTGTAATACTTAATACCAATTGCTATCAGTTCTCAGTTGTATCATTCATTGAGGCAACAGAAGCTCCATTCAGTATCCTTTTAATATTAATAAAAGTACAAACCAGAAATAACCCAGGTATCAAAAGATTATTTGAATATAATACATCCATATAAGTAAATATCATTTGGTGTCATAAATCACAATCCAATTCTACATTTATTGACATGGAAAGCTATTCTTGATTTATTCCTAAGTGAAAAATGTTAGTTATAGAATAATATGTTTTTATATATTCCTGTTTACTATTGTGTAAAAAATATTATGGAGCAATGTATACCAAAACATAATCATGCTAGATCAAGGATCGGTAAACTACTGCCTATGAGCTAAATCTTGCCTGCCACCTGTTTTTGTAAATAGAGTCTTATTGGATCACAGCCATGTCAGTGGCTGCTTTCCTGCTACAAAGCAGAATTGAGTAGTTACAACAGAGACGGTATAGCCTGCAAAGCCTAATATTGTGTCATCTGGTGCTGTATAGAGAAAGCTTACCAACTATTATTCTAGATGATGGAATTATGGGTGATTTTAATTTTTTAAAATATTTGTCTGACTTCATTTTAAAAATTTTCTACAGTGAGCCTAAATTATATAAAATATGTATCTGTTATTAAACTACTGCAACCTGGTTAGAAAAAAACCTCATTACTTTAAAATTAAACTCAAAAGTGAATCTTACAAATAGAATAACAAAAATTTGATTATAGCTTCCAAAGTCCTAATTCACAATATAAGACCTACATTGTAGGTAGAATATTATTTTGATTGTTTTTCAAATGAAGACCCATATATAGACATGATTCTTCCATATACCAACAGTATTAGTTTCTTAACCCTGCTTTTTAGAACTTCTGGCAGGTTCTTTTTATCTTCTGTGCTAGCATATTAGTCCTCTGAGTCTGTTTTTGAGCAATATAATGTTAAATTTGATGAATAAGGTAGATTAATTTGAGTGAAGTTTTTTGAGTAAAAATTAAGGGTGACAAATTTTGAAGACTGATTTTCTTTACATGGTTTATCAACTGCGCATGAGAGCAGTCCCAACAACAAAGGTTTCCAAATGTTTGGAGCTTTGGAAAATAAGTGAACCAATGTGGAACCTCTGAAGGAGCCTATTTTGAAGAAATAAATTCACTTGGATGCATAAATTATGGATATTTGTTACAAGGGCAATTCTGATGTAGCTAAGCAAATTTTGCTTCAAAATCCTGGAAGATAAAACCTTAAAAAAGGTGTTTGAGTAATCAGGAAATAATTAAGACAGTCAGAAGACCTGCTAATTAACATTAGGTGAGGGAATACTTGAAAATGGAATTCGTATTAACCAGAAGTTCCAGATGACATGCATCTTTATTAAAAGAAACAGAAGTAAACAGTACATTAATTAGACTTTCAAATACACAAAATAAGAAGGCTTAAAAAATGGCAGTAAGGAAAGAGAAATAATGTAATAGATTTTATAAAAATATCAAGCAATTAAGATGAGAAATAATAAAGGGCTTTGAAGATTTTAATTTTATATGTCCAGAAAGAATGCCACAATTTAAACATATAAATAAATATATCAGTGACTTTTCTGATTTTAGGATCTGTTTTATTGACTAGATGGTAATAACCCCAAAACAGAATTCCCTGAATATGGTAAATCCATTTACACATTTCCATAGTCAAAATTTTTCCTTAATATTCTCAAATATTAAGATTCTGGCCTATCTGGGGGAAAAAAACCAAAGTATCTAAATTTTAGATCATGTAAATGTTAAACACACCATGCCTCTCAATATATTTTAAAAGAGAAATGTCTGCTTTTATTATTTTTTTAATAGTTTTAAGATAGTCTCTGGCTCAATTGAACTTTATGATAACATCTCCCATTACATTTGTTGCCAGCTGTACGCTCAACTACCAGGTATTCACTAAGAAAACCCCGCGATTTCTAACAACTAAGTATTTCCTCATGTTTCTATGTCTAACCATTCACTTGCCAATCCTTTTCACCTCTATTCTATGCAGATCTAATTTTGACTTTCAAAACCTTCAACACACTACTTCTTTAATGAAAAATGTCTCTTTCTTCCAAAGTAGAAGGAATCATTTTCTGCTCTATGCTTTCATGCCTCTTACCAGTTTCTGTCATAAATTAGAGGTCTCTGAATGACTATCTCATTTCCTCCTCCTAAACTGTAACTTTCTTATAGTCTAATCCTACTTTATTTACTGTTCTCTTCAGTATCTAGCACATGATTAGCACATGTTAATATGTACTTGTTAATGCATAAATCACCTCTTTTGAAAAGAAGGTATAAAAAGAAAACCTGTTTTTCTTAAAGAGGGATATAGAGAAAAACATATAACCTGAATCAGATGACTGTGTAACAGGATAGATATTTTTCTTTAAGGCAAATATACTTTAAAACTAAACTGCACCATAAGTTCAAGACCAGCCTGGACAACATAGCAAGACACTGCCTCTATAAAAAATTTTTTTAAATTAGTTGGGCATGGTGACATGTGCCTGTAGTCCTAGCTAGTTGGGAGGCTAAAGCAGGAGGACGCCTTGAGCCCAAGATTTTGAGGCTGCAGTGAGCTATGATCACACCACTGCACTCCAGCCTGGGCAACAGAGTGAGACCCTGTCTCAAAAAACAAGAACAAAAATAAAAAAAAAATTTAACTTTGTAAAACAAAGCAACAGCTATTTCACATTTAGGGTGACTGTTGTGTGTGTGCTTTTATATTATTAATGATATATTATTAAGTCCCCCTTTTGTGCTGAAATATTAGTGTATCATATAGTGATCAGTTAGAGAAAACATTGTGCTCATTTATGCCACCTTCTAATCTGTGGGACATTATTTAATTTTTATGATATTCAGTTTCCTCATCTTTAAGATATATCATTTTCAGCCTTACCTATTTCATAAGTTTTCAGTGAGAGATAATAAGATAATGTAAGTGATAGCACTTTGTAAACTGTAAAGTTCTATATAAATGTATGAGTATATGAGGGACATTAATATGAAGGACATTAAAATAGTAATATGAGAGAGAACAAGTGAATAAATGACTGATTCAGGTCAAATTCTTTTAGGTCAAATTTATGTGAAATATCTTATGAAATGCTTGAAGCAAGGAAAGATTTTGGTGTACAATAACTTAAGTTTTCATAACAAGAAACTGAGTAATTCCAAAGGGACAAATATTAAGATTACTGAATTATTTGGTGCTTTATGAGTTCTGTAAGATTGCAAATTCAATCTGAGAAATTCTTACAGATAAGAGAGTTTCAGGCCTAGAATATTCTCCAATCAAAGTTACTATTACCAATTGAAAAGAATGATTTTATTTCCTTCTCTCTTACTATAGAGGTCAGTTTAATAAAAGTCTAAGACCTTTTCCATCATACTTCATGTCATCCTGAAGTTTTAATACACTTGCTGAGAGGGAATATAGAATATGGAACCTAAGGATAAGAAAGGATTTCAGCATTGATTTATTCTAAACAACACCTAGATCTGGAATCCCTCTCTAACACCCTTATTGTGTCTAGTCTTGTCCTGGATGGATGCAACTCAGGGAAAGGGATGGAAATTGACTGCTGATCCCTAAATCAATTAGGCTTTTCTTTATGTTTTAGTAGAAATATGATCTCCCATAATTTTTGATGAGTCCCGAAAGCTTTGGTTTAGCCATATACAAAACCTGTAACATACACACAGAAACACCACATTGCTGTTGCTGAGTCATGCCTTTTCTCTTGATTTCAGGCCAATGGTATATAATTCCAAATTAGCTAAGGCAATTAGCAAATATATTCTCAGTTTTAATTCCCTTTCCCTCTTAATGAGAGTTAATCAGCATATCTATAGACATTTTCTAAGAGTACCAGCTCTACTAGGATTAAAGGCATGATGGATTTTGCTGTTGCCTACAAAGCTCTAGTTTCTTTCCCAAAGGAGTCACTGAACAGAGCCTGTCTTGAATAGCAAATGAACTTCAATGAGTTAGATTCTGTTCAAGTCACTCAGACCCCTCATAGCCTGCATACAGGCCTTGAGGATTATAAGCATTTAGTAGCTACATGATCAAACTACCAAGATGTCTTTAAATGATTTGGCTAATCTTCATATTGTGCTTATGGTTAATGTCATTATTTAAAACTTCAGATTTAGACTGGCAGTAATTAATAAGCATAATGAATGAAATCCTTGTCTCATATTTTTGATAAATGGCATTGCCTTTCAAAGAGCAGGAAAAACTTAACTATTCATAACCAAAATTAACCATGTTTCTTCCCTCCTTTCTATCCCATAATTCAAAGTTAAAATTTTAACTTGATGTAAAAATTGAATTTTAACTTTATATCTCTGTCATAATTAAAACATGAGTAGTCAAATGAAACTAGCATGGCCTAATGACTTCTTTCATGTTACCATCATATCGTGTAACTGTATTGGAGGGTAGCTGCTTTTGTTATATAATAAAGACTTCCTTGTAGCAAAATTTACAACTCATGGACATCAGACAGAAAGTTACCTGCTCCAAGTGGGAGAACAAAGTCAGTTTTCATAAGTCATCGTGGTCTTGGATGACCTAATATGGAAAATGATGTCACGGAGTTCTGTTCCTCAAGCTCTATGAACTAAAATCTGTGCTGCAGTAAAAACTCCATATAGGAAATCAAATTTCTGTTTTTAATTCCTTTATGGTGATTTATCTGTGATTATATGATACATGAGACTTCAATAAGATCTCTATGTCTCTCTTAGAAGATAAAGGGAAGTTAAAAGCCAACAGTTCCAGTCAGCCATCAAGCTCTGAAGGTGGCTCGTTTCTCCTCAAATCTGGCACAACACCCCTGCCACCTGGAGCAGCCACTTCTCCCTCCAAGAGCACAAATGGAGCTCCCAGTACTGCTGCTGAATCAGAAGAAGAAAAAGCCAAAAAATTACTTTACTGTTCACTATGCAAAGTGGCTGTGAACTCCCTGTCACAACTAGAGGCACACAACACAGGTTAGCAGCTATCTTTTGAATTTAAATAATGTTTATAACAAACCCCAACTTTTCCCATAGGAATGCCATATCTTTTGTTATTCAAACATTAGGTTTGTTCAATGTCTTCTCTACTTTTTTGATTAAAGGAGTGATTTTAGAAAAGTCCGATCATATGACTTTGGAAATAGCAAGGCAAAAGCAGATTGGAGATAAAACTTGTTCTATTCTTTATTTCCTTAAAAGCATCTAATACTTTCCGAAACTCATTTTGATGAAATGACAGAGATGTAGATAAATATTTATGCACAATGTTCACTGCAACACATTTATAAGAGAAAAAGTAGAAATAACCTAAAAGTCCACCAGTAGGGAAATATTGAACAAATTAGAGTAAGACAATATGATAGAATATATTACTCAGCCATTAAAACATAATGATAAGAAAAAACGTACTTGGTTTGCTATGTGAAATTTTCAGGATATTTAATTAATATGATCCCAATTTTGAAAATATATTTTTTAGTAAACAAAGAACCTGAAAAGAAATGCGCTAAAATGCTAACAGTGGTTACCTGTGAGTGGTAAAAATACAGGTAATCTTTATTTCTTATGTTTCTCTGTATTTTCCATATTTTCTTTATTATATGCTCTTAGGTTTTTTTCCATTTTACGATGAAAATGTATGAAATTTAAAATCAGCATTAAAATGGTCATGAAAAAAGCACTGGGAACTTTAGCTAGCCTGAAGATAAACTTCTCAAGGATAAGAAAACAAAGAGCTTTGTGTAGTTCTTCCATCCTTTTTTAAATTTATGTCTCTTTCTGTCTTAGGATCTAAACACAAGACCATGGTTGAGGCTCGTAATGGGGCTGGTCCAATTAAATCCTACCCTAGACCTGGATCAAGATTAAAGATGCAGAATGGCAGTAAGGGATCAGGATTACAGAACAAGACATTTCATTGTGAAATTTGTGATGTTCATGTTAATTCAGAAATTCAACTCAAACAGGTAATGTATGCTGAATTAGCATACACTGTTGTTTGGGGTCACCACTTGACTGTGTATCTACTCATCTGTAAAATGGTTCTCACTGTGTGCACAGTTAAATTTACTAACCTTTACAGGATGCATACAATATACAATAGGCAGGTGCTATGTGGAAGAAAAAGTCAGTAGCAAATATTTGAGCATCTACCCTTACAGTAAGTCAGGTTGCAGGCCAGGTGTTAGAGAAATGAGCACAACAGTCACTGGAGCTTGCAGTTGAACAGGAGCTTCCGGTAAGGTAAGTGAGATGTTAAGCCTGTCTTCCAAGGACTTAAAATCTGGTGAGGGAGAGAGACTCAGCAGTAAAGTGGTAATACCAGGCAAAATCTGATAAGGACTATAGAAAACAGACAAGAGACAGAGAAGCATTACAATTGAGAGGAGAGCAAGTCTTAGAGGTCATAGCATTCTTGTAACTATGGGCCTAGAGTTGGAAATGGAGAAACCATCTACCTAGACATACATTTTACATGCAATAAAACTCACATTTAGATTCAGCTAATGCATCAAACTTTTTCCAGCACATTTCTAGCCGAAGGCATAAAGATCGAGTTGCTGGGAAACCACTGAAGCCGAAATACAGCCCTTACAACAAACTCCAGCGGAGCCCGAGTATTTTAGCAGTAAGTTTACCTCACCTGCTTACCTGTTTGGTGGGGTGGCCTTGCTGGGTTGGGCAGCCACTATGGGTAAAGATGGGCTAGGGACTAATGGTCATAAAGATTCTGAATTAAAATAGCCCTCACAGAAGTTTTAGAATGTACTGCTTAGTTACTGCTATAGGACACCTTGAAGAAAACTTCCTTAGAAAAGAGAAACTGAACCTCTTTGAGAACTAATACCTTACTCTTTACCAAGGCTTTTTCAAAAGACTACCATCTTTAGCATATAAAGATGAGATAGATGATCCCTGAGGAATCCTGGGATGTGTTGAGTCTGGAAAGAGGGATTGCTTTGGTAAAACAAAAATCCATCCATTTAATTTAATATCCTCCTGCTTTCAGCATTTTTTTTTTTTTTGGTTGAGACAGGAAAGTGGGAAAGTAAGACAGGAAATTTGTATTGTGCTCTCTCTCCATTCTAGCAGGCAAGTTGGTAATCAATCTGTCGTACCTGCTCCCAATATGTGCTGTTTTCAGTCTCTTTACAAAAAATACTAGGGGCTCCAGCAATAGGTGTCATATAAATACCCAGATGGATGGCTTTCACCATCTCGCTGGGACTGGGCCCAGTACAATGTTCAGTCTGCGGATGAAGCTGGGACTGTCCAGCTGGAGGTGATTCTGAGATTACCTTCCAACTTCTCCAAAGCTTCCGCCTGAAGCTGCAAGCAGGTGTTACCTGCAGTAAGCAAATCCAGCTCATAATGCTCCTTCTGATTGCAAAAGAGAGAAATTAAGGCTTGATTTCTTTCTTCACAGGAGGATTCCACCTTGGAATTCCTTTAAATGGAGATTTTCTAGCCCATTTACAGTCATTCCCAACAACAGAAATTTGAATTAGTTATGATTTTTCAAGGAATACTCATTAAGTGGCCAGAGAGAGATAGAGGTGTAAAGTGACTTTGTTTTCTTGACTCTTCATGAGTCCCTGATGACCTGAACCCCAGGTAGCTAACCTCAGTGCCCCTTAGCTAAGAGAAGTGAAGGATCATGCATAGTCTCAAAACAAAACAAAACAAAATAAAAACTCTAGATCTCATCATAGTTTAAGACAAGTCTGAATTTTGAATTGAGCTCCATTACCTAAGCAGGAACCTTCTTGGTATGTTTGGTTTTTATTTTTCCCCTGCTGAGCAGCAGCATACAATAGCTTTAGTATCTATTCAGATTTTTTAAAATTTAAGACATCTTAATGTTGGTGTTTTACTTAGCAAGAGATGTCTGCGTAGCTGTTATACAGAAACAGTGTTTGCACCCCATTCCTGGTTTTCTCCCTCCCTTAGGCAAAACTTGCATTCCAGAAAGACATGATGAAGCCTTTGGCCCCGGCCTTCCTGTCCTCGCCACTGGCGGCGGCGGCCGCCGTGTCCTCTGCGCTGTCACTCCCGCCCCGGCCGTCGGCCTCGCTCTTCCAGGCTCCAGCCATTCCTCCCGCTCTGCTGAGGCCGGGGCACGGGCCCATCCGCGCCACGCCCGCCTCCATCCTCTTCGCTCCATACTGACGTCTGAGAGCCCCAGACGGTTGAGGCCAGTAGCAAAGTGGAGAAGGAAAGCCAAGAGGATTCGGCAATTGAAGCATTTTGTGTTGCAGTGCCCCGCCCCAAATGCAGCCTACCCCGCCAAGCCCCAATTCCAAAGAAAAAATCACTAGATTCAAGAGTGCTTTTATGGACCGCTCCTAGAGTTTAGGAATCTGAGCAGCATAGCCTTTCTCTCCTATTCCCTCCCCTCCCCTGCCCCATCCAATTTGTGTATCTGAGATATTGGGTTTCTTGAAAATGTATTGGTCAGAAAGCAAAAGAAAGAAAATTATTCTCTATTTTTCCATGTGTGTGATCTGGCTTAGAAACAATATGGAATATTTTCCTGACAGACTTGAAAACTAGGATCTTCCTCAGATGTCTGTAAATAACTCTGGAGTCCAACTGGGCATATTCTAGTGTGGGACAAAAATGGATGCACACAAGTGCTTGCTTGTGGATACCATCTCACCAACGGATCACAGCGTTTTCTTTTTGATGTACTATTGTTGACAGGGATTGTGTACTGTTTTAGACCCAGTACTGTTGTATCCTGTGTAGTACTAGATCTGTATCTCTTGTCTGAATTCAACATTTTTAGTTGCTGTGTAAATGTTAGGAAGCAAATTAGCTTTGAATTTTCTCTTTAAGAGAACAAAAGATAAAGTAATGTATTTTCTTTATTTCACATTTTATTTGGAGATATTTAAACGAAATAGAAAGCCATATAACATAGCTATAATTACTACCTGTTTGCTATTTTTGTTTAACTTATTTTGTAGCTTCCTCACCGGTTTGAGTTGCTAAGCAAACGTATACAAACAGAAAAAGAGCTTCCTAAATTGCACATTTTTGCACCTCTTGTGCATTCTGCAAGAAGACAATGAATCCATGTATTTCTACATAATTATCTTCTTCATTTTTAACCTGTTTTCATTTGTAATGATGCTACATAATTTTGTGGCTCCCTAATGCAATAATGTACAGAAGATGAAACATTTGTAATTGAACAATTTGTCTTTCTGTTCACTGAATATGTTGCAGGTCATGCTCCCGTGCCCCCCTTTCTAAGCTGATATCAACAAGACTGGAATGTTTGTGATATCAGGGGCAAGAGTTAGCATAAAACAACATAGAACTCTTTTAGAGCATCTATATCTGCAATCTGTAAATGGTAAAATGTCTGTGTATTTTTTTAAATGTACCTTTTCAATAAAAGTATAAAAAATAAAAATCTATTTGTATTTTCAATGTTATTTTCTTCTGAGACATGTCCAATTTGAAATCATCTGATGTAAGATTTTTAGTAGGTACAAAGATTGCTTCTTACATAGCACTTTTAGCTCTTATTTGCAGCATATTTATTTGTCATGTTTATTCATCACTGTTCACAGTGTCTTCTTGAAGTGAAACTCTACTGCTACTTTCTCTCTGAATCCCTAAAAAGTTGGGCCAAAGTTGTGAGTTTACCTGAAATTATAGCAGCAACCTGTGAAAAATTTGTGAGTCTGTGATTTTTTAAACTCACTGCAGTTCCTCTAAATCCCTCGCTCATCTTTATTGGTGTCCACAGCATTTATGGACAAACAATTTTTTAGAGAATTTTTTCCCCACTCCTCCCTCTTCACCTTCTCTAATCAGCCCATCCTTCTTTTCTTTCACCTCATTCTATTATTTTTTAAGTTTAAATATCAATACATCACTGTTTGTTCTGGTGATTTATTGTTGCTTAACAAAGTACTCCAAAATGCAGTAGGTTAAAACAATAGCCATTTTATTATGCGCTATATCAGGATTTCATGGGTCAGGAATCCCAACAGGCTTTGTTGGGGCTGCTCTTCCGTTGCCTGTGGCATCAACAGCCTTCCCTTGGGAGTAATCAGCTGCCAGGTGGGCTGGGCTGGAGGCCCCCAAACAGCTTCACTTACATGTCTGTGGGGGCAAGATGGCTGGAGGGTTGGGTTGTACTGGAACAGTCTACCAGAGGGCCTCCCTGTGGCCTCCCCAGCATTGTTGTTGTCTTCTCAGGTAGTTACCTAGTAGCAGGGAAAATATTTTTAAAAGCCTGGATGAAAGTCAAAAGGCTTCATAAGGAATAGTCTTGAAACATCCAGCATGTGACTTATGCAGCGTTCTATTGATCAAGAAAGTCACTAAGGCCAATCCAGACTCAAGGGGAAGAAAATTAGACTCCACTTCTCGATGTGAAGAAAAGCAAAGAATTTGCTACCATCTTTAATCTACCACACTGTTACAGAATTTTAAAGGAAATGGTAGCAACTATTACAGATCTTGTTTCTCCTGTCCTTAAGCCCAAACCATGTCAGTATTTCAAAATGAGAAGAATTGGGTGGGGGTAGAACTTAAATTTTTATTTCTAAAAAATTAAGGCCAGTAGATGGCAGTGTAGCTGCGATGCATGACAATAGACTTTCTCTAATGAAAGTTTTTCCAATTGTTTGAAAATTGTTGGCCGTAATATTTTAAGCTCCTAATCAGGTTAATTTTAGTAGGATTCCAGTTTGACATGCAGAATTTTGATTTTTAAAAAATATGACTCATTTGAACTCTAACCAATACTGGTTACATTTAACCTTGGTTGGACCTTCAGACGTGATTTATAGACATCCTGCTCTGAAGAAATTATGTTTCAGTTTAACACTTTGGAGTACTTTTATTTTTATGGACTTCAATGGCAATATTTGATTTATCTTACATTATCCTGTATCTCATTATCCTGATATCCTGAAAATTTTTTTAATGTGATATTTAAATAGACCCAGGAATTTACTGATTAGATGTATGGAGTTAAGATTTTTTAAATTACCTCAGGGAAGAAGTACAAAAGAATACCAATTAATTAAAATGCATACCTCTAAAAGAAGCCATGAGTAGCTCCAAGCAATGATCGATAAAACACTATTAAATAGATATATCTTATCATCCACCCTGAATTTGAGGTGCCACAGTGGGTCAACCCTGAAGGGATACACATTTTTGAACTAACACCCCTTCCGATGCTATTTCTAATGGGTGAAGAATGCCGCTCTACTCCACATAATGTAAAAAATTAAAAAACACGCTGCTTCCTCTGACATAGTCCAGCTTTGGTCTCTGTAGAATCTGAATACTGGTCTCAGGTAGGGTGGCCAGATAAAATATAAACTACCTGGTTAAATTTGAGTTTCAGGTAAACAATAATTGTTTAGGATAATATTTATTTTAAATAATTTTCAGTATGGTATTATACATAGCATAAGTATGTACCATAAATAAGTATGCAATATTTGGGACTGACTTATAATCACAGATTATTTGTTGTTTATCTGAAATTCACGTTTAATTGGACATCCTGCATATTTATTTGCTAAATCTGGCAACCCTTTTCTCAAGAGCATTCCTCTTCATCTCAAGTACAGTGATGTCTCAGGAGAGAGATTACCTCTTGGGTATTAAACACTACATAATGTTTTTTAAAGGCACATTATGAAATAACACTCGTAAATAGGCAGATGGAAGAAATTTGCATTAAATAAAAGTTAATGACATATTGACATCAGATAGGACCAGCACAAGGGAAAATGTAGCTACAGATGCTTCTTACTTAAAGTTACACTGAAATCTGTTTAACAAAATTAAATGATAGTAAAAGGAAACAACAAAATGTCATCGTATCATGCACCAATTACATCACCCCTGATTGTCTCCTTCTCTGCCCTAAGATTTTCAGAGCAGAAATAGATATGGTCATGTAGAATTTTTCTTTCAGAAAGTACCTTAAGGAAAGCTATACTACAGTTAACGTTACTGAAAAAGAAGCAAAAGAAATTCCCATTGGGAAAAACAAAGGAGAAAGAGCTGCTAGAACATGAGGTGGAAATCCTGTTGTGCAAAGATTCCCAAAGAATCCAAAGAGACTCCCCAAGGAGGCTGAATTTGGGGAGCTTTTGGGAAATCGGTACCCACTGCCTGGGCACCATCAGAGAGAGGGGTCCTGGGGGAAAGGAGAGATGGCCAGGAGCTGTCTGACAGGTAAAGATTAAGTCAGCATCAAGGCATACACCCTAGATAAGGACATGCATCTTCTGGTAACAGGCCAGTGAATTTCATTTCACCTCTGTAGGTTGGCTGTGCGGATTCTGGCCTCTCATTACAGTGTCTCTTCCATCAGATCCTTGTTTTGCTACTATGATGGCCCTCAATATCAGAAGTTATATGGCCTCTTTGGGAAAATATTAGTTTCTGGTACCATGATAGGATGAGGAGAAGTTGTGCAGTGCAAGAGCAAATTCCACAGGGATGCTCATCTTTGGCTCCTTCCTTCCTCCAAGTTATTAGCTCCAAGGGGGAATTCATCAGGGACACAATGGTGCAGGCTCTCTGTATAGCTATGGGATGTGACTAGGAAATTTTCCCGAAGATCTTTGGCTAAAATTTTAAAGCCAGAGTGACTAACGTATTCTTCTCCTAGCTAAGAGCTCAAAATGCATCAAACTTCTGGTTGTGAAACAGAATTTCTTCCGTAGGTATAATGAAAATATCTTCATGTCATATTCTGCATTTTAAGAAGTCACTTACACAGACAATTGGACAAGCTTATCATTAAGCATCTGCTTTTTATTTTTATTATAATGAAAAACTAAAATTAGGATGCAGGAGAATTAAATAAGAATAATACATAATTTTCACTCAAAGACCTGAATTCAAATCCTGTTCATGTCACATACACGTTAGTTCTGTTATTTTATGTTAGAAAAAGATTGTATGTCATTTTCCCAAAGCCTCAATTTTTCACATATATACAGTGTTAAAATATGTATAATGGTATTGAATTCACAGGGTGATTCTGAGAAGCAGATAAAATTAAATATGTGAACATTTTTTGTACATTATTACATGCTATACAAATTTTCATAGTGAATTGATAAATAAAATCAATAATTTTTCTCATTTTAAATTTCTAAATTTTATGTAAGATTCTCTCAAATTAGCCAATTTTTGGTGGTGACCTAGACTTAGAGAAGAATCCATCTGTAATAGAAAAGAAATAGCAAAATAATTAATTGTACATTTATGTTTCTATTCTTAAAGGTATAATTCAAATAGAAGTAATACTAAGACAGCCAAAGTAATGCAAAATGTTTGCTTATCACAATTATGTTTGAATTTTATGTCTTACATTCCATATTTAAAAAAACAGATTCTCAAGTTGTAAAAAGTTAAAAACTTCTTTATATTGTTAAAAAAAATCATAATTCCTATTATGAAAAATAAAAACTTCTCCCTGATGTAAACAATTTTTAAATACAAAACCAACTAGGGAAAATATTTACAATCCATAAGACATATACAGGGTCATATCCTTATTATACAAAATAAGGATTTTTTGTATCCTTACTCATACAAAATGGGTTGGGAGGACTCTCAAAAAAGAAAGAAACTATACAATAGAAAAACAGTGAAAAAGGCAATCCACAAAAGACAAAATGTATACAAATGCTTAATGAATATGAAAAGATGTTTGTCCTCACTGAAGTAATATAAATAAAATCAACATTTTTTGATCTAACATATTAACAAATAAATTTTGTAAATTTTCTAACCCTTGTTTCAGTAAGGGTGGGAAAATGGACACATTCACACCCTTTTCAGAGTGATGAAAATTGCTTCAATTTTTCTGGAAGGATGGTTGGTCATATGTATCAATCACCATGTCAATTATACATAATCTTCAGCCCAGGAATTCCATGTCCCAGGCTCTAACCTGAGACAGTAACCATGTAAATGTAAAAAGATTTATGCACAAGTATGTTTCAAAATTATGAAAAAATGTTCATGAACAGGAGATGAAAAAAAAACTATGTAACCAATATGCAGTGGGAAACAGCATGGCCATTAAAAATGATGGCATAGTTCTCTAATTATTGACATGAAAAGATGTCAATGATATGTGTCCAAATGGAGGAAACAGTTATAGAATGCACATTGAGTATGGTCATATTAGTGTTAAATTTTAAAACTACACCTGTATGTTTGTATTTATGCATGGAGAGGTGTATGAAAAAAGTGGTTATCCAGACTGATAAAAGAAAGTTACCCTTGAGTTGTAGATTTTTCTATGGCTTTACATTTTAATTTTAATTTTTGGTATGGTTTGAATTTTTTACAATGAATATGTCACTGTTTCAGAATCATGCAAATATAATCAATCTCCCCATTATAATCAAAACAGATGATTTCCACTATGTAATGACAGAAAGACAATTATAATTAGAAAATAAATATATAATAAATATCAAATAAGAATGGTTAATTATAAAAACAAAAAGCAAGTGAAGAGTTTTAGTGTTATTATACTTCAGATTTACTTTCTCTGCCTCGAGTGGTACTATTTTCCTTAAATGTTGAGAAACTATAATAAGGTTAATTTGAAAAACGAAACACCTAATTTGCTTAAATAATGTAAATGAACTTTTGCGGTTTATGACTCTCAGTGACACTCATGTGCATTTTTCCCACCTTTCTCCTAGGTTCTGGGCTCTTCTATTGCCCAACCAGTGCCTTGTCTTTTATAACTAAATACCAATTTGGGGGGGAATTGCATAACCAGTGCAGAGGTCCGTATGGCTCTATTAAAAAAAACTGAGAAATTGTGCCTATTTATACAAATAAGGACATAATTATTAGATTAAAATACATTTGTCTTTCACTATTGATTGGAAGTGCATTTGTACTATAAAATACATAGTTTGGTAAAAAAGCCACTAACTGAAAGAAAAGCCAGTCTTTCTCTCTCTCTCTTTGAGATGACTACCACCTTAGGCATATTTGTCCAACAGGAAAAGAGCACTAACTACAGAAGTACAATTATCTGGTAAAATTTCCTTGAAGAGCAACTGACAACATTTAACCTACAAGACCCAGAAGGCTCAACCATTAAAAGGATGTTGTAAAACACAAGCTCTCTTTCCTTCAAGAAGTCAGAATCCCATCCAGATACTCTCCCTATGAGAATTCACTATTTGCATGCCAATAATCGTTTCACCTTCCACTAAGTATAAACGCATAGCACATATGAGACTGAACGTTAAAATCAAAGGTTGCATAATGAGTAGGAAAACCCTCTAGTGAAGAAACACTGCATTTTGACTCCTGGCTCTTCAGGATAAAGATCAGTAGACTCCTCCTGAGGCTCCTGGGAATAGGAGTTTCTCCTGAGATGTGCTATCATTACGGATGGCTGGTAGTCAAGTTCACACCTTTGTTAAAAGACAAGGCTAGCTTTAACTCTCACTCTTCAAATTCCCAACATGGCTGGGCCCATTTTAAATCAATATACTGCTCAGTTAAGCACCGAAATTGGTTTGGAAGCGGAACACCAATCAACTGTAGAAAAGCGCCACTGGTCTCACGACAGAAAGCAGGGCCTTTCTAATAGGATGGTTGTTTGCGTTGTCACTAGGTAAAAAACTTGAACTGACTGAGTCTTCACTGAGGTGCAAAGTACGACATGGACCACAAGGTAGTGTACATAAGAAACACCTATAAAGCTTGTTAAATTGCAGACGCCTGGGTCTTACCTGGGAGAGGCACAAGTGGCTCCCAGAAATCTACACCGTAGCAGATACCCACTGGTGTGACAAGGGGAAGGCAGAACAGTCTGGCTCATAAGAAGAAGAAAGCTTTATTAGCTTTATATAATAGTATACCTACTAGACTCCTGAGTGCATGCAGAGCTGCATAAGAAGTCCAGCTCAAAGCAACAGACATTTCCACAGATTATATTGAGTACACCCATCTTCAGACTGGGGTCCAAGGAGGTCCATCAGCAAACAGCCAAATACTTTTTCAATAAAGATTTTTAAATGCCCTGGGAATCAATGCACTTGTTTTTTGCCCCTTGCAAACAAGATCCTATATATAAATAAAAAACAGAAATAGTTTGTAATATGGAAGAGAGCACAGTGAGTCAAAACAACTAGAGGAACCCAGATACCTATAATTTAAGAATAGAAATAAGTGGAAAGTGGTTTTAGGTGTTTATGAAAGGTTTGGGCTAGTTCTCAGTTAGCCAATTCTGGAAAGTAAAAGGAGGATTACTGAAGATGGCTTTCAAAGCAAGGTCTCTAAAATTTACCCATCATTATTGTGGACTAGGAAAAGCATGGCTTTGTATAAAGATAGAACAATAATCCAGAATATAGCTCAAGGAACTTTTCTATCCCATGATTCGAATTTCTTAATAAACCTACTATGATACCAAAATTTGGCTATTATTATTACTTTGATTTAGAATCAAGGGATAAGGTGTCCAACATAAGCTTATTTTTCACATATATGAATCTTAGTCCCTTCAGAATTATATTTCTCTTGGTTTTATTTAAAGGTTTTCCTAAAAGTTATTTTTTCTAGTTATCAGCCTTTATCGGATATGTAGCATGCAAATGAATATTTTCTCCCATTCTGTAGGTTGTCTGTTTGCTGTCGTGAAAGTTGCTTTGGCTGTGCAGAAGCTTTTTAATTTTATCAAGTCCCATTTATTTATTTTTGTTGTTGCTGTGATTGCATTTGGGATCTAAAAGTTGTTACATATGGTTCTGCCTTCTGCAATATACTCAGCATGATATCCTGGTTATAATCTTTTTTTGATGATTGAAGTTCCACACTAAAACCATCATTTGTGGTACCTATGTAAATGTCATATAGTTATAGAGAGAGCAATGAACTAAAATTCAGAATTATTAAATTTTAGTCCTCAGAGCCTACACTTACTGGGCATGTTACCTTAAGCAAGTTTGAGACTCAGTATTGTCCTCTATAAAATGCGGATGGTACTGCTTGTCCTGCATATGCCACAGTGTATTGTGGGGATCAAGTAAAAGTAATTATAGTAAGTGCTCAATAAAGTCTTAGCTATCATACTGCTGACATGTCAGGCACCACACATACCTGAGAAACAGATGAGGAACCAAGGCTCATACAGACGAACTTCCACAAATGTATCACGGACAGCCTCGGGCCATCTCCAGGGCGCTTCATGACTTTGCTCCTTCACCATCAGAGCATCAGATTCCACAGCCAAATCCTAGGAACTATTTGTAGAAACACAGAGCTTGTGAACTACTTACACAGGTTCCTGCTGAGACATAACATCTGAGTCATAAAAATGTGAAAATGATTGGAAAAGAGCTTCCAGTTTAGTCCCATCCAACTGCCACTTGTCTATGTCAGACACTGGAAAGATGATAAATGGGTAAGAATGCTTCCCCCCTTTGAGTTGCTTAAAATGCTGGGAAGTAGGGGAGGGAAGGAAATGGAGGGGAGGGAGTGGCCGTGAAGACAAACACATAGGAACATTATTTCTTTTTTATTTCAGCATATTATGGAGGTACAAATTTTAAGATTGCGCATAATGCCCGTCAAGTCAGAGCTTCAAGCGTGACCATCCCCCAGACAGTGCACATCTCACTCAT